>OX463241.1:101861936-103071936 GCA_949820135.1 Sylvilagus floridanus
GTGACTCCTGTTGTTTAACAATTAACACTCTTATGTATGACATCAGTGACCACCTGAGGCTCTTGATATGAGCTGCCTAGGCTATGGAAGCCTTTGAGTCCACTAATTGTCAGTATTTGGACAAGGACATAAGCAAAGTGGAAGTTCTCTCCTCTCTTTATTATTATTTTTTGACAGGCAGAGTTAGACAGTGAGAGAGAGAGACAGAAAGGTCTTCCTTCCATTGGTTCACCCCCCAAATGGCTGCCATGGCCTGCGTGCTGCGCTGATCTGAAGCCAGGAGCCAGGTGCTTCTCCTGGTCTCCCATGCAGGTACAGGGCCCAAGCATTTGGACCATCCTCCACTGCACTCCCAGGCCACAGCAGAGAGCTGGCCTGGAAGAGGAGCAAATGGGATAGAACTGGTTCCCCAACCGGGATGCTGGCACTGCAGGCGGAGGATTAGCCAAGTGAGCCACGGCGCCAGCCCTCTCCTCTCTTTAGAGAAAAGTACATCCTTCTTTGATGGCGTCTTCTTTCTGCTGGGGTCTCACTTAAATAGATCCTTCGTGTAGAACATTTGAACACTTTTTGCCACAGTGTCTTGGCTTTCCATGACTGGCAGCCTTATGATAGAGGTGCAGAATGGCTGGGAGGAGCACTGTTAGTGTTCAGAAGCTCTCTGGACTCAGCCTCAGCACAAAGACATCCAAGTGGACCCTACCCAGAGTCCCTTGGTAGACACTGCCTCACATTTGCTTATGGCCCAAGTTCCAGACTGAGGCAACACCAGTGGTTTATTTGAACTGGGAGCGCTTGTGCTTCTGGGTGAAAATGTGTCATGAGGCCATCATGTTAGGTGGAGGGTAGTAAGCAGGCCCCTAGAAAAATACCAGTGCCTTCCTTGCTCTTTAGCTGGCCTTCAATCCCTCTAGCAGAACTTTTAGTATGGAAATATACAGAGGCTGGAAGTTGCTATTAGTGTGGCATAACTAATTTTAGTGATTTAAGGAACTTGGAAAGGACAAGGAGTTTCAAAGCAAGATGACGTTTTACATTAAAAATTAGCCTGGGCTGGGGAAATGTACTAGACAGGCCATTTATATAAGGAAAGAACATCCTCCTCTCCCTGATATAGACCCTTCTGCTTTTAGAAAATGGCTGGGCTTTCTTTGATGGACTGATGACAGATTCATGTCCTATCCATAATGCTGTAATCGGGAATCCGAGTCTCTACTTATTCTAGCTAAAAATGGAAAGCTATGCTATGTGTTGATCTGGTCATCTCTTTCATAGACTTTTATCACTATTAATTCATTTTAGACCAGAATCTATTTGCTTCATCCTTGACTTTAGAACTGTTTCCAGACTGGAAGTTTTATTTATAAGCCATCTCAATTTTTCATAAATTTGAATAAAAAATCTTCTGTACACTCACATCTCTCCTGGAAATCCTTAAATAATTTTATTTTGTCGCTCACCAGTATTTCTACTTCTTTTGGCTAATGTGGTAGGAATGTACTTCTGACTCTGCTGTTAGATAATTGCACAACTTCCCTGAAATAATGAAATATAGTTGGAAGTGACGTGTGTCTCTCTCTGGTAGAAGGATTTAAAAGTAGGGTCAGACATTGAGTGTAGTGGCTAAGTCACCACTTGGGACACCCATATCCTCTATTATAAAGCCTGGTTTGAGTCCTGACTACTCTGCTGCTGAATCCAGTTTCCTGCCAAGGGAACCCTAAGAAGCAGCAAATCATGGTTCAATACTGGATCCCTGCCATCCAAGTGGGAGACCCAGATTGGGGTCGGGGCTCCTGGTTTTGGCCTAGTCCAGCCCTGCTTATTGGAGGCATTTAGGGAGCAAACCTGTGGACACAAGATTTCTCTTTTTGTTTCTTTTTCTCTTTGAATCTCTCCTTTCAAACAAAAAAAATATTTAGTTGGAAAAAGGGATTTAAGAGTATGTACACAATTCTCATTCCTTCTTTCTCCTACAGTGAAATTATGTTCTGGATAATATGGTACAGGGCACCACCTGCTCCATGAGTACACATTGTGTAACATAAAAATAAAGTTTTGTTGGTTTAAGCTACTAAAGTATTAGAACTGTTACTGTGGTATAATCTAGACTATTCTGGCCCATACAAGGATTGTTCTCTATTAGTGTACACAGTTATCTCATTTTTATTTTTTAAACAAGCATAGAAATCTATTTTGTATGTCCTAGAATTTGTTTAACTAGTTGCCTACTGATGGACATTTAGTATGTTTCCAATCTTTTGCCATTATAAATAATGCTACAGTGAACTCCTATGCAAATCATATTGCTTTAGGAATGGATATCTTTTAATTACTCTTTGAATGAGTTGAGATCTTCGACTAGCTATTTACTGGAGGGTGTTGGGTCTCTCTCTTTCTGAGTGTGTGTGTGTGTGTGTGTGTGTGTGTGTGTATGTTGGGAAGGGGTCATGATTGTGGTGGGAGTCAGATCATGTATAGGTTGGTAAGAATTGCTCCTGTTTCACAGTAACATTTTTCATTGGATAGGGTAGTATGTTGGCTAATGTAACCTTTGCTTCCTTTTAGCCAACAAAAATAGGCAACTGTATCTTCCTTGCCTCATTGACAGGTTGCATCCTGCAAACCTTGGATGATTACTGTTATCGCATAACTGACTCCCTTGGATTTTCTTGGTGCTATTCCTGATCCATAGAGCTTGTTCTTAATCAGGAATTATTGATTTTACCCTCTAGTGTATGTTACTTCCTTTACAGCATCTATGCTTGGCCACTCTGGTTGAGACTCATAGTCCTAGGCACCCTCTGTTAATCTTCCTGTGCCCAGTTTGAATAAACCTTACATTTGGCAATTCCTTCTCACATTTCGTATTTTGAAGCTTATGTGTGCCTTCAAACTTCATCAAAGCTGTGGTTTGATTTGTTATTTATTGGCTTTGCTTTGGGGTGATTTCCAAGAGAAGAGGGAAGTTATGCCAACTTTCTGATGTATTTTAAAACTAGAAGTTTCTTCTAACTTCAAATAATATTAGTTTAAGAGTTGTCACTCATTACTTTTAAATGCATGCTGAGTCCAGGAAAGTTTTAAGTTTGCAACAAAACTGTAAGCATGTAACTCAGTTGGGTAGAGCTATTAGCTTAAACAATAGGAAATTTGTAATTTTTAATAGTAAAAACGTCATACACATTCACTAGTTTTGTAGGACCCAACCTAATCTGAGAAACTGCTGCTTGGAGAAAATGATTAGTCCTCTGCTAAATGCAAAAGATGGGTAGATCTTCCTAACTGTTGCTGGTAACTAAGCCTTCTCTGTCTCCCCTCAGATCACCAGGAGCCCAGCCACACAGTTGCACAACATTCCAGCTGCCAGGAAAGCCCATTATTTGAAAGCCTGGGCCTGGCTCTATTTGGTCTGCCGTATAGGGTGGATAAGACTTTCATCTGTTTTAAATGCTAAACAACTATGTTGATACTGTGTATTTCATTTCTTTCAAGGCCGACTGTCACATATTTTAAAGCACATACAATTTTTGTAGCCAAATTGCAACATTCCCTAGTTAGAATGTGATCTTCATTAGAAAGGGTTAGTAACAAATTCCAGAATCCTGGATTAGAGGTGGGGGAGGGGGTGACATTTCATGGTGTGACTCAAGAAATAACAATGATAATAAATGGCTTTTGTGTTTTATATTTTGTTTTCCTGTTTTTGGCTAGTGTTCTGTCTAGAAGTTGTCTTCCTCCAGCTCACATCCTAGAAAATTCTCAGGGCATTTTGGCTATCTTAGTTAGCTTCTCAGGATTACAATGAAATACCAGATAAAGTACTTATGAAGGAAAGAGAAGTTTATATAGCTCACAGTTTTGGAGGGCAAAAGTCCAAACAGCATGTTGCAGGCTCTTGTGAAGGCATCATGACAGGTGCTGAGTGTGTGTAGAGAAGGATTGCATGTCAGGCCAGTAAGCAGAGGGAGGGAGAGGAGGGGAGAGGGAGGGAGGGAGAGGGAGAGGGAGGGAGAGGGAGAGATGAGGTTGGGACCAAACTCAGGCTTTTGTAACAACTCACTTGTGAGAACTGCTTCCATGGGCATGCCCCCCACAAAGACCTAAGGACCTCTCACTGGGCCCAATCTCATATTGGCTCCACCACCTTCCAACAGAGCCACCCTGAGACCAAGTATTTAACACATGGGCCTTTGGGAAGCATTCAGCGTAAGAAGCATGGCAGTGGGCATTGTAGCAATGAAGATGCAATGTCAAACCTTTACAGTGCACTTGATCCCCATGTAGGACCTCTGTCCTTAATGTGTTGTACTATGAGAATTAAAGGTAAAACTAGTCTTCAAACAGTACTTTATACTTTGTGTGTCTGTGTGGGTGCAAATTGTTGAAATCTTTGCTTAGTAAAGAGTTTTATCTTCTGTATATAAAGATAATTAAAAATGAATCTTAATGAAGAATGGGATGGGAGAGGGAGTAGGAGATGAGATGGTTTGTGGGTAGGAGGGTGGCTATGGGGGAAGAACTGCTATAATCCAAAAGTTGTACTTCTGAAATTTATATTTATTAAATAAAAGTTTTCTATTAAAAAAAAACCTTTACAGTGAATGATCTCAGAGTAGACACAGAGCTTATGTAAGAAAAGTGAAGCTCCTTATGTTGCAGCAAGACTGCCTTTTCCATGCAAGAGCTAGGCAAGACCAGACTAACTTTGAATAAATATAGTTAACTGATCTGCACTTGAACAGATGGGCACTTAAATTTCATGGCCCCATGCACTTAAGAATAAAGCTAGCCGGCGCTGTGGCTCAATAGGCTAATCCTTCACCTTGCAGTGCCGACACACCGGGTTCTAGTCCCAGTTGTAGCACCGGATTCTGTCCCGGTTGCTTTCTGCCATGGCCAGGGAGTGCAGTGGAGGATGGCCCAAGTGCTTGGGCCCTGCACCCCATGGGAGAGCAGGAGAAGCACCTGGCTCCTGCCATCGGATCAGCGTGGTGTGCCGGCTGCAGCGTGGTGGCCATTGGAGTGTGAACCAATGGCAAAAGGAAGACCTTTCTCTCTGTCTTCTCTCTCTCTCTCACTGTCCACTCTGCCTGTCAAAAAATTTTAAAAAAAAGTAAAAATAAATGAATAAAGCTGTGTGAGGTCAGTCAATAAGAGGGGCTGTGACTATGGAGAACTGGTGTTGGCTATTCCCCACACTCCCATTTCAAGGTTTGCCTCACTTCTATTTTTTGATTTTTAAAAAAGACTTATTTTATTTATTTGAAAGAGTTACAGAGACAGGTAGAGACAGAGAGGTCTTCCATCTGCTGGTTCACTCCCCAGATGGCCACAACGGCCGGAGCTGTGCTGATCCAAAGCCAGGAGCTTCCTCTGGGTCTCCCACATTGGTGCAGGGGCCCAAGAACTTGGGCTATCCTCTTACTGCTTTCCCAGGCCATAGCAGAGAGCTGGATTGGAAGAGGAACAGCAAGGACTGGAACTGGAACTGGCGCCCATATGGGATGCCGGCGCTTCAGGCCAGGGCTTTAACCCGCTGCGCCACAGCGCCAGCCCCCTGCCTCACTTCAGTCTCAACTCAAGTCCATGAGAACCAGGTGCGCTAGTTCATTGTCTTGAGTTTGTTATGTTAGGAATGTAGCAGCTGTGTTCTATATTCCATATAGGCCCCCTGGGCATCACTGTTCCTGAACAGGCAACTGCACCGTACTACAGACACCTATAGCTCTCTCTCTCTTTTTAAAAAAGATTTATTTATTTGAAAGAGTTACACAGAGAGAAGAAGCACAGAGAGAGAGAGAGGTCTTCCATCTGCTGGTTCACTCCCCAATTGGCTGCAACTGCCGGAGCTGTGCCAATCCAAAGCCAAGAGCCTCTTCCGGGTCTGCCACATGGGTGCAGGGGCCCAAGGACTTGGGCCATCTTCTATTGTTTTCCCAGGCCAAAGCAGAGAGCTGGCTAGGAAGCAGAGCATCCGGGACTCAAACCAGTGCCCATATGGGATGCTGGCACAACAGGTGGCCCCTTAACCAGCTACACCATAGGCGGCCCCTGGGTAGCATTTCTTTGGCGACTGGAGCACACTAGGTCCATGCTCAGGGCAGCCAGAAGTACTGGAGAGTTAACACTCCCAGCAGCAGTGCTCTGAGTGACAGATAAGTTCTTAACTGCCTTGCCCCTGCAGGGAAGGAATACCTTCAGTTGAGTTCTACGTGGTTTCTCAGAGTTTCTCAGTGGGGTTGAGTCTCCCTTGCCCCTGGTAGTAATCAGCTCATTAACATACCTATTTTAGCTTCCTTTCCTTTGTTTCATTCTCAATCTCCTTTAGTCCTTCCTGTGACTACATCCTTATATATCCGGGCTCCTCTTCTTAGAGATTTCAGTTTAAGGCAATTGGTATTGGGAGTGATCCTGGGAGCAATCTTAGCATGAGATCCTGAAGTGTGTTTATTCCCTGACCAGAGAGCCATGAGAGCCCCTTTGCTAGGGTTCATGTAGTGCTGATAACCCTTGGATTCCTGGAGCATCACATTTACCACAACTCTCAATGGAGGAAGAAGGGGATGTGTGGGCTAATACAATAGTCACAAGTGTTGGAAGATGTGGGCTACAGAATGATCATAGAAATGCTAAAGGAAAATAACATACTCAGACCAGGCAATGATCAACCCAGTGCACAGTGTGGAAACTAGAAGATCTTTAACACAGCATTTAAATTGGCCCTTATCTCCCTAACTAAGGTGCAGAAATGCTGAAGATTAGGTACAAGAATTGGTTGTGTGATAAAGTTCCAAAAAATGTTGAACCAACAACCCTAGACAGTCTTCTATATTAAATCTAGGGCCCCCAGTAGGAAAAGGGCCGGACTCTGAGATCTGGGATGAGGATATTTGGGAATAAACCCTGAGGATTCCTCCTTACTTCTCAGGGCTAGCTGAAATGGAGAAGAATGGCCTCCTATTGACTAGTGGATTGTTCTTAGAGCTGCTGTAACAGATTGCCATCAACTACGTGACCTACAACACCAGAAATGTATTCTTTCACAGTTGTAGAGGCCAGAAGTCTGAAATTGAAGTATTAGCAAGTCCCTTTGTGGGGGGATCTGAGGGAGCATCTGTTCTGTGCCCTTCTCTCCTAGCTTTCAGTGGTTCCTGGAAGTCCTTGACATCCATTGATTTGTAGATGGATCACTCCATTCATTGCTTTTGCCCTTACATAGCCATCACTGATCTGTGTGTCCTCTTGTCTTGTAAAGATGCCAGTCATAGTGAACTTTAATCCAGTATGATCTCATTCTTAAAGGCCACAACTAAAAAGGCCATCTCCAAACAAGGTCGCATTCACAGATACAGGTAGTGAGGGCCTCAATGTATTTTTGAGGGGATACAATTAACTACAACATTTAGCGATCATATAAATGGATACTCCACAATATGATATTTTCCCTTCTCAAGTTTGGCCTCTCCTCACTGCTCCCCAATCAATAATGGATTATATTTCAGCATCACCCAAGTGGGTACAGATTTGCCCTGTTATGAGAAGGAAAACATATTTGTCAAAAGAGAATCATATGGGCCGGCGCCACGGCTCAATAGGCTAATCCTCTGCCTGCGGCACCAGCACACTGGGTTCTAGTCCTGGTCAGGGCACCAGATTCTGTCCTGGTTACCCCTCTTCCAGTCCAGCTCTCTGCTGTGGCCCAGGAATGCAGTGGAGGATGGCCCAAGTGCTTGGGCCCTGCACCCCATGGGAGAGCAGGAGAAGCACCTGGCTCCTGCCATCGGATCAGCGTGGTGTGCCGGCTGCAGCGTGGTGGCCATTGGAGTGTGAACCAATGGCAAAAGGAAGACCTTTCTCTCTGTCTTCTCTCTCTCTCTCACTGTCCACTCTGCCTGTCAAAAAAATAAAAATAAATAAAAAATAAAAAAAAAATCATGCACCAGCAAGAACAGGAAGACTAAGTCTTAAGAGTTGATATTGAGAGTTTGGACCAAGGAGGAAGGAACAGAAAACTGTTAGGGAAGAGCATTTGCTAGGAGACAGGGCAGTTAGAACCAGGTATTGTATGCCCCACACACTGAAGCCCAGGAATAACACTGGCATCTAGCAAATGAGGTGCATGTGCTAGAATCACCTTGGTACACATTTTTTAAAAAGATTTACTTATTTGAAAGAGTCACACAGAGAGAGAAGGAGAGGGAGAGAGAGAGGTCTTCCAACTGGTTCACTCCCCAGTTGGCTGCAACGGCCAGAGCTGCACTGATCTGAAGCCAGAAACCAGGAGCCACGAGCTTCCTCTGGGTCCTCTCATGTGGGTACAGTGGCCCAAGGACTTCGGCCATCTTCTATTGCTTTCCCAGGCCATAGCAGAGAGCTGGATTGGAAGTAGAGTAGCTGAGACTTGAACCGGCACCCATATGGGATGCTGCACTGCAGGAGGTGGCTTTACCAGCTACGCTACAGTGCCAGGCCCACCTTGGTTTGTATTGAAGAAAAGGGTCAAACCTCAGGAAGCTGAATCTATTACAGTGAGGATGGGATGCAGACACACAGCCAGAAAAATTAAAGAAGACAACCTGGGCGGAACTGGTCAGGGACATTTCTCTTTATTTCATTCAAATTTCCTTAATTCATTATTGTGAAGAATTAGAATCTATACCCAAGAAAAATTGGCTAGAACAGTATATTACCTACAATTGTATCTATGGAAGCTAGAGACCTTCCTTTTACTCAGTACTTCCCTACTTGGGGTGGGATAGGGGTCTAGGCTATGGCATTGGGATCCTCTAATATTTTAGAAGTTTTGAAGTCTGAGTTCAAAGTTACAAAATTCTTTTTTTTTTTAACTTTTATTTAGGATATAAATTTCCAAGGTACGATTTATGGATTACAATGGGTTTCCCCCCATATTTTCCCTCTCCCCCACAACCCTCCCCCCTTGCCCACTCCCTCCACCCTTTTGTTCACATCCAGATTCGTTTTCAATTCTTTTTGTATACATGTGATCAATTTAGTATGTGTTAAGTAATGAATTCGTCCCTTTGCCCTCATATAGTAACACAAAGTGAAATACAGTCTTTGAGTTCTCATTTTAGCATTGAGTCACATTGTATAGCACATTAAGGACAGAGATCCTACATGAGATATATATATATATATTTGAGACTGATAAATTTTTTTGATGCAGAAAGAAAAAGAAAAACTCAGTATTACAAAATTCTTTATATACCTTTTTTTATATATAACGCTTTTATTTAAAGAATGTAAATTTCCAAAATACAACTTATAGATTACAATGGCTTCCCCCCCCTAACTTCCCTCCCACCCGCAACCCTCCCCTTTCCCACTCCCTCTCCCCTTCAGTTCACATCAAGATTCATTTTCAATTCTCTTTATATACAGAAGATCAGTTTACTATATATTAAGTAAAGATTTCAACAGTTTGCCCTCACATAGAGACACAAAATGAAAATACTGTTGGAGTACTAGTTATAGTATTAATTCACAATGTACAGCACATTAAGGACAGAGATCCTACATGATATATTTTTAATTGATTAATTTTCTATGCAATTTCCAATTTAACACCAAGATTTTTTAATCATTTGCAATTATCTTTATATACAGAAGATTGATTCAGTATATACTAAGTAAAGATTTCATCAGTTTGCACCCACACAGAAACATAAAGTGTAAAATACTGTTTCAGTACTAGTTATAGCATTACTTCACATTGGACAACACATTAAGGACAGATCCCACATGAGACGTAAGTATACAATGACTCCTGTTGTTGCTTAACAATTTGACACTCTTGTTTATGGCGTCAGTAATCAGCACAAGAGCTGATCAAGTTACTGTTTCTCATAGTGTCGATTTCACTTCAACAGGTTTCCACTTTGGCGCTCAATTAGTTGTCACCGATCAGGGAGAACATATGCTATTTGTCCCTTTGGGACTGGCTTAATTCACTCAGAATGATGTTTTCCAGATTCCTCCATCTTGTTGCAAATGACCGGATTTCATTGTTTTTGACTGCTGTATAGTATTCTATAGAGTACATGTCCCATAATTTCATTATCCAAATGTATGCTTTGAATTCCCTGTGATCTTTTGCTGTGAGGTTCCCTTCGTTTACCTTCTTTCATGGTGATGGCTGTGTTTCTGTGTGTAGCACATCTTTAAGCATCTTTTGCAGGGCTGGACGAGTGGCAACAAATTCTTTCAATTTCTGTTTGCAATGAAAGGTGTTTATTTTACCTTCATTCACAAAGGAGAGCTTTGCAGGATATAATATTCTGGGCTGGCAGTTTTTCTCTCTTAGTACCTGGGCTATATCTCGACATTCCCTTCTAGCTTGTAGGGTTTCTGATGAGAAGTCTGCCGTGAGTCTAATTGGAGATCCTCTGAGAGTAATCTGACGTTTCTCTCTTGCGCATTTTAGGATCTTTTCTTTCTGTTTCACTGAGGTGAGTTTAATTACAATGTGTCGTGATGAGGATCTCTTTTGGTCATGTTTCCTAGGGGTTCTATGAGCTTCCTGTACTAGGATGTCTCTGTCCTTCTCCAAACCTGGGGAATTTTCTGCTATTATCTCACTAAAAGGCCTTCTAATCCTTTCTCCCTCTCCATGCCTTCAGGAACTCCTAGAACTCGAATGTTGAGTTTTTTAATAGTATCCTGTAGATTCCCAACAATATTTTTTATATTTCTAATTTCCTCTTCTTTTCTTTGGTTTGACTGTATATTTTCCTGTGCTCTGTCTTCTAAGTCCGATATTCTCTCTTCTGCCTCACCCATTCTGTTTATAAGGCTCTCTAATGTGTTTTTCATTTGATCTATTGAATTCTTCACTTCATTATGATTTCTCGTCACTATCACAGTTTCATGTTCTACTAGTTGTTTCATTTCAGCTTGATTCCTCCTTATTTCATTTTCTCAAGAGAGATTTTCTACCTTGTCCAGTAAGGATTTCTTTAGTTCAAGAATTTGTTTTTGAGTACTTCTTAGTGTTCTTATCAATTTTTTGAGATCTGCTTCTTGCATTTCTTCTATCTCATCATCTTCGTAATCTTGAATTGGGGTGTCTTTTTCATTTGGGGGTGTCATAGTGTCTTCCTTGTTCTTGTTACCTTGGTTTTTGCGTTTGTTGTTTGGCATATTGGTTTCTTCCCTGTGGTGTTTTCCTGTTATACTATGACTCTAGATAAGTGGACTGTCTGCTTTTGATGGAGCCTTAGAGGCTTGAGATGGGTGTGGCCTGATAGCTCTGTTTGGTTCCTCAGGGTTGAGGGTGTGCCAAAGGTGACACTCCTAGGTTAGGTGTGGTAAATCTCTCTTTGTTTCTTTCTTTCTTTTTGATTCAAAAGGGAAGTAATTCCACACAGCTGAATGGAATTGGGGGTGGTTAGCAGGCGAATGATATACCCACAGGAGCCAGAGCTCGGAAGCTCTTTCCCAAGGACCACAGAGGGAATCTCTGCAGCCTTCAGTGTGGGTTCAAATTCTCCTGCAGTCTCACCACTGGGCTAGCAAGTCTACTGAACTGTAGTGTCTCTGGATAGTACCCACGTGGTGAATTCCATGAGTTCTCCCCCCCACCCACAGTCTCTTTTCACAGTCTCAGTTCATTAGCACCACACATTCATTAGGTTCTAATCTCCTGTTATTTCACCCCCACACCCAGAGTCAGGTTTTTCTGCTAGGCTCAGGGCCGGTGCAGACCTGAGGTCGCCCTGCTCATGACATATGTCCAAAATGGCGCCTGCTTTTTGTCTTGCTCACCTTTGAGAGTTGGGTGGAGAGAGAGAAACTCGTGTCTGTATCGGTCACTTTTCTCTCTCTCTCTCTCTTCTAGTTAGCCTGGTGAACTTTTCCCCACAGGGTTTCAAGCCTTGTTCGCTCTAGTCTCCTCTTTCCGCTTCCCTGCTGGTGTCTCGGGCTATTGAGGTTCGGCTCACCTCACATTCCAGCGCTGGTGCATTGAGTCTGCTGCTGGTGTCCCGAACTGCGGGCTCCCGCGCTCTCCTTGAAGGTCCACTGTGAATCACTAGTTCTGGAAGAGTTTCCTCTGCTGTTTCTTCCCCTACTCTTCCTTGAACCTGCAGTATCTCCACTTTTATTAAACTGTCTCTCCCTGGACTATCAGTGTGCTGCCTTCCTATTCTGCCATCTTGCCCTCCTTTATATACCTTACTAATCGAAGTTTGAGGAATTTTTCCCTGGGCTTCCACTTTGGGGTCAAGAGTGATGTATCCACTTGTCTTTGATGATTTTCAGTGGAGATGCATGAGCAGCCAAGTGTATACCTTTCTGGTATCATAACCATAAAATTTCCTTTCCATGCACACATTTCCCAGTGTCTTTCAGCATCTCCCAAACCCTGCATTGAAAGCAGCTGCTTAGCTTTGTGCCACATATGCAGGTGCATTTATTAAAAACTTAATTATATTCTAATCTTCATTAAGTATTGGATTTGGAGTTCACTGCAAAGAATTCTATTGTGCTGAAATAAATGAACTGGAAATCATATTCTATTTTTCTTTCAAGTACGGCATGAACTCTTGACAGTCACAGTGTGGAAGCACAGTTAAGCCCCTACTGTGAGAGCAGGAAAGATGTTGCCTGTGATACACCTGGGCCAATACCAGTGAAGCACAGCTACAGCTCAGTGAACTCAACAATTTTTTTCCAGCAACTGGTAGAGTTTGACCTTCTCTGGACTAGGCCATCAATTATAAAAACAGAACCTACCATGTTTCTTGCATTTGAAGCACTACATTGAAATTAGGGGTTATCATCTATCATGTATGGAAAATCTGTGTGTGTTTCATCAGAGATGAAACCCAAACTCTCACAGACCCTGAGGGAATCCGGTTACTTTTCTTGAAAATGTTCTCTTCATGAATACTGATCCCTAATTCCATTGATACTTTTCTGTGCATGTTTCTTAGAGAATGTGAGCTGATGCCTTTGGTGCTGATTCTCTCCTGCCCTGGATCTCCCTTGTTTTACTTGCCTATTTTACACCCCTATTTTTGGCTAGCCTCTTGGGTATCCAACCTGGAGGCTAATCAAAGCCACAGGTAACATCCTGCCTGCAGAACTGTCTTGATATGGAAGTAGATGAACGGATAACACATGAGGCAATGCTCCTATGGCATTACAAGAACTAAATTCCCAAGTGTCCCTCGGTCATCTGAGAAAGTCGGTACTGTCACTTCCTGGGCCTGGCAGCCCAAATAACATTCAAAAAAATTAACCAATGAATTACAATTTATGTTAGGTGTACATGATTATGAGGATTTAGAAGAAGGAGGCCGAACATGTAACTAATCTCTGTTGAACTCATGGACAGAGCCATGTTGGGCTGTTGTGAGACAGCAGATGCATTGTTTGGGAATCATGGTTGGTGACTACATAGAATATTTCCTACAGCTTTATGTTTGTATATACCAAATTTCTTTTAAAAAATTTAAAGATTTATTTTTCCCCTAAAAACCTTTCATTTAAGGAATACAAACTTCATATATTTCATAATTACAACTTTAGGAACATGGCAATTCTTACCACCGTATCTACCCTCACACCCACTCTCCCACCCTTCTTCCTGCTCCCTCTGCTATGCCCATTCTTATTGTTGACTAAGGTCTATTTTCAATCAGATTTATCCACATATTATTAACTCTGTTAAGTAAAGAGTTTAACTAATAGTATGGAACAAAGAAACCTGTTCTTCAACAGTCGAGACAAGAGCCGTTAGAAGTCCTTGCTTTTCAAAGTGTAAACTTCAGTTCTATAGAATACCTTTTAGATGATCTTTTAGTTATTGCAGTACAGCGAGAACATATGGTATTTGTCCCTTTGGTACTGGCTTATTCCACTAAGTATAAATGTTTTCCAGCTTAATCCATTTTGTTGCAGATAACAAGATTCCTCTTTTTTTCCACTGTGTAGTTTTCTATGGTGTACATATCCCATAATTTTTTTTTTATCCAGCCTTCAGCTGACAGGCATTTGGGTTGATTCCATATCTTAGCTATTGTGAATTGAGCTGCAATAAACATGGTGGTACAGATAATTCGTCCGTATGCTGATTTCATTTCCCTTGGGTAAATTTCCAGGAGTGGGATGCCTGGATCACATGGTAGGTCTATATCCAGAGTTCTGAGGTAACTCCATACTCTCTTCCACAGTGGCTTTACCAGTTTACATTCCCACCAACAGTGGATTAGGGTACCTTTTCCCCACATCCTTGCCAGCATTTGTTGTTTGTTGGTTTCTGTATGAAAGCTATTCTGACGGGAGTGAGGGGAAACCTCACTATGGTTTTTGATTTGGATTTCCCTGACAGCTAATGATCCTGAGCACTTTTTTCATGGGTCAGCTGTTCGGATTTCCTCTTGTGAAAAATGCCTTTTTAAGTCCTTTGCCCATTTCCTCATTTTTTAAAAAAGAGTTATTTATTTATTTATTTGAACAGCAGAGTTACAGAGTGGTAGAGGCAGAGAAAGAGAACTTCCATCCGCTGGCTGACCCCCAAAATGGCCACAATGGCTGCAGCTGGGCTGATCTGGAGCCAAGAGCCAGGAGATAGTTCTGGTTCTCCCACATGCATGCGGGGGCCCAAGGATTTGGGCCATCTTAGAGTGCTTTCTCAGGCCATAGCAGAAAGCAGGATCAGAAGTGGAACCTCTGGGACTCAAACGTGTGCCCATTTGGGATGATGGCACTGCAGGTGGTGGCTTTACCTGCTATGCCACAGCACCATCCCCTTACACATTTCTCAATTGTTTTGTTGCTGAGTTTCTTGATCTCTTTATACTGCTTATTAATCCTTTATCAGTTGCATAGTTTATAAGTAATTTCTCCTATTCTGTTGGTTTCTTCTTCGCTTTGCCAACTGTTTCTTTTGCAATACAGAAGCTTCTAAATTTTATGTAATCCCAATTGTTAATTTTAGTTTTGATTGTTTTTGCCTCTGGGGTCTTTTCCAAGAACTCTTTGCCTATGCCAATGTCTTGCAGGGTTTCCCCAATGTTCTCTAATAATTTGACAGTGTTGGGTTTTAGATTTGGGTTTAATCCATTTTGAGTAGATTTTTATGAAGGTGTAATCTAGGGATCTTGCTTCATATTTCTGCATGTGGAGATCCAGTTTTCCCTGCACCATTTGTTGAAGAGACTGTCCTTGTTCCAGGGATTGATTTTAGCTCCTTTGTCAAAGATAAATTGGCTGTAGATGCATGGATTGATTTCTGTATATTCTATTGTGTCCCATTTGTTTATCCATCTGTTTTTGTACCAGTATCAGGCTGTTTTCATTACAACTGCCTTAGGATATGTCTTAAAATCTTGTCTTGTGATGCCTCCAGCTTTTTTTATGTTGTATAAGATTCTTTAGCTATTTGGGGTCTTCCGTGTTTCAATATGAATTTCAGCATCATTTTTTTCTATATCGGATAAGAATGTTCTTGGTATTTTGACTGATATCACATTGAATATATAAATTGCTTTTGGAAGAATGAACATTTTGATGATAGTGATTCTTCCTGTCCATGAACATGGAAGGTTTTTCCATTTTTTTTGAATTTTCTTTTATTTTTTTCTTTAATGTTTTTGAAATTCTCATAGAGATCTTTGACATCCTTGGTTAAATTTATTCCAAGGTGGCCAACACCATGTCTCACTTGGCTAATCCTCTGCCTGTGGCGCTGGCACCCTGGGTTCTAGTCCTGGTTGGGGTGCCAGATTCTGTCCCAGTTGCTCCTCTTCCAGTCCTTCCTTCCAGGAAGGCAGTGGAGGGTGGCCCAAGTGCTTGGGCCCTGCAGCCGCATGGGAGACCAGGAGGAAGCACCTGGCTCCTGGCTTCAGATCAGCGCAGCGCACTGGCCATAGTGGCCATTTGGGGGGTGAACCAACGGAAACAGGAAGACCTTTCTCTCTGTCTCTCTCTCTCTCTCTCTCATTGTCTAACTCTGCCTGTCAAAAAATTTTTATTTCAAGGCATTTGATTTTTTTGGTAGCTATTGTGAATGGCATTGATCTTAGAAGTTCTTTCTCAACCATGGCATTGTTTGTGTAAACAAAGGCTATTGATTTTTATGTGTTGATATTATATTCTGCCACTTTACCAAACTCTTTTATGAGTTCGAAAAATCTGTTAGTAGAGTCTTTTGGATCCCCTATACACAGAATCAGATCATCCACAAATAGGGATAGTTTGAATTTCTCCTTCCTAATTTGTATCCCACTGACCTCTTTTTCTTGCCTAATGGCTCTGGCTCAAATTTCTAGCACTATATTAAAAAGCAATGATGAGGGTAGGCATCCTTGTCTTATTCTGGTTCTGTGTGGGAATGCTTTCAACTTTTCTCCATTCAATATGATGCTGGCCATGGATTCATCATAAATTGCAGTGCTTGTGTTGAGGAATATCCATTCTATACCCAATTTGCTTGGATTTTTCAAATGAAATGGTGCTGTGTTTTGTCAAATGATTTCTCTGCATCTATTGAGATAATTATATGGTTTTTCCAATTTGTTAATGTGATGTATCACATTGGTTGATTTGTGAATGCTGAACCATTCTTTCATATGAAGGATAAATCCCACTTGGTCTGGGTGAATGATCTTTCTGATCTGTTGTTGAATTCAATTGGCTAGTATTTTGTTGAGGATTTTTGCATCTATGTTCATCAGGGAAATTGGTCTGTAGTTCTCTTTCTCTGTTACATCTCTTTCAGGTTTAGGAATTAAGGTGGTGCTACATTCATAGAATTTGGGAGTATTCCCTCCCTTTCAATTGTTTTAAATAGAAGAATTTAAGTTAGTTCTTTAAATGTCTAGTAGAATACAGCAGTGAAGCCATCTGGTTCTGGGCTTTTCTTTGTTAGGAGGGTCGTTGTTACTGATTCAATTTCTGTCTTGGTTATTGGTCTGTTGAGATTTTCTGTGTCTTCATGGCTCAATTTAGGTAGGTTGTATGTGTTCAGGAATCTATCATTTTGGCTAGATTTCCCAGTGTGTTGGCATACAGCTTTTTGTAGTGATTTCTGATGATTCTTTTTAATTCTGAGGCATCTGTTACATTTTCTTTTTCATCTCTAATTTTATTGATGTGGATCTTCTCTCTCCCTTTTTTGGTTAGTTGGGCCAATGTTGTGTAAGTTTTGTTTATTTTTTCTAAAAAACAACTCTTTGTTTTGCTGATCTTTTGTCTTTTTTTGAATTCAATTTTGTTGATTTCTCTTCTAATTTTATTTGACAGGGAGAGTTACAGAGAGAGAGAGAGAGAGAGAGAGAGAGAGGGAGGAGGGAGGATGAGAGGGAGGGAAAGGTCTTCCTTCCATTGGTTCACTCTCCAAATTTCCGCCATGGATGGTGCTACACCAATCCAAAGCCATGAGCCAGGCACTTCCTCCTGGTCTCCCACGTGGGTGCAGGGGCCCAAGCACCTGGGCCATCTTCCACTGCCCTCCCGGGCCACAGTAGAGAACTGGACTGGAAGAGCAACCAGATCTAGAACCTGGCGCCAATATGGGATGCCAGCACTAAAGGGGGAGGATTAACCCATTGAGCCACAGCGCCGTCCCCTCATAGTACAACTCATTAAGGACAAAGGTCGTACATGGGAAGTAAGTGCACAGTGACTTCTGTTGTTGATTTAACAATTGACACTCTTATTTATGACTTTAGTGATCACCTGAGGCCATTTACATTGAAAGTGACTATTGATACTAAGGACTTGGCCCTGCCATTTTTCCATAAATATTTCTATTATTTAATTTGGATTTCCTTTGTACTTTTACTGTGAAGTTTTCTGCCTTCACCTTCTTCCGTATTGAGACCATGTTTCTGAGTTTCGATGTGTAGTAAATCCTTAAGCATCTTTTGTAAGGTTAGACTAGTGGTGAAGTATTCTCTCAATTTTTATTTCTTATGGAAGGTATTTATTTCACCTTCATTCATAAATGAGAACTTTTTAGGGTATTGTATTCTGGGTTAACATTTTTTTCTCTTAAGACTTGGAGACTTGATTATCCTTTATTTTCTAGGGTGTATTGTGCTGTCACATGATTTCATGATGATAGTTTTTTTTTTTAGAAAGCTTTTATTTAGTATAAAATTCAGGCTGGCGCCGCTGCTCACTGGGCTAATCCTCCACCTTGTGGCGCCGGCACACCGGGTTCTAGTCCCGGTTGGGGCGCCAGATTCTGTCCCGGTTGCCCCTCTTCCAGGCCAGCTCTCTGCTGTGGCTAGGGAGTGCAGTGGAGGATGGCCCAAGTGCTTGGGCCCTGCACCCCTTGGGAGACCAGGAGAAGCACCTGGCTCCTGGCTTCGGATCAGTGCAGTGTGCCGGCCGCAGCGTGCCGGCTGTGGTGGCCATTGGAGGGTGAACCAACGGCAAAAGGAAGACCTTTCTCTCTGTGTCTCTCTCTCACTGTCCACTCTGCCTGTTAAAAAAAATATAAATTTCATAGGTACAGATTTAGGAATATAGTGGTTCTTCCCCAATATCTCCCCTGCCACACCCACTTCCATCCCACTCCCATCCCGTTCTTCATAAGAGTCATTTATCTTTATATTCAGAAGACCAACTCTACACTAAGTAAAGATTTTAAGTTTGCATCCACACAGACACACAAAGTATAAAGTACACTTTGAAGACAAGTTTTACCATTAATTCTCATAGTACAACTCATTAATGACAGAGGTTGTATATGGGGAACAAGTACACAGTGACTCCTGTTGTTGATTTAACAGTTGACACTCTTATTTATGATGTCAGTGATCACCTGAGATTCTTGTCATGAGCTGCCAAGGCTATCACAACCTCTTGATTCCACAAACTCCATCAGTATTTAAACAGGGCAATAATCAGTCAGCATGATGTTTTCCAGATTCCTCCATTTTGCTGCAAATAACCGGATTTCATTTTTTTTCCTACTGTGTAGTATTGTATAGGGTACTTATTCCATAATTTCTTTATCAAGTCTTTGGTTGATGGGCATTTAGGTTGAGTCCATGTATTAACTTTTGCAATAAATATTGAGGTGCAGATGGCTCTTTTATTTGCCAATTTAATTTCCCTTGGGTAAATTCTGAAGAGTGAGATGGCTGGGTCGTGTGGTAGGGCTTTATTCAGGTTTCTGAGGAATCTCTACATTGTCTTCCATAGTGGCTTTACCAATTTGCATTCCCACTCATACTGGATGTACCTTTCGCCCACATCCTTGCCAACATCTGTTAGATGACTTCTGTATGTAAGCCATTCTAACCGGGGTGAGGTGAAACCTCATTGTGGTTTTGACTTGCATTTCCCTGATGGCTAGTGATCCTGAACATTTTTTAATATGTCTGTTGGCTGTTTGGATTTCATCTTTTGTTAAATGTCTGTTTAGGTCCTTGGCCCATCTCTTAAGTGGGTTGTTTTGTTGTGGATATTTTGATTTCTTTGTAGATATAGGTTATTAATCCTTTATCAGTTGCTTAATTTACAAATATTTTTTCCAGTTCTGTTGGTTGCCTCTTCACTTTCCTGACTGTTTCTTTTGCAGTATAGAAACTGCTCAATTTGATGTGATCCTAGTTGTTAATTTTGACTTTGACTGCCTGTACATTTATGGATTTTCTTCAATATCTTCATCTTCACATTCTGGTATTGAAGGTTTGTGTACTTTTGGGTGTGTCATTTTGTCTTCCTTATTTCATTTGAATTGCTACATTTATTATTTAGCATTTGTAGAGATACTTGTTGGTTTCTTTTTTTTTTTTTTGTCTTTTCACCCCCTGTGCTGGCTTTTATATTTGGACTATGCCTCTATGGTTTAGTGGAGTGTCTGCTTTTTCAGTGAATACCTAGAGGCCTGTGGTGGGTGTGGCCAGGGAGCTCTGTTAATGCTCTGTGGTGAAGGGAGTGTCCATGGTGGCACCCAGGTTAGGTGTGGTGAATCAATCAATCTCTCTCTCTCTCTCTCTCTCTCTCTCTCTCTCTCTCTGTCTCTCTCTCTTAATCAGAGGGGAGGTTTGTTTGCTCTGTTGGCATAGTCTCATGCTCACCTCCTCTTCTCAAAGTAGACCAATGTCTGGGCGCTAGCCCCAGTGGGTACAATATTCATCTGCGCCACCCCAAGAACCACAACAAGGATCTGTTCAGTCATTGGTATGAGCATGGATCCCAAAAAAATGATCCTCACCAGGGAATCAGGGAGCCCTGAGCCTGTGGAGCCTTCCACAGTGACTGCCTAAAGTCCCAGCCACACCCTACACCCTTCCATGCAACCACAGTGTTTTCACAGTCCCAGTACACAAGCTTCTCACAGTCACAAGCACTGAGCCCTTTGTTCTCCCAACCAGACTCGGGCGTCTCTACTCAGCTGGTTGTTAGGGATGCAGACAAGAGGTGGTACAGCTGTTGTGTATGTCCAAAATGGTGCCTTCCCTCTCTTGGCTTATTACAGGGTGCTGGTACAAGGTGACTGGGGAGAGAAACATGCCCCCTTTTTTTCTCCTCTTGTTTGGCAGGTACACTGTCTCTCACAAGGCTCTAAGCTGGGCCCATGCCAGACTCTTTCTGCAGCTGTATTACCAGTGGCTTCAGCTGCTGCAGTCTGGTCACACCTCATTCTTCAAAGGTGGTGTTGAGGCTCTCGGCAGCTAGGGTCCTGAGTTGTGCGTGTCTGCAGTGTCCCTCAAGTTTACTTGATGTTTCCTCTGCCATTTTCTCCTGAACTCTTTCCTTAGCCTATGCACTCTCTGCTTTTTTTTTTTTTAATTAATTCAGCTCTCCTTTTTTTTTTTCTGTGACTTAGGCTTCTTTTAAGTGATGGCTGGAGCTGCGGCTCACTAGGCTAATCCTCCGCCTGCGGCGCCAGCACCCGGGGTTCTAGTCCCAGTTGGGGCACTGGATTCAGTCCCAGTTGCCCCTCTTGCAGTCCAGCTCTCTTCTGTGGCCCGGGAGTTCAGTGGAGGATGGCCCAAGTGCTTGGTCCCTGTACCCGCATGGAGACCAGGAGGAAGCACCTGGCTCCTGGCTTTGGATCGGCGCAGCACACCAGCTGTAGTGGCCATTTGCGGGGTGAACCAATGGAAAAAGGAAGACCTTTCTGTCTCTCTCTCACTGTCTAACTGCCTGTCAAAATAAATAAATAAATAAATAAATAAATAAATAAATAAAATTTTAGTGATAAGAATCATCTGGAAAGCTTGCCTTTTTTATAAAAGATTTTTTTTTATTTGAAAGAGTTACAGAGAGAGGTTGAGACAGAGAGGTCTTCTATCCACTGGTTCACTCCGCAGATGACTGCAACTACCAGAGCTATGCCAATCCGAAGCCAGGAGTCAGGAGCTTTTTCTGGGTCTCCCACGTGGATGCAGGGGCCCAAGTACTTGCATCATCTTCTGCTTTCCCAGGCTATAGCAGAGAACTGGATCAGAAGAGGAGCAGCCAGGACTAGAGCTGGTGCCTATATGGGATGTCAGTGCTTCAGGCCAGGGCTTTAACCTGCTATGCCACAGCACCAGCCCCACCACCACTTTCAAACACAAATAGTGACAGTCAACTTTTAAAACATTTTTATTTATTTGAAAGGCAGAGAGAAAGAGAAACAGTTATACACAGAGACAAGCAGATCTTTTTTCTACTGGTTCACTCACTAAATGCCCGCAACAGCTCAATTGGGCCAGGACCTAGCCAAGAGCCCAGAAATCCATCTGGGCCTCCCATGTGGATGGCAGGGACCTACTACTTGAGATGTTACCTGCTGCCTCCTAGGGTAGGCATTAGCAGTAAGCAAGATCAGAGGCAGATATGACACTCAAATTCAGACACTTTGATATGGGATGAGGACATCTTATCAGCTGGGCCAAATAATGTCTTACAAATATGAATTTAGCTCTAAAGTCTATACCAAACCTGTGAAATAGATTCTGTTATCATCCTCATTTCACAAATGAGAATCTGAGTCAGAGTGATAAAATAATACTTCCAAAGCCAAGCAACCAGTAAGTAGAGCTGGGATTTGAACCCAAGTAGCCAGGTCCAGAGCTCACAGGTTTCACCATGCAGCTTCCTCACTGGTTGTAATCCCCTTTGCACCCTGTTTACCCAAAGTAATTTTCTTAGGCTGCTGTAACACTGAGCGGGAGTGGATGTGACTCCCTGTGTGTTAGTATTCTTAGATTGGCTATTTGCTTGCCACTAGGAGCCAAAGTGAGAGGGTTGGGAGGACTGAGTTCTACTCCTTTTGCATTACCTAGAAAACTCCCATTGTGTTCTCAGTGAGAGCAAGAGGGTCAGCTTTACTTTTATGTAAATTTGGGAATTTGCTAATTCCCAAATGAGAACAGTCAAATGAGAATACTTCACGGGAAGAGGCAGAAACCATAAGGGCTACAATGAAAGATGTGGCAGCCATGTGACACAAAAGACAATTTGTAGTTTTCAGAAGTCTACTTTTGGCTCAGGTGGAGAAAATAGTGTAATTGGATGAGGGTTACAAATAAAATTTCTGGTATTAGGGTGTTAAGGGATTACAATTTAATGCTCTTCTTTTGCTCATGTTCAAAGCTAAATGAAGAACAGAAGCAAGAGAAAGGCAGATGCAAAGTGCCATCCTTACTTAAACAGACATTTCTATAAGCTGCAGGAGCAGCAGGGCAGCAGCCAGTCTCTTCCGCCTGGCCCAGCCCCAGCTGTTTGTAGGTGCTTGGCAGAATGAGCCACTGGATGGAGGTTCTCTCTGCATCTGTCTCTCTGCCTTTCAAAAAACAAAACAACAACAAAAAACAAAGAAGGGCTTAGAACTGTTGTAAGTATTACTATGTTACAAGAGCCCTAGCATAGCCTCATATTTTCTGATATCTGTGTTCTTATTTGCAAAATAAGTGCCATCATCATCTTCAAAAAGGAATAAAAACATCTGTACAAGTGTCTGATTCTGCTTGGAAGAAGAAAATTACTTCAATATGAGGCTCCCACAAGGTAACATGCAAAAAGACTGTAAATTCTAAGCACACATTTAAAAGTATTTGGCTTCCAAAATTTATTGGGGTGACCTTTCTTTGTTAGTGACAGCTTACTCATTATTATGGATGTGACTTTTTACTTGAGCTTTTCTTTGAGATGTCATACTCAATTAGGGATAGTGACAATTGTCCTCTTGCACCTCTTTCTCTTGAATAATGCCCTAACTTACCCATACATACAGGTAAGTGACAGAGTCATGGTTAGCAAATCCTCTGTGAGCTGCTCCAATCTCATCCTGGCCCTATTCCTTTATACTACCAAATGGTTTATTTTAAACTTTCATGCATTGTTTCTTATTTGGACTTATGGGCATAAAAGGGCACGTCTCACAAATTTTCCCTTCTACTCACTGTTTTCCTTTTAAGACACTTGGCAGAATATTGTATATTGCAAGATAAGAGACCTCCCATGTTGTAGTATCCTTGTTAGCAGCATCAAAGCTGCCAGATTAGGAAATAGAGAGGAAAGCTGATGAGTGAACAGCACGACATGTGTGGCCCAGGGCTTACAAGGGGGCTCACAAGAGTATCCCATCTGACCCTGACCTTGAGCCTGGTACTTGGAGCTTTCCATCCAGGAGCTAGATATATTAGCCCTTAGGTTGATGTGAATGATATATTTTAGTCTCATTTTAATTAGCAGTAATAATTTTGATATCAATAATTTGTTGAGTTTACATAATATTTTTCTGCATGGCATTTTATTGGACCTTTTCAATAACTTTAGGATATATTTATCATCTTTTTAATGGGTAAAAGGAAGAGAATTGAAGTTCAACAACATTGAAGAATCATTGAGTGGGGAAACCAGAGCTGGAATTTAGATTCTAGTTTCAAATTCTGCCTTTTTTTTTTCTATGAAAACCACTCTCCTCCTTACCATACTGACTTTAAATAAACTGAAATCTAAGCCATATTCAATTTCTAAGATGAGATAATGAAGAATTTTGAGTACACATGATGTGCCAGGCATTGTACCCTATGATTTCCCTGCTTTACATAGCTGAGTCCCCACATAAACACTCCAAATCATGCACTGGTATTGTCCCCATTATACAGACAAGGAGGTAAATAGCTTGACCAAGGTCACATGGCTTGTAAGTGGAGGAGCTGGGACTTGGACCCCAGTCTTGGACTCCAAAGCTCAAGCTTTTAACTGGCGTTAAGTTGCCTCCCCAAGATCTGGTTTAATCTTGATGACATTGAGAGTCGCCTTTGAAGGCAGTAAGTGAGAAACTGGAGGAAGATGTCCCATAGGTGCCTGGGAAACACAGTAATGGATCCTTCAAGAACTTGTGGCAGGCAAGGCTTTTTTGCCCACGTGTAACCTGATCTGCTGATGCAGGAAAGTATGTGACGTGCTGTCCTGGGGTGAAGCCCAGGGACTTGGAAAGACTTGGAGCTTTTACTGTTGGTCCTTTTAAAGGCAATTAGAAGACAGAAAGGCTGCTTAGGAAACTGTAAGCTCATGAGCTGATTTTAAAACATTCAAGGACAAGCAGCCATGTCTGAAAGTAATTGAACACCTCTGATTAGCTCAGAATTCCCAAAGTGGTAGTGGTAGGGAAAATGACACTTATTATTTTAGGATTTAAAAATGTAAGATATTGAATTATGCCTTGAGAATGGGTGAGTTTTAAAAAATGAAATTACTTAAAAAAATTGGAAGTTACATAAAAATCAATCAATTAAAAAAATAATATCATGTAGGATCTCTGTCCTTAATGTGCTGTACAACGTGATTTAAAGCTACAACTAGTACTCAAAGAGTATATTTCACTCTATGATGCTATGTGAGGGCAAATGGTTTAAAATCTTTTCTTAACACATACTAAACTGAGCTCCTGTATACAAAGAGAATTGAAAATGAATCTGAATGTGAATGAAAGGGGAGAGGGAGTGGGTAAGGGGGAAGGGAAGCTGGGGGGAGGGGAGGTATGGGTGGGGAAGTCATTGCAATCCACAAGTTGTACCTTGGAAATTTATATTCTAAATAAAAAAAAATGAAATTACTTTTTTTTTTTTCTCTAAACCTAGTCTCAGCAAAGCAGAACGAAAGCGAGCAATAGGACCTTTTCTTGTTGACCCTTAGCAGGGATGCTTGGCTTTGCAAGTATTTCTAGCAAACACTGAGTACAGAAGTTGGGAAAAACATGCTTTACTGCTTTGTTCACCAACTTGAAAAATGTTAATATTGATAGAGTTCAAATTCCACACAAGTTGGTTGGGTCTGCACCCCATGGATTGCTGACATTAGTGTGTTGTGATACATCTGTTTGATCAGAATTGGTGTTGCAGGGGTGGGCCTTTGGACTAGTGGTTAAGAAGCTGGCTATGATACCTAAATCTCATATCATAATGCCTGGGTTCAATTCCTGGCTCTGGCTCCGGACTTCAGCTTCCTGCTAATGCAGACCCGGGGAGGCAGCAAGTGACAGCTCACGTAGTTGGATCCCTGCCACCCACATGGGAGACCTGGAACGAGTTACCAGCTTTTAGTTTCAGCTTGGCCCAGCCATGGCTTTTGCAAGCATTTGGGAGAGTGAACCAGAGGATGGGTGGTTTATGTTAGTTTTTCTCTCTGCCTCTTAAGTAAATAAATAAGTAAATAAAATTAGAAAAAGAAAACACTTGGTGTTATATCTATGTTTTGGAGAGAAAAGAAGGTAGGAGAAGCATTTGCTTTGGGAAGGTGTGAAATATAAATTCCTGTTTGAAGGGTGACTGTATGAAAACTGTGCACATTGAGGTGATTTTGAGAGTGAAAGATGGTCCTGTGCTCAGTTATACCAAGATAAAAACCTAGATGGTCACTGTCTCAGAGAAATGGGATATATGGGGGCTGGCATTGTGGCATAGTGGGTAAATCCCATATGAGCTCCTGTTTGAGACCCGGCTGCTCCATTTCATATCTTGTGCCCTGTGGAAGATGACCCAAACTCACATAGGAGACATGGAAGAAGCTACTGGTTTTGACTTGGTCCAGTCCTGGCTTTTGGTGTCAACTAGGGAGTGAACTAGCATGTGACTCTTTCAAATAAATAAATAAATCTTTTTAAAAAAATTAAGTAAAAAAAGAAATGGGATATCCAATCTCCCTGTTCTCCAAAGCTTTACAAGGAGGAGGTTCCATAAGCCTAAGGCCATCTGTGGCCAATGAATCCCCTTCCTCTCCTTCTTTGAAGTAAGTGTTACGATTATCTAGGATTTTCTCAATGTAGAATTACCTCTTGCTGGGTGACTCCCCTGCCTTCCTGGCCAGGCCATCCTGGCTCTGACCATTTGCTTCCTTGACTTAGAATGCACAGGAACACCAATGACCCTGACCTGTGGTGTGAAGGGCAAGACCCAGGGGCAGATTATTTTGCTCTAAATCTCATCTGGGTGCAGCAAAAAGAACTTCAGCCCAGCTAAATCACAAGTTACATGCTCACCTGCTGGTGTTGCTCCTTTGTGGCTGTGCCTACTTTGAGAATTTACATTTCTCCTTTAAATCTCAGCCTTCCATTCTGTAGAATGGGAATTATTCTGCTGAGTTTGTTAGAATCAGTGAGCAGAAGGCACATGATCAACAGCCCGGTTCCACATAAGTGTTGGCTACTAATTTAACTTTGCTTCTGTTATTCACCAGCAGAGGAATGCCTGGCACTCTATTTAATTTCTGTAAGGCTTGCTTTTCCTCATCCATAGAAGAGGAATGATAGCTGATTCTCTACAGCATTGATCAAGTGCACATAGCACCTACTCTGCACAAACATGACTTAGCTTCTCTTTACGTTTGGACTGTTCTTGGCGCTTTGTAGCTGAGAATTGGTGATTTTTCAACACGGTTGTCAGGAGGTAAACTCTTGCTCTTAAATGTCCCTACTTCAGACAAAAGAATGCTGTGTGGCTCTGAGGCAGCAGTGAGGATGCTGACTGGTGCAGACGCCGGGAGGATTCGGGGGATTGGCTCAGGAGTGACAGACCGCCTGCCTGCCAGGAGACAGCCCAGGGAGCTCCTTCCCTCTCACCGCTAAAAATACTGCCGGGAAAGGCATTTCTCTGGGCCTAGTTTAGAAATTGGAGGCAAATCCACCATGTTCAGGTTTGGATCCTGGTCAGCCTTCTGGTTTGAGTTTTAAATTTCAAAAGAGATTAGGGGAAGGGGAAGGTAAAAACAGTTCGTAGAGTTTGGAAATCAATGTTTCAAAGTACTGTTAGGGAAGATGTATGTTAGGTATTATTTATGTAATTAGCTATATCTGAAAAGACTTTATTGGGCATGAGACGTCATAGAGGCAAAATCCTTTTAGCTGCTCACTTCCCTGTGTGTCAGTTATTTCACAGAGGTATTTAAATGTATATAGATGTAAGTTCAGCTTAGACTTAATTTTCCTCTTTATCTTCCTTGTCTTAGTTTTCCCTTCCCCTTTTCATTTCCTTTCTTCCTCCTCTGAAATCTTCTTCTAGCCTTTTCTTCTCGTCCTTCCTTTCTCTCAGTGACTGCCTTGCTCTGGGACCCATGGCCCCCTCAGGCTGTGTAATGGTTCGTGTATATCTGATTGATTTCGTCTGCTTTGCATGAAGCAAAAGCATCCCTGTTCACTGCCTGTGCATCCCTGTTCACTGCCTTTCCCATTTACTGAGTAGCCTATGGTGGAAGACACTATATCCAGTCCTTGGACTGGAGTGAGGCAAGTACATAGGTGTGCCCCATAAGACTCCTGCTCGCAAAGAGTCCTACAATGTAGTGGGAGAGCCCTGGATTCAAAACCAAAGCCCCTGGAGGTAGGAGAATATTGCAGTTGGAAGCAGGCCAGTTGACCAAAATCAAATTATCAGAATGATTTTATCAAATGCCAACATGTTGAAAAGCCAATTCTCTGAAAATCAATTTGCTTTTGGTCCAGAACTTCCATGTGTGGCTACAGAAATAATCTGTTTGAAGATTCTATAGGGGTAACCTCAGTATAAGGGGAGGGACTTCTGTGTTTAAAAATAGTTTTCTTTTAAAATTTTTATTTATTTGAAAGAGAAAGAGAAACAACAACAACTAGAGATTTTCTAACTATTGGTTCACTCCCTCAAATGCCTGTGACAGTTCTGCTTGGACTAGGCTGAAGTCAGGAGCTTGGAACTGCATCCATGTCTTCCAAGTGGGAGGCAGGGACCATATGCGTGAGCCATCATTGCTGTCACCCAGGGTGCGCATTAGCAGGAAGCTGCAGTTGAAAGTGGAGGCAGGGCTTGAACCCAGCACTCTAATATGGGGTGTGGGCATCCCAAGCAGTGGCTTAACCACTGTATCATATGCCTACCTCAAGAGAGGGACCCCTTTTAATTTCCAGCCTAGAGATATAACTGTTGATAACTCTTCTGAAGATGAGCATGAGAGAGCGTTTTATATACAAAGTTACAGTAACCAGAGGGTGGTTTGCTTTAATTGAAGAGGCTACTCTTTTATTCCAGATTTATCTTATTCTTGATATATCTGCTGTCATTCTCACAGAAACAGATGGTACCTGCAAACTCAGAAATCTGAAGATAGTCTATTAAGGGTGTTTTTTTTCAAGGCATGGATGGGATTAGGGAAGCCAACAAAGGATAGTGCAGGGGCTGGGGTTTGGAAGAACAGGGAGCCGCTGCCATTGGATCCTGGAAAGGGGAACTCTGAGAGGGTCACTGACCTGGAGGAAGTCAGTGGCTGCCATCTTCCATTGCTTATCTCTAGCAAGTGGTGCTCATCAGCCAAGCCCAGCTGCAAACTGCCAAGGGAATCTCCACTCACAAATAACAGGAATAGTGGACTCTATCAAGTTAGGGTTCACCAACATGACACTAAATGAACATTTTGTCCAGCCAACAACAACAAAAAAGTTCTAATTTTAGACTTAAAGCGTAGTAACAATGGAAAAGTTCCTCAGTGGTAGCAAATTTATCAAAGAAGTATCAAAATGTGTAGCAGAGTAATTAATGAAATTGTTTTTAGCAAGAAAAATTCTCAGTAAATCACATTGTAGGTGGATTCAGCAAGCAACTTTGAAGTAGATCTCTGTTCAGAAAAGTCATTTGAGTGAAACTTACCAACCTGCTTAACGGAAGGTCTTTTTTTAGAGTCTAACAGAATCTTTCATTTGGCTTAATGAGGCCACTCTGTAGAGCTCTGCAAGCATGGTTGACTAGTCTGCATTAGGGGCCCTGGACTCATCACAAAGCCCAAAAGGGTTTTGGGAAAGGCTGGGGCACAACAGGTGACTGAGGGTAGAAGCCTGCTGGTTCTGCAGAACAGTGCCTAGTGTGTGAGTCAAGCAGGAGAGCTGACCCCTGAGCTTGTGTGGATCTGCCACAGCAGTAAACCATCATGGCCACCACACCGCACAGGACCAAGGGGCACCAGTGACCATGTGAAGGGGCTGAAGCTCTGTACTCAGGGCACCTGCGTCGTCTGGACTCACTTCCTGTAAGGAAATCCCTGAGGTTCTTGGATCCTTGAAGTGAGTACCCTCAAGAGGGAAATCTTAGAATTCTTGCTAATATAGATGGGGCTTTGAGGGTTTAATTAGAAAATACTGATGTGATGTGCTACAAGAGCATGTTTCAGTGAGCGAAGTCCTGTTTGCTGGTGACTTGAAGTTGCAATGTCTTTAAAAACAGAGGCAGGAGCAGCAGGAGGAAGAAGGAATTGGAATTATCTGTGTGAGAGCCACACTGCTTAGATTTTCTCCACATTCATGGTTTTCATCCTAACATTGCCCCAGCTTCAACCTTTGAGGTATAGACAAGAGAGAAGAACAAAAACAAATTACCAGCTTGAGGATAATTTGGGGCTGTAAAAGGTGATCAGGTCAATCTGGGACTTGTCAGGAAAAATTATGACTTCCATGAAATCCTAATTTATTGTCTTCTCAGGTCTGCATATCAATTTTAAGCCCTGGAAGTGGGGTGGTGTTGTGATGCAGCAGGTTAATCTGCTTGGGGTGCCCACTTCCCTTATCAGAGTGCTGGTTCCAGTCCTGCTATTCCACTTGTGACCCACCTTCCTGCTAATGCAGCAGATGATGGCTCAGGTACTTCAGTTCTTGCCACCCACCTGGGGGACCTAAGTGGAGTTCCTGGGTCCTGGCTTCAACCTAGCCCAGCCCCAGCTGCTGTAGCCATTTGGGGCATAAACAAGTGGACAAAAGATCTCTCTCCGTCTCATTTTCTCTTTGTCTCTTTTCTTTTCAAATCAATCAATCTTTAAAAAATAAAAGCTGTAAGCCTTGGTAAGGAGACTTGAAGGGGGTTAGAATTAACACAAATTTAAGAGAAAGTGCCACAAATGTAACTCATTTATCAGTATTAACCTGGTGGGAACCATAAACATATTTTGGGCAAATTTGATGACTTCCTAGTCATTTCCAGTTATTTAAACCCAGGGCAGCTTAATCTAGCTTAAGGGTCCATCTTGTAGTCATTTTGGAACATTTAGTTACCACCCCCAGGCCTTGATTCTGGGAAGGAGTGTGGATCTATGGGAGGTATTCAGGAAACATGGAATCCAAGTATTTTTTTAAAGACTTATTTTATTTATTTGAAAGGCGAAGTTACAGAGAAGGGGAGAGAAAGAGATGAGAGAGAGAGAGAGAGAGAGAGAGAGGTCTTCCATCTGTTGATTCACTCCCCAAATGGCTGCAAAAGCCAGGGCTGGGCCAGGCTTAAGCCAGGAGGTAGGAACTCTAACCAGGTCTCCCACATGGGTGGCAGTGGGCCATGCTCTGCTGCTTTGCCAGCCACATTAACAGGATGCTGAATCAGAAGTGGAGCAGCCGGGATGCCAATCAGTACTCACATGGGATGCCATCACTGCAGGTGACAGTTTACCCTGCTGTGACACAATACTGACCCTGCCCCATGTGTTTTAAGCTGAAAGAACTGAGGAAAAAACACAGAGGTAGAAATATCTCTCTGCCCTTTCTCTGTTATTCTTTCCTGAAGCAGGTCTTGAAATGTAGGAAAGATTTTCTGACCTCTGGAATCAAGCAGCAAGACTCTCATGGGTGGGGTACCTCCCTGTACCCAGGGGAAAGGGACATCCTTATCTCTGAAGACACAAAGTCTCAACAAAACACTCCAACACACAGAGCCTTGCTAAATGCCCCCAGTTTATTACCATCAGGTCTCACTCTCTTTGCCCACCAGATTCTCGTAATCATCCACATTTCATCAAACCTATAAAAAACACTTAGCTCTGTTTCTTCCAGTCTTCGTTTTCTTATGGGAGCTCTGAGAACACCGATATTAAACACTGATATTAAACACATTGTATGCTTTTCTCTTGTTGATTTCTCTTTAGCTTCAGCTCTGAGCCTAGGATGTGAGCCTTTTTGTTCCTCTTCCAGGTGCTGCACTTTGGAGTTGGGTGGGAGGAAGCCTCTGTTCTGTCACCAGATCCTTCCCCTCCCCTGCTTCTTGTGGGTTCTAGTGCATCCCACAGGTTGGGAGGAGGAATGGAGTGATGGTTGGGCATTGTCTGTCTGAGGAGGGAGGCTGTCCTGGCTTGCTCTGGTTCAATCAGCATCCAGGCGCTGCTGCGGCTTCATCATCACATTGGTTTCTGTGAGGTTCAGTCTGATCTCGGTCCTCTCCATTGGTGAGGGTCCAGCTGTGCCCCTTTTTGGCCCTTGACAGTGGCCTGCATTCCTAGGCATCTTCATGAGTGGGTTACCCTCATCAGCTGTATCCTTTTGGGTGTATCCTTGGCTCGTGGTCCTTCTCCCTCCTTTGTGTTCCTTCTTGAGAAGGCACGGGAACTGCTGAAATTCTATTCTGCATCTCTGGATTTGAGTGCCTGCTCTGCTTCCTCTTCCAGCTTTTGCAAATGGAGATCCTGTGACGGCCCAAGTATTTGGGTCCCTACTACCACATGGGAGACGTGGATTGAGTTCCTGGGTTCTGGCTTCATGCTGGCCCAGCCCTGGCTGTTTCAGGCATCTGGTGGAGTGAACTGAAGCTATCTCTCTCTGCCTTTCAACTAAATAAAAATAAAAAATCTTCCACACCTCTGCAGGCTGCAGGACCAGGGATGGCCTGGAAGCTTGTGAACTTCCCCATCATCCCATCTCACCCCGCAGTGTCAAGCAACTCCTCCAAATCTCTCATATTTATTTATTTTTTAATAAAGCTTTTATTTGAAGAATATAAATTTCCAAAGTACAGCTTATGGATTACAATGGCTTCCCCCCCCCCATAACTTCCTTTCCACCTGCAACCCTCCCCTTTCCCGCTACCTCTCCCCTTTCATTCACATCAAGATTCATTTTCAATTCTCTTAATACACGGAAGATCAGTTTAGTACATATTATGTAAAGATTTCAACAGTTAGCCCTCACATAGACACACAAAGTGAAAATACTGTTGGAGTACTAGTTATAGTATTAATTCACAATGTACAGCACATTAAGGACAGAGATCCTACATGATTTTTTAAAAAAAATTTGATTAAATATCTATGCAATTTCCAATTTAACACCAAGATTTTTAAATCATTTTTAATTATCTTTATATACAGAAGATTGATTCAGTATATACTAAGTAAAGATTCCATCAGTTTGCACCCATACAGAAACACAAAGTGTAAAAATACTGTTTCAGTACTAGTTATAGCATTACTTCACATTGGACAACACATTAAGGACAGATCCCTCATGAGACGTAAGTACACAGTGACTCCTGATGTTGATTTAACAATTTGACACTCTTGTTTATGGCATCAGTAATCTCCCTAGGCTCTAGTCATGAGTTGCTGAAGCTGTGGAAGCCTTTAGGGTTCACCGACTTCGATCTTATTCTGACAGGGTCATAGTCAGAGTGGAAGTTCTCTACTCCCTTCAGAGAAAGGACCTCCTTCTTTGATGGCCCTGTTCTTTCCACTGGGATCTCACTCGCAGAGATCTTTCATTTAGGTCTTCTTTTTTATTTTTTTTCAGAGTGTCTTGGCTTTCCATGCCTAAAACATTCTCATGGGCTCTTGAGCCAGATCCAAATGCCTTAAGGGCCGAATCTGAGGCCAGAGTGCTATTTAGGACATCTGCCACTCCATGAGTCTGCTGTGTATCCCACCTCCCATGCTGGATCATTCTCTCCCTTTTTATTCTATCAGTTAGTATTAGCAGACACTAGTCTTGTTTGTGTGATCCCCCTGACTCTCAGACCCATCAGTGTGATCAATTGTGAGCTGAAATTGATCACTTGGACTAGTGAGATGGCCTTGGTACATGCCACCTTGATGGGATTGTATTGGAATCACCTGTCATGATTCTAACTCCATCATTTGGGGCAGTTCCGATTGAGCATGTCCCAAATTGTACATCTCCTCCCTCTCTTATTCCCACTCTTATATTTCACAGGGATCACTTTTCAGTTAAATTTAAACACCTAAGAATAATTGTGTGTTAATTACAGAGTTCAACCAAAAGTCCTAGACAAAACAAAACAAAAATACTACAATGGATAAAGTATTACATTGTACAACAACGGTCAGCACAAGTGCTGATCAAGTCACTGTTTCTTATAGTGTCCATTTCACTTCAACAGGTTTCCACTTTGGTGCTCAGTTAGTTGTCACTGATCAGGGAGAACATATGCTATTTGTCCCTTTGGGACTGGCTTAATTCACTCAGCATGATGTTTTCCAGATTCCTCCATCTTGTTGCAAATGACTGGATTTCATTGTTTTTGACTGCTGTATAGTATTCTATAGAGTACATGTCCCATAATTTCCTAATCCAGTCTACTGTTGATGGGCATTTGGGTTGGTTCCAGGTCTTAGCTATTGTGAATTGAGCTGCAATAAACATTAATGTGCAGACAGCTTTTTTGTTTGCCAATTTAATTTCCTTTGGGTAAATTCCAAGGAGTGGGATGGCTGGGTTGAATGGTGGGGTTATATTCAGGTTTGTGAGGAATCTCCAGACTGACTTCCATAGTGGCTTCACCAGTTTGCATTTCCACCAACAGTGGATTAGTGTCCCTTTTTCCCCACATCCTCTCCAGCATCTATTGTTGGTGGATTTCTGAATGTGAGCCATCCTGACCGGGGTGAGGTGAAACCTCATTGTGGTTTTGATTTGCATTTCCCTGATTGCTAGTGATCTTGAACATTTTTTCATGTGTCTGTTGGCCATTTGGATTTCCTCTTTTGAAAAATGTCTATTGAGGTCCTTGGCTCATCTCTTAAGTGGGTTGTTTGTTTTGATGTTGTGGAGTTTCTTAATTTCTTTGTAGATTCTGGTTATCAACCCTTTATCTGTTGCATAGTTTGCAAATATATTTTCCCATTCTGTCGGTTTCCTATTCACTTTCCTGACTGTTTCTTTTGCAGTACAGAAACTTTTCAATTTGATGCAATCCCAGTAGTTAATTTTGGCTTTGACTGCCTGTGCTTCTGTGGTCTTTTCCAAGAAGTCTTTGCCAGTACCTATATCTTGCATGGTTTCACCAATGCTCTCTAATAATTTGATGGTATTGGGTTGTAGATTTAAGTCTTTAATCCATGTTGAGTGAATTTTTGTGTAAGGTGAATGGTAGGGATCTTGCTTCATGATTCTGCATGTGGAAATCCAGTTTTCCCAGGACCATTTATTGAATAGACTGTCCTTATCCAGGGATTGGTTTTGGATCCTTGATCAAATATAAGTTGGCTGTAGATGTTTGGATTGATTTCTGGTGTTTCTATTCTGTTCCATTTGTCTATCCATCTGTTTCTGTACCAGTACCACGCTGTTTTGATAACTACTGCCCTGTAGTATGTCCTGAAATCTGGTATTGTGATGCCTCCGGCTTTGTTTTTGTTGTACAAGATTGCTTTAGCTATTCGAGGTCTCCTGTGTCTCCATATGAATTTCAGCATCATTTTTTCCAGATCTGAGAAGAATGCCTTTGGTATCTTGATTGGTATTGCATTGAATCTGTAAATTGCTTTTGGCAGAATGGACATTTTGATGTTATTGATTCTTCCAATCCATGAGCATGGAAGATTTTTCCATTTTTTGGTATCCTCTTCTATTTCTTTCTTTAAGGTTTTGTAATTTTCATTGTAGAGATCTTTAATGTCCTTGGTTAAGTTTATTCCAAGGTATTTGATTGTTTTTGTAGCTATTGTGAATGTGCTTGATCTTAGCAGTTCTTCCTCAGCCGTGGCATTGTCTGTGTATACAAAGGCTGTTGACTTTTGTGCATTGATTTTATATCCTGCTACTTTGCCAAACTCTTCTATGAGGTCCAATAGTCTCTTAGTAGAGTTCTTTGGGTCCCCTAAATAAAGAATCATGTCGTCTGCAAAGAGGGATAGTTTGAGTTCTTCCTTCCCAATTTGTATCCCTTTAATTACTTTTTCTTGCCTAATAGCTCTGGCTAAGACTTCTAGAACTATATTGAATAGCAGTGGTGAGAGTGGGCATCCCTGTCTGGTACCAGATCTCAGTGGAAATGCTTCCAACTTTTCCCCATTCAATAGGATACTGGCCGTGGGTTTTTCATAAATTGCTTTGATATTGAGGAATGTGCCTTCCATACCCAGTTTGCTTAGGGTTTTCATCATGAAAGGGTGTTGAATTTTATCAAATGCTTTCTCTGCGTCTAGTGAGATAATCATATGGTTTTTCTTCTGCAGTCTGTTAATGTGGTGTATCACGTTGATTGTTTTGCGAACACTGAACCATCCCTGCATACCAGGGATGAATCCCACTTGGTCTGGGTGGATGATCTTTCTGATGTGTTGTTGCATTCTATTGGCCAGAATTTTTTTGAGGATTTTTGCATCTATGTTCATGAGGGATATTGGTCTGTAATTCTCTTTCAATGCTGCATCTTTTTCCGGCTTAGGAATTAAGGTGATGCTGGCTTCATAGAAAGAATTTGGGTGGATTCCCTCTTTTTCAATTGTTATTAATAATTTGAGAAGATACGAGTTAGTTCTTGAATGTCTGGTAGAATTCAGCAGTGAATCCATCTGGTCCTGGGCTTTTCTTTGTTGGGAGGGCCTTAATTACTGTTTCAATATCTGTCTCAGTTATGGGTCAGTTTAAGTTTTCTATGTCTTCCTGGTTCAATTTAGGTAGGTTGCATATGTCCAGGAATCTATCCATTTCTGATAGGTTTCTCTGTTTGCTGGCATGCAAGTCCTGGTAGTAATTTCTGATGATTCTTTTGATTTCTGTGGTGTCTGTTGTTATGTTTCCTTTTTCATTATTGATTTGGGTGTTTTCTCTCTTTTTTTAGTTAGTTGGGCCAATGTTGTGTGTGTCAATTTTGTTTATTTTTTCAAACAACCAACTCCTCGTTTGGCTGATTTTTTGTAATTTTTTTTTGGATTCAATCCTGTTGATTTCTTCTCTGATTTTGATTATTTCTCTTCTTCTACTGGATTTGGGTATGGTTTGCTGCTGATTTTCTAGATGATTGAGATGCATTGAAAGCTCATGTATTTGGTGCCTTTCCAATTTCTTGATGTAGGCACCTATTGATATAAACTTTCCTCTTAACACTGCTTTTGCTGTATCCCATAAGTTTTGGTATGTTGTGCTGTTATCCTCATTTACTTCCAGAAAATTTTTGATTTCTCTCTTAATTTCTTCTATGACCCATTGTTCATTCAGGAGCATTTTGTTCAATCTCCATGTGTTTGCATATGCTCTAGGGATTCCTGAGTTGCTAATTTCCAACTTCATTCCTTTATGGTCTGAGAAGCTGCATGGTATGATTCTAATTCTTTTGAATTTGCTGAGACTTGCTTTATTGCCTAATATGTGGTCAATCCTAGAGAAGGTTCCATGTACTGCTGAGAAGAATGTAAACGCTTTATCTGTAGGATGAAAAGTTCTGTAGATATCTGTTAGGTCCATTTGGGCTGTAGTGCCATTTAAATCTACTGTCTCCTTATTGATCTTCTGTTCTGTCGATCTGTCAATTTCTGTGAGTGGGGTATTGAAGTCCCCCATACTATTGTATTGGGGTCTAAGTCTCCCTTTAAGTACCTTAACAAATTTTTTAAATAAACCGGTGGCCTGTAATTAGGTGCATATACATTGATAATCGTTATATCTTCCTGTAGTATTGATCCCTTAATCATTATATAGTGCCCCTCTTTGTTTCTCTCAACAGTTTTCGTGTTAAAGTTTATGTAGTCCGATATTAAGATGGCTACACCTGCTCTTTTTTCATTTCTGTTGGCATGGTACATCTTTTTGCAGCCTTTTACTTTCAGTCTGTATGGATCTTCGTTGGAAAGATGTGTTTCTTGTAAGCAGCAAATAGATGGGTTTTGTTCCTTAACCCAATCAGTCAATTGGTGTCTTTTAACAGGACAGTTTAGACCATTAACGTTCAATGTGACTATTGATAAGTGGTAACTTTGCCCTGCCATTTGCCAAAGATATTTTCTAATGTGTGCTTTGAATTCCCTGTGATCTTTTGCTGTGAGGTTCCCTTCCTTTACCTCCTTTCATGTTGTTGGCCCTATTTCTGTTTCTGTAACACATTTTAAGCATCTTTTGCAGGGCTGGACATGTGGCAACAAATTCTTTCAATTTTTGTTTGCTATGAAAGATCTTTATTTCACCTTCATTCACAAATGAGAGCTTTGCAGGATATAATATTGTGGGCTGGCAGTTTTTCTCTTTAAGTACCAGGGCTATGTCTCGCCATTCCCTTCCAGCTTGTAGGGTTTCTGATGAGAAGTCTGCTGTGAGTCTAATTGGAGATCCTCTGAGAGTAATCTGACGTTTCTCTCTTGCACATTTTAGGATCTTTTCTTTCTGCTTCACTGTGGTGAGTTTAATTACAATGTGTCGTGGTGAGGATCTCTTTCAGTCATGTTTACTAGGGGTTCTATGAGCTTCCTGTACTAGGATGTCTCTTTCCTTCTCCAAAACTGGGAAATTTTCTGCTATTATCTCCCTAAAAAGGCCTTCTAATCCTTTCTCCCTCTCCATGCCTTCAGGAACTCCTAGAACTCGAATGTTGAGTTTTTTAATAGTATCCTGTAGATTCCCAACAATATTTTTTAGATTTCTAATTTCCTCTTCTTGTCTTTGGTTTGACTGTATATTTTCCTGTGCTCTGTCTTCTAAGTCTGATATTCTCTCTTCTATTTCACTGACTCTATTCTTGAGACTCTCTAATGTATTTGTCATTTGATCAATGGAATTCTTTATTTCTGACTGATTTCTCTTCACTATCACACTTTCCTGTTCTACTAATTTCTGCATTGCATTCTGGTTCTTCCTTAAGGTTTCATTTTCATGAGAGAGATTTTCTATCCTGTCCAGTAAGGATTTCTTTAGTTCAAGAATTTGCTTTTGAAAACTTCTAAATGATCTTATCATAAATTTTTTGAAATCTATATCTTGCATTTCTTCTATCTCATCATCTTCGTAATCTTGAATTGGGGTGTCTTTCATTTGGGGGTGTCATAATGTCTTCCTTGTTCTTGTTACCTTGGTTTTTGCATTTGTTGTTTGGCATATTGGTTTCTTCACTGTGGTGTTTTTTCCTGTTATACTATGACTCTAGATTAAGTGGACTGTCTGCTTTTGATGGAGCCTTAGAGGCTTGGGATGGGTGTGGCCTGAGAGCTCTGTTTGGTTCCTCAGGGTTGAGAGTGTGTCAAAGGAGACACTCCCATTTTAGGCATTGTAAATCTCTGTTACTTTTTTTTTATTCAAAAGGGAAGTAATTGCACATGCTGAATGGAATTGGGAGTGTTTAGCAGGCGAATGATATACCCACAGGAGCCAGAGATTGGAAGCTCTTCCCAAGGACCAGAGAGGGAATCTTTGCGGCCCTTAGTGTGGGCTCAAATTCTCCTATAATCTCCCACTGGGCTGCCAAGGCTACTGAACTGGAGCGTCTCTGGAGAGTACTCACATGAATTCGTGATTTCCGTTAGTTCTCCCCCCCGCCACAGTCTCTTTTTTCACAGTCTCAGTTCATTAGCACCACACATTCATTAGGTTCTAATCTCCTGTTATATCACCCCTCCCACCCAGAGTCAGGTTTTTCTGCTAGACTCAGGGCCGTTGCAGACCTGAGGTCGCCCTGCTTATGACATATGTCCAAAATGGCGCCTGCTTTTTGTCTTGCTCACCTTTGAGAGGTGGGCGGAGAGAGAGAAACTCTTGTCCGTATGGGTCACTTTTTTCTTTCTCTCTCTCTTCTAGTTAGCCTGGTGAACTTTTCCCCACAGGTTTCAAGCCTTGTTCGCTCTAGTCTCCTCTTTCCGCTTCCCTGCTGGTGTCTCAGGCTATTGAGGTTTGGCTCACCTGGCGTTCCAGCGCTGGTGTGTTGAGTCTTTTGCTGGTGTCCCGAACTGCAGGCTCCCACGCTCTCCATGCAGGTTCACTGTGAATCACTAGTTCCAGAAGAGTTTCCTCTGCTGTTTCTTACCCTACTCTTTCTTGAACCTGCAGTATCTCCAGTTTTATTAAACTGTCTCTCCCCGGACTATCAGTGTGCTCCCTTCCTTTTCCACCATTTTGCCACTCCCCAGATTGTCAGTCTTGGAGCTGAGATTCAAGCCCAGTTGCTCTCTGTTTAAGCTGTGTTATCTTGGATGTTTTTTCTACTTTTCCATTTTTCAGTTTGCTCGACATTAGATGTGAGACTGAGGTATCAAACTGTGGCCCAGGTATTCTCCACCTCCATCTTCCCATCCTTAGGACATGGGAAGGTCAGCACGACCTTGACTCCTTCTTCGTGATCTTTTATTAGATTAGAATTCTAAATACAGGCCACAACACTGCATGCAGTGTGATAAACCTGCTCTGCTCGTCCTGAGTCAAAGTGGAGAAGAGAGCAAACCATGGTGCTTCCTAGTTTTTTTATGCCCAAATCTCTCATATTTAGAAATCTCCAAGCACTAAGGGCCTCCTACCAGGTTCTCCCCCTCGTTTGTCATGCTGTGCTTTGCTCTGATTGGAGCATTAGGTTCTTCTCCTGACTTCAGCTCAGCTGATGCCCATTGAGAGAATGGAAAATCACTGTCCCCTTCCGGCAGGCAGCTCTAATTCACAGTCATTTTGCTAGAGCCCACTCCCTTGCCTCGGAATGGAGAGGACTGGAAGGCCAGGAGCAGATCCTTGCTTTAAGAGGCAGAAATGTCAGGGCGTGAGCAACTGAAAACTTCGTTGGAAGGAGGAGAGAATGGAGCAGGCTCCCTGCTGCTGGTCGAATAATGGGATAGAAGGCAACATTCTGAGTATAGCAGGATTACTGCCTCCCAGTGTCCCCTTACCCTGCCCCCAAAGGACTCGTGTCTCAATCCCTGGGTGGGGGTGGGGTGAGCTGTTTGAACAGAAAAAGAAAGGGCTGTTTTCACACAAGCTCTTTGGGAAACATTGGGAGAACAAGGCAGCATTGTTTTGAGAGCCATGCTGCAGAGTCCCACGGAGCTGGGAGAGGAACTCTCGCACCTGGGGGCACAGAGGGCTGAAAGTGGGGTTTTAGCACTTGGTGGCTGCTTCGCATCAGTGGTGTCTCTGGTACTGAAGCTGGGTGCCCACACAACTGACTTCTGTAGGGCCAAGAGGAGGAAGAGTCCTTAGTGGTGAGGAGGGGGAATGGAAAGCTTTGGGGGTAGTGGAAAGTGATGTCCCTGGGCTTGGAGAATGCTATGGTTTGAATGCATCTAAATCGAATCCCAGTTCACAGGTTAATGCTATCTGGAGGCATGGCCTTTGTGAGGTAATTAGGGTAAGATGAGGTCAAGCATAAGTAGTGCCCAATGTCAGGTATATTGTGGTTTTGCACCAATGCAATGCCATAGTACATCCCAGCAGTATTGATGCCAGGCCAGCAGGGAACAAAGCAAGAACAGGCTTGCATCAGGTTACTTTCCTTGTAAGTGCTGAAGCAGAGGGGACTTCTTTATTCTGCAGGCTAACACTGGCCTATGTGTGGATTTGGCTGTTATCTCCCTCTCTGGTTTCTCAGAAGGTCAAACAACTTCATGTTAATTTGGTGAACTTCAGCATGAGTGGCTCCATTTTGTTCTGGTCTATTGTGCCTGGTGAAGGAGCTCAGTCCAAACCAGTGGCCTCCTATTCTACTTTTTCTTTTTAAAGATTTATTTATTTATTTGAAAGGCAGAGTTACAGACTGGCAGAGGCAGAGAGAGAGAGAGAAGTCTTCCATCTCCTGGTTCACTCCTGGGATGGTCACAATGGCTGGAGCTGTACTGTTCTAAACCCAAGAGCTTCTTCTGGGTCTCCCACACAAGTGCAGAGTCCCAAGGACTTGGACCATCTTCTACTGCTTTCCCAGGCACAGCAGAGAGCTGAATTGGAAGTGGAGCAGCCAGGACTTGAACCAGTGTCCATATGAGATGCCGGTGCTTTAGGTGGAGACCTTACCCACTATGCCACAGCTCTGGCCCCCTATTCTACTTAATACCTCTGCTCATAACTCTACAGCTGTTCCTTCTGTCCGTGATGAATGGTATAAAGTTCTTTAAAGTCCCCTTTCAATCATCTCCCATCATTTCCCTTCACACATGCTTACCTCCGGCCTGTTTTCTAGGCTACATTGAGATGAAATGTTACTTGATTATTGCCAGGTGGAGAAAAATCCTTCTGCATTTTCAGTCCTTTCTTTGTACTCCTCTTCTATAGACATTGCCATATTTCATGCAGTTTCAAAATGTACAAGAAATGAATTTTGCTTCCCACACTGGGCTGAGTGTGCCTGTGCACCTGTGCCTATAGTCTTTGTGCCCATGTCATTCATATCTTTACAGGGTAGCTCCCAAGTGAATGTTTTACATCAATTCTGAGTGCAGCTGGAAATATTAGATCAAACCAGGTACTGGTCCAGCATCTTGCTGGTGAAGGCCTTGGAAGCACAGTTCCTCTCTGGCTTATGTAGGCATTCTTTTTCAGGAATAAATGTCCCTCATTGGGATGTCTAGATTTGAGTCCAAGTTCCAGCTTCCAATTCCAGTTTCCTGCTGCTGATGACTCTGGGAGGAAGCATGGATGGCTCAAGTAGTTGGGTTCTTTTCACTCATGTGGGAGACTTGGGTTGAATTCCTGGTTCCCTCCTGGGCTATTGCAGGCTTTTGGGTAGTAAACCAGTGAATGGGAACATGCTCTCTGTCTCTCTCTCTCTCAAATCTATCACGCTGTGTCTTGGTATCTCAAATAAACAATTACAACCACACAACAAAAACTTGATTACCATTCATGTGTTACTATTTTTTTTTTTAAATTTGAAAAGCAGAGAGAGAGCGAATGAGCTGTCATCCACTGTTTCACTCTCCAAATGCCTGCAATGGCTGGGTCTGAGCTCGCTGAAGCCAGAAGCCCAGCACTCCACCCAGGTCTCCCATTTGGGTAGCAGGGCTGTGGGTATTTGAGCCATTGCCTACTGCTATGTAGGACAGCTTCTCAGTTCTCTCCTTTACAAGAACATTGAGAACTGAGGGGAGTTAGGACAAAGGAAGTGTGCTGGTGACTAGTAAGCCAAAATCTGGCCAGCTAAAGAGGGATCAGACATGTTTAACCATAGACATCTGTCTTTCCATTGCTGAGAATCCCAGCTGTGGATTCTAGCCCTACAGTTTCACTGCACTCTGTTCACACTTGTGGTCTGTTTCCCTCAGTACACTTTCACACCTGACCTTGACTGAGTGCCCATTGCTTTCTCCTGGAGATGGCTGTTCTGACATCGCCTTCCAGCTCAGCTTCCCCTCCCCACCCCCACAGACGTCAGTGTGGTCATAGACTACACAGTCTTCGTCTCAGAATTCCTGACCCTGTGTATGGAGGAAAGAAGCTGAGCTTGTGACTCTGGAGGCTGGAAGTCCAAGATCGGGTGGCCCCATCTGGTGAGGGCCTCAGGCTGCATCATGCATGCTGAGAAAGCAGAAGGCCCAGTGAACACCTGCAGAAGAGACAAAACAACACCCAGGGCAGCCTTGCTTTATGACAGCCCGGTCTTAGGAAAACTAATCTAGACTTGTGAGAGCAAAACTCGCATATTCATGTGAGAATTCAGTTCTACCACAGGACCATCAATTCCTTTATGAGGGCAGAGCCCTCATGACTCAAACACCTCCCAAAAGGCCCTGCTACTTCCGGAACCAAATTCCATCATAGTTTTGGATGAGATAAACCACATTCAAACTCTAGCACACATTGATTTTGCTTTCTTTGCCTTCCCCCTTTTCCCTTTATAAGCAAGAAAAAATAGTCCTTATTTTTTTGCTCTGGGATTCTCTGAATCTCAACTCTTGGTCTATTCCAGCTCTGCAGGGCATTCCCAGGCCCTCCGTGCAGCAATCTAGCGCTGCCTGGTTTCTCAGGTAACGTTGCCCTGGCAACTCCCTAGCCTATGTTCCTTTTGGAGCTATTGAGAAAATGTAGATCAGAGGGCATTTTTTTTCCTCAAAAGATAATAAAGGTGATAAGGGTTTTAAAATAATAGTTCAACTTGTTGGTTCTAGATATTGATCATGATGGGCTTGTTTAGCACAAGTTCTGGCACCTCTGCATAGACCTTCCTTTCCTTTGTGCAATGCTGCACAGAGTGGATGCTCATTTTAGCTGCCTTGTCACCCCCTGTGGATTCAGATCACCCTGCTACTGTGTCCAAGGAGATGGAACTGCCCTTGTTCCTGTTTTATGTCTGTCTAGTTCCTCAGTTTGCTTGTCTGGTCTATGGCTCTTGAGAGCTCTTAAAAATTCTTTTCCTGAAAACGGACCAACAATAGCTCAGCATTTTACTTTTTCACTTCTTACCAGCTAGGTATAAGGAATAGAAAGAAAAGGGAAGAGACTTATTAGAGTCATTCACAGCCTAGTGAGAAAGTGGGATAATATCTATGTGATTGCATTAGATTGGGGCAAAATCTTTCTCATTTTTTTTAAATAACGCTTTTATTTAAATAATATAAATTTCCAAAATACAGCTTATAGATTACAATGGCTTCCCCCCCCATAACTTCCCTCCCACCCGCAACCCTCCCCTTTCCCACCCGCAACCCTCCCCTTTCCCACTCCCTCTCCCCTTCCATTCACATCAAGATTCATTTTCAATTCTGTTTATATACAGAAGGTTAGTTTAGTATATATTAAGTAAAGATTTCAACTGTTTGCCCTCACATAGCAACACAAAGTGAAAAATACTGTTGGAGTAAGTACCAATTATAGTATTAATTCACAATGCATAGCACATTAAGGACAGAGATCCTACATGATATATATATTTTTAAATTGATTAATTTTCTATGTAATTTCCAATTTAACACCAAGATTTTTTAATCATTTGCAATTATCTTTATATACAGAAGATTGATTCAGTATATACTAAGTAAAGATTTCATCAGTTTGCACCCACACAGAAACACAAAGTGTAAAAATACTGTTTCAGTACTAGTAATAGCATTACTTCACATTGGATAACATATTAAGGACAGATCCCTCATGAGCCGTAAGTACACAGTGACTCCTGATGTTGATTTAACAATTTGACACTCTTGTTTATGGCGTCAGTAATCTCCCTAGGCTCTAGTCATGAGTTGCCGAGGCTATGGAAGCCTTTAGGGTTCGCCGACTTTGATCTTATTCCGACAGGGTCATAGTCAAAGTGGAAGTTCTCTCCTCCCTTCAGAGAAAGGTACCTCCTTCTTTGATGGCCCCGTTCTTTTTTTATTATTTTATTTATTTATTTATTTTTTCTTATTGAGAATATAAATTTCCAAGGTACAACTTGTGGATTGCAATGGCTTCCCCACCCATACCTCCCCTCCCCCCCGCTACCCTTCCCCCTTACCCACTCCCTCTCCCCTTTTATTCCCATTCAGATTCATTTTCAATTCTCTTTGTATACAGGAGTTCAGTTTAGTATGTGTTAAGAAAAGATTTTAAACCATTTGCCCTCACATAGCATCCTAGAGTGAAGCATACTCTTTGAGTACTAGTTGTAGCTTTAACACGTTGTACAGCACATTAGGGACAGAGATCCTACATGATATTATTTTTTTTAATTGATTTTTATGTAACTTCCAATTTTTGTTTTCATTTCCAATTGTCTTTCCATACGGAAGATCGATTCAGTATATATTAAGCAAAGATTTTGTCAGTTTGCATCCGCGTAGAGACACAAAATGCAGAAATACTGTTTCAGTCCTAGTTATTGCATTACTTCAGCTTGGAAAACACATTAAGGACAGATCATACATGGGCCGTAAGTACACAGTGACTACTGTTGTTGATTTAACAATTTGCCACTCTTGTTTATGGCGTGATGGCCCCGTTCTTTCCACTGGGATCTCACTCGCAGAGATCTTTCATTTAGGTCTTCTTTTTTTGTTTTTTAGAGTGTCTTAGCTTTCCATGCCTAAAACATTCTCATGGGCTCTTGAGCCATATCCAAATGCCTTAAGGGCTGATTCTGAGGCCAGAGTGCTATTTAGGACATCTGCCACTCCATGAGTCTGCTGTGTATCCCACTTCCCATGTTGGATTATTCTCTCCCATTTCGATTCTATCAGTTAGTATTAGCAGACACTAGTCTTGTTTGTGTGATCCCTTTGACTCTTAGACCTATCAGTGTGATCAATTGTGAGCTGAAATTGATCACTTGGACTAATGAGATGGCCTTGGTACATGCCACCTTGATGGGATTGTATTGGAATCCCCTGACACAGTTCTAACTCCATCATTTGGGGCAGTTCCGATTGAGCATGTCCCAAATTGTACATCTCCTCCCTCTCTTATTCCCACTCTTATATTTGACAGGGATCATTTTTCAGTTAAATTTAAACACCTAAGAATAATTGTGTGTTATTTACAGAGTTCAACCAATAGTACTAGGATAAAAAAAAATACTAAAGTGGATAAAGTATTACATTGTACAACAACAGTCAGCACAAGAGCTGATCAAGTCACTGTTTCTCATAGTGTCCATTTCACTTCAACAGGTTTCCACTTTGATGCTCAGTTAGTTGTCACTGATCAGGGAGAACATATGCTATTTGTCCCTTTGGGACTGGCTTAATTCACTCAGCATGATGTTTTCCAGATTCCTCCATCTTGTTGCAAATGACCGGATTTCATTGTTTTTGACTGCTGTATAGTATTCTGTAGAGTACATGTCCCATAATTTCCTAATCCAGTCTACTGTTGATGGGCATTTGGGTTGGTTCCAGGTCTTAGCTATTGTGAATTGAGCTGCAATAAACATTAATGTGCAGACAGCTTTTTTGTTTGCCAATTTAATTTCCTTTGGGTAAATTCCAAGGAGTGGGATGGCTGGGTTGAATGGTGGGGTTATATTCAGGTTTGTGAGGAATCTCCAGACTGACTTCCATAGTGGCTTCACCAGTTTGCATTTCCACCAACAGTGGATTAGTGTCCCTTTTTCCCCACATCCTCTCCAGCATCTATTGTTGGTGGATTTCTGAATGTGAGCCATCCTGACCGGGGTGAGGTGAAACCTCATTGTGGTTTTGATTTGCATTTCCCTGATTGCTAGTGATCTTGAACATTTTTTCATGTGTCTGTTGGCCATTTGGATTTCCTCTTTTGAAAAATGTCTATTGAGGTCCTTGGCTCATCTCTTAAGTGGGTTGTTTGTTTTGATGTTGTGGAGTTTCTTAATTTCTTTGTAGATTCTGGTTATCAACCCTTTATCTGTTGCATAGTTTGCAAATATATTTTCCCATTCTGTCGGTTTCCTATTCACTTTCCTGACTGTTTCTTTTGCAGTACAGAAACTTTTCAATTTGATGCAATCCCAGTAGTTAATTTTGGCTTTGACTGCCTGTGCTTCTGTGATCTTTTCCAAGAAGTCTTTGCCAGTACCTATGTCTTGCATGGTTTCTCCTATGCTCTCTAATAATTTGATGGTGTCGGGTCGTAGGTTTAAATTTTTAATCCATGTTGAATGAATTTTTGTGTAAGGTGAAAGGTAGGGATCTTGCTTCATGATTCTGCACGTGGAAATCCAGTTTTCCCAGGACCATTTATTGAATAGACTGTCCTTATCCAGGGATTGGTTTTGGATCCTTGATCAAATATAAGTTGGCTGTAGATGTTTGGATTGATTTCTGGTGTTTCTATTCTGTTCCATTTGTCTATCCATCTGTTTCTGTACCAGTACCATGCTGTTTTGATAACTACTGCCCTGTAGTATGTCCTGAAATCTGGTATTGTGATGCCTCCGGCTTTGTTTTTGTTGTACAAGATTGCTTTAGCTATTCGAGGTCTCCTGTGTCTCCATATGAATTTCAGCATCATTTTTTCCAGATCTGAGAAGAATGCCTTTGGTATCTTGATTGGTATTGCATTGAATCTGTAAATTGCTTTTGGCAGAATGGACATTTTGATGTTATTGATTCTTCCAATCCATGAGCATGGAAGATTTTTCCATTTTTTGGTATCCTCTTCTATTTCTTTCTTTAAGGTTTTGTAATTTTCATTGTAGAGATCTTTAATGTCCTTGGTTAAGTTTATTCCAAGGTATTTGATTGTTTTTGTAGCTATTGTGAATGTGCTTGATCTTAGCAGTTCTTCCTCAGCCGTGGCATTGTCTGTGTATACAAAGGCTGTTGACTTTTGTGCATTGATTTTATATCCTGCTACTTTGCCAGACTCTTCTATGAGGTCCAATAGTCTCTTAGTAGAGTTCTTTGGGTCCCCTAAATAAAGAATCATGTCGTCTGCAAAGAGGGATAGTTTGAGTTCTTCCTTCCCAATTTGTATCCCTTTATTTTCTTTTTCTTGCCTAATAGCTCTGGCTAAGACTTCTAGAACTATATTGAATAGCAGTGGTGAGAGTGGGCATCCCTGTCTGGTACCAGATCTCAGTGGAAATGCTTCCAACTTTTCCCCATTCAATAGGATATTGGCCGTGGGTTTTTCATAAATTGCTTTGATTGTATTGAGGAATGTGCCTTTTATACCCAGTTTGCTTAGGGTTTTCATCATGAAAGGGTGTTGAATTTTATCGAATGCTTTCTCTGCATCTAGAGAGATAATCATATGTTTTTGCAGTCTGTTAATGTGGTGTATCACGTTGATTGTTTTGCGAACACTGAACCATCCCTGCATACCAGGGATGAATCCCACTTGGTCTGGGTGGATGATCTTTCTGATGTGTTGTTGCAGTCTATTGGCCAGAATTTTTTTGAGGATTTTTGCATCTATGTTCATGAGGGATATTGGTCTGTAATTCTCTTTCAATGCTGCTACTTTTTCTGGCTTAGAAATTAAGGTGATGCTGGCTTCATAGAAAGAATTTGGGAGGATTCCCTCTTTTTCGATTGTGTTGAATAATTTGAGAAGAATTGGAGTTAGTTCTTCTTTAAATGTCTGGTAGAATTCAGCAGTGAATCCATCTGGTCCTGGACTTTTCTTTGTTGGGAGGGCCTTTATTGCTGATTCAAATTCTGACTCACTTATGGGTCTGTTTAGGTTTTCTATGTCTACCTGGTTCAATTTAGGTAGGTTGCATGTACAGGAATCTATCCATTTCTGATAGGTTTCCCTGTTTGCTGGCATACAAGTCCTTATATTAATTTCTGATGATTCTTTTGATTTCTGTGGTGTCTGTTGTTACATTTCCTTTTTCATCTCTGATTTTACTGATTTGGGTCTTTTCTCTTCTTTTTTTAGTTAGTTGGGCCAATGGGGTGTCAATTTTGTTTATTTTTTTCAAAAAACCAGCTCCTTGTTTGGCTGATTTTTTGTAATTTTTTTTGGATTCAATCCTGTTGATTTCTTCTCTGATTTTGATTATTTCTCTTTTTCTACTAGATTTGGGTCTAGTTTGCTGCATATTTTCTAGATCCTTGAGATGCATTGAAAGCTCATGTATTTGGTGCCTTTCCAATTTCTTGATGTAGGCACCTATTGATATAAACTTTCCTCTTAACACTGCTTTTGCTGTATCCCATAAGTTTTGGTATGTTGTGCTGTTATCCTCATTTACTTCCAGAAAATTTTTGATTTCTCTTTTGATTTCTTCAGTGACCCATTGTTCATTCAGGAGCATGTTGTTCAATCTCCATGTGTTTGCATATGCTCTAGGGATTCCTGAGTTGCTAATTTCCAACTTCATTCCTTTATGGTCTGAGAAGCTGCATCGTATGATTCTAATTCTTTTGAATTTGCTTAGACTTGCTTTATGGCCTAATATGTGGTCAATCCTAGAGTAGGTTCCATGTACTGCTGAGAAGAATGTAAATGCTTTATGTGTTGGATGAAAAGTTCTGTAGATATCTGTTAGATCCATTTGGGCTATAGTGTTGTTTAAATCTACTGTCTCCTTGTTGATCTTCTGTCCTGTTGATCTGTCAATATCTGTGAGTGGAGTATTGAAGTCCCCCAGTACTATTGTGTTGGGGTCTAAGTCTCCCTTTACTTCTTAACAAATTTTTTAAATAAACCGGTGGCCTGTAATTAGGTGCATATACATTGATAATTGTTATATCTTCCTGTAGTATTGATCCCTTAATCATTATATAGTGCCCCTCTTTTTCTCTCTTAACAGTTTTTGTGTTAAAGTTTATGTAGTCCGATATTAAGATGGCTACACCTGCTCTTTTTTCATTTCTGTTGGCATGGTATATCTTGTTCCATCCTTTTATTTTCAGTCTGTATGGATCTTTGTTGGAAAGATGTGTTTCTTGTAAGCAGCAAATAGATGGTTTTTGTTCCTTAATCCAATCAGCCAATCTCTGTCTTTTAACAGGACAGTTTAGACCTTTAACGTTCAATGTGACTATTGATAAGTGGTAACTTTGCCCTGCCATTTGCCAAAGATATTTTCTAATGTATGCTTTGAATTCCCTGTGATCTTTTGCTGTGAGGTTCCCTTCGTTTACCTTCTTTCATGTTGATGGCCGTGTTTCTTTGTTTCTTGTGTAACACATCTTTAAGCATCTTTTGCAGGGCTGGACGAGTGGCAACAAATTCTTTCAATGTTTGTTTGTTATGAAAGGTCTTTATTTCACCTTCATTCACAAATGAGAGCTTGGCAGGATATAATATTGTGGGCTGGCAGTTTTTCTCTTTAAGTACCTGGGCTATATCTCGCCATTCCCTTCCAGCTTGTAGGGTTTCTGATGAGAAGTCCGCTGTGAGTCTAATTGGAGATCCTCTGAGTGTAATTTGACGTTTCTCTCTTGCACATTTTAGGATCTTTTCCCTCTGTTTCACTGTGGTGAGTTTAATTACAATGTGTCGTGGTGAGGATCTCTTTCAGTCATGTTTACTAGGGGTTCTATGAGCTTCCTGTACTAGGATGTCTCTTTCCTTCTCCAAAACTGGGAAATTTTCTGCTATTATCTCCCTAAAAAGGCCTTCTAATCCTTTCTCCCTCTCCATGCCTTCAGGAACTCCTAGAACTCGAATGTTGGGTTTTTTAATAGTATCCTGTAGATTCCCAACAATATTTTTTAGATTTCTAATTTCCTCTTCTTGTCTTTGGTTTGACTGTATATTTTCCTGTGCTTGTCTTCTAAGTCCGATATTCTCTCTTCTGCCCCACCCATTCTGTTTGTAAGGCTTTCTAATGTGTTTTTCATTTGATCTATTGAATTCTTCACTTCATTGTGATTTCTCATCACTATCACAGTTTCATGTTCTACTAGTTGTTTCATTTCAGCTTGATTCCTCCTTAATATTTCATTTTCTCAAGAGAGATTTTCTACCTTGTCCATTAAGGATTTCTGTAGTTCAAGAATTTGTTTTTAGTACTTCTTAGTGTTCTTATCAATTTTTTGAGATCTGCTTCTTGCATTTCTTCTATCTCATCATCTTCGTAATCTTGAATTGGGGTGTCTTTTTCATTTGGGGATGCCATAGTGTCTTCCTTGTTCTTATTACCTCGGTTTTTGCGTTTGTTGTTTGGCATATTGGTTTCTTCACTGTGGTGTTTTTTTCTTGTTATACTATGACTCTAGATTAAGTGGACTGTCTGCTTTTGATGGAGCCTTAGAGGCTTGGGATGGGTGTGGCCTGAGAGCTCTGTTTGGTTCCTCAGGGTTGAGAGTGTGTCAAATGAGACACTCCCAGGTTAGGCGTGGTAAATCTCTCTCTGTTCCTTTTTTTTTTTTGGTTCAAAAGGGAAGTAATTCCACACAGCTGAATGGAATTGGGGGTGGTTAGCAGGCGAACGATATACCCACAGGAGCCAGAGATCGGAAGCTCGTTCCCAAGGACCAGAGAGGGAATCTTTGCGGCCCTTAATGTGGGCTGAGATTCTCTTGTAGTCTCCCACTGGGCTGCCAAGGCTACTGAACTGTAGCGTCTCTGGAGAGTACTCACATGTATTCGTGATTTCTGTGAGTTCTCTCCCCCACCGTCTCTTTTTTCACAGTCTCAGTTCATTAGCACCACACATTCATTAGGTTCTAATCTCCTGTTATTTCACCCCTCCCACCCAGAGTCAGGTTTTTCTGCTAGGCTCGGGGCCGGTGCTGACCCGAGGTCGCCCTGATTATGACATATGTCCAAAATGGCGCCTGCTCTTTGTCTTGCTCACCTTTGAGAGATGAGCGGAGAGAGAGAAGCTCGTGTCCGTATGGGTCACTTTTTTTTTTTCCCTCTCTCTCTCTCTCTCTCTTCTAGTTAGCCTGGCGAACTTTTCCCCGCAGGGTTGCAAGCCTTGTTCGCTCTAGGCTCCCTTTTCCGCTTCCCTGATGGTATCTCGGGCTATTGAGGTTTGGCTCACCTGGCGTTCCAGCGCTGGTGTGTTGAATCTGCTGCTGGTGTCCCAAACCACGGACTCCCACGCTCTCCACGCAGGTCCACTGTGAATCTCCAGTTCCGGAAGAGTTTCCTCTGCTGTTTCTTACCCTACTCTTCCTTGAACCTGCAGTATCTCCACTTTTATTAAACTGTCTCTCCCCAGACTATCGGTGTGCTCCCTTCCTATTCCGCCATCTTGCCACTCTCCTCATTTTTTTTTTAAGTACCCAACATCTAAACCTCCTCTCTGGAGGGTCTGGCCAAGATTAAAGATGCATACTAGCAAGACCTTCCTTCACGTCATATACACTTAAGGAATTATTTCATGTCTCCAGCAGGGATATAACCATGCTCAGCCAATCTATTGCTCCTGCCTAGGACTTTGCATTTGGATGGAAAGGGATAAAGACACTAGGACTATTGAGAAGTTTCCTAAAGATTATGGCTCCAGCACTGAGTCTGGCAATTGGTTCCAGGCTATTTACCGACATTCTTATAATTTTCAGTCATTCAGTATCTTCCAGTATATTTATTTTACCCTTAAATTAGAGTATTTTTTTCTAGAACTCACTATCTTATACACAGAAATTAACAATGCAGAGTGGGATGCAGACAACAAATTCTCAGAGATGGGAAAAACTAAAATTGGGAGAAGGGCCATGAGAACTCCATTAGTATTACTTCTGGGATTTTGGAGATGCATGATATGAAGTGGCAAACACTACTCACACTACTTCCCATGGCCACCTGTGATGAAGCACCACTGAAGACGCAACTGTGCAGGGAAAGCTTCCTTTGTGTCCCCTGCAGGTTTGCTGGGGTGAATTACAATAGATTAAACAGGAGAAAAGACCTATAATTTTATTAATGCGGAAGGGGAGAATCAAATGGGTGACCCAAATAAGTGAATGAGGTCCAACTTATATATGAAAATTTGAGATATACTAAATGATTTTCAATGACTGAATGGGCCCAATGCTCAGACAATAGTTAGTAAATGAGTTTCTTTGAGAACTGAATGTATATATGGGTGGACAGCAGCTTGTGACAAATTCTTTCCTGGAATAGTTGCATTCTTTAATTTTCCTCCCTGGAGATTTGAGCTTAGTTAATGAGAACTCAGGGACAGGACCAAAGGTAATTGTTTTTATTCTTTGGTTGATCCAATCTTTGAGCAGATAAAGGGAGTATCAGAGTAAAGCTTCTTCTATCATCTGCTGCTTTCCAAAAGCTTTTAGTTTAAAATAGCCAGCATACCACAGTTTCATATGTTGGGATGGAATTCTCTAGACTTATTCACAGGCAGGAGTTGAAGGACCACATTACTGCCCAAGCAGAACAGTATGAAGGTGTGAGGAACACAAGAGTAGTGGGTAGGATGATTTCATGCAACTAGAAAACTGAAAGAAAGGAATGAGAGGCCCAAATATAGAAATTCTCAGCTCAAGGCATGTTGCACCCTCCTAACCTTCTATGACCTTACTAAAAAGTCATTTACCAAGCTGAAAGAGAGAGCCCTCAAACCAAATCCAAAGTTCATATAAGTTGTTGAATTGCAGCATTAGTAGAAACTACAGCATGGTGTTAGGTAGGAAGTCAGAAATGAGCTTATGTGTGTATGACAAAGGCCTAAGGAATTGACATCTACAGCAGTCCAGCATCCACATCTGAAAGTCATTCCAATAACCTTCCAGCTGTAGCCCAGTATCTGCATTTTAAAAAGTCCTGCCTGGATCCTGATGACCTTCCAGGGGGTCCTGCCCCTTCCTCTAAGGCGGGGCGATGCCAGCTAGGCTTCCCCTGTCTGATAACTTCAATGGGAAAAACTCAGAAAGGAATTTCAAGTCCTTTGTTCAGGAGGAAAAGAAGGAGAGGGGGAGGGAAGGCAAGACCCATCCCCTTAAAACCCCCAGCCTAAATGAGAAGTCGCACTCTCAGGTTCTGTCTGGAGAAGTGCCTATCCATTCTTATGGATGTCCCTACCCTAATAAACCTTGCTATTTTGCTTTCCTCTGCTCTCTGTCTCACGCCTGAATTCTTTCTTGTGTGAAGACAAGGACCCTTTGCTTCTCTGGTAACAATGGTAACTTCTTATGTTGGTGGCTTTCAAATTGTTTTGACCACAACCCACATAAGAAACACATTTTAGGGGTCCAGCGTTGTAGCATAGTGGGTATACCTAGAAACCTATATGGGAGCTGGTTTGCATCCAGACTGCTTCACTTCCAATCCAGCTCCCTGCTAATGTGCCTGGGAAAGCAGAATAAGATGGCTCAAGTTCTTGGGGCCTTGTACCCACTTGGGAGACCCAGAAGCTTCTGGCTTCAGATTGGCGCAGCTCCGCCCACTGAGGCCAACTGGGGAGTGAACCAGCGGATGGAAGAACACTCTCTGTCTCCTTCCCTCTCTGCAAATTTTGCTTTTCAAACAATAAGTAAATCTTAAGAAAAATCAATAGATTTTATAATATGATCCACCGCATTCTGCTCCTGCTGCCTCAATACAATTGACATAACAAGGAACAATATTGCCTCTTACTAGAAATAAAATATTTTTCTATTTTATTTTATGGCAACCAACTAAACAGAAAAACTCCTGTATTATAGAAAGAATTAGAATGTGGATATATGGGAAGGCCTAAAGGGCTCAGAGAGGTAGCTGGACTTCTGGACCAGTGGGATTCCCTTGCTAGGCAAAGGCAGCCTGGTTTCCTATGTCTTACAGGAATGTGATTGCTCACATCAGAAAACTCTGCAGCCCCCCTGCTATATAAAGCCGTTCTCTGGTTTTAGGCACATGCCACTTCTACCTTCTCAATCCCATCTGTCATTGTCTCTACACCTGTAACCACAGAAGGCTCTCAGCACGCTCCAGGAGTCTGATACTAAAGTTAAGGCAGAACGAGGCAGCCTGCTCTGCAAAGAATTATAGGACTTCTTTCATTTGTGTCATTAAAATGTTGGGGAATATGTGTGGAAATGAATTACTATGGGATATTTCCCTACTAAGGTGGGAATAATCTAATTTTAAGGTATATTTACTTATCTGAAAGGCAGAGAGAGAGAGGGAGAGAGAGAATCTTCCATCTGCTTGTTCATTCTCCATGTGGTCTCAACAGCTGGGGCTGGGCCAGGCCAGATCCAGGAGCTTCTTCTGGGTCTCCCATGTAGGTACAGGGGCCCAAGTTCTTGGGCCATCTTCCACTGCCTTCCCAGCTGCATTAGCAGAGGGCTGGATCAAAAGCAGATCAGCTGGGACTCAAGTCAATGCCCATATGGGATGCTAGCATGGCAGACAGCGGCTTAACTTGTTGCACCACAGTGCCGGTCCCAAGAATCTAATTTTAAATCAGATTAAATTTATTGACAAGGATGGGCTTCTCAAAAATTCTGGCATAAGTACAACAGTTCAGCAGCTGGCATCATTCTAAGATTCAGGTTTTTGTTGTTGTTGGGGAAAAAGCTGACTTCAATAGCAGCTTGCATCAAATGCAATTGATTGTTAAAAATCTTTTGTAAGCAAGTAGAGAGAAGAAGTCAAAGAGCTGGGAACCCTGGAGGGTCCTTGTGTATAATCTGCAAACCAGGAAATGACACCTTGTTGAGAAGGTAGAGAGGATCCTCCCTTTATAGTACCTGGAGAAATAGAGTGGTGAGGGGAGCCCTGGAACTTTGAAAAGCTCTCAGGATCAGAATGGCTCATGGAGATGTTGTAATTGAAAAAGAATATTTGGTTTCAATGTCAAAATGAGGGGTTTGAAGAGGCCCTGCTGAGACTCTTCACCTCCCATTGCAAAAAGAACATGGCTTTACCACACCAAGGAGCAGGCTGGGCATAGCAATACAGGTCTTTCAAAATGAAAGATAAATTGCTGTGCTCTGCACCTCCACTATTAAGAAAGAGAGATAATTGCTGGTATTTACCTAATATGTTTACCCAATAGGCCACTCATTGAATTCTGCCAACATTATGAGGTAGTTACTCTTAGGGTTGTACAAGTGACTTTCCATTGTAAAAATGAGCAAAATGAAGCATGGAGAGATTGAGAAAGTTGCCCAAGATCTTACAGCTACTAAGTTGTGGAGTCAGGATGGTAACCTTTTACAATTTGGCTCCAGAGTCCATGCTATACTGTACCGCCTGGTGCTTGACATTGGAGGTGACCTATGCCCAGAGGTAGATTTGCCAGGAAGCTTTTGAAGTGAAAGTTTCAAAGTCCCTTTCCAAGACCCTGTACCCACATGGTTGTATGTTATGGGAAAATTTGCAAAAGTAAGATTTTTTATGACTGCTCTTTTTCTGCTTTGGTTGCTGGATCTCACTTTGCCTGTGTCTGTTGGCTTTGTGGAGCCATTTATGACCCATAGGCCATTTTTGCAATCTGGCTAAGATGTGGTTAAATTGGGAATTCATGTAGTTTAACTTTAGTTGGTTGTATTTTTGCCATTTACAACCACCCAACTTACCTTCTGTCATGATGCTGACACCAGCTTTAATACCACAGGTTCTACCCATATGCGAATGAATTGTGCTGTGGGGTGCCCGACACTGGGTTGTAGCTAGTCGATGGAAAAGTCTTACAGTCATTGGCTGTATACAACTAGAAGATTCAATTTCCATACATGATAGTCAAAAATCTGTCTGGTTCATATTTTTTTCTTTTCTTTTTAAAAATTTTATTTAATGAATATAAATTTCCAAAGTACAGCTTATGGATTACAATGGCTTCCCCCCCACCCCATATAACTCCCCTCCCACCCGCAACCCTCCCCTTTCCGGCTCCCTCTCCCCTTCCATTCACATCAAGATTCATTTTCAATTCTCTTTATATACAGAAGATCAGTTTAGTATATATTAAGTAAAGATTTCAACAGTTTGCCCTCACATAGCAACACAAAGTGAAAAATACTGTTGGAGTACTAGTTACAGCATTAAATCACAATGTACAGCACATTAAGGACAGATCCTACATGATATTTTTTAAAAATTGATTAATTTTCTATGCAATTTCCAATTTAAGACCAAGTTTTTTTTTATTTTCAATTATCTTTATATACAGAAGATCGATTCAGTATATACTAAGTAAAGATTTCATCAGTTTGCACCCACACAAAAACACAAAGTGTAAAAATACTGTTTCAGTACTAGTTATAGCATTACTTCACATTGGACAACACATTAAAGACAGATCCCACATGAGACGTAAGTACACAGTGACTCCTGATGTTGATTAAACAATTTGACACTCTTGTTTATGGCGTCAGTAATCTCCCTAGGCTCTAGTCATGAGTTGCCGAGGCTATGGAAGCCTTTAGGGTTTGCCGACGTGGATCTTATTCCAACAGGGTCATAGTCAAAGTGGAAGTTCTCTCCTCCCTTCAGAGAAAGGACCTCCTTCTTTGATGGCCCCGTTCTTTCCACTGGGATCTCACTCACAGAGATCTTTCATTTAGGTCTTCTTTTTTTATTTATTTTTTTTCAGAGTGTCTTGGCTTTCCATGCCTAAAATATTCTCATGGGCTCCTGAGCCAGTGGATCATATTTGATAGTAAGACATGTCACTTAAATGTACTGTTATATATTTTTTCTTTTTAAGAAATTGCAAAATATAGTTCCTTAGAATTCTCATATTTGTAGAGTTGTAATTTAATTCTGTATGAAAAAAAACCCATGTTTAAGCAGAATTGTCTGAGGCAAAAGGAGGGGATTTACTGACTGTTTGGACTACAATTTCCTCAAGCATCCCAGAGTTTGGTATGAGGTGAGTGCTTGAATGGGGAACCACAGGAGACCTACCCCATTGAGGCAGAGGAACCCAACAGAGAGCAGGCAAAATACTTGGGCCCAGGAGGTATCATCACTTCAAGATGCACAAGAAATTTGAAATCCCTGAACCAAAACTTCAAATATAAAAGACTTTAACATGGTTTTCTTAAGTGTAACGGCAATCCTAAAAGTTACACAAATACGTTTTTTCCAAGAATCTATACTTTTTAAAATGCTAAAGAAGATCACGAGTTATTTTTCTATTTTATGTTTGAAAAATAGTAGTCAAAGAAGAATATATAGCTAAAATCTCAGGGACAAATATTATAGAGGAGCAGGTATTTGTCCCAGTGGTGAAACCATCAGTTAGCTCCCCCATGTCCCATGTTAGAGTGCTTAGGTTCAATTCCTTGCTCCAGCTCCTGACTCCAGCTTCTTGTTAATGCAGACTCTGGGAGGGAGCAGTGATGGTTCAACAAGCTGGGTCCCTGTCACCTATGTGGGAGACCTGATTCGAGTTCCTGCTCCTGGCTTTTGCTTCCCTACCTGTCATGTGGGCATTTGGGGAATGAACCAGCAGATGGGAACGCAGATGTCTCTCTCTGCCTCTCAACAAAACAAAATTTTTTCAAAAAAGGAATTGAACTTGCCCTTCAAAAAAAGATACATTATGAGGCAGACAAACAAATGGCTAACAGGTACATGAAAAAAATACTCCACTAATCATCAGAGAAATGCAAATCTAAACCACAATGAGATATTGCCTCATTCCAGTAAGACTGACTGTTAGGAAGTGAAGAAAAGAGGACCTTTTGCATGCTGAGGGTAAAGATGTAAATTATTACAGCCATGGAAAACAGTATGGAGGTTTATAAAAAAAATCTAAAAATAGAATAACCATATAATCCGGAAATCCCATTCCTGGACACACTCCCAAGGGAAATGAAATCAGTCTGCCAAAGAGACATCTAATTCCCCATACCTCCTGCATTCATACTGCATACTTACTGCAACACTAGTCACAGGAGCCAAGAAATGGATGCAACCTAAGTGTCCATCCACTGGGATACATGCATAAAGAAAATGTGGTCCATATATACAATGGAATATTGGTCACAGAAAGGACGAAATCTTGTCATTTGCAACAACAGGGATAGAGTTGGAGGTCATGGGGCCGGTGCTGTAGCACAGCGGGTTAAAGCCGCAGCCTGCAGTGCCAGCTTCCCATTTGGGCACTGGTTCGCGTCCTGTCTGCTCCACTTCCTATCCAGCTCTCTGCTATGGCCTGGGAAAGCAGTAGATTGGACCCCTGCACCTGTGTAGGGGACCTGGAAGAAGCTCCTGGCTTCAGATCAGCCCAGCTCCGGCCATTGAGGTCATTTTGGGAATGAACCAGCAGAGTGGAAGTGTGTGCGCTCTCTCTCTCTCTGACTCTACCTCTTTCTGTATCTTTCTTTCAAATAAATAAAATAATTAAAAAGAAAGAATTGGAGGTCATTATGTTAAGTAAAATAAGCCAGCTACAGAGAGACATGACTACATTGATAGGTGAAGCCTAAAAACAGGTGATTTCATAGAGTTAAAAATATAAAGGTGGCTACCAGAGGCTGGGGAGGCAAGTAGAGAGGGAGGAATAGGGGAAAGTCTGATTGACAGGTAGTAGGTTATAGCTAGATAGCAATTAGAAGTTCTGGGGTTCTTTTGCACAGTAGAGAGACTATAGATAGTTAACATACAGCATGTTTCTGTATTAGTAAAAACTTAGGAGATAGAACTAGATGCTTTCACTGTCGATGCTTAAAAGGATAAATATCTTTACCCTGAATGGACATTACAAAATGTATACATATAATGAAACATTATATAGTGACCCATAAATATGCACATTTTTTATGTTAAAACTTTTAAAAATTAATAAAAATTTGAAATATAAGATGGCCAACTATTCATTACTAAAAATGTGTTCCTTTCTTGGTTTTTCTTGTTGTTGTATTTATCAGCTTTCTAAAATAATTACAGTTTATTTAGCTTTTATATCTAACATTATCTTAGTATTTGTACTATTTTTTCATAAAGAGGCTCATTTTTTTTCTTTTTTAAAGATTTATTTATTTGTAAGAGTCAGAGAGAGGGAGAAGGAGAGAGAAAGAGCGAGCGCTTCCATCAACTGGTTCACTCCCCAGATGGCCACAATGGCCACGGCTGGGTCAAGCCAAATCCAGCAGCCAGGAGCTTCATCCAGGTCTCTTACATGGGTACAGGCACCCAAGGACTTGGGCTATCTTTTGCTGCTTTCCCAGGCATTAGCAGGGAGCTGGATGGAAAGAGCCGCTGGGACTTGAGCCTGTGCCCGTACAGGATGCCGTCATCTCAAGTGGTGGCTTAACCCGTTATGCCACAGCACAGGTCTCTCCCTCCCAATTTTCTAAGCTCAGGCTCCCCAGATCTGGACTGTGTGAACATGTGTCACAGTAGAGACTGCGGAAAGGCTGCTGGTTCTGAGCAGGGCCAGGGTGAGATCACTCTGTCCATTTGAGCAGAAACAAACAAGTGGAGTAGTGAGCCTGCTCACAGCTCAGCATGCCTGGGCCTGAGAAGGAGATCACTCCCTTGATTGGTTAAGAATCTCTACAACACCTGCAATTCTACTGACACCACAAAATCTAGCTATTGTGGTCCAGCTAAGAGTTTGTCCAGCATTTTCAATAGTATGTTTTTTGTGAGTAGATGAGCTCTAAGCCACCTCCAAATCCCTTACAGATAGAGCTTTGAAACATAGGCTGCTTGTCCATGACTGTGTGGTTGAATAAACACACATACACAATACACAAATATTTCCATATGCAAACTCATGGGACTTTGCTTTCTGCTCTGTAAGCAATATCTATTTTCTCAAGTGCATATTTCTACATAGTATATTACAAGGTACATAATAAGATCTTTTTTATTTATTTTTTATTTTTTTATATAGAGTTAATGAGAGAGAGACAGAGTGAAAAGTCTTCCTTCCTTTGGTTCACCCCCCAAATGGCCGCTACGGCCAGAGCTACGCTGATCCGAAGCCAGGAGTCAGGTGCCTCCTCCTGGTTGCCCATGCTGGTGCAGGGCCCAAGCACTTGGGCCATCCTCCACTGCACTCCCAGGCCACAGCAGAGAGCTGGACTTAACGAGGAGCAAACAGGACTAGAACCCGGTGCCCATATGGGATGCTGGCAACGCAGGCGGAGGATTAACAAAGTAAGCCATGGCACCAGCCCCATAGTAAGATCTTAAACAATAACTTTTTAGTTGGTAATTTGGTGAATCAAAGCACAGGAAGTGTTCTCAGATTCCCTTAGTTTCATAATGCAAAATTTTTATTTTCCTCATTGATTACGAGTTTATTCTTTGGTTGTATCTAAAGTTGTCTGGAGTTTGTTTCACAGAAAAAAGTATCACATGGTAAAAAATGAAAATATGTTCAAATGGTTGCATTTCTCTTAAATGTTATACCCCCCTTTTGTTAAAAAAAATAACTTTTTTTTTTTTTGTTCGAAAGACAGAGTTAGAAGGAGACAGAGAAAGAAACATTCCATCTGCTGTTGTACTTCCCAAATGGCTGCAATGGCCAGGGCTGGGCCAGCTTGAAGCCAGGAGCCAGGAACTCCATCCAGGTCTCCCACGTGGCTGGCAGGGCCCCAAGCACTTGAGGCATCTCCCTCTGCTTTCCCAAATGCATTAGCAGGGAGCTGGATAGGAAGTGCAGTGGCTGGAACATGAACTTGTGCCCCTACAGGATGCTGGTGTTACAGGCGGCAGCTTCACCTGCTCTGCCACAATGCTGGCCCCTGTTATACCCTTTATAATGAATGCCTGCTGACCACATTTGCCTATAAAATGACTTTGTTGGAATTGAGGTTGAAATTCCGTCTTTTGAAATTAATACGGTATCTCATTTTTTTAGAGGGTCTATTTTTAAAGCACATGGGAAAGGAAATACCTTTTAACTACAATCCAAGTAGAATTAAATACATGCAGTTTAATGACAGAATGTGTTTTGGAAGTTTAAAAGTGGGTTTTGGGGCTGGTGCTGTGGCTTAGAGGGTAAAGCTGCTGCCTGCAGTGCCGGCATCCCATATGGGCACCAGTTTGAGTCCCGGCTGCTCCACTTCCAATCCGGCTCTCTGCTATGGCCTGGGAAAGCAGTGGAAAATGGCCCAAGTCCTTGGGCCCCTGCACCCATATGGGAGACCCAGAAGAAGCTCCTGGCATTGGATTGCTTCAGTTCTGGCCATTGGGGCCAACTGGGGAGTGAACCAGAGGATGAAAGACCCTTCACTCTCTTTCTATGCCTCTGCCTTTCAAATAAAAAAATCTTAAAAAAAAAAAAAAAGTGGGTTTCATGTTTCAAGGGACATCTTCTATAGAGATCTAACTGTAGGAACTTGCATTCTCCTGAAGTCTAGCTCCTTCCTGAATAGGTTTCAGAAACAAAAAGAGTCAATGTCAGAGTGCATTGACAGTATGCTTTGGTGGAGTCCATGTGCTAATGGGAACATTTTTTAAGAGCTCTTTGTGTAGCTACAACCTTTGTATAACTGAATAATTATAGATCTGGGGTTATGGAAAGTTTTTTTTTAAAAAAAGATTTATTTTATTTATTTGAAAGAGATCCAGAGAGAGGTAGGGACAGAGAGAAAGGTTTTCTATCTACTGGTTCACTCCCCAGATGATCACAACAGCTGGAACTGCGCCAATCCGAAGCCAGGAGCCAGGAGCTTCTTCCCGGTCTCCCACATGGGTGCAGGGGCCCAAGCATTTGCGCCATCTTCTACTGCTTTCCCAGGCCATAGCAAAGAGCTGGATGGGAAGAGGAGTAGCTGGGACTAGAACCGGCACCCATATGGGATGCTGGCGCTTCAGGCCAGGGCGTTAACCTGCTGCGCCACAGCACTTTCTGTAGAGAATGAGCTAGTCAGTGTTTTAGGCTGTGCCAGTCACCAGTGGCCTATCTTCTCCTTCTTCATCCTACTTCTTCACCCCAGCTCTCAACTCCCCTCTCCCTCCTAGGACTGCTTTTCCTCCTCTTCCCATCCTCCTCCCCTTCATCTGCTTCCTCCTCTCTGTGAGAAACATCCACACCAATTCTTTGTGCAGAACAAGTGTGAATCCTTAATTTGGTGTGTAGGGCATATTTTGCTAACCCATGATGTAGATCATCACATGAGGGGTCTTCACGAAGTGCATAGAAAATGTATTATAAAAATAGACTTCAATATTTCTGGCACCAAAATAAATGTTTAATTTCCATGGACTTTTTGAAGCACCCTGATATTCAGAGTTGGGCCAGGCTACCATAACTTTGCTAAAACTTGAAAATCTATGTGGTTTAGCACATTTATTATTTGTTTTATATTCATGCAGTTCAGGGTGGTCCTCCTGCATAAGTGTTGGGGTCTCTTGCACCCACGTGGGATGAAGCTCCTGGCTTCTGCCTGAGCCAGCCCCAGCCATTATGGCCATTTGGAGAGTGAACCAGTGGATGGAGGATCTATATCTCTCTGTGTCTCCCTCCCTCTCTGTAACTCTGCCTTTAAAAAAAAATAGGGCTGGCAATGGAGTGAGGCAGGTGAGTTAATCCAGTGTGCAGACTGAAGGAGGCTCTCAATCCAGTTCATGCCCATCTGCTCCTGGGAGCAAAAAGAGGCCTGGGGCAGGGGTGGCACATGGCATATTTATAAAAAAGATACTTTGTAGAACTGTCTTAGAATCATAGAAAAATTGAGAAGATAGTACAGAGAGTTCCCATAAACCCTACACCCAGTTTCCCTTATTATTGACATCTTACATTAGTATGGTACATTTACTATAATTGATGAACCAGTATTGATATGTTGACACTAACTAAACTCTATATATTATTCAGATTTCCTTAGTTTTAAGCCAATTTCCTTTTTGTATCCCAAGTTCCCATCCGAGACAACATATCATGACCATCTTATCTCCTTAGTCTCTGCTTGGTTGTGACAGTTTTTCAGACTTTCCTTATTTTCAATGACCTTGACAGTTTTGAGAAGTACTGATGTGGTGTTTTGTAGGATACCACCCTATTGGAATCATTTGGTGTCTTTATGACAGTTAGACTGCTTTCATGTTTGGGGAGGAAGACCAGAGAGTTGAGGCACCATGTTCAACATATTTCATGAAGGGTATACACTATCAACACGACTGATGCCTGTCACTGCAGACCTTGATCACTTAGCTGACTTGGTGTTTGCTACTCTATCGTCCCTCTTCCCACACTGGACTCTTTGGAAAGAGTTACTACTGCAGCTTATTCTTAGATAGTAGAGGGATGCTTCTCCCCATTCTTGGCAGCAGAGTATGTACATAAATAATTTGGAATTCTTTGGAATGGATGATTTGTCTCTTCTTTCCAATTAAGTAATTTTTATATGAGTATGGACTATTGGATATTTTATACTTTGTGTTGCAATCTCACACTAGAGTGAGATCCTAGCAGAGAGAACGGGCTGTCAAAGGAGGTAGCTTTCTCTGAAGGGAGGAGAGAACTTCCATTTTGAATATGTCCTTGTCTAAATAAGATCAGAGTTGGTGAACTCAAGAGGCTTCCATAGCGTTGGCAGCTCATCACAAGAGCCTTGGGTGATTACTGACGTCATAAATAAGAGTGTCAATTGTTAAATCAACAACAGGAGTCACTGTGTACCTGCTCCCCATGTGGGACCTCTGTCCTTAATGTGTTGTACTATGTGAATTAACGATAAAATTACTACTCAAACAATACTCTATACTTTGTGTGTCTGTGTGGGTGCAGTCTGTTGAAATCTTTACTTAGTAAATACTAAGTTGAGCTTCTGTGTATAAAGATAATTGAAAATGAATCTTGATAAAGAATGGGATGGGCGTGGGAGATGGGATGGTTGTGGGTGGGAGGGAGATTATGGGGGGCATAAGCCATTATAATTCAAAAGTTTTACTTTGGATATTTATTAAATAAAAGTTGAAAAAAGTAATCTTACACTATATTTTGTAGCTCAAATTGTTCAGCTTTTGTCATTGGGAATATTTTAGTGTGCTCCTGTGTTCTTTCGACACAAGGAAGCAGCTCCTTGCTTTTTGGCACAAGAAACCCCTGGGTTCACATTTTCTGCCCTCATCTTAGAATCTGCCATTTCTACTGGCTTTGATTGCCTCTGCTTCTGGGGGTCTTTCCCCAAAAGTCTTTGCCTATGCCAGTGTCTTGCAGAAGAGAAATGTTGTTTTCCTCTAGCAATTTGATGTTATCAGGTCATAGATTGAGATACTTCATCCATTCTTAGTTGATTCTTTTTAAGATGAAAGGCAGCGGTCTTGTTTCATACTTCCGCATGTGTATATCCAATTTTCCTGACACCACTTGAAGAGACTCTTTTCTCCAGGGATTTTTTTTTTTTTTCAAAGTTAAGTTGGTTGTAGCTGTGTGGATTAATTTCTGGGATTTCTATTCTGTTCCATTGGCCCATATGTCTATCTTTTTGCCAGTACCATGCTGTTTTGGTTATGACTGCCTTGTGGTATATCTTGAAATCTGGTATTGTGATGCCTCCCATTTTGTGTGTGTTGTTTAAGATTGATTTGGCTATTCAGCGTCTCTGGTGTTTTCATATGAATTTTAGCATAGTTTTTATCTAGATTTGAGAAAATTGTTGTTGGTATTTTGGTTGGGATCACATTGAATCTGTAAGTTGCTTTTGGTAGCATGGACATTCTTTCAATCCATGAACATGGAAGATTTTTCCATTTTTTTTTATCTTCTTGTATTTCTTTCTTTAATGTTTTGTAATTTTCACTGTAGAGGTCTTTCACATCCTTGGTTAAATTTATTCCAAAGTATTTAATTTTTTTGTAGCCTTTGTGAATGGTACTGATTTTAAAAGTTCTTTCTCAGCCAAGGCATTTTTTTTGTGTATATAAAGGCTGTTGATTTTTGTGTGTTGATACTATATCCTCCAAACTTTTTTTTAAAATTTCATTAAGTTATACAAGTTTCAAGTAATTCAGATATACAGATTTAGGAATGTAGTGATACTTCCTACCCTACCATCCCTCCCACCTATGCTCCAACACTTCTTCCTCGAACCTCTCTATTCCCACTCAATTTTTACAAAGATCAGGTTACTTAATACTCACTAATAAAGAGTTCAACAATAATATGAAGAAAAAAATCAGTGTTCATCAACAGAAGATACAAGGGCTGTAAGCAATCATTGGATCTCAAAAAATGTCCATTTTACTCCAATATATTACATTTTAGGTATTCTATCAGTTATCCCAGATCAGGGAAAAACATGTTATCTGTCTTTTTGGGACTGGGTTATTTCACTAAGTATAATGGTTTCCAGTTACATCCATTTTATTGTAAAAGACAGGATTTCATTTTTTTAATAGCTGAGTAGTAATCCATAGTGCATGTATACCATAATTTCTTTATCCAGTCATCAGTTGATGGATTTCTGGGTTGATTCCACATCTTAGCTATTGTGAATTGAGCTGCAATGAACATGGGGGTACCAATAACTTTCAAATGCTGATTTCTTCTGGTTTGGGTAAATTCCCAGGATATATCTTCCAACTTTACCAGGTTTTCTTATGAGTCCCAATAGTTTCTTAGTGAAGTCTTTTGGTTTCCCTGTATATAGGATCATATCATCAGGGATAATTTTACTTCCTCTTTTCTCATTCATATCCTTTTGTTACTTTTCCTTGCCTAATGGCTTTGGCTAAAAATTCCAGAACTATATTGAAAAGCAATGGTGAAAGCAGGCATCTTTGGTTCTGAGTCTTTGTGGAAATGTTTCAACTTTTCCCATTGCAATATGATATTGGTAGTGGGATTGTCAAATATTGCCTTGATTGTGTTGGGGAATGTTCCTTCTATACCCAATTTGCTAAAGACTTTTATCATGAAGCGATGTTGTATTTTATCAAATGCTTTCTCTGCATCTATTAAAATAATCATATGATATTTATTCTTCAGTTTGTTAATGTGATATATCACATGTATTGATTCACATATGTTGAACCATCCTGCACACCAGGGATAAAACCCACTTGGTTCAGTTGATTGATCTTTCTGATGTGTTATTGGATCAGATTAACTAGTATTTTGCTGAGAATTTTTAAAAAAGATTTATTTATTTATTTGAGAGGCAGGGTTACAGACAGTGAGAGGGAGAGACAGAGAGAAAGGTCATCTTTTCATTGGTTCACTCCCCAAATGGCCGCAATGGCAGGAGCTGCACTGATCTGAAGCCTGGACCCAGGTGCTTCTTCCCAGTCTCCAATGCAGGTATGGGGCCCAACGACTTGGGCCATCTTCTACTGCTTTCCTAGGCCACAGCAGAGAGCTGGATTGGAAGAGGAGCAGCTGGGATTAGAACCAGCACCCACATTTGATGCCAGCACTGCAGGTGGAGGATTAACCTACTGTGCCATGGTGCCAGCTCCTTGCTGAGAATTTTTGCATCTGTGTTCACCAGGGATATTGATTTGTATTCTCTTTGTTGTATATTTTTCTGGTTTTGGAATTAAGGTGATAGTGGTCTTATAGAAGGAGTTTGGAAGATTCTCTTCCTTTCAATTGTTTTGAGTAGTTTGCAAGGCATTGGAATTAGTTCTTCTTGAAAGTTTTGGTGGACTTCAGCTGTGAAGCCATCTGGTCCTTGGCTTTTCTTTTCAGAGATGGTCTTTATTTCTGATTTAATCTTTGTCTTGGTTATTTGTCTACTTAGGTTTTCTATGTATTCAGAACTCAATTTTGATAGATTGTATCCATCCATAAATCTATCCATTTCTTCTCTACTTTCCGATTTATTGGTGTATAGCTGTTTGTTGTAATTACTGATTTTTTTAAAAAATTTTTGTGACATCCGTTGTGATCACTTCTCAGCTTTTTGGCTAAGATCAATTGTGATATCCTTGGTTTCTTTTTCTTTTTCTTTTTTTTTTTTTATTTGTATGTGTCTCATAAATATGTCATTAGGAAACATACCAACAAATTCTTCCCACTGTACTCACCCTCTCACTTACTCCATCCCTTCTTCTTCCCTCTCCTGTTTAGTCTGAGAGGAAGAAAAAGAAATGGAAAGAAATAAAAGAAAGAATGGAATAAAAAAAAACTAAGAAAACTTCCTCTACAGTCTAGACAAGGGCTGTTCTACCTTACTGCTTCTAAAAGGTGATTTCGCTTTTTATTCCCTTCCTCTTTTCCCTTCCTTCCTCCCCCTTCTTTCCTTTTAGAAACTTGTGTTTAAAGAAGAATACAAGGATAATACATCTTTTGTGAGCTCTTAGACATAACTATAGCTTATGAGACATAATAATATCCTCCATTTAATACACTAAATAGAAGTGATCCTTTGGAAAAGATTTTACTATTAAGTGTCATGATATGGCTGTTTGGGGACAGAGGTCCTGCATGAGAAATTAGTGCACTGTGACTCTTATTTATTTAACAAATAACACTCATATGTATGACAGTGTGATATCTTTTGTAACATATGCTTTTTTTCTCTGGTTTTATTAATTCAGGCCTTATTTGCTTTTTGGTTAGTTGGGTCAATGATGTATCAGTTCTGCTTTTTTTTTTTTTAATCAACACTTCATTTCATTGATCTTTTGTACTTTTTTGTTTACATTTTGTTTCTTCTCTAATTTTAATTTTTTATTTGATTTATTCTTGTTTTGGTAGGTCCTTGAGAGATATTGTTAGACCATTTATTTGATGCCTTTCCAATTTTTTTATGTACCTACTAATTACTAAAATTTCCCTTTAACCCTGCCTTTGCTGTATCCCTTAAGTTTTTAGATAGTCTCTTGTCTTCATCACTCATTTCTAGGGATTCCTTGATTGTCCTTTTGATTCCTTCTATGACCCACTGTTCAATCAGGCGCATGTTCTTCATTTTCCATGTATATGCATATTTTCTGAGGTTTCTTGTGTTGGTAGTTTCCAGCTCCCTTCCATTGCAGTCAGAAAATATACATGGCATGATGTTGGTTTTTTTGAATAGGTTCAGTCTTGCTTTATGGCCTAGAATATGGCCTATCCAAGAGAAACTTCCATGCACTGATGAAAAGAATGTGCATTCTATGGCTGTGGTATGAAATGTTCTGTAGATATCAGGTCCATTTGATCTATAGTAGAGATTAACTCTTGTTTCTTTGTTGATTTTCTATCTAGCTGATCTATTCATTGATGAAAGTGGAGTGTTGCAGTCCCCCATTTTTATTGTCTTGGGGCCTATATCTCTCTTTAGATACACTAGCATTTGTTTGAAATAGCCAGGCATGCTAGCATTGGTTGCATTTATTATAGTCACATCTTCCTGTTGAACTGATCCCTTAATCAATACATAATGTCCTTCTTTGTTTTAACAGCTTCTGTGTTAAAGTATATTGTGAGTATATTAAGATGGCTACACCTGCTCATTTTTGCTTTCCATTAACATGGAATATCTTTTTCCCATCCATTCACTTCCAGTCTGTGTGTTTCTTTGTTGGTGAGGTATGTTTCTTGTAGACAGCAAATAGATGGTCCTTTTTAAATAAAATCTATTTGACCAGTCTGTATCTTTTTTTAAAAAATTATTTGAGAGAGAGAGAGAGAGAGATGTCTTTCACCTTCTGGTTCACTCCCCAGATGGCTGCAATGGCTGGATTTTGGCCAATCTGAAACCAGGAACCAGGAGGTTCCTTAGAGTCTCCCATGTGGGTGCAGGGACCCAAGTACTCGGGTCATCTTTCACTGCTTTCCCAGGCCATATCAGAGAGCTGGATTGCAAGTGGAGCAGCTGGAACTCAAACCAGCACCCATTAGGGATGCCAACACTGCAAGTGGTGGCTTTACTCCCTATGCCACAGTGCCAGCCCCTAGTTTGTATCTTTTAATAGGAGAATTTAGGTCATATATACATTCAAGGTTATTATTGAAAAGTAACAATCTGATTCTGCCGTTTTCCCATAAATATTCCTATTGTTTGCTTTGTATTTCCTTTGTACTTTCACAGGGAGATTTTCTTTCATGAGGATGACTATCCTTTTCTGTTTGTGTATGTACAATGGAGGGGACAGAGGAATGTTGTTAATCTAGATTGGATGGCTTAAGATGGCTTTCTTTGATTAGGTCATATAAACAGAGATCTGAATAAAGGAGACAAGTATGCTTATTTGTGGACATTACAGGCAGAGGCGACACTGGGCACTGGTTATCTTAAAAAACAAATGGCACAAACAGATTCAAATGTTAACTCTTGGGTCCCAAGCAGTTGTCAAAATACTCAAGGGCTGTTTAAAAAGTTTCGGATCCTGTGCTGATTTTCATTTTTTATTTTCCATGTAGAATTTTTATAATACATAGACCCTGTTGTGTTACTGCAACTTTAACTCTCATCAGTGGTGGGATGTAGAGGTACTCATTTTATAGGATATGTAAAACTGTACTGGAGCTGTTCGCAGTCCTTTTTATATCAAGATACTTTAACACCCTTAAAAATTACTGAGGATGCCAATGAATGTTTATGTGGTGTACAACTCTAGATATTTACTACAGTAGAGACTAAAACTAAGAAAATGTAAATATATTTTTACTATCTCATCTAAAATAATAATAAAGCCATTATGTATTACCATACACATAAACTTATGAAAATAAGTAATTTTTCTAAAGAAAAAGCAAATTTAGTGCAAAGAGTGGCATTATTGCATCTTTCCATGTATCTTGGATGTCTGGCTTACTAGAAGCCAGTTGAGTGCTCCTATCTGCTCCTGAATTCAATTTCTTGTATTGTCATGTAGCATCTGGAAAACCCTTGTGTACTTGTGAAAGGTTAAGAGTAAAAAAGGCAAATAACAGCTTATCCTGTTACAAAAGTAGTTCTCACTTCCTGTAACCCCTCACACGTCTTGAGTGTCTATAAGTGTCCTTGAAGCACAATTTGAGAAACTGTCAACTATTGTATTCCAGCTTCACCACTGTGGGTGTTATTTCACCTTCATCTTTAGAATGGGGAGAACAATAATGCTTACCCTCTGGGGTAGATGTGACAAGTCATGCAAAGTGGTTAGAAACCAGCCAGGTACAGAGAAAACTCCACAGTCATTGGAATCACTTAAAAGTAAACGTGGAAGTTGATTATGACTATTTCTGATCTGTGATGGATTATTGTTTATGTATAGGATTTAATTGTGTACACTTGGTCGGGAATGCCCTCCTTACTTATAACTTAGATATGGAGAAACAGGACTCAACAGTGAAAACTCATAAAAACTCACATACTAGTATTTTCTCTTTTAGACATCTCTCTTTCCCACTCTCTCTCATAAATAAAATCAAAATAATTCAAGGATTCCTGGATTACTTCAAAAGGGGATGGGACAAAGAGAGAGAGTGTGAGAGTATGCAAGAGGGAGAGATAGATTCCAATTAGTGGATCAGTCCCAAAATGCTTACAGCAGCTGGGGCTGGGCTAGACTGAGTATCTCACACATGTGGCAGGAGATTAACCTGTTGCCTCCCACAGTACACGTTAGCAAGAGGTTGGAATTGGAGGCAGAGCTGGGACTATACCTAGGCACTCTGATATGGGATGCAGGTGTCCCAATCGATATTTTAATTATCAAATACTCATCCCAATGTTTCTCTTATATGTTTTAAGTTACATTTAAAAATCTTTTTTAGAAAAATATTTATTGTATTTATTTGAAAGAGATACAGAGAGGGGAAAAAGGGAAAAAGAGAGAGAGAGAAAGAGAGAGAGAAATATCTTTCATCCACTGGTTCACTTTCCAAATGACCGAAATGGCCAGGGCTGGGTGAGGCTGAAGCCAAGAACTTCTTCTAGGTCTCCCAAGTGGGTGCAGGGACTCAAGGACTTGGGCCATCTTCTGCTGCTTTCCCAGGTGCATTAGCAGGGAGCTGGGTCAGAAGTGGAGTAGCTGGGACTTGAACCAGCGTCCATATGTGGACTGGTTATACCACAGTCCCGACTCCCATTTAAAAATCGTTCACACTGATACTCTCTTTGTGATCATAACCATAGAAAAATGTTTTCTCACTCTGTGACATGAAACATGTCCGTATGTGATAATACTTCAAACAGGTCTCATTTGCTATCATTATCAGCATTGATCTGAATTCCTGACAAGTTCAAGAAGAAAAATGCTTTCTACTTAAATCACTCCTTAGAGATCATTGACCTTCAATGCCTCTTTCATTTATAACCATTTTGCATATTTGATCTAATTGCCGCATAAATAGGGCAAGTCTGAAACTATCAGTTAAGAGCATTAACATGAAAGCTGTTTTTTTTTTTTCCCTTTAGATTCAAATTGCAACTGATTCTCTCTCAGCTCGGGGTGTATGGTATTCAATCTGTTGTTTTATTTCATCATGTGAGTTAAACAAGAGAAAGCTTCCCATCAGTTAAGTAATAGATATACCGTGCATGGAACTTTGTGCATGTCTTTTGATAACTATCTTAAATGTAAAAAACTTCAAACGACAACAATAGGAGGTTAATCCAAGAAGCATTAACAGTCTCCTTCTCATCCACTCTGAAAAGGGAAGCATTTATGTAACTAATTAGTTTACCATAGTAAATAATCCACTGACATTTATCAGAAGCATTCCTATTGGAGCCTGGAGTAAATATTATGTTTCATGTTAAACTATAAATAGGATGAATAGAGGTACCAGGCCTGGTTTTAAATGCTATGGAAAATAAATGAGTTGTGCTGAGTAAAATGGGTGTTACATGTCCTTAATATACAAGTGCCCAGCTGCCTAGCTCAAATTTCCCTATAGCTGCTGTGGAAACCTGATGATTCAGCTCAGTTTCCAGCAGGACTCAAAAAGGTAGCTGAAAAAGCCAGTGAATGTTTCTCTTGGGGGAATAAAAATTCTCCAATTTTTAGCCGCCTAAGAGAAAGGATTGCATCGAGGTTTAAGTGAATGGAGAAAACAGTTTTCTACATAACAGAATTTGGAATTTCTATGCATTTTAGATAGCTTGAAGGGTTTAGACCAGGAAACTCTCTGTTGCCTAGAATAATTTTATACCAGATGATCGTAGCCTTGGAGGTCTGTGCGTGCAGTGACTGTCTTTAAAACTGATTGTCAGGTGTTGAAAGAATAAAGCCCAGGGTGGAAAGGTAAATGATCAAACAAAAGCTCTACATGGTGAAAATTTCTTAGGCCCATGGATTGGGTGAGGCATAAACTGGGTGCTCAAGTGAAGGCCTAATTAAGAGAGAGCAAGGGAAGGAATGCAAGGCAGAAGCAGTATTTTTAGGGCTCACCCAGGCATAGGCAGAAAAGCAGCTGCCTTTGCAGGATATGATGAGATTCCTGCTTGCCCCATTCCTCACATTCCCACCCCAACAGTCAGGCATTCTGATGAAATCCCGCTCAGTGGAGTGAGCCCCTTCCTGTGTGTGCCTCTACATTCTTCTGTTCAATCAGTTGTTTGTTGGAACGGCATCTCCTAGGACCAGATGATGGAAATGTTAACAAAAGCTATGTTGTCTTAAGAAGTTTATTATCTAGTGGAATTGAAAGAGAAGAAAATAAATGATGACGTTTCAGTGTGGCAATTACTTGGTTAGACCTAAGTACCAATAAGTTGCAGGAAAACAACCCAGGTAGGGGGATGGTTGGTTGGAGTAGATCAGCTAATCTGGGAGGGCTGGGGATGGGTAAGGCGGGCAAAGGGGAAGAGAATTCTGAGCCCACGCTTTTGGACAGATGGGGATATGGGGCACTCTTGCCTATCCACTAAGTTCCATGAAAGCAGACCCTACCCAACTTTCCTTCAGAACCTCCTAAGGATGGTGTAGTACCCAGTGGATGCCATCTATGTGTGCATTTGCATGGCATATGTTTATAGAACACCTACTACATGCTGAATGCTGCTCCTGATGGTAGGGATGCTGTAGCAAACACACACACACACACACACACACACACACACACGAACATGCTTCAAGAATGAAGGGGATTAAACATGTAGAATGAGTCCCATTTCTTCCTCTTTTAAAATTAAGATTTATTTGTTCATCTTAAAGGCAAAGTTACAGAGAAAGAGAGGAAGAGAGAGAGACAGATCTTCCATCCTACGTTCACTCCCCAAATGGCTGCAATGACAGGGGCTGGGTCAGGCTGAAGTCAGGAGCCAGAAGCTGGATGTAGGTCTACTGTGTGGTAGCAAGGACCCAAGCACTTGGGAAATCTACTTTCCCAGGCACATTAGCAGGGAGCTGGATCAGAAGTGGAACAGCTGGGACTCCAACCATCTCTCATATAGGGACCTGTGTTGCTAGTCACAGCTTAACCTGCTGCACCACCATGCCAGCTTCAAGTTTAATTTCTTTTAAAGCTCCTTTACTGAAGACTCTTTGACAGTTTTCAGGATCAAATTGGAGTCAGGTTTTTCAAGCATTAGCCAAATATACTTGAGTCTCTCCACCCAGGTTGGAGATGCGGATGGAGTTCAGCTTGGCTCAGCTCCAGGTATTGTGGGCATTTGGGGAGTGAACCAGCTCATGGCAGATCTCTCTGTCTCTGTCATTTTGCCTTTCAAATAAATACAAATAAGCAAATAAACGCTTTAAAAAACAACAAGTATTTCTTAAAAGCACACAAAAAAAGATGAAACTGGGAGTTCGTGAAGGAGGGCTTCTCATGCTCATTTGATGACAAGAACTATTCACGCAAGACCCTGCCAGAACCACAACCTTGCACAAAGGCCACTGCCACTTTACTCAAAAATACTTCTGCAAGGACATCTGCCCAACAACCATCTGTTTCATCTTGGACTGACGCATCCTTGTTATTGATCCTTGTACCAAGGATGATTGTTTCAAAATTCACCCTCCTCATTTCATCTTTGAAAACTTCCCCTTGCCTTGACCCTGGCGAGTACACGAATTGTTCACTGGGCCATGCTGAATCCCGCCAAAGCGCTCTGCCATTCTCAAATAAGTATCACTTTCTGGAGAGTCTCTGCTTGTTTAGATTGACACCTCATATCTTACAGGACTTGGACATAGTTAAAAGATAATCATGGTTATCTCTACTCACCTTTGTATTTAATTACCTGTTTCTCTACACCGTAGTTTTATATACTTTGGTACCTTTGTAATTATAAAAACAAAGATATGAAAAAAAAACTAGTTCACCCACATGAGCAGTCTTCAAAGAGTTCATGGAAAATGCTTATTAGGAAAAAGTTTGGCACGTTAAAATTTAAACACCTAAGAATAATTGTGTGTTAATTACAGAGTTCAACCACTAGTACTAGAACAAAACAAATACTAAAATGGATAAAGATTTACATTGTACATCAACAGTTAGGACAAGAGCTGATCAAGTCACTGTTTCTCATAGTGTCCATTTCACTTCAACAGGTTTCCCCTTTGGTGCTCAGTTGGTTGTCACCAATGAGGGAAAACAAATGATATTTGTCCCTTTGGGACTGGCTCAATTCACTCAGCATGATGTTTTCCAGATTCCTCCATCCTGTTGCAAATGACCGGATTTCATTGTTTTTGACTGCTGTATAGTATTCTATAGAGTGCATGGATTTCAAAATGGTTTTGCAACAAAACAAACTTTATTTTTAAAGGTTTATTTATTTATTTGGAAGGCAGAGTTATAGAGAAGCAGAGGCAGAAAGAGAGAGAGGTCTATCTGCTGGTTTATCCTCTAAATGCCCACAATGGCTGGAGGTGGGCCAATCTGAAGCCAGGAGCCTGCAGCTTCTTCCAGATCTACCACACAAATGCAGGGGCCCAGGACGTGGGCCATCTTCCACTGCTTTCCCAGACACATTATCAGGGAGCTGGATTGCAAATGGAGCAGCCAGGACTCAAACTGGTACCCATATGGTTGCTGGCACTGCAGGCTGTGACTTTTACCCATTATGCCACAGCGCCAGCCCCTAAACTTATCTTTAAATTCCATTTTTCCATGCACTTTTTGAATTAGCCATATATGTGTAGCCTTTTAGAAATGATACCACATTGATTTTTTTTTTTTTACCAAAGATGCTATAGAAAGCATTGTTTCTGTTTTCTGAGAAAATGTGAGTTCTTCATCTGCTACCTGACTTTTCTGATATTTGAGTCAGAATCCATTATCCAACTATATTAAGGCTGAGAATGTTCGAGGGCTCTCTGATTTTTAAGCTGTTCCCAGCCCGATTCACAGACACTATTGCTGAGCAAACTGCATACTTCCATAAAGTTCACCATCTCCCCAGCCCAATATAGGACTTTTATGGAAGATCTCTCCAGGTTTTTAAGAGGATGGGCAAAACCATATTTGCTGATATCATGTGAACTGTCCATCTATCCATCCATCTACTTACTCATTCATATTATGTACTTTAAGATGTCCAAACAGTCTAAAAATAGATAAAAACAGTAAACAGGCCAATGCAGTGCAATGTTATAGTGGCAAACTAGAGGAATGTGGGGGTGTTTTGGGACATGTTTTTTTTTTTTTTTTTGACAGGCAGAGTGGACAGTGAGAGAGAGAGAGACAGAGAGAAAGGTCTTCCTTTGCCGTTGGTTCACCCTCCAATGGCCGCCGCGGTCGGCGCGCTGCGGCCGGCGCACCGCGCTCGTCCGATGGCAGGAGCCAGGAGCCAGGTGCTTTTCCTGGTCTCCCCATGGGGTGCAGGGCCCAAGCACCTGGGCCATCCTCCACTGCACTCCAGGCCACAACAGAGGGCTGGCCTGGAAGAGGGGCAACTGGGACAGAATCCGGCGCCCCGACCGGGACTAGAACCCGGTGTGCCGGCGCCGCAAGGCGGAGGATTAGCCTGTTGAGCCACGGCGCCGGCCGGGACATGTTACAAAAGCTATTTGGCTAAGATGAGAGTATTTCAAAGTAAGCAGAATGGAGAAATTGGAATTTAAAGATAATTATTGGGCCGGCGCCGTGGCTCACTAGGCTAATCCTCTGCCTGCGGCGCTGGCACTCTGGGTTCTAGTCCTGGTTGCTCTTCTTCCAGTCCAGCTCTCTGCTGTGGCCCGGGAAGACAGTGGAGGAAGGCCCAGGTCCTTGGGCCCTGCACCCGCATGGGAGACCAGGAGGAAGCACCTGGCTCCTGGCTTTGGATCAGCGCAGTGTGCGGGCTGTGGCAGTCATTTGGGGGTGAACCAACGGAAGGAAGACCTTTCTCTCTCTCTCTCTCACTGTCTAACTCTGCATGTCAAAAAAAAAAAGATATTTATCATGCAAAGCTGTCACATTTTAAAATTTATAATAAAATTATCTGCAGATTTCTGATAGAACAAAATAGTTTAGCTCCTTGCATTAGGAGCAGAAGTGGCTGGGCGGGGCTGGTTTCAGACATCCATTTGTCCCTGATGGAAAGCTCAGACTTAACACAGCATCTCTTTGGCTGCTCAAGGTTCTGGCTGTTGAAGAGGTCCATTCTTTCATTGATTTCTGTTGTCTAAGTAGTTGTGCTTGGGGACAAGGGTTCTGCATATTTTCATGGAAAATAAAATTAAAAGATGAGTTCATTTTGGTCCAAAAATTGTTTAGAATCCAAGCATGGTTTTTGCTTTTTAACTGATATATAGAAAATTGTACATTTTTTAAAAAAGATTTATTTATTTATTTGAAAGGCAGAGTTATAGAAAGAGAGTCTTCTTCCATCTGCTAGCCCACTTCCCAGATGGCCACAATAGCCAGAGCTCTGCTGATCCAAAGCCAGGAGCTTCCTCCAGGTCTCCCATGCAGGTGCAGGGGTCCAAGGACTTGGGCCATCCTCCACTGCTTTCCCAGGCCATAGCAAAGAACTGGATCAGAAGTGGAGCAGCTGGGACTCAAACTGTGCCCATATGGGATACTGGCACTGCAGGTGGCAGCCATACCCACTACACCACAGCACGAGCCCTGAAAATTGTACATATTTATTGGTTACCATGCAATGTCTGAACATATATACTCTGTTTTATGTATATATTTTTTCATAATGACATTTTCTATGAACTTTTTGAAGACCTGTATATGTGTAGATTCCAATTTTTTTTTGCACCAAAATAAACATCTTTTAATTCCACTTTTCCATCAGCTTTTGGAAATACTCTTGGATATACCTCCAATGAGAAATCCATAGGGTTATTCTATACAGACTGGTTATGAGGAGTGTCACCCCCTACCAAGGCCAGGGGCAGGGAGACTAAAACAGTGACTGGAGAGGCCACAAAATGTGCTAATGGGCTTGACCCTGGCCCAGAGTTGTTCTGATAATTGCTGTTGTACTGCCCTTCCATGGTCACTCTGGGATGTCCCAGCCAGAGTGGGGGGATGAGGACAGGAGCACCATATGCTGGGCAGCCCTGGCCCAGTAGCTTCTCTCCTTGGAATGAGTGGTGAATGACAGCACCTGCTTGCTCCAGGGAGTTCCCATCCCACTCTTCGTTAGACCCGGATTTCTTGCCATGACCTCCAAGGTCCTTTGTGCTGCCATCCCCACTGATCCGGTTCTGGCATGCTGGCTTCTGTGCTTCCCTGGAACACCCAGGTGGAATCCTGTCCCTGGGCATCTGAGCTTGCTGTTCTCCCTGCCTGGGGTTGCTTTCCTGCCTCGTGTTCAAGTGCTTCCCTCTCAATTGTTTTTAAAATATTCTTATTAATATGGTTTGTAACCTTTGATTTCCTGAGACGGGGGGAGGAGAGGGATCTTCCATACAATTATTGACCAAAATACCCACAATAGCTGGGGCAGGGCCAGGCTAAAGCTAGGAGCACAGAATTCAGTGCAGCTCTCCCACATGGGTAGCAAGTACCCAAGTACTTAAGCCATCACCTGCTGCCTCCCATGGTATGCAATAGCAAGAAACTGGAATCAGAAGCAGAACCAAGACTCAAACCTAAGTACTCTAATATGGGATATGGGCCTCCCAAGTGGTATCTTACTGCTGTGCCAAGTGCCTACCCCTCAGATGTCTTATTAGAGACCAGCCTCTCTTGTCCCCTCCCCCCTCATTCCCTCTCTCTTTTCTGATTGTTTCCTTTCTTGGTGCTTTCCACTACCTGACTTATGTTTTAGGTTTGCTATGCTGTCTATCTCCATCACCCTAGCACAAGCACCTTGAGAACAAGGACTTAATATCCCCAGTGCTTAGAACAGACATGATACCTGATAGGTACGGCAGAGACAGGTTGGCACGTTTCTCCAAAAGGAACTCTACCATCACTGTCTCTGCTTGTTCCCCTTCTATGCATCTTGTAATTCAAGGCAATGAGCTGCACCTTGGTTTCTTATATTCATTTTGCTCTTTTTCAGTTCTTATTTGAGTTGATTTGTCTGAAATAATTTATGCTACAGAAAGAGTATTATGGGCTTTGGAGCCAAAAAAAGTCTGCTTTGAATCCCATTTTACCACTTGGCTGGCTGTGTGATTCTGTGTAAGTTATTTCACCTTTCTGGGCCACAATTTCCATATAGTCAAATCAAGATGCTAATATTTCACTCCTGGGATTTTCCCAGGAATACTAAGTGAGAACATATGTAAAATTCCTGGTACAGGGCTGAGTATATAATCAAAGCTCAGCAAGTGTTTGATCCATGGCTTTCTTCCCTTCCCTTTATGCTTCTCTGAGTCTGCTGTCTCTCCATTTGGCCTCCTCTCTCTAGTCACGTCTTTGTGCACCTTTCCACGCCTTTCTTTATCCTTCTGCCCATCCCCTGAGTGACTAATTCCCCGTCTGTCACAAGCTTTGCTTTCTTTTTCTGCTAGTCTGTGCTGCATGGGTCACCTCATCCACACCTATGACTCTGGCTACCATCTGTCAATGATTACAAAATCCGCAGCCCCATCCCAGTCCACTCTCTGGGGCTCCCAACTCATGTTTCATGTTACCTACTGACACATCCAACTGAACAAGTGCCAACTTAACCCATTAGCTTTTTTCTACTGTCATAGCTTCTTCATCTCTATCCTAGGGAATGGTACTATCTTCCTAGTTACTGCCTTGGATAATATTTGTGAATCAGCTTTTAAGACAGAGTTAGAGAAAGGTCTTCTACCCACTGGTTCACTCCCCAGATTGCCAAAACAGCTACAGCTGGGTCTCCCATGTGGGTAGCAGGGGCCCAAGCACTTGAGACATCTTCTATTGCTTTCCTAGGTGCATTAGAAGGGATATGGAGCGGGAGTAGATCAGCAGACTTAAACTGGGGCCTATATGGAATGCTGGTGATGCAGGTGGTGGCTTAACCTGCTACACCACAGAGCCGGCCCCCTGTTCTCTTTTCTATGTTCTGTGTCATTTAGCCCAGTGATTTCTAATTTCTATATATATACTTCAAACTTCTTCCCTCTTCCTGCTGCTCCTTTAATTTAAGCTGTAATCCTGTCTCACCTTCCTGACTGCCATTGTTTTTTTAACTATTCCCCTTGGTCAATGTGATGTCTCTTCTAAATGTGAACTTTCTAAAATAGAAATCTGATCACATCACTGTCATTTCAAAACTAAATGATTCATTGGTTGCCTGTCATCCCCACAATCATGTTCAAACCCTTTAGAATGACAGACAAAACCCTTCATGAATTGGTCCCATTTCCAGTTGCCCTTGCAGTTCCCCCTATGGCTGTGCTGGTATAAGCCCCTGCTTTTGCTCCAGCTGTTCCGGCTGCATGGAACACCTGCCTCTTCTCTTTAGCCATTTAGCACTCTCAGAGTAGGCTTTGCAGTACTCAGTTTCAACAGCACCTCCTCTCTGAAGCTTTGTTGACCTTCCCAAGCTGGGGCAAATGCCTGCCCTGGGCATCTTCCCTCAACACTCCCCTTGTAAGATTTACCACAGTCCCCTGTAATCCATTGCTTTTCCTGTTTCTGGTGCTGTCCCACAGGCTGGAATGTCGCGGAGGCAGTCGTCTCTGATTCCCTTGCACTTAGCACACAGTCTGGTTCCCAGTAAATGATGGTTGGCTGCATGAACGGCAGAGGTAGTGCTGCTTTGAGCAGAGCAAACTGGCAGTGGCCTAGCTCGGCCATCAGAGCATGGAAGCTGCAAACTTCCACTGCTTCATTCTACCATCATTTCCCTGTTACTTATCGCACATCAATGGGTTTGGACTTGCTCAGCTTTTTTTTTTTTTTTTTTTTTTTTTTTTTTTTTTTTAAGAACCATCTCAGTGTGGGGCATTTTGAGTAGCAGCTTAAGCTGTTTCTTGCAGTATTGGCATCCCGTATGGGCAGTGGTTTGAGGCTTAGCTGCTCCACTTCTGATCCCCCTCTCTGCTGATGCACCTGAAAAGGCAGTGGAGGACAACCCAGGTCTTTGGGCCCCTGCTCCTATGTGGGAGACCTAGGAGAAGCTCCTGGCTTTTGCCTGGCCTAGCCCCTGCCGTTGCAGCCATTTGGGAGTGAACTGGTGGATGGAAGACCTCTCTCCGTCTTTTCCTTTCTCTAAATCTGCCTTTCAAATAAATACAATAATTTTATTTTTAGAAACTGAACTATCTCAATGTTTCTGTTTAGTCGACTTTGAAGGAATGCGTTGGACTCTTTTCATATTCTTATATGCCAAGTTTACTTCTTTAAAAATTATTTTTATTTTTTATTTATTTGAAAGGGAGAGAGAGAGACAGAGAGATACATTTCATCTGCTGGTTACTCCCTAAATGCCCACAACTTCCAGAGCTGGTCCAGGCCAAAGCCAGGAACCTGAAACTCAATCCAGATCTCCTGAGTGGGTGGCAAGGACCAAGGTACTTGTGCCACTACTTGCTGCCTCCCAGAATGCAAATTAGCAGGAAGCTGGAATTGGGGCAGAACCAGGACTCAACCTCTGCCCTTGGCTGTCCCAAGCAGCATTTTTACCACTGTTCCAAATGATCATCCTGATTACTTCTAATGGAACAGAAACTAAAAGCCCCAGAGGCATGTCCCAGCTCTGCCACTAAGCAGCCATGGGATCCTGCAAAGTCCTTACCTCCTTGAGCTTCAGTTTTCTCTTGGATCAGATGAAAGGAATATTCTTCTAAGTATTTGTGGGGATTGACTTAAAGTACAGGAGATCAATAAATACAAAGCCATATACTTAGCATGTTATTATATCACATATCTCTATTTTATGCCATCTTGGAAAAAAAAAAAAAGAAAATGTTCCCTGGCTACGTGATCACACTATTTTGTATCAGAAGAGACCATGTCAAACATTGTGGGGGAAGTTGTGCAGACATACGGCAGAGTCCTTAAATAATCTAGCACATACCAGAGGATTATCATAGAGAAGCGGTCTAAGAATCGCTTTCTTGAAGTCTGGACAAGCTAAAATGGAACTCCTGGGTGGTGGAGCTTTGAAGACTGGGAATGCCTTACTGGATCTCTCAGAGCTCTGTGCTGGATGATCTGAGTGCTGCCCTTTAACATTCTGCCCAGGTCATCTTTTGAGAACATTGACAATTAAAGCTGAGGATGTCACTGTTGTGACTTAGAAATCTAAGAAGCCCCCAAAGAATGCTCCAAACACAGAGCCCAGGCACTGTCTGGTTTGATGACTAAGGAAAGGAACTGGCCAGGAGAGCAGAGCCAAGGATGGAGTTTGTTGGTGGACAAACCAGTTCATCTGGAAAGACTTTCTGAGCAAATGGCATAAGTTGAGTTCACTGTTAAGTTCTGGGAATACCAAGATGACTAAGAAATTGTTTGACTCTAGTGGAAGAGGTTGGAGAAGGGGTTTGGAATCACCAGGGTCTGTAGGACATGATTCCCACAAGGCAATGTCATTCTCCACTCGATGACTGAGCACCACTGGGTGCCATAGGGATCAATGGTGGTCCCCACACCATGTGCCCCCTCCCAATGCAAGAGATCTGCTTTCCTCTCTCTACACCATGGTAGCCTGGGGGCTTCCCAGAGGTTCAGATGCAGAACCACTGGTGTGGATCAGGCTGTGAGTCACTGAGGGAGTTGTCGCTCATGTACATGTTTATATCTGTTAGGCCCAGAGGCACCACTTAGAAATAACTTCCCTAGAGGCAGGCATTTGGTGCATTGGTTAAAATGCTACCTGAATGCCTGCATCTCACATCAGAGTGCCTGGGTTTGAGTCCAGCTCTGCCCCCAGTTCCAGTTTCCTGCTGGTGTGCACCTGGGAGGCAGCACATGATGGCTCATGTAGTTGCAACCTAGATAGAGACCCAGATTGAATACTCAGTTCCTTGCTTTGGCTTGGCCCAGCCCTGGCTGTTGTGAGCATTTGGGGAGTGGATCAGAAGTTGGAAGCTATCTCTATGTCTCGTTCTCTCTCCCTCTCTGTCTGCATTTCAAGTAAATAAAATTAGGAACATAGAGAAAGAACGTCCCTTGAAGTCCCTACTTCCTGTTTATTGCTACAGATTTGTTCTCCCTGCTATCAAGGCACAGTCCTTGTGAAATGTACACACTTCTGCAAATGCTAGTAATACAGTCTTGATTCAGTGCTTTACAACTTTTAAATAATTTATCAGTGGGGTTATTCCCATTGCATACCCAAGAACATGGAAGCATAGAACTATGAAGGAACTCGTCCAAAGCAGGTCACATAAATAGAAAGTGATAGATGCAGGGTTTGAATCCAGGCAGACTGCCTCCAAATGTGTGCTGTTGATCACTATGGTAGCCTAGAAGGAGCAATATTGGATCTTATTAGCGATTAGTTACACAATAAGCACTTATGGTTTGTCAGGCACTGCACCAAGTGATTTTTGTTTATTTCATTTTTTGGTAATAAAACACAATAGCATAGGTACTGTTATTGCTGTTTTACAGATGAAGGAAAAAAAACTTTGAGAAGATGAAGAATTAACCTGAGGTCACATATGCAGGAAATATGGAGCTAGGCTTTGAAATGAGGCAGTTTAAGTCAAAACGTGTATGTCCAGTAGCTTGTGCCTGCCCTTTGGGTGAGGCCAGACACCTGTGGGCTGTAACACTGGTGGTTTCTCAGGGTGAGAGCAGGCTCCATGGGCAAGGCCAGCCCTTGGGCCCTGTGGTGCTCCTGGGTGGAAGGGGGCAGGCAGGCAGCATGGAAACTACCCCAGTTCCAGCCCTCAGTCTCACCTGGTGTGGACTCTGTCCAGCTCAGCATCCAGGGCAATAGCTTTTTTCCACGCTTTTTTTCTAAAGTCTTACTTGATAGGCCAGGCATTCTGTCACTGAACTTTAAAACCAGAAGGGTTAAAAAATCTCTTCCAATGTCCCATCCAGTGCCTAGTATATGTTCCCTGAGTGGTACCAACCATCCTCTACTTACAGTGTGCTTTGTAGAAACTGGCTATGTCTCGAGACAGCCATTCCTTTGTTAGGACTTGCTGCGGGGGCCTACTTATGGACCTGAAATCTGTCTCCTGCAATTTCGATTTCTACTCCCCTGGAGCATATACTCTGCTCCTGAGCGCATCGCAACATCGTGTCTCACCCCAGCCTTCTCTTACTCTGCAGCTCCATGATACACCAACTCTTCCCATGCAATCGGCAAGGCCATGCTTCCTGTGGCTACAGGACCCTTGCTCTCCCTTACCTGGAGGGCTATCTCCTCTCTTCCAATTCCTTTTGTTACTTTGACTCCTTTCCTTTCAACTCAGTCGTTTCCTCAGCCCTCCTGACTTGGGCAAACCTTCTGCTTCCATACTTTCAACATTTCACTATTGTAGGTCGTATCCTTTGGAAGCACAGTCTGAGGGAGGGATGCGGTGCTCTTGATTGATGGGGGGAATACCCTCAGGAGTACTCTCCTGAAAGGGAGTGAGGGAAGAGGAAAGAATAGCTTAAGAATGAGGAGCCTGGGTCCAGCCTGACCTTATGGGATCTGTCCTGCTTTGAGGCAAATGAGGGGGGACTCACGTCTTTCCATTCCAGTCTGTCATTGACCTAAGGCTGCCAGAGGTGGGTTATCTTCCAAGCATGTCGTGCAGCAGGTGTGCAATCCTCCAGGATGGCTGCAGAGGGGTGAGCTCATCCACCAAACCACTAAAGCGGGCTGGGTGAGGCACCAACAGTGTGTGCTCCCACCATGGCCCCTCCTTCATGGGACTTTCACATTTCCATGTATGGTTGTTTGACTGAAATATGTGTTTTCCCTTGGAGTCTAATCTCCTTCAAGCAGGACCCATGTCTTCAATTCTTGTGTGCTTTCCATAGTGCCACTTGCAGGGCTTTCTTTGGCTTTTGGTAGGCACTAGTTGAGTCAAGAAATGGATTGACAGATGAGCCAATGGAGCTCCTTCCTCTTTTGAATGGTCACAGTCTCCTCTGCCTCCCCACGTGCTTTTTCTGATGATCGGCTTTCGGACACTTCCAATTCTTTGCTGCCTTACAGAATCTTTTCCGTTCTGACTTCCATGAATGACATTTTCCATCCTGTCTGGAATTCTCCCTCCAAGTTATTAGTGAGCCAGGTTGTTTGGAGATGTTCCTCAAGTGCCTGGTCTCAGGAATGGGGCTCAGTCTGCCTTTATCACAACTTGTGATTGTTCAGTGTCTTGAGGAATGACTGACAGCAGCCACCCTTCGGATCAAGATTCCTTCGTGTTCTCCTGATGCCCATTTCTGGGTTATTGGGGAAACAGTGGTGAATTGAGTCTATTTTGTTTGTTCCCCTGGAATTTTCCGGCTAACATTCTATGGATCTTTTTCTATGTCCCAGTTACCGACTATAAGTAAGGATCTTTATTAATTCTTGCTAATCTGTGCAGTGGTTAATTTAATCAGCCAAATTCCACCTGCTATTCTACGATCTGTTGAGAGATCAGGGGGCCCAGGAGTAATGGGTTGAGAGAAGACTCAGTTTGTTTTTCTTTTTCTTTTTGACAGGCAGAGTGGACAGTGAGGGAGAGAGACAGAGAGAAAGGTCTTCCTTCCATTGGTTCACCCCCCAATGGCTGCTGTGGCTGGCGCACTGCGGCTGGCACACCACACTGATCTGAAGCCAGGAGCCAGGTGCTTCCTCCTGGTCTCCCATGCAGGTGCAGGGCCCAAACACTTGGGTCATCCTCCATTGCACTCCCGGGCCACAGCAGAGAGCTGGCCTGGAAGAGGGGCAACTGGGACAGAATCCGGCGCCCCGACCGGAACTGGAACCCCGGGGTGCTGGCGCTGCAGGTGGAGGATTAGCCTATTGAGCTAATAACGGCACTGGCCAAGACTCAGTTTTGATGGTAGAGAAGTTTTGTTTGAAGCCCATAAGCTTTTAGAAGGTCCAGGGTATCTGGGCAGAGAGCATTCTAGCAGCTCATACAAGTTCTCAGGCACATTCGTTTGGTTTAAGTTCTAGGGCTGAATCTATCTATTGGACTAGCAAATAGTTTTCAATCTGTGCTGTCTTGCAAAAGTGTGTGTGAGTGTGTGCATACCCATGTACTTATTCAAGCCTGAGATGTGTAGGTGTCTAACTCTGCCCAAGAAGTACACATCCTTATCTGGATTTTCATGGCCTCTCCACCCACCCATCAGAGTATTATGGTACAAAGGACAGAAGACCAGGCCAAGAGTGAAAAGAGGTAGGTGCCCATTCTTGGGTCTGTAATGGCCCAGCTGAGTCATCTTGGGAAGTGTACTTCACCTCTTTGAGCCCAATTATCTTTTTTTATGAAACATAAAGGTTGGAATGCATGTCCTTCAGTTGTAGAATTCTATGTATACATTTTCAGTGGCTTTATTATGTGGTGTCTAATTAAATTTCATTTTTTCATTATATTCTCTGTGGAGCTACAGTCAGCCTTGATTTATGGATATGGAAAATGAAGCCAGAGATACTGTCTTACTTTCCCATGGTCACTTAGCAAGTCAGTATCAGAGCCAGGATTGGACCCCTCAGACCTAACTCCAAGTTCAATGCTATTTGCCCCATCATGACATCTGCTTCTCATTTTACTCCAAGGCTTGCCATTTTTAGGGACTACAGGGTGGCTTTGGTAGGGAGTGAGAGAGAAATGGAGGGAAATTCCATCTGGATTGGTGTGGGCACCCACAGTACCTTTCTGCTTAGAATCCCTGTGTCTATTCTACACTAAGTAGTGATCCGCAGCCTCACAAAGAAAGGGAGACTCCAGGGTAAGGACACCAAGGGCCCAAGGACAGGCTGTATTGTTGCAGGCTAGCCCAATACATATCTAGTGACATGCCAAGTGGCTATGATATTGTATAGTATTCAAGAACAAGCCATAAACATTATACGTAGGCATGATTAGTGTTAGATTTTAAAATGTTAAGCACTGATAGTTTTAGAAGGAAAGACTTGGCTACAGTACAAAATTGTTCACATTCAACTTTCCCACTAAATTATTGGTGTTCCAACTCTGATCTTTCCTGGTCATTTATCTTGGGTAGTGGTTCACTTAGCCCACTACCTATGGTTTCATCATCTATAAGAAGGGGACAATGTTAACTAGTTCCTTTGGATTTGGTAAAGACTAGACAATACTTCTGGAAACATATTATAAAGGTGAAGTGCCAAACAAATGTGTATTTGTACCAGATCGTGTGCTGGAATATAAAAATGGACACAATCCTGGCTGCTGACTTCTGTTTTCTTGATGCCCTTATGGCCAGTGCTACCTTTGGCTTGGGAGTTCTAATTGCTGTAGGTTGCACAGTTTCCTTTGTCTCTTAGTTCTCACGATGGATATTACATATGGAGTACACTGAGTTGGCTTAAGGGAACCATTACTTGCCTTGCAATGCAAAACAATCTGCTACTCTAGTTTCCTATCATATTGCCTTCTTAACACCAGCACTCATCAGTGCAGAGTGGATTGCTGGCATGGGTGAGAAGGAAAGGCCAACCAGAATGACTTGGCTTAGTGGAGATTAGAGTCAGGGACATGGACTAACTTTGTCCAGACACAAAGAGGGAATCTAGAGGAGACTTCCCATTGTCCACTCGCAGCAACCTGGGCTGCCAGGCTCTGTTAACTTCCCTGTGGCTCAGTTTGAAGTCTGCAATAGGAACAGAAGTGAGAGGCTCTACTTCTGGGTCATCCCTTAGGGGACAGGTGTCTTCTACCCTCTCCCTAGGCTGGAATGTGGTCATGATGAGGGGATTGTAGCAGCCACCATAGACTGCAAAGCTAAAACCATATGCTGAGAATGGCAGAACAACAAGATAAAAAGAGCTCTGTGTCCCCTGAAGCAGGAGACGTGGTTATAGAAAGAAACTGCCTGCATGTAGACTGTTACATAAGGGAGAAACCACCCTATTTTCTCTACACCTATGTGATTTTGGCATGTGTTGTAGTAGCTGTATCCTGCCTGGTCTAATGAAAAAAGATATTTTGTGCCCTGGTAAGGATGGATATCTCCATACATTGTAAGAACCATTTGATGAGGGCATAGTAATTTAGTGCAATAGGCTCAATATTGGTGCTGAATGATTAGCTCGGCATAGCCACATGCCAACTGTTGGGCAAGTTATTAACCTTGCTGTGTCTCAACTTCCTCACTTGTAAAATAATTACAATAAGAGACACAATGTTACCAGCGTCTTAACATTGTATTGGACACACAGCTTCCTTCAGCTGCTACACATTGTTTGGAGTAAGTGAAATACGAGGGTCCAGAGTAAACACAGATATACATTACTGAACTGCATCATGCATGTATGTTTTTCACTTTATTCATTTCCTGTTTAGATTTTAAAAATATTTTAAATTTATTTTCACTTTCTATTTGAAAAGCAGACATACACAGAGAGACGGATGGAGAGAGATTTTTCATCTTCTGGTTCATTCCCTAAATAGCCATTGGCAGCCAGGGCTGGGCCAGGCTGAATCCAAGAGCCAGAAACTCAGTCTAGTTCTCACACATGGGTAGCAGGGGACCCCCACAGTTGAGCCATCACCAGCTGACTCCCAGGGTTCACCTTACCAGGAAGCTGGAATTGGGAGCAGAGCTAGACTTGATCCCAGGGACTCTGATGTGAGTTACAAACATCCTAAGCATCCTAGCCACTATGCTAATACCTGCCCCAAAATGATCTTTTTATCTTGATTTAAAAAAAAATTAATTGTGGGGCCAGCATTGTGGCTCCGTGGGTTAAGCTGCTACTTGTGATGCCAGTATCCCATATCAGAGCACTGATTCCAGTCCTGGCTACTTCATTTCCTTTCCAGCTCCCTGCTAATGTATCCTGGGAGGCAGCAGACAATGGCCTAAGCACTGGGGCCCCTGCCATCCAAGTGGAAGACCTGGATGGAGTCCCTGGTTCTTAGTTTCTGCATGGTCCAATCCTGGTTGGACCATGCCCCAGGGGAAAAAGATTAACATAAGACATATATCAAGTTTTATAAATAATATTAGTTGTATTTATACATAAAATTTACCATTTTAACCATTTTAATTTTTCAGTTTATTTTTTAAAGATTTATTTATTTGGAAGTCAGAGTTACACAAAGAGAGAAGGAGAAGCAGAGAGAGAGAAGTCTTTCATCCACTGGTTCATTCCCCAGTTGGCTGCAATAGCCAGAGCTGTGCCAATCTGAAGCCAGGAGCCAGGAGCTTCTTCCAGGTTTCCCATGTGGGTGCAGGGGCCCAAGAGCTTGGGCTTGGTTAATTCTCTACTGCCTTCCCAGGCCATAGCAGAGAGCTGGATTGGAAGTGGAGCAGCCGGGATTTGAACTGGCGCCCATATGGGATGCCGGCACTGCAGGAGGTGGCTTTACCCATTACACCACTGCGCCAGCCCCTATTTTTCTTTTTTAATCATCACATCATAATCATACATATTTATATAGTCACACATATTTGTGGAATATAGTGTAATAATTTAATGCGATTAGCAATATGTCATTGTCAGACTGGGATAATTAGATATTCTACTTGCTCATCATTTCTTTGTTTGAAGCTTTCAAAATTCTCTCTTCTAGTACTTTATAAAATATACAACAAATTGTACATTATAGTCACCCCACTGGGCTATAGAACACTAGAACTTACTTGTCCTATGTGACTATATTTTGGTACCTGTTATCCAATCTCTCTCAGTCCCCACCCTTTCCTAGTCTATAGAAACTACTCTCCTACTTTCTTCCTCTTTGACACCAGCTTTCTGAGCTTCCACATATGAGAAAGAACATGTGGTATTTGTCTTTCTATACCTGGCTTCTTTTACTTAACATAAGGTCCTCTAGCTCCATTCTTTTGCTGCATATAACATGATTTAATTTTTGATGACTAAATAATATTCCATGTGTGTATATATATTTATATATGCCATATTTTTATATATTCATCTACTGATGAATGCCTCATATTTTCCCTCAGAAACCTCTTAGTTAAGGTATACAAATTCATCCATTTCATAAGTACAACTAGGAACATAGTGATTCTTCCCACTGTAGCTGCTCTCCTACCCACACTCCCACCCTTCATCCTCCTCCCTCTCCTATTTCCATTCTTATTTTTTCCTAAGATCTATTTTCAATCAACTTTATACACATAATATTACCCTATACTAAGTAAAGAGTTCCACAAATAGTATGAAAAAAATCCTGTTCCTCAACAGTTGAGACAAGGGCAGTTCAAAGTCATTGCATCTCAAGGTGTCCATTTTACTTCTATAGATTACCTTTTAGGTGCTCTATTAGTTACCATAGATCAGGGAGAACACATGGTGTTTGTCCTTTTGGCACTGGCTTATTTCACTAAGTATGATGTTTTCCAGTTTCATCCATTTTGTTGAAAATGACAGTATTTCATTTTTTACTGCTTTATAGTATTCCATAATTTCTTCAGTCTTCCATTGATGGACATTTGCATTGATTACTTAGCTATTGTGAATTCAGCTGCAATAAACATGGTGGTACAGATAACTTTCATATGATGATTTCATTTCCCTTGGGAAATGGGATGGCTGGGTCATATGGTAGGTTTAGACTCAAATTTCTGAGTTATCTCCATATCGTCTTCTACAGTGGCTGCACTAGTTTCATTCCCACCAACGGTGGATTAAACACTTCATATTTTAACCATTTTAAGTGCACAGTTCATCAGGTACATTCATGTTGTTGTGTAACCACCATCACTATCCATCTCCAGAATGTTTTCACCATCCTAAATGGAAAATCCATATCAAATACACAACGCCTCATTGTTCCCTCCCTAGCCCATATTAAACTCTATTTTACTTTCTGTCTCTGTGAATATGTCTACTCTTGGTACCCCATGCAAGTGGAATTGTTCAGTATTTGTTCTTTTGAGTTTGGTTTATTTCACTTAGCTTACTATTTTCAAGCTTCGTCCACATTGTAGCACATGTCCGAGCTTTATTCCTTTTAAAAACTCAATGATATTTCATCATATGTCTATACCACATTTTGTCTGTGCATTCATCGTTGATGGATGCTTGGGTACCTTCTTGGTGTTTTGAATAAAGCCGCTATGAACATGGGTTACAGTTCTTGATTTGTTATAAAGCAGCACTTTTGCCCTCTTGTATGGATGCCTGCATTTCTCCTGGGGCAGATCAGTACACTGGGACCTTCCTGCAGTGTTCTGGTTGGAGCAATGCTTGGAATATTGAATGCCTCATTGATGCCAACAATGGGGCCTGGTGCAGCACTGAGAATGGTCACAGCATGCTGCCATCTCCTCAGTTTGCCAGGCAGGGCTCTAAAGGACAGAGAGAACATGGGGAGGGTGACATAGATGTGTACAGACACAGCAGGAGTTTGCACAAATGAATTCTGTTTATTCCTGGATGGAACGTGTCACAGCCTGGAGTGTCTCATTTGCTGAATAGAGTGTCAGCGGTTGGAGCCTTGGAATCGGTGGTCACGGCCTTCCACACTGCAGCAGGATAAATGCTGTGTAAGTGCTTGCCTGACAGTCTTTCCATCTCTCAATGTTAACTCCCTGTTGCGAAAGCAGAGCTGATGACCTTGAAGCCATGTAACACAGAAGAATGCCTAAAGAGGGTGACCATTGTTCCAGCTTTTGAGAAATGCAACCGTGAGGATTTTCACTTAGGTCATTGAACTCCAAGGACATGGTTCCCTAGGCCTGCAGTTTTCATACTGGCTGCCAGTGAATTTTAGAATTGGTATCAACACAGAAACCACTGCACGGCCTTGGAGTCTCCTATGTTGATCCTGCAGTCGGAGAGCTCAGATTCCAGGATGATGGGATTTTGACTGTCTCTAGATGTCAGACAGAGTCACATGAGGACAGCATGAGCAGGTGTTCATATATGTCCTTGGTTTGGGGCCCTGTCTCTTTCAGTTGTAATTACTGAGTAAAAATTCCTATTATTTCATGTGTTGTGCTTTAAACTTTCTGTTTTTTCTGCTTGCTAGATTATATATAAAAGGCCTTAATTAGATACACTGTGAAAAATAAGGATGTTGGGCTATGTTAGAGCTGAAAAAGGGACTCAGATTTAGTATTGTGGTTAACTGCAGACATAACAGAGTTTGTGAAGTTGGATTGTTCCAAATCCACTGACTGGAGTCCAGTGTTTTTGCTCTGTTGGGTTTCTAAAATATTACTAATTCTTTAATTATTTCCTTCTTAAAATTCTTTTAAAGATTTATTTATTTGGAAGGCAGAGTTAAAAGAGAGAGGGAGAGACAGAGAAAGAGGGAGAGAGAGACATGTTCCATCCACTGGTTTACTCCCCAAATGGCCACAAAACCTAAGGCTGTGCCAGGCCAAAGCCAGGAGCTCAGTTTCTTTTGAGTCTCCCATGTGGGGCAGAGGTCCAAGAACTTGGGATAGGTTTCATGGCTTTCCCAGGTGCATTTTCAGGGAGCTGGATTGGAAGTGGAACAGCTGGGGCTTGAACCGGTGCCCATATTGGGTACCAGTGTAGCAGGCAGTGGCTTCACCCGCTATGCCACAATGCTGGCTCCATTTTTTCCCTTGTAATTGAAAACAAAATGCTTATGTGTTGCCTTAGCCTAGGAAACAGCCTGGAGAAAAGTTTGGTACTGTTGCTGAATTGGGAGGTACAGCACTAAGGCAGGCGGAGAGAGGGAAAGAGTGTTGCGGTAGGGAGGATGGGAAGGGCTGTGTTACTTCACACATGCATGTAAAGTGGCTGCTGCTCCATAGTCTTGGGTCTGGACAAGCTGTTTAGAGATCCCAGCCTGCTGCAATCCCATCAGGAGGATGAAGGAAGGCTTTATTGGCTCTCTCTCATCCCCTGCCCTCCTGTTGAAGTTTACTCCATGGTGTGTTTTTGCCCTGGTATCTTCATTTGCCTTGAGTGATCTCTCAGCAGCTGCTGGAGGAGTCACATCCCACAGTGTGGTCCTCTATTTGAGGCAGTGAGAGGTGCCAGAGTTTGGCTATCTATTTCACCCGGTAGGACCAGGTGGTCAGAGCAAGTGGCAGTGGTCTGGAAGAGAGCTGATGCTAAAGAATATGAGGCAGCCTATGAGATGGGTCTGAAATAGAGGGAAAATGAAAGTGACTCAAAAGATACACTAAATATGTTTTCCTCCCAGTGGTTTTCAGTGTATTCAGAGTTGTCAGTTATCAGGTTTATATAGTTGTGGAACATTTTCATAATCCCCCAAAGAAAACCTGTACCCATTGAGAGTCAATCCCAATGCCTCCGCGCCCTCCCCATGGTCGCTGGAAGTCACTGCTGTGCTTTCTGTTTCTGTGGTTTGCCTGTCTGTGTGTTCTAGCCGTGCAGTGCAAGGGAATAATACACCATGTGGCCTTTTCTGCCTGTTTTTTTCACTCAGCACACATGCTTTCAAGGTGCATGCATGGTGTAGCATGCCTCAGTACTTCACTCCTTTATTTCATTTCACTTTTTATTGTGGCAAAATATACAAAGTATTTATCATTTTAACCATTTGCAAGTGTACACTCCAGTGGCATTAAACAGATTCACATTCACCGTGTTGGGGACCTAAACCACCATCTATCGCCAGCACTTTTCTTTGCATTGAACTGAAATTCCACCCTCACGAAACACTTACCCCTTCCTCTCCTTCTGAACAGCCCCTGGTGGCCACCGTTCTACTTTCCATCCTTTTTAATTTGGTTTCTCTGGTATCTCATGACATGTAATCACACAGTATTCTTTTGTGTCTGGATTATTTCACTTGGCATAATGGTTTTCAGATCCATCTGTGTTGTAGCTATATCAGAATTTTCTTCCTTTTTATGGCTCAATAGTATTCCATCATGGGTAGATAAATTCATTTTGTTTTGATCACTAACCTTTTGATGGAAATTTGAGTTGTTTCCACCTTTTGGCTGTTGTGAATAATATACTGCCACAGACCTTGGTGTGCAGATATCTGTTTGGGTCTCTGATTTCAATCCTTGTGGATATACTATAAACTGAGTAGTAGAATTCATCATGTGGCAGTTCTATTTTTAGCTTTTTAGGAACCACCAAGCTCTTTTCTACAGTGGCTGTAGCATTTTACATTGCTATCAGAAATATTTAAAGGTTCCAATTTCTTCATAACCGCATCAACATTTGTTGTATTCTATTTTATTTTGTTGTGATAGTGCTCATCCTAATGGGTGGAAAGCAGTATCTCATTTTGGTTTATTTTTAAAGATTTATTTATTCAAAAGACAGAGTTGCAGAGAGAGAGAGAGAGAGAGAGAGAGAGAGAGAGAAAGAGAAAGATTGATTCTTCCATCTGCTGGTTCACTCCCCAAATGGCTGCAATGGTTGAAGCTAGGCCAATCCAAAGCCAGGAGCCAGGAGCCAGGTGCTTCCTCCAGGTCTCCCACATGGGTTCAGTGGCCCAAGCACTTGGGCCATATTCTACTGCTTTCCCAGGCACATTAGCAGGGAGCAAGACCGGGAGTGACAGCTGAAGGAAATAAGGAAAAAATAAGGAAATAAGGAAGAAAATGTACTGCTTCAATGTAATAAAAACCTCGCTTTACAAAATGGCTTAAAATATTTCACCTTGGGAGCTGGTATTGTGGTATGGCAGGTAAGGCCGCCCCTGCAGCTGCATAGAAGAACTGGAAGCAGCTCCTGGCTTCAGCTGGGCCCAGCCCTGGCCATCTGGGGAGTGAACCAGTAGATGGAAGATAGCTCTCTCACCTCTCTCTCTCTCTCTCTCACCTCTCTCTCTCTCTGTGTGTGTGTGTGTGTGTGTCTCCCTCTATCTCTTCCCCTCCCTCTCTGTAAATATTTCAAATAAATATTTTTAAAAAGTAAAATAAAATGAAAATATTTCACTCTAACTTCAGTCCATACACAAAATTAACTCAAAATTAACCATACTCCTAACTGTAAAGATGAAGACGATGAAACACAAGAAAATACGGGAATAAATTTTGGAATAGGCATTTTTTAGATATGATACCAAAAGCACAGTCAACAAGAGACACACTGAGTTAGACTTTATCAAAATTAAAAACTGTTGTGCATGGGGCTGGCGCCGTGGCTCACTTGGTTAATCCTCCACCTGTGGTGCCAGTATCCCATATGGGCACTGGGTTCTAGTCCCAGTGGCTCCTCTTCCAGTCCAGCTCTCTGCTGTGGCCAGGGAAGGCAGTGGAGGATGGCCCAAGTGCTTGGGCTTTTTCCCCCCAATGTGGGAGACCAGGAGGAGGCACCTGGCTCCTGGCTTCGGATTGGCACAACGCTGGCCGTAGCAGCCATTTGGGGGGTGAGCCAACGGAAGGAAGACCTTTCTCTCTGTCTCTCTATCTGTCTACAACTCTACCTGTCAAATAAAATAAAAAAAAACTGTTGTGCTTCTCAGGACACAATTAAGAAAGTCAAAAGACCACCCATATTTTAAAGTCATCTCTCTTATAAGGAACTTATATTTAGCTTACATTAAGAACACTGACAACTCACCAATAAAAAAAAAACACATAACCAATTTAAAATTTGGACAGCAGATTTGAAAAGACATTTCTCCAAAGATACACAAATAAAGTTCTAGAAAGATGCTCAACAGTATTGGTTATTTAGGAGATGAAAAATCCAAAGCACATTGAATACCACTTCTATTGAAATACCATCCATCAATTAGGATGACTATGATTGAAATCATTTTCTTCAGTGGCCATTCATTTGAGTTCTCTCTCTCCTAACCAACATACAAGCTGGCTAAGAAGACATAGGACAAAGACAAAATGAAAAGAATGGTTATAATAGTGAATTCTATATGTACCAAACTAACTAAAAATATCAAAGGCACATGTTGACTCTGAATTATCTTACATAAGTCCTGGGGTGGGGATGGTGCTGTGGCATAGTAGGCTAAGCCCCTGCCTATGGCACCAGCATCCCATATGGGCACTGGTTCATGTCCAGGGAGCTGCATTCAGTTAGGGACCTAACTATGGTTTGTTGACATTTAACACATTTTAAGTCACTTGGAACCTGGTGTTTGAACTGGCTTCAAGGAAGGTTGTTTAGTTTCTACTCTTTGTCCAAAGTCCCATTCAATTCTATTCACTTAAATTCTTAAATAAAGAGTCTTTCTTACATCATTGCTAATATTGCATTGGAAGGAACTCATTCTTCCCCCTCCTCCACTCTCCCCCTGTTCTGCTTCCTTTTTTTCCACTTCATCTCCCATCAGTCTATCATAAATTTACAATGAACCACCCTCTTGCAGATGGAGAAAGAACCCAAGAGTCCTGATTTTCCCCATTGCTTCTCTATGTGGGGGTACCTCTCTATGTTGATGAACTTGCCAGTCCCCAGTGGGTGAGAAGATTTTGCTTTCTTACTGTTCCCTTTGTTAAGAGCATTTCATGGAATTGGTAGATGCCTCACAAGGAGAAAACCCTGCTTGTTAGAAGGGGAAATGCAGATAATTGGCATGTTTCCTTGCATCTGCCAATGCTGGCCTGAAAACAAGTTGCTACTTAGCACAGCTTTTCCTCAGTGCAGCTGTAGCTCTTGCATCCAGAGTCTGCTGGGAATGAAGAACAGATTGATCTGAGCTGTGAAAGCTGGTGGCTGAAGGCTGCTCAGTAATGTGTGTCATCTGAGGTTCTAACTAGTGCTCTGTTCCACCAGTGGGGCTGCCAGGGTGCTGAGCGAGCTGGCTTTTTGCTGTTGCTCTTCTTTTGCTATGACCTAGCATTTCAACTGCAAGGTAATGGTGCTATGTACCTCATCCTTAGGATGAGTCCAGGAAGTCAAAGGCAGTGAGAGTCTCCTTGGTTGGACTGTAAGCCATCTGAAGAAAGGGAGTTGAATTTTGTGTTTCCTGTATTTTTCTAAGAGAAATTTAATGCAAATCCACTTACCTAAGTAGTCTTGTTCTGGAAGGAGGCAGGTTGGCTACATCCTTGACCCTCTCTTTCCCAGCTCATTTTTCGGTGAACTGAAGGGGCTAAAAGTGGGCATTCGGGCCATGACTTTCTAAAGATCACTACAGGGAGCAGACGATGACTTTCCTTCTCCCTGCAGTCTGTGGAGGGTTGAGGAACCAGAAGGGATAGAGAGAGCTTGCCTCTCCTTAATGCCCTGACCATTCCTGGTCTTCCTGGAGGCCGAAGCAGGAGACCCACTGCCTACATGATGCTCACCTGCTGATCCTGATGAGCCTGGAAAGCAAGCTTCCTCTTGAGCCTCAGTTGGGGGATTTGCTGGCTTGGCTTGTGACAGTCCACCTTCAGTCCATCATGTGCGCCAGACCCCTAACAGCCTGACTTGTCTGCTTGCAGGGCTGAGTGGACACAAACTCATGAACAGCCAGCAGAGCACCGGCATGGGGCACGCAAGCCAAGCTGGAATCTGGCCCCTGGTTGGCTTCCTCCTGAGCACAGCTGTTTTTTTTTTTTTAACTTTTATTTAATATAAATTTCCAAAGTACAGCTTATGGATTATAATGGCTCTCCTCCCCCCATAACTTCCCTCCCACCTGCAACCCTCCCATCTCCTGCTCCCTCTCCCATCCCATTCACATCAAGATTCATTTTCAATTATCTTTATATACAGAAGATCAATTTAGTATATATTCAGTAAAGATTTCAACAGTTTGCACCCACACAGAACATAAAGTGTAAAGTACTGTTTGAGTACCAGTTATAGCATTAATTCACATTGAACAACACATTAAGGACAGAGATCCTACATGAGGAGTAAGGAGCTCAGCTCTTTTCACAGATAAAGTAAGAAGAAATTTAACAACAAAAATCCCAAAAATTCTTGAGGAGATGAAATTAGAGCTTTAAAAAGGGTATTCCGAAGCTAAGGAACTGTGAGTTTTGAAGAAATTCAATTTAACAGATGCATTGTGAAAGTTTACTATTGAAAAAAACGCTACGCTAAGTGCTACAAGTATTATGATGACTGATACAGGCCTTTTTCCAAGAAGTTTACAATCTGTTGAAAAAGAGAGCCTTAGACATAGCTGGACATGGTACAAAGGAGAGTGAGGAGAGTGACCCAAGTGCATATGTGTGGTAGGAGTAAAAGGAACCCTCACGGAGAAAAGTGCTCTTTCGGCTTGGTTCTGAGAGAAGGCTGGGCAGGGGCTGTGGGCAGGGGCAGGCAGGGCCCGGGAACTCTGGGCTTGCGGGGCAGCGTGTGCAGAACAAGGCCCGGGAACCCTGTGCTTGGGGGCGTGTGTACAGAGCGGCAAAGCCTGCAGTGGTTTTGTCCCACAGGTGCAGAAGCAGCATCAGGGAGCAAGGCTGTGGTAGGGGTCGTGCTTACATTTCAAGGCTGTCATATCACAGCTGTGTGGCCTTCTGTAATGGCATTGTACACATAAAAAGAGGCGTAAGGACAAGGACTAATACATGCACAGGACGTGTGGTACATCATGGCCTCTTGGTGTAGCTGCACTATGAATAGACAACCCACAGGGACACGTGGGTGTGCTGTCTCTGTTGTACAGTTGAGATCTCTGAGTTTAAATAGCTCTTCTGAGCTGTCTCAGCCAGCAAGAATTCCAGACCGGATGGGAGCCTCAAGCCTGCATTCTTCCCCTTGAACTACACTGCTCTGGGGAAGAAGACTCTACATGGGGAAGGCTCCATGAGGGGGAGGGGCGGGATAACCAACACAAGCCACTGCCTTCCAAGAGTATACAGTCTGGCTTGTTTACCCAAGCCGTTGGGATGGTGAAACAGGAGTCACAGAGCTGTGGTGCTAGGGGAGGTATGGTCCTGTGAGGGGCAGTGGTGGTGGTGGGCTTCCTGGAAGGCGTACACCTCTTCTCCTGGACTTAGCTGAAAGGAGCAAGCAGAGAGGGAATTCTAGGGTGGTGGTTGCTGTGGTGAGCTGCCCAGAGCCCTTCTTAGGGCTGAGGTATTTCTCTGCACTCTAGTGGACTGGTGACCAGCCTTGGGCTGAGGAGAAGTGACTGACAGCTCTGGGCTTATAGCACTGAGCCTTCTGCCTAACCTGAGCCAACTCAGTGTTCAAGATCCCTGTGTGGTCAGCTGAGCTTCTCATTGGGCTGCATCAAGGGTCACCCTCTTCAGGGATGCTCGTGGAAGGACTGTGTGATGGAGGAAATTGTCCTTTTTTTTTCTTAAGATTTATTTATTTGAAATTCAGAGTTAGAGAAAGAGAGGCAGAGAGAGAGATAGGTCTTCCATCTGCTAGTACATTCCCCAATTGGCAGCAATGGCCAGAGCTGTGCCGATTTGAAGCCAAGAGCCAGGAGCTTCTTCCAGGTCTCCCATACAGGTGCAGGGGCCCAAGGACTTGGGTCATTTTCTACTGCTTTCCCAGGCCACAGCAGAGAGCTGGGTCAGAAGTAGAACAGCCAGGACTTGAACTAGCACCCTTATGGGATGCTGGCACCACAGGCGGTGGCTTTATCCGCTATGCCACAGAGTCAGCCCCAAGACAGCTGTCTTTGCAACTGCTCCCTTGACTGGGGAGGGCAGCAGGGTGTGGGACAGGAAAGTTGGAGGGACTGAGGGTCAGGTACAGTGTTGAGGGGAAGGGATCAGACAGCAAGAAGGATACTTCAATGCTCTGAATCGTTTTTCTAAAAAAATATTTATTTGTAAGGCACAGTTACAGAGAGAGAGAGGGAGAGTAGTTCACTCCCCAAATGATGCAACAGCTGGAGCTGGGCTTGTCCAAAGCCAGGAGCTTCTTCCAATTCTCCCATGTAAATGCAGGGGCCCAAGCACTTGGGCCATCCTCTGCTGCTTTCTCAGACACAGTAGCAGGACTCTGGATTGGAAGTGGAGCAGATAGGACTCAAACCAGCACCCATGTGGGATGCCAGTGTGACAGGCAGTGGTATTACCTGCTGTGCTACAATGCCAGCCCTTGGTCTCAATCATTTCAAAACACTTGCCTACATTTGAGGAATTGAGAAATATGCTAAGTTATAGTGAGACAAGTGATTTTTCCCCCAATGAAGTGAGGTTTTTGTATTTTGAAACATGAATCTTGTACACATTTAAGGCACACAACATGCTATTATGAGATACTTGGATAGGGAAACATGATTGCTGCAGTGAAACACATGAATGCACCCAATGGGCATTAAAACCCTAACAAAACAGGCTTGAATGAAAAGGGCATCGTAAGTGAAAAATAATCTTCCTTGGAAAGCTCAGGTGTGCGAATGGAGAGGTGAACTTCTGCACAACCCTCCCAGAAGAGGTGGTTCAGGGTGTTGATTTCTGTAGTTTGGAGCTCGTAAGAAGCAAGTCTTTCTGCATCCAACTTAGCAAGTATGAAATCATGGGTAAAATCCACACTCCCCCTTGGAACGGCCATCTTCCTATGACGTGCAGCTGCCTGAGGCTGCGTCCATGTGAACCGGAAATCTGGATGGCCATGTCTGCAAGGGTCCCCTAGGTGCTGAACAGCTAGGGGCCCTCAGAGACTCCCTGAAGCCACCGTGCTTTGGTGACAGAAAGTGCAGTCCTGATGAAGTATCTTGGGGCTGCCTGGGCTGGCCTGTGGCTGACCAGATTCAGTACTCAAGTTCCTGGTGTTTTTTGGGTGACTGACCAGGGCCTTCTCTCTGCCTCTTCCCTGGCTGAGTTTTTTTTTTTTTTAATTTGACAGAGAGAGAAAAAGGTCTTCCTTCCATTGGTTCACCCCCAAAATGGCTGCCACAGCCAGTGCTGCGCTGATCTGAAGCCAGGAGCCAGGTGATTCCTCCTGGTCTCCCATGCGGGTGCAGGGCCCAAGGACTTGGGCCATCCTCCACTGCCTCCCCGGGCCACAGCAGAGAGCTGGACTGGAAGAGGAGCCATTGGGACTAGAACCTGGTGCCCCATGGGATGCCGGCGCCAGAGGTGGAGGATTAACCAAGTGAGCCATGGTGCCGGCCCCCCTGGCTGAGTTCTTAAGTCCAAGTGCCAGCATTTGAAAAGCCAAGATCCCACAGGAGGACTGACCCCCATGATGGAGGCAGCCTCTGACCATTCTTTGGATACTAGGAACCTGATATCAGAAAAGGCTGCACCTGGTCCTGCACATCTATAAGAGTCTGTTTCCCTGTTGGCTCTAAATTTCTGGGCAGCAGAAATGCTGGTGTAGATTGAGTATCCCATATCTGAAATGGGATCAAATGTATTTTGGATTTTTAAAAGATATTTATATTTATTTTATTATTTTATTTATATTTATATATAATTTATATTTATATTTATAACATTATATGTAATATAATATAATATATAATATTATATTTATCTGAGATATTTTGGTGCTGGGACCCACGTCTAAACACAAAATTCATTTATGTTTCATATATGCCTTATACACTGCTATAGTGTGAATATGATTTGAGTGCTGAACTCTGCAGGAATTTAAACCTCAAAGTCATAAGTTAATGGTATTAAGAGGTTTGAGCTTAATGCAATTATGTATAGGAGGTGAGGCCTTATGGGTGATCCTTGGGTCACTGGGAGTGTGCCATCAAAAGGGGGTTCCAGAAGGAGAGTTGTTACGTAAGTCTGCCCTTGGGCCCTCTCATGTTCTCCATTTCCTCATGATCCCTCCCCAGCAAGCACTCTGCCACGGCCATCTACTGCCCTCACAGGAAGTGCCCCTGGCCTTGGACTTCAACTTCCAATATTGTGAGCTAGTAGACCTTATCTCTTTATATATTAGTTGTCTCAGGCATTTCACTATCGTGATGAAAAAAATAATACATACACATAGCATGAAGGTCATTTAAAAAAAAAGATATTTATTTAGAAAACAATAAAAAGAGGGAAACAGAGAGAGGGCAAGAGGTATTCCATCCTCTGGTTCACTCTCCAGATGGCTGCAAAAACCAGGATGGGCCAGGCTGAAGACAGGAGCCATGAACTTCATCCCAGTGTACCACATGGGTAGGAGGGGCCCAAGAATTCAGCCAGCATCAGCAACTTTCCCAGGTGCATTAACAGGGAATTGGATTGAAAGCAGAGCATCTGGGACCAAATCAGAGCTCAAATGGGATGCCAATGTTGCAAGAGGTGGCTTAACCTGTACCACAATGCTTGTCCCCTGAAGCTCATTTTATGCCATATTTTTGATGTGCCTGTGTTTGAGACCTATCACATGAGATCAGGTGTGGCGTTTTCTACTTGTGTCATGTTGGTGCTCAAAATATTTTAGGTTTTGGAGCATTTCAGATTATGGATGCTCAACCTATGTGCATTTTTGAAAAAGGAAGTGGTAGACTCAGAAGTCACTTCTAGGAAGATTTGGCTTGGGGCCTGCTGTGGCACAGTAGGTTAATCCTCCGCCTGCAGCACATGCATCCAATATGGGCATCAGTTTGAGTCCCAGCTGCTCCATTTCTGATCTAGCTCTCTGCTAAGGGCTGGGAAGGCAGTAGAACCTGGCCCAAGCGCTTGGGTCCCTTAGCCATTTGCGAGACCTGGAAGAAACTCCTGGCTCCTGGCTTCGGATTGGCCCAGCTCTGGCTGTTGTGGCCATTTGGGGAGTGAACCAGCAGATGGAAGGCCTTTCTCTCTCTTTCCTTCACACTGTCTGTGATTCTACCTCTCAAGTAAATAAAAAAATCTTAAAAGAGAAAGAATTGGCTTTGTGTCTATGGCAATCCTGGCGGCAACAAGAGAAAGGGCAGACTAGGGGCAGACAGAACAGTTTGGATGAGCCTGGGATCCACCCAGCTGGTGGCACTGAGGAGCTAAATGGGGATGGTGGCCATGGGACTGGAAATGGGCATCATTTGAGACACACGGAGCCAGGCTGTGTGGAAGCTAACAATGGCTCAGACAGACAAGTCCAGTTTCAGTCCCGAGGGGATGGTGGCTGGTAGTGCCTTTAAAAGGAACTGGGAAGTCCATTCTCACAAACCCTATGAGACAGGTTTCAAAAATAGACGTGGTTTCAAATTCTAGCTCTGTTACTACTAGCTGTGTAGGTGCCATTGGATATGCAAGTTGCCTCATGGAGTCTGATTTGTTGCTTGTTAATTTGTAAAATCTGGAACGACAGCGACTATTGCAGAGTTATTTATTGCACAGGATAAATTGAATGAGAAAACATCACAAAGCACTTACAATAGGCCAACACACAATCAGCACCCAGCAAAGGGGACTGGATAGAGCCTGGTTAGTGCTATCTACGAGGCTGTAGTGGAACTTGGGCCTGCAGAGCAGTGAGTGGCTGCTCAGCAAAGTCTCACGGAGGAGACAGAATTTGTACTGATGTCTACTCAGGGACGTTGTGTGTTTTAGAAGAACAACTTGCCTAAGCACAGAAGTGAATTAATTGATAAAAAAGCCTTTTATTTTTAAGAGTTGGATGTAAATGATAAGCACCAATACTCTTTTTTTTTAAATATTTTTTGAGAGGTATAGTTAGAGAGGGAGAGATGAGAGAAAGGTCTTTTATCCCACTGGTTCATTCCCCAAATGGCCACAATGGCCAGAGTTGAGCTGATCTGAAGCCAGGAGCTTCTTCAGGGTCTCCCACATGGGTGTAGGGACCCAAGCTTTCTACTGCTTTCCCAGGCCACAGCAGAGATCTGGATCAGAAGAGGAGCAGCTGAGATATGAACTGGTGCCTGTATGGGATGCTGGCACCGCAGGTGGAGGCTTAGCCCACCACGCCACAGTGCCAGCCCCACAAATACTCTTGATAATCTCTTTCATATATTTGGCTGAAATAATTTTCATCCTCTAATAATAGTTTTACTAATTTGTTATTTATTTGAGAGGCAGGGAGACAAGACAGCAGTGAGTGAGTTATCATCTGCTGGTATATTCCCCAAATGCCCAAGACAGCTGAGGCTAGGCTGAGACCAGAGCTGTGAACTAAGAATGCAATCAAGTTCTCCCATTTGGGGAGTGAACCAATGGAAGGAAGACCTTTCTCTTTGTCTTTCTCTCTCACTGTCTGTAACTCTACCTGTCAAATAAAAAAAAAAAAGATTCAACCTGATGGCTGCTTTTTCAGTTTGTGTCCCAGTTCAGCGGGAGGCTCAGCTGCACAGGAAGCGGAAAGGACGGGAAGGAGGACCAAGGAGCCGGCTCCCCCTCGGGCAGGGAGGGGCTGGTGGGAAGCTTCCGGCTCTCAGGCCTGCTGGCAAAGCCCAAGTGCCTGCTTGTACAGAAAAGTTTAACCCTTCATGATTCAGCTGAAGCTAGGTGAAGCCTCAGCAGGTGCTTCCAGTCACTTCATGAGCAAATTCCTCATTGTAAAATGAATGAGAAAAATGGCATAGTTGATGGGCTAAGCCATTATTATAATAACTTCAAAAACTCCTATAGTAATAAAAAAGGGCCTGAGTTAATGAAAATAATTACAAAATATTTGGGGGGGACAATTTAAAAAAAACAAAGATGAATAGTAATGATGGCTGTACAATGTGAAAAGACTTAACACCGTTGAACTCTACACTTAAATGCTTAAAGTATAAATTTTAGGTTATGTCTATTTTATCAAAATATAAAAATCTACATAATTTGCTTTGTTGAAGGATCTGCCTGAATGGACAGAATACTTTATAAAGAGAAGAGCAATGATTGCATAGTAGTGGGTGTTTTCTCTTCATGCTATGTTCCATATTATTTCTTGATTACATAGTGTTCTATGCAGAGCTGATGGCATTCTCTCTGCTTGGCATGTCTCCCAGACACCTCTGGTCCACCAGACCTAAGCTGAGTTCAGTTTTCCTGTGGACAGACACCTGTTCCTCCTCTGACTTCCATCTTACCTAAGGCCACTGACAACAACCAACTTCCTGAGCCAGAAATCCAACTGTCATTGTTGAATCCTACTTTTCCTTTACTCTCTGCATTAAATCACTCATCACTTTGGGTTAATTTTATCTCCCAGTGTCTCTCTGTTCTGTCCATTACACTTTTTTTTTAAAGATTTATTTATTTGTTTGAAAGGCAGAGTTACAGAGGCAGAGAGAGGTGGGGTGGGGGGGTCTTCCATGCCCTGGTTCACTCCCCAAATGGCTGCAGTGGCCAAAGCTGCGCCAATCCGAAGCCAGGAGCCAGAAGCTTCTTTCGGGTCTCCCATACAGGTGCCGGGGCCCAAGGACTTGGGCCATCTTCTACTGTTTTCCCAGGCCACAGCAGAAAGCTAGATTGGAAGTGGAGCAGCCGGGACTTGAACTGGTGCCCTTATGGGATGCCAGCACTGCAGGTGGTGGCTCTATCTGCCATGCCACAGTGCCATTACTCTTCACTCCCACAGTTGTCACTCTAAGGTAAATAAAGAATCAGGATCTCTCACCTCTGAAATAAGCCCCTAGCATCTATGCTGCCATCCACTAATCCTAAAGAAGTCATGTTCTTAGCCAAGGTAAATCATCTGCTTGCTTCCTTAGATATATGATCGAGTTACTTAGCACACTGATTTTACAAAGGCATGGAGCCAAAGCTTTTGAAAAATGGAAGTGAGTGCTAATAGGGCTACTGCATATGCTCAAAACTTCTTACTCTTCAATGATTAGCTTAGTAGCATGGACAATGCAAGGTAAAAGAGTAGGAGCTTCAGGTCCTCAGTGCGTCTTGGAAAATGCTATCTTCTATTGGTGTGAGCTGCCCAAGGGTAAGTGTACCTGAGTTACTTTAGCTGGACTCAACACTCAATTGAAACTCGTTCACCATCTATATGTGTAAGGCACTGTTGGGGTAGAGAGGTGGGACTGCCTCTTTCTGCAAAGAGCTCACAGCCTGCCTGTAGAGACAGATTGAAAAACACAATTGCTTCACAGGCTGGAGTGCTGGGTGTGTGTGGGTGCGAGTGTGAGCTGGCTCAGAGAGGAGGGGCTCTCTTCAGGCCTGGGGGTGATCAGAGAAAAGTCCCCAGAGCTGAAAGGTAAGGAGGACTGCATTTGAGATCCAGTCCTTATTGCATATCTGGCCCCTTTTCCATTTCAGCTAAGAATGTAGTCAATTTGATAGGCACTGAGTTATAAAAAATCTCATAATTTAAAATATTTTTATTTATTTGAAAGGCAGAGAGACAGAGAGATCGATCGATCTTCAATCTGCTTTCTCACTCCCTTGACTGCAACAGCAGGCCTGGGCCAGGCTGAAGCCAGGAGTCTGAAAGTCTGTCCGGATCTCCCACATAGAAGGCAGGGACTCAAATACGTAAGCCATCACCTACTGCTTCCCAGGGTGTGCATTAATAGGAACTGGAAATAGAAGTGGATCTGGACTTGAACTCTGGGACTCCAGTGTGAGATGCAGGCATCCCAAGCAGAGTCTTAACCACCAAAAGCCAACCCTCATACTTATTTTAATTTGCATTTTCCTGGCTACTGGTTGGGTCCAGCAGATTACCATACTGACCCTGCGTATTTTCTCTTCTGTGTATTGTCTATTTGTACAATTTGTGGAAAATCTCAGTATTGAAAATAAACCCTGAAGCAGATAGGGAACTTGGATTTTGCTCTTTGAAGGACTGATTTCCTCAATCCCACACACATCTGTGGGCAAAAATAAGGATCAGGATGTTTTCCTAAAAGCCCCTCGCTTCCTGCCAATCTCTACCTTCTCTCTGATAATCTGCTTCCTCTTCCAGCCTGGTGGTCACTTGGGGAGGTCGGCAGACTGTGACGGAATCTGTCCTTTCAGTCCTTACCTTTAACTGTTTAACAGTGGTGTTTTTTTTTTTTTTTAATGTCTGTCAGTAGAAAGGGAGAAAATCTACACAGATGGACAGAGGGAGTTATGAGTAGGCTTGCAAATGTGAGAACTTCCTGATAAAATCGAAGTATTTGAGTGCACATATCTGAAGAATGAAGACAGATTTCTTATCTGGATTGGGGGACATGCCTATAGATGAACTACTATGTGCATCTGAGAACGACTCATTCATAGAAGAGAAGAATGCATTGCCTTCAACTGCAGAGACCAATTAGCCCAGTTAGCGCCGAGGACTCAGCCTTCCTGCCATCTTGGTGGCAATCAGGACTCTGCAGCTGTGCCTTGTGTTGTAAGGTGGCCAGAGCACAGAGTGAAGATGCCTGAGACGGAGGAGAGGGAATACCTGGGCCTTGGAGTGAGGGCACGGGGTAGGAGTCTTGGTTCTGCTACTTAGCTATGTTTTTTTTTTCTTTCAATTTTTCTAGTGAAGTCTTGCTTTTTAAAAACATCAACTTCTTTTCACTTTATTTGAAAGGCCGAGGTGGGGGGTAGATAGAGAGATCTTCCATCTGCTAGTTCACTCCGCAAATGCCTGCAACAGCCAGAGCTGGACCACGCTGAAGCCAGTAGCTAGGAACTCCAACTAGGTCTCCCAAGAGGGTGGCAAGAACCCAAGTATTTGAGCCATCATTTGCTGCCTCCCAGGGGGACATTAACAGGAAGCTGAATTGGAAGCAAAGCAGCTGGGACTTGAACCAGAGCCAGGCACTCAGGTATGGGATGTGGGGCAGTGTAAGCTGTGTCTTTTGTAGTTATTAAAGAAACATTTCTTTATTTGAAAGGCAGAATTATATATATATATATATATATATATATATATATATAGAGAGAGAGAGAGAGAGAGAGAGAGAGAGAGAGACAGAGAGACAGAGAGACAGATTTTCTATCTTTTGGTTCACTCCTCAAGTGGCCAGGGGTGGGCCAGGCCAAAGGCAGGACCCAGGAGCTTCATCTGGGTGTCCCATGTTGGTGGCAGGTACCCATGTGCTTGGGCCATCTTCCGCTGCCTTCCCAGATACATTAGCAGGGAGCTGGATCTGATGTGGAGTAGCCAGGACTGGAACCGTTGCCCATAAGGGATGTGTTGTAGGTGGAGGCTGAACCTGCTGAGCCACAGCACTGGCCCCTCAGCAAGGTGTTGTTACCTTCAGGTGATTCCGGGCCTTACTGGACTTTGAGAACCCCTGAAACAGTCTCTTTTCAGTTGCAGGGGAAAAAAAAAGTGCGTTAAAACCTGACATAAAGGCTAAAGTGCTAGTAGGTGATTTTCAGCTAATATCAGGTTTTCCTTAAAGTAACAAATGAAACATGTTTCAAGCAAAATTGCTTCCTGCTACTCATTGAAGAAAAGCACAAGGTTTAGCTTAATTCAGGATTTGAGATAACTTATCTGGATGTCTACACCAAAGTCAGTAAGTTTTTACCCTCTTTTCTGTTCTTTCTCTACACATATTAATCACAGAACTTATAAACTAATGGTTGCTATATTCAGCTTCGGGAGATCGAACATAATGATATTTTACTATGCTATTATTTCTGATTAGATATATTGTAATTTTGTTTAAAGCCAGGGCCTTTTGCCTGAGTTCATAACCACAGTGATTAAACATAATAGCCAGGCCTATGAAGAGGTTTCTGCACATCAGTGAACATCCCCAGGTTCTACATGCATTAGGAAGTTTGTTCCTACAACTGAGAGTGTAATCATTGTGGCAAGACTTTGTCAGGCACTTCCCCCATACCTTAATTGTATCTTTTTATCTTGCAGTTTCTGTGAGTAACAGACAGTAATGAATAACTGTGCCCACTGTGGATAAGGCGTGTTCTGCATTCTTGAATATTCCTTAGGAGAGATGCATCATGAATCACCAGTGTGCCTTCTGATGACCATGAGGGGCTTTGGAATTTCATTGTTCACCTTTGGCTTTTTTTTGTTAAGATTTATTTATTTACTTCAAAGGCAGAGTTAGAGAGAACCCAACTTCCATCTGCTTCATCACTCCCCAAATGGCTGCAATGGCCAGGGCTTGGCCAGGCTCAAGTCAGGAGCTTTTTCCAAGTCTCCTACATGGGTGCAGGGGCCCAAGCACTTGGTACATTTTTCACTGCTTTCCCGGGAGCATTAGCAGGGAGCTGGATTGAAGTGGAGCAGCCAAGACTTAAACTGGCACCCATATGAGATTTCCAGTGCTGACAGCAGCTTAACATTTTGCTTTTGAGAAGGGTCTCATTTAATTGTATAAGTTACACTCAATTCTATTTCCGTAGGAAAGGACCTAATGCTTAATTAACCAAAGGCAGGTAGGACTGCATATCAGTGAATTGATAGAAGCAGCAATTAAGTTCATAATGAATACCTGATGTGCAAATAAGTCAAAATTGCCAATCAAGGTGAGACTGTTGATAGAATCTATAAGTTGAGTCTACTGTGGAGTTTGTGAGTTGATCTAATTTGATTCTTGTAAAAATGCTGTGAAGTATTTATTTTTCATCCTTTACAGACACCGAAACAATCCATAGCATATACCAAAATGGACACATGGTTTTATACGGTGAAGAATCTTGAAGAAGTATATGGTGGTTTTATAAGAAAGGCATCTGGGAAAGTGAATACTGGCATGCCTGAATTTAGATCTTACTTTCTCTCAATTAATATCTTTGATTAATCTGACCTGTTTGTCAAGCTGCACTGGTGAGCTGTGTGTGTAAAAATGGCATTGGCCTGGGGAGACTGGAAAGGAGGTATGGTTAGGGGCAGGCAGATTTTAGGTTCTGCAGGAGATGAAGGCATTAAGTGATGTAGTGAGCACACAAGCACTGTCAACATTCCTGAAAGCTTGGAGTAGCATAGCTAAAAGGATTGGAGTGCTCCCTTATAGCTTAGGTAGTCTTTAGAATCTAAAAACAAAGAGGTCAAGAGTTAATAGTTTGAGCAAACCAAGAGGGCATTATGGCCCAGTGGGTTAAGACATGGTGAAGTACCAGTTTAAGTCCCAGCTGCCCCATTTCTGATCCAGCTCCCTGCTAATGCACCTGGGAAACAGCAGAAGATGGCCAGCATGGCATTCCCAGCCTCCTGGTTTCAGCCTGGCCCAGCCCCAGCTATTGTGGCCATTTGTGGAATGAACTCATAGATCAAAGTTCTCTCTCTTCCTCCCCCTCCTCCTGTTCTCTCTCTGTATTTCTATCACTCTTTCAAAAACAAAAACAAAACAATTAGTTGGGGTACTCCAATAGAAACCTCAAAATGTCATCTGCTAGGATTTTTTTAGATTACTAGTAGCATTTTGTGAAGAAAATTTGGACATGATTATCAGAAAAAATAGATCTTCCTATGCACAAAAATTCTAACAGAAGAAAGCCAAATGGTAACAGAAATACCGGAAAATCAAGCTGACACTGAGAAATGAAAAACTATGTGAATTTCTCATATTTGTATCATAAAAAGCATATTGGATATTTTTAAAAAGATTTTTAATTAATTTATTTGACAGGTAGAGTTACAGAGAGAGAGAGAGAGAGAGAGAGAGAGAGAGAGAGAGAGAGAAAGGTCTTCTTCCGTTGATTCACTCCCCAAGTGGCTGCAATAGCTGGAGCTTCACTGATCCAAAGCCAGGAGCCAGGAGCTTCTTCCTGGTCTCCCATGCGGGTGCAGGGGCCCAAGGACTTGAGCCATCCTCCACAGCTTTCCCAGGCCACAGCAGAGAGCTGGACTGGAAGAGGAGCAACTGGGACTAGAACCAGCGCCCATATGGGAAGATGGCGCTGCAGGCAGAGGATTAACCTAGTGTGCCATGGTGCAGGCCTCGCATATTGGATATTAAAAACATCAAGTATTATTTAGAGCATGGAAGGAAATATCTTATCCTTCAGTGTTTTCTTGTGTGAGATCACTTTGTAAATTCATGCTTAAAGTGATTAGTGTTGGGGCCAGTGCTATGGTGTAGAAGGATAAGCTGCTGCTGGCAGAGGCAACATCCCACATGCGCACTGGTTTGAATCCCTCCTGCTCCACTTCCAATCCAGCTCCCTGTTAATGTGCCTGGGGAAGTAGAGGAGGATGGCCCAAGTCTTTGGGCTCCTACCCCCATGTGAGAGACTGGAGGAAGCTCTTGGCTCCTGGCTTTGGCTTGGCCAGCCCTTGGGCCGTTGTAGCCATTTGGGGAGTGAACCAATGGACAGAAGATATCTCTGTCTCCATATTCTGTAATTCTGCCTCTCAAATCAATCAATCTTTAATTAAGAAAAAGGAAAAATAGTGACTAATATTTACACTTTCATTTGCAAGGGTGGGAGAGATTGAGAAATCTTCCATCCACTGTTTTACTCCCCAAATGCTGGCAACAGCCAGGCCTGGGCCAGTCCAAAGCATGAGTCCAGAAACTGATTGAGCTCCACCAGCTGTGGCCTCCAAGGGCGTGCATTAGCAGAAAGCTGGGTCAGAGGTGGAGGAACTACGACTTGATCCAGGCACTTGCTAAGGTCATCACAAGCCATGTCTTAACTGCTGTGTCAAATGTCTACCCCTATCCTTTTGAACCATGCATGGCTTTCAATGCTTCTAATTTCTGCTAATTTGTTTGGCCCAATTATCTGACGTTAACTGTTTTTAAAATGCCACCTCTTGTTCTTGGGTGATGGTTTCTGCCAGCTGTTAGCTGCATAGTGATGTATATTATACTGATGTGTAATGATGCTAAGTTGGAGCATCTTCCTGGCCGTTATCAGTTTCAGAAGCAGCTCTGTGACCTCTAGGTACTTGCTTGACTGGCTGGATAATGTGGTTAAAAAATGTCCAGGATTTAAGAACCTCACATGCCCCTTGGCTTCTTCTCACCTTTGCTTCTACTTTTATGGCACAGAGTTGTTACGTTTCCCTATCAGATTCTTTGTTCCAAATACGTGTCATGACAAGGACCTGACATATACAAGGATACTTCAAAAAGTTTGTGAAAAATAGAATGAAAAGATGCTTATTTTGGTGCAAAAAATTTTTGAAATCCATGTATGAGTTTTTAAAAAGTTCATGAAAAATGTGTATTATGAATAAACTATGTAAAAATTTCAAAATTATTCTTGCACCAAAACATTTCAATTCCATTTTTTCCCCCAAGAACTCTGTGAATGTGATGCTGAAACTAACGATCCCACTGATTTCTCTTAAGTAACCATTATGAATTCCACTGGCTAGCCAATATTGTTCCTGATATTTTATTGAGTTTGGGTGAGAAAGGCAACAAAGAAGGACTTTATATCAGCATTGTAATTGTAATATTCCACTGATTTCATCTCTTCTTCCATTCTTTTCAAGGGCTGATAGACTTTTTGAGAGGGGGAGAGAGAGAGAATCGATCTTCCATCTGCTAGTTCACTCCCCAAATCCATACAAGAGCCTGGGCCAGCCAGAAGCTGGGAACTCAGTCTGGGTCTCCCATGTGGGTGGCAGGTACCCAAGTACTTAAGCTAACATCACTGCCTTCCAAGGTGTGCATTAGTAGGAAACTGGAATTTGGACATGGAGCTGGGACTTCAAACCAGGCACTGAGATGTGGGATGAGGGTGTCTCAAATGGTGTTAACCATAGTGCTGCCTCAAGGCCGACAGACTTTACTACACTGAATTAACAGCTTTATCAATCATCAGCTGGACAAATCTCATCTCCTCCCTGTTAGTCCTTTTATTTATTCATTTATTTGAGAGGCAGAGTTACAGAGAGTGCGAGGGTGACACAGAGAGAAAAGTCTTCCATCTGCTGGTTCATTCCCCAAATGGCCTCAATGACTAGAGCTGAGCTGATCCGAAGCCAGCAGCCAGGAGCTTCTTCTGGGTCTCCCATGCAGGTGCAGGGCCCAAGCACTTGGGCCATCTTCCACTGCTTTCCCAGGCCATATCAGAGAGCTAGATTGGAAGAGGAGCAGCCAGAACTAGAAACGGCGCCCATATGGGATGCTGGTGCTGCAGGTGGAGGATTAACCTACTGTGCCACAGGGCCAGTCACCACTTTGTTAGTTTTAACAGTTTATCAAAATCACATCTGGGATTCAAGAGAATAGCAGGGAAGTTTTATAGAATATTGAGGAAATGCATCAAAAGTATGCCACAGAATTTGTCTGAAACTCTGAATGTTTTGGTGTCATTTAGGCACCACGAGCAATTTAATTTTTGTGATCAAGTTCAAACATACACATCCAGTTCATTAATAATGTGTCTCTCCAAAACATCAAGGCATCACTTAAGTGCTATGCTTTTTGTAATATTTAGTGCCTTATAAGGTTCAAATGTAAATGTGATATATAATAAATACAATACACCTTTCTAAAAGTCACAAAACAGGATGGCCAATGCATGGCTATTCTTAAGTTGTAGGGACTCTTGTAAGAGAGAGTTCCTATCAAGGACCTTGTGACACAGATATGGGAATGGGCTCATGTAACACACACTGCCACCTTGGACCTCATGGTATCTGTCACAGTTTCATGGCTAGGAGTGATAATGTGGAATAAAGCTACCCAAAATGTGAAATGAACAAGCCCAAGGTTTAGTCAGATCTGGGGTTCTGCTACAGACTTTTACAACTTTTTGACTCCATGAGTTTGGGCAAGTCCTCTAAGTGCAGGAAAACTGGGTGTGGCAGGAATCCAATGAGACGCTGAAGGGAAGGTTCTTTGGAAAACAAACGTCCCCTATGCTCCCGTGCAGAAAATCGCATGCCAGCATAGAGAAGCTTTGGGTTTCCACAGTGAGACAGACTCAGTAAACACCACTGAAGAAAGAACATCTGTGACCCAACAACCCATGTAAGGAGACTCTTAGGATGGGGTCTCTCTGTATTTTGCAATGCTTGAGACACTAATATGAATTTAGTGATTTTTTTTTCCTATTCTTCTGATGAGTTAAAACATATGCAAAGCTGTTACTATGTGCTGTAAGCACTGGACACAAAGTCACTTCATCCTCACACCCCTCCTCTAAGGTCGCTGGATGGTCTCACCAATGTTGACATACAAGGACATCAGGGGCGTGGATTAAAGAAGGGTCCACAACAGTCATGGCCATAGCCAGAATTCCATCCATCCTCATTGCATTCGTGAGTATTCACTGCATTCAATATATTTGCTATTTTCTTCTCCTGGTCAGGCTATTGCAGAATACTGAAGTGCTCTGCGGTACCTTTGGGGAGAGGGAAACATCGGGCACAGGTAATTGCCAAATCTGGAATAACTGAACAGTCTGATGAACTGTTACACTCACTGGCAGAATATGCCACGTTGACAGCCACCTACTGGGCTGGAAAGATGAGGCTGTACAACTTTCCAGTGCCTGGGAGGAGGGCTGCAAATGGCCCTGAGTGTGCCTGGGGAGCCTGTCTGCCACGACTCTTGAGAAATAGTTACTGCATTAAAAGGGCATGTAGAATATTTTCCAGATTTCCCAACCACACAGGCTTCACCCCAGCTCTGGCTGCAGACCTCAAAACGCGTGGTTTGGCCATGAATGTGGAATCAATATCTTTTTCTAGCACCCTGTGCTTCTCCCTCCTGTTTCTAAAGTCTGTCCTGTGGAGTTGCCAGGAAGCTAATCATTTCAGTTGATAAATCTGTTTACACCCAGAGGCATTGTTTTTATGGGGGTCTCCAACATCTTAGCCCTCAATAGGAGTGATGGGTGTGAGAATCTGAAAGCGCTATGGCAGCTCCTTAGGAGCTGTTCTGGGGAAAGCCCTTTATTTATGACGTACACAGGCAGCTTCCTTACCTGCTGGGCCAGTGCATGTGGCACCTGGATGGCATCAACAGGAGCACCATGACTGGAAGCTATGGTGGCAGAAAAATGCACTCAGCCGCACACTGCGCCTCACCTTCCAAGGGCACACCTAAACAGTAGGGGCTGTGGTACCATATTTGCCTATGTGGAGGCACATTGGTCAAAAAACTTTAATGGAAAAGGGTCCATGCAGCGGGGGAGCTTGACTTCAACTTTTTAGTTTCCCTTAAAAACAGGAGCAGTTTTAAAACTTTGCACAAGGCAGTGATCCAATTAATAAAAGCATTTAGCAGAGCAGTGAATCTTATTTTGCAAAATTCTTTGAAAAGCCAAGGGTGAAGGAACTGTGAAGAGGGAGTGCAGCAGTCTACCTTCGGCTTCTTTCGGTGGTGTTTTTCTATTCCTGTTGTTTCTTCAGGTCTTTGACTACACCGCCGCCCAAACCTCCCACGTTCCTCAAGATGCTAATTTACTCACGAAAGAAACACACCTCCAAGTTTATTAATAACCAACGTTTTTGTTTTATTAGAGCAGATACAGTTGTGAAAACTGTACATTATACATTTTGGTTTCAGGATTATAAATAAAGGAACTCACAGGTAGCGAGCTCTTTTTCACAGCAAGAAACTTTAAATAAACAAAGTCATGTTTTATTAAGTACATTGGCAGACTTCATGTGCTGTCCAAAATGTAGAGTACAGTATAACAACCCATTAGAAAGAGCCTTCATGTAAAATACAGCTGTGCACATTTTAGAAAAATACCAACAATTTGAGCTTTGTTTTAAAAAAGCTTATAAATCATACATATATTTATAAATGGAACCAACATGCTCACTTTATAAACATATCCTGTAGTTATCTGTTACCCATTACTTCCAAAGCATTACATTTTTTTTTTAAATAAACACTTAATGAGATTAAATAGTTTATTTTCTTAAAAAAAAATCAGATTTCCCAGCGTAAGGAGCTAAGGGGCTAGGCAGGAGCAGTGAGAGTACTGAGACTGACACAGGAACTGAAACGTTTGTTCTTGGGGGGAAAACGTACTTCCTAAATTGGAAAGTCAAAGCAAAAAGTAAAAAATAAATATACAAGTTGTAATTTTTCATTTGCTCTCTTTCTGCCTTCTTCTGTATTCCATATTGGTCACACCCAGGATTCTCAACATATTGTACTTCTGAAAAAAACATCACTGGGTTACTACCCTGCAGGTGACAAAGCGTCCAGCCCACACCTGTGCTAACGCCGGAATCACGTGAGCTGTCTCTTCTGCACTGAAAAGGTAGCTACCAAGGTAAAAAGAATCTGATTACACCATGCAAATCATGAAAACCTTTAGGAACAGCTTCCCCTCTGAAATGTAGTATGTTTTAAAGAGATTTAACAGATACCTCTCCTCCCCTGGTTTCTTTTTAAATAATTACTTTTATATAGAGAAACTACATGGTCTTTATAAGCATGCTTCTGAGTAATAAAGGCTAAATTATAAAACAGCAAAAAAAAAAAAAAGAAATCAGAATGTCAGAACAACAAAGGACTGCAAAAGACAAATATTTAAAATAAAAATATCTATGCCTTTAAAATTTGAAATGAAATTACAAAAGGACTTTGAAAAACACGAAAGGCAGAAAACTGACAAGCAATGATTCAACAAAGCTGTATGCGCTACCTGAATGTATTCAACAAAAATTAAAGTTGGAAAAAAAGAAGAGCAGTTATTAATAGCATCTTGCTTAACTTTCATGGGAATTAACATAGCCACTGACAAGATTTTATTTGGTTGTAAAGTACGTCAGCAATGAAACTGAATCCTTTGAACACTGATTACTGCAGTCCATGCAACATTTTGACTATACTTCTTAGAGTTCTGTTGTCTTTCAGCTTTCAAAATTTAGCACCTCCTAAGTGCATAAATAATTCATTTAAGTCAGGTTAGAAATACTTAAGTTATTTCTTAGGAAGGTATGATGCCTTCAAGTTGCTAAATTTTAAAGAGAAATAGCCTTTGACAGGTTTAGGAAGAACACATGACAGGAAACGTGATGTATTGCTATCCAAATCAACATACAGTCACTAGCATTTTGTTGTCTGTCTTCTCCTTGAGATGCAACATGTGTGTGTTGTCCAGCCAGGACCGCAGGTGGTACGATGATGATCCATCATATTAAAATCAACAGCAAAAATGAACAGAGTCGTGCACAAGCAAACGAAACGTTCTCTCCCAGAACATTCCATGAGATGTTAGAGCAGCAGGTCATGGCATAAGACTGGTGAGTGATGCTGCTACCTATTTCTTCTAACGAGATAGGAGTGAATGTTGGAACCACGGCCACAGCAACACAATCCTCTGACCGCATTCCTCGGGCAGTCGTTTCCCCAGCTCCCTACTAAAAACGTCAGATGGTAAAATAGTAAGGCAGCTGTTGACTTCCATCAAAAGAAAAAAAAATGCAGCTCCATACATTTCCAGTTTAGTCACACTCTGCTAAGACAGATGGAGTAGCCAATGCCAAGAACGTCGCCGGATGGGGCTGCTTCAGCAGATTTTTTAAAAAGAATTATTAATAAGTTTTGCTCTCCAAAATGGCTGCGTGCTTCAGCTCCCAGAGGACCCCCAGGGCCACAACGCATTCCCAGGGGACATGGACAGGTCCTCTGGCTGAAGTTTCCAAGGTTCATCTCTCTCGCGATCCCATCCTAATTCCATGCCTCCTTCCCTGTGTCTGAGTCTGACTGGGGTGTGCCATTTAAAGGGCTGACGACAGCACGGCAGAGAACTGTGGGCTACCACCACTAGTTGTCATGACTGCACTGAAGGGTCAAAACAGTTATAGCGTTAAGTGACTACGTTGAATCACATTCAGGCACAGCCAAAATTAAAAGTGAAGGACAATATGTCATTGTTAAAAAAGACTGAATTTGAAAACGAGCAAAGAATGTTACCGACAGTGGTCTGATAGAGAAATGAAGGCTGTTCTTACCTTTCCTAATTCCAATCAAGTTAGAAAGTGAACAAAAAGAATGGCCAAGCCGATATTCAACAGCATGACAAGGACAATCATGACTGAATTAGGGCCCTGGAAGAGAAACAGAACAGAGCAAGCATCACTTTTCCTGTGTGAGTCAACAGGTTACCAAAACTGATGAACACAAATATAAGAAAACCCACGTGGCTTCCAGGAAATAAGGCATGAGTGGGACAGACATTCCAAAGTGTCTAAGCCAAAAATGGCAGTGCAGTGTGTAGATGGAGCCATAGCTGAACTTTCCACTTACAATGAATCTAGCCTGGAATTAGTGTACAGGTGTTCTTGATAATAACCTGCTTCATTTGCCTCGAAATGAGGGGACTTGGCTAGAAGCCAACGGGGACCAGAGCTGTACATTTGTTGTTAGGATGTGATCCCTCACCAAAGAAAGTGAGAACATGAGACTGACACAGAGTCTCCAAGGGAAAACTCGGGAGAAAACTCAAAATGAGGTTCGCTAACTCTTGCTGTTTCCTGGATGCAACCCTGTTCTTAAAGTAAAAGCAGCGAGGGGAAAGCTAAGTATTTTCAGAAGTTATTTCACGGGTCCTGCTTTTGATTTTTGTTCATTACAACCACAGCATCTAAAAAATCAAATTATATTTAATAAACTACAGAATTCTATTTTGATCAGCATCACTGGACCAAATACCAGCTAGCCCAAGGTTCCCAAACCTCATGGACTTGAACCTCAGTTGCCACATGTTTTCTGATCCCGCCCAAGGAGACCCCACCTTCATGAAGAAAGCCATGATTCTGGTATTACCTAGTAAAATAGTATCTAAGTCTTACATAGCATCCAAAGTATTCTAAACTGGCTTATGAGGCAGGAGGTTTATTGTTCCCATTTCACAAATGAGGAAAAGTTTGTACTCGACCTGGGTATTAAAAAGACTACATTGAAACAACGTTACAAGGCCTTTTTTCTTTGCCACTATCAACTGCTTGCTCAGGGGGTCGTCCTCCTGCTCAGCAGGTTGCAGCATCCTAAAGGGGTCAGAAGACTCCATTTCTCCACCCCAGAGTCTGAGCTACACAGCAGCCGGGTCTTGTCACGCTCACCACTGTATCCTGTGCACCCACACATGGGGTTGCCCACTTCATCCATGAGAACCCACTACCTTCCCGCACTTTCCCAGGAGATGCTGATACAGATGAAGTCAGTGCATTCCAAGGAAAAAAAAAAAAAAGGTAATTTGGAAGGGGAGGGGTGTGTGCAAACAAGTGTACCTGAAGAGGAAGGATGGGGAAGGAGAAAAACCCCAGTTCTTAAATTCCAAGTCAAAGGGAGGAAAAATCAGCATTGACGGTAGCTCTAATGCCAGGCGATGGGCTAAGAATTCCTAAGTGGATTACTTCTTGTTTATTTCTCCCCTGTGATGACTCGTTCCATCTTACGGAGCCCCAAGAGGGTGTCTTACGGAAGGTTTTCCCACCTGTATGAACTAATAAGAATTAGACTTCAGTCTGTCTAATTCAGAGCTCCAGGCTGTTTTTGCTATATTCCTTCTGAAGCCACAGGCCTTACTTTAAAAACGATTCCCCACCAAGTTCTTAAGATGTTTTCATCTACACTCTCTAATTTCCACGGTATCAGAAAACATCAAATTTTGATAGCAACCAAGTGGCACTTTAGAATACTTGTGTCCTAAATTAATAGGAGATGCCTAACTCACTCACAACTAACTTAAGACACGGAAGGAAGCTACAATTCAGAAAATAATGATTTTTTTTAGCATCACAACTCAGCACAGATGTTAAAGAAATACCATTATGACTATACATGTTGATTGGATTTTTGTTCATTAAAGTGTCAAGGATTTGGGATTGTTTTAGCTCTTTCGGGCCAGTGGATTTAATTCGTAATTCTCAATGGTAACTTAGTGATATGAAAAATGAGAAACAGTATACTGTGCTAAAACAATACAACAGAGTTCAGTGTCTTTTGCTGGACCCCAGAAAAGCAGAAGACAGAAGGTACCTTCAGCCAACTGCATTTAACTTGCAGTACATAAATCCTTATAAGGTTCTGTGAATTTTTGAATTGGTTAGTATTTTGGGTTTGTATATTCTCCTGGGTTAAATTTAGCTTACTATCTTTTTCCAGTTTTGGCTCACAGTCATTGTACTGGTAATTCTGGGTTCTATGAATAAGGAATGAATGCTATATCCAGAATGAAAAAAATACATACTTTCCCTCCCACTGAACAGATCCACATATGTTTATCCTACCTGTGTCACTGCATTTACGAAGCTATGTTAATAGATGACTCAGTGAAGATGAGAGTCAACCGGCCATGAAGAGTCCAAGCAGTAACCAGGTAAACAATACAAATGTGAGGGGCTGTGTTTAACAGGCAGATAGCAAGGCCTGACCTCTGTGTTCTTTAGACACCTGTGAAGGGTGCAGGGTCAAAAGCTTTAAGGTGAAGTCCAATAAATATGCTGCAGTGGCCAGTTGTTGCTTAAAATAGCAAAATGAAAAAATCAGTCTTGCTTCTCAAGACTGACTGGGACAGGTGTAAGCAAAGAGGCTGTGGTGGGGCAAAGTGTAAGGTCTTGCTTGCAGAGAACTCCAGGTGGCTAGAAAATCTAATTCAGGAAATGAAGAGTTTTTTCTTAATGAGACTGTCACTCATATTTAAAACCATAAAGAATTTTCTGCTCAAGGAGTTACTGGAATTTTATTCATGTTCAATCTGAACATCTAAAATCATGAAAAGAATAAAACTGTTTAATTATATTGATCAGGCTCCTAAGATGCTGCTTCTGGCTCTTATCAGGGGTTGCCATGTTGCAAAACCTTACTAAAATTCTGGTACGTGGGGTTGGCATGGTTGTACAGTGGGTTAAGCTGCTGCTTAGGATGCTGGCATCCCGTATTAGAGCACCGGTTTGAGTCCTGGCTACTGTGCTTCCAATCCAACTCCCTGCTAATGCACCTGGGAAGGCAGTGGAAGATGGCCTGAGCATCTGGGGACATGCCACCCACATGGGAGACCCAAATGGAATTTCAGGCTCCTGGCTTCAGCCTGGACCAGCCTCAGCCATTGCAGCTATTTGGGGAGTAAACCAGTGCATGGAAGACCTCTCCCTCTGTCTCTCCCCTCCTCTGTGATACTATCTCTTTTAAATAAATAACAACAAAAATTTTGGTAGCACATAGAACATGTACCAGAAACATGAATCCACATGTGACCAGGCGTCTGGAGGAAGGTTGTGGCGTAAGCCCTGAAACAGCCTCACTTCTTCTCTGCGATGAATGAATGGGCTCTGGCGCTAGTCTGTGCCCCAGAAGATTTTCTGTACTTCTAGGAGATCGTATCTGGCATGATCCCAAGAATGGGTCACAGCTACGGGAACACTGATGAACTACTTATGCTTCAACTAGGACAGCGTTGAAACAAACATAAGAAAAGCCAGTGCTTCCTGAGCGCTCGCTCTGTGCTAGGCACTGTATGAGGATCTAAGTATCACCTCACTGGATCTCCTTTTAAGAATTATTATTATTATTTGCAAAAGTTACAGGGTAGGGGAGATATCTTCCATCCCCTGGCTCATTCACTGGGGGTGGGCCAGGCTGAAGCCAGGAGCCAGGGACAACTTCTGGGTCTCCGACACGGGTCCAGGGGTCCAGGAAATGGAGCCATCTTCTACTGCTTTTCCAGGTGCATTAGTGGGGAGTTGGATTGGAAGTGGAGCACCTGGGACTCGAACCAGCGTCCATATGGGATGCTGGCATTGCAGGCAGCAGTTTTACCCACTATGCTACAGTGCCGGCCCTACTTGGTTGGTTCTTCACAACCACAGGAAACAGGGTCAGATAAGGAAACCAACACACAGTTAGGAAAACTTGCCCAGTGTTATACAACTGCTAAGTAGCAGAACTGGGATGTGAACCCAGGAAGTCCAGCACTGGTGTTCAAGCTCTGAGCCCTGAAACCTGTCCTACCCCAATCACATGAAGTGTTTGAAATTCGATTCAGTTTGATTGTCCACCCTATAGACGAGAGATTCCGACCAAGACTGGAGCTCTCGGCTGCCCACAGATAGCCCTGACGGATTCATTCTGTTTTCCCTCAAACGCCTGGCTTCGTGTGAATGTTTCTGTGAACTGTTATTTATAAACCACTAGCGTATACACTTGTCTTTCTAGCTCAACAGTGCATGTTGTTCTGCATTGTTTTACAGGATAGTCCTTGACCAGCCCTGTGGTGGTCGCTGGCACTTCCTGACTCCTGGAGAAGAAAACAGGAGTATGAAAGGCAGCTCAGTGTCTGAGCCCTGGAGGCAGCCTGAAGCCCAGGGGACCCCTCTTTCTGCCCTGGTGTGTGCAGGGGTGCTCTAGGGACTGACATACTGAGAGATGCAAGATGCTTGGCTGACTCCAAGAATCAGAGGAACTCCAGGTAGGAGCTAGGGAATGCGACCACGCCCCCAGCCCCTGCTAATGTGTAGTACATAGGTTTCCCTTTGTGCAATTCTGGAAGTTAACTGAACCCCACTACTGGGTACCCAGAGGCGCAAATGATAATGACCCTGCAGTGCCTGAACTCTTTTTAAAACAAACTAACATGAGATTTCTATAAAAAATTGTAGAAAAATGGGAAAAAACAATGAAATGTGATAAATAAATCTTAAAAAGTTTGTAGAAAATGTACTTTATTTGCAAGGCAGGGTTAGAGATTTTCCCTCTGTTGGTTCACACCCCTAAATGGCTGCAATGGATAGGATGAAGACGGGAGCTTCATCTGGGCCTGCCATGTGGTACAGGGGCCTGAGCACTTGGGCTACCTGCTGCTGCTTTACCCAGGCCATTAGCAAGGAGCTGGGGCGGAAGTGGAGTGGCCCATGAGGGGTGCTGGCATCACAGGTGGCAGCTTTACCCGCTATACCACCATGGCAGGCCCCTTCCACAACTTGTTTGTCTGTGAGGCTTTATCAACCTGTAGATATATGCAGGGCCTTCCACAAGTTCTGGAAAAATCTGAATTTTCTCTAGCTTCCATTTTCCACAAACTTTTTGAAGCTCCCTTGTACATGCTAAGTCAAATGAGAAGTGAATTATTTATCAAATTCAGTAGAGATAATAAGATCAGGATACTGACATATTGGTGTTAATTTTTTTTAAATGTTTGCTTACAGAATATCGCATTTATATATTTATATCTCTGTTTTGAAAACTAGTTACTGGGCCTGGCATTGTGGTGTAGCAGGCATAGCCAGTGCCTGAGAAGCCTGCATCCCAAATGGGCACTGGTTCAATTCCTGACTGCTCCTCTTCTGATCCAGCTCCATGCTAATGCACTTGGGAAACCAGTGGAAGATGGCCAAGTGCTTGGGCCCCTGAACCCATGTGGGAGACCCAGAAGAAGCTCCTGGCTTCAGCCTGGCCCAGCACCGGTCATTGTGGCTGTCTGAAGAGTAAACCAGTGGATGGAAGATCTGTTTCCATCTCTCAGACTTTCAAATAAATAAATGTTTTTGTTTTTGCTTTTGTTTTAAGATTTATTTATCTCCATGGAGGCTGAGTCTTGGGAAATTAGTTCAGTTAATCTGATTACTTATTTAGCAAATTAAAAAGTTAAGAACCTGGGAGGGTAAAACAACCCAAACAGAGTGTTTTATAGATACTAGCAAAATAAACATAAGACTTGCAGGCATTATGAGTAGAAACTGATGGTTGGACTACATTCTGGTTGGTCAAAATATCCTACACCATGATGCAAGTAGAGAGGGGTCTTCCAAAATATTGGCTGAACTGTGGCTTCTTCCCTAAGCTGCAATTAACAGCCAAAGGCATGTGAGCAGTTTGATAGGTCAGCCAGTTAATTATTGCATCAACAATGACTTAGCTTCAGTAAGTCTCACTTGAAGGGACATGCATTTATCAATAACACACAGCTTTCTGGCCATGTAATAAACATCTTAAATGCTTAAGAACCAATAACAACAACTAGCATTTATAGGAAAACTGGAATCACGCTGTTGAAAATCTTACCATGTTCTTCTAGCTACCAAGTCTGGCTACCTCATTACAGTCCAAACTAAGTGCATATGACAGGAGTTCACCACGGCTCCCGGAGATGTTCTCTTGTGCAAAGATGCTGACTTGCAGGGCTCACACGAGGACTGTGACCTTGTTGGAGTCCTCATCTATGCACAACCTCTAAGAGGGACGGCCCTTTGAGGGGAGGGGGTGTGATTCCCTCCCAGCTATCAGAAGCTTGCCAAGGAAATGCTGGCATGGGCTTACTAGAACAGGATGCCCGCTGGCATGGGCCAAGTCTGTCTTACCTGAATGGTGCCCATGGTGGGTGGCTGAGCGAGCACAGGAATTGCTGCTCCAAGAATCCTTTGCGGTCTCAAGCTACAAATGTGTTGTGCTCTCCTCTAAACCACCCAGTTGTCCCAGGATTTCTGTTAGCCCGGCTGTCATTGAGGGGCACGATCACCCCAGACTGCTCCTTGAGAGAACCAAAGGAGGGGAGAAAGGAAGAGAACACACAGCTTGCGAGACTTACTGAATTGGCTTCTCTTTCCATGGGAGGGCACAAATCATTGCTTGCTGGATTCTTTGGTATAGCAAGTTCAGACTTCTTAGCTTTTGGCTCAGCTTTGCTTTCTTTGGCAACTGGTTTTGTCACAGATTTTGGGGGACTCCACTTGTTAGGCGATGGCTTGTGCACCAGTGCTGAGGAAGACGGGCTCGATCTGTCATCGTCCTCCGCGTCTACGGGAGGGTGCTGGGGGGCGTGCAGTTTCACGTAGTAGCCGTGATACTGAGAGTGCAGCTCCCCGTTACTAGGGTTGGGGATGTGGTGGCGGCCAGAGTACTTGGACTGGGGCACAGCGGCTCCTGCCTCCTTCGTGGGAGCCTTGGATGTCAAGGGCTTATTGACAATGGCTGTCACCTGCTCCTCAGCCACACCCCTTTTATCTTGATTGAGTCTTGCCCCTGAGCCCGGGTTTTGCTTCTTCGCAGGCTTTGGGGGGGAAGGCTCTGGAGAGGGGCTGTACTTGGGACTCGCCTGCGGAGACCCTGGGGGTGTCGTGCCTTTGCGATAGAAGTGAGGAGATTCCTTTGGTGTAGGTGGCTTTGCTGGTACCTTCTCTTCAGGGTTTTCTTTAGCATCTACACCTTCCTGAAGTCTCTGCTTGATGTAATCAGGGCCTGCAAAAAAGAAAAGAAAAAAAGAAACGAGACGATGATAAAATAAGGTACCGAAGTTGGTCAATACACATGGTAAACGCAAGTGGTATTGCACTATATCCTATACCTATGTTATGGGTTTACTAAAATATTAAGAATCAGCCGCTGCTGTGGCTCACTAGGCTAATCCTCCACCTGTGGCACTGGCACTCTGGGTTCTAGTCTCAGTTGGGGCGCCAGTTCTGTCCCAGTTGCTCTTCTTCCAGTCCAGCTCTCTGCTGTGGCCCGGGAAGGCAGTGGAGGATGGCCCAAGTGCTTGGGCCCTGCACCCTCATGGGAGACAAGGAGGAAGTACCTGTACTGGCTTTGGATTGGTGCAGCACGCCGGCCGTAGCGGCCATTGGGGAGTGAACCAACGGAAGGAAGACCTAACTCTGCCTGCCAAAAAATAAAAATAATAAAAATAATAAAAAAGGTGTAAAAGCCTGTGTGGAGCTGCCGCTTGTAGTGCCGGCATCCCATATGGGCAATGGTTCGAGTCCTGGCTGCTCCACTTCCGATCCAGCTCTCTGCTGTGGCCTAGGAAGGCAGTGGAAGATAGCCCAAGTTGTTAGGCCCCTTCACCTGTGTGGGAGACACGAAAGAAGCTCCTGGCTTCGGATCTGAGCAGCTCTGGTCGTTGAGACCATCTGGGGAGTGAACCAGCAGGTGGAAGACCTCTCTCTCTGCCTCTCTGTAACTCTGCCTTCAAATAAATCAATCTTAGAAAAACCATGTGGCCCAGCTGTATTGTGATTTCACAAGGAGTATTTGTGAAGAGACAGCATGTGCACTGTAAGATGGCACAGGCCATATACTTATGGGTGCCAGTGGTCCAGGAGGAGACACTGTGGGTCCCCTGAGGCAGCACTCTAAGGCAGTGTCCTCCTTCTGGGTATACCAGCTCCCAGCCTCTCCCTAGTCATCAAGACACATGTGCCAAGGTTGGCTTTAACCTGTCTACCAGCCACTGCTCATCCAGGGAGGTGAAGTCAAGGTCACATACTGAGTAGCTGACCTTGTTGCAGATGGGTGAGAGCTCAGAACACGGTCCCTTAGGTGTGCAGGGGAGAAACTATCCCAGCTGCTTACAGATGGACCAGCTCTTGTTAACTCCACAGCACCGCCATCTCGTTCATTTTCCTTCCTGCCCCCAACCCTGACCCTCACAAATAATTTGTACAGAGGGGCTGAAAACAGTTGTCCTTAACTGTTAAAACCACACATTGCAGATTTACAGTTTTACTTGCTCTTCCCCCTGCAATCTGAGTAATAAGTCATTGCAATCAGGCTGCTGTTTCTTCCACAGATTACTTTCCAAAATTTAAAGTCTAACCAAAATCTTAGGTGTTACCTAAAAACCCAACAGTCACAGAGCTCCTGAGTATCGCTTTGCAGATAAAATGAAAAACCACACACAAGGAGATGCCGAAGCGAGAAAGGGGCGTTTCTGAAGAGCTCCCCTTGCCAGGCGAGCTCATGCCCTGGACACAGTGGTATCAACACATTTCCTTCCACCAGGATGATAACACCACACCATGGACTCAGGGTTCCCAAATCTGTCCAGACCACATGCCAACATTGAGATCTCCTTCCTAAACTTGGTAAGCACTCCATTTTTTAAAACTGGCAACTTTCTTTGAAATCCTCCAAGAGAACTGGCAGTGTCAAGTCTTGGGCTGGTCAAAGGCATGTCACTTGAAGAAAAGGAGTGACTGTGACCATTCAAAAGGCCATGCCTTTGTTTCTGAATTCTTCCTTGGTATGCGAGACTAGACATGGCGTCGACAGAAACAGCATCATGAGCACAAAAAAGTCAAGTTCCTCCGTCAGCTGACTTGCCTCATCAGGCAGCAGTGGGGGACTTCTTTCTGCCAAGGGCCATTTGGGTATTTCTAACATCATTCCTGGGCCATACAAAACTACTGACTCGAAAATTAGCCTTCTGTAGACTTAGTGAATTTTGAGTACTCCCCACCCCTGCTGTAAGGTCATTTATGTTGGTCTCTCATGGAGAAGCCCCTTGTCATTCTACTGCAAATTTATTTTTTAAAAGTCCCTTCAGAAGAACTACAAATGGCTAATACATGGAAAAAAAATACTATCACTAGCCATCAAGGGAAACACACATCAAAACCACAATGAGATATCACCTCACTCCTGTCAGAATGACTATTATCCAGAAGACAGAGAGCAACCAAATGCTGTCTGGATGTGGAGAAAGGGGAACTATTTTTTTTTTTTTTTGACAGGCAGAGTGGACAGTGAGAGAGAGAGAGAGAGACAGAGACAGAGAGAAAGCTCTTCCTTTGCTGTTGGTTCACCCTCCAATGGCCGCTGCGGCCGACACACCACGCTGATCTGAAGGCAGGAGCCAGGTGCTTCTCCTGGTCTCCAATGGGGTGCAGGGCCCAAGGTCTTGGGCCATCCTCCACTGCACTCCTGGGCCACAGCAGAGAGCTGGCCTGGAAGAGGGGCAACACTGTTGGTGGGAATGTAAATTAGGGCAGCCACTGTGAGAAACAGTCTGGAGATTGCTGGATTTCTAGTTTTTTTTTTTAAGAAATCTCATTCCTGGGTACCTGCCCAAAAGACACAAACTCACGGTATTAAAGAGATACCTGTACCACCAAGTTCAAAGAAGCACTGTTGATAATAGCCAAGATATGGAATCAACCAAGGTGTCCACCATCAGATGAATAAAGACAATGTGGCAAGCTGCATTTACGATGGAATACTATTCAGCCATAAAAAGAATGAAATCCTGTCATCTGCGGTAAAATTGGTGGAACTGGGGACACTGAATTGAGTGAAATTGATATAGAAAGACAAACAGCATATTCTCCCTTTTATTTGGGAATGGAAGTTACTAAAACAAAACACAACTCAGTTTGAACACAGAATGTTGATTACTGCAGGTTGGGAGTGATAAAAGGTTTTTGGAGTAAAATATATAGGGGATGCTTTGTGACAAAGACATTAATATGAGATACTCACAGGAAATGGGGTGAGAGGTACATGGGAACTCTTTGTGTTACTACTTCATAATTTGTGTGTTGTGAAATTAAAACTATTCTGAAATGTTTAAAAAAAAAGCCGTCTCCTTCTCTCCTGCGATCGAGTATGCTTATTCCTGATGGAGGCTGGTGCAGTGCGTGGGGCTTGCACACTTTCCCTTCACTCTCCCCACACGTTTCAGCACAGTTGCTTTATCTGTGCTCCGCTATTACTCAATTTTATAGCAGTACTGAACTACCCAGCTAGGGATGGTAGTGAACGTACTGTGCAAAGAAGATTAAAATAGTCAAGATTCTTGGAGCTCACAGAGTTTTAATCTAAGGCACATAGCGCCGAGTCAGTTACACCAGTGATGAAGTACTTTCACTGTCTTCAATCAAATGGGTCAGCACAAGAGTTGTTTTTCTAATAACATAAACTGCTGATGATGTACCTTAAAAGTGATTAATGTAAATACATATACAGGAAAGGGTATAAAAAATTAACAGGCTCTGGCAAATATTATTGGTTGCACCTGAGTTCTAAGAAATATAGCTGTGCCAAAGTCCATGTGTTTCTGAAGATGTGAGACGGACAGCACAGTTTACACATTTAGGGTTTATCCTACTGACTTTGCATTCTACCTGCATTTGTTGCAGACATGGGAGCTGCTTTGATAGACTCCAAGAAAAAGTGACAGTGACTGGTGATCCAGCCAAACCTGCGAGAGGCCATTTCTTGGTGGGAGGGTGGGGTGGGTGGGGAGGAAGCTCAGGCAATTCTATCATAGTGGGACCATGAAAAATAACTTTCTAAAGACAACATGTATGGGGTTGCTGTCATCTGAAAAGAGAATAAAAACCAGTCATACTTAAAAACACAAAACGCATTTTCAAGTGCTTTTTATCAGCAGTCAAAGGAATGCTTCCTATCACTCCATTTATACTATCATGAATAGGCCAAGTGGAGAATGATTGGGCCACTGGAGGAATTTGTATTAATGGATTTACAAAGCTACATTTTAGATTCCATTGAATATATTTCTGCTTATTAACTCTCAAATACCAGCCCACTCACCTCTTTAACCTCTAGAAATCTGATGTATCATCTCTTTGGGCACAGCTTTCCTGTCCTAAATGCATTAGGAAAGGCATGTCTTACCTGATTTCTTATGCCCAGTCTCTTCCCAAATTTTTGAGAGGGTAGAGATTCAGAGAAGGGGAAGTTGGGGGAGAGAGAATTCCAGTGACAGAAGGCACCCTTATTGGCTGGCACGCTCCCCAAATCTCTTCAATGGCCAGGACTGGGTAGGCCTGATGCTGGGAACTCAAACCAGGTCTCCCATGAGGTTGGCAGAGACCCAAGTACTTGAGCCATCATGGCTACTCCCCAGGATGTGCACTTGCAGACACTGGGAACAGGTACTCCAGTGGGTGATGAGGCCAAGTGCCTGCTCCTTAGGCTCACTCTGTTAAGATGAGCTTTTCTGGTGTCGTGCCCAGACTGATCTACAGGGCTTCTGATGACACTTCAAATAAGCTAAGGGAATTTTCTACAACAGTGGAAGCATATTTTAGCACCAACTTTCAGATTTAAAATTTTTTTCTAGCTTTATTATTCAACCCATGGTGGCCGGCCCACGGAGTAAATGCACTCCTGAGCAGTGGCTCCTACGCTGGCCACCTCTCAGATGCATCTGGGATACTATTCCTAGAGGTTTCGATATAATAAGCACACACCAAAGCCTGGAAATCCTCATGCTCAATAAATGCTCAAGGTGATTCTAACACAACCCAGCTACAGGTATGTGCAAGCATGCACAAAGTCCATATGCTGCCTAGACATGGACCTACTCCCAGCCTTATGTAACCCCACGCAGCTGGAAATGGTTCCAAGAAGGCACAGTCCTCTGCTGGCTGACCACACAATGAGCATATATACAGCTAGATTTTCCAGAGTAAGAGTTAGTGCCCTTTAATATAATGCAGAAGACAGAAGTGTTTCCTGGACTGTTTTCTCTTGGTCGGCACGTGTTGTACCTGCTACTTGTTCTGTACAGTAATGTGTGGCAGTGTTGCAACGCCAGCAACATAAAGCTGATGAGATGCAGCAGTTTATTAAACAGTCGGGCCAGAACCCTGCCAAGGAGGGAGCTATGACAAGTGTTCATACTAGTTGTAGTAGGGACTTTCCTCTGTTGTTATAGGCACTATCTACAACTCCTGAGGGATTTTTTTTCCTTTGGGGATTCACTTGGGAATGAAGACAGATCCCAGTCACATGCCACACAGCATGAAATAGCCACATTCAGCATGTCAGCCACCAGCACTGGAAGGTGATGCCTCACAGTTGGCACAGAGGCTCTGAACAGATAATGGCAGATGGCAGCAGCAGGGTATCCAGGTCTTCAGAGTGAGCCTCAGTGGGCTGGCAATGGGCAGAAGCGCACCATGAACATGCTGGCACCCCCGCCGCCCAAACAAAAACAAAAACAAAACAAAGTCTACTAAGGCACTGCTGACACCAAATGTTTTGTAGTGACAGCAGAAGTCATTCAACAGAAAGTAGACATTGTCTCTGGAGTGCCAACCAGTGAAAGGACCAGACAAAGATTCTAAAGAGACGACAGGGGCAGGTGTTTGCCCTAACAGTTAACATGCTGGCGAGGATGCCTGGGTTTGATTCCTGGCTCTGGCTCCTGACTCTGGCTTCCTGTTAATACAGACCTTGCGAGGCAGCAGTGATGGCTCAAGTAAGTGGGTTCCTGTCACTCAGTGGAAGACCTGGATTTTGTTCTTGGTTTTCAATTTTGGCCCAGCTGTTGTGGGCATCTGGGGAGTAAACCAACAGAAGGGTAATCTCTTTCTGCCCCATACATTAAAAAATATTAAAAAGATGACATAACTATCGGCATGATCACTTTTGTGTTCTATATGGAATGAATGCTACTTCCCCATAGGATTTTACAGCCTCCTCTGTCAACAGTACTAGGATTCTGAGACCGCAGCTTCTGCTGGGATGTGCAGTGCCTTACACTTGGTTGGCGCTCAATTCACATTTGTGCAAATGGATATACTAAAATGAGCAAGTGCTAAGAATAGCTAGCAAACTCATGAATTACTAATTTCATGCCAGCCAGCGGACTATTTAGTTTCCATTTTTTATGAAAAAATTGTATTCAGAATTTGGGGTTTGGGAGGTGAACTTAGAAGTCATCTATTCCTGGATGCTTCCCTTTCCTTAACCAAAAATAGTGCCTATTAATGACAGGTGTAGACAATTATGTAATGAGGATGTTAGTGCTTTGATTTCTACACACTTCTCGTATCAGAAATGCAAGCTTAGCTAACATTGGTTCCTAGTAACCCAAACTGAAGAATTTCCTTTTATCTTAGCTAATCAATGTACTGTTCCCCTGTTAACACTTAGGAGGGCATTTCAAAAAGTTCACGGAAAGTGAGATTAAAATATATATTTTGGTGCAGAAAATTTTTGAAATCCATGCATAAAGGGACCTGCAAAAACCGTTCATGAAAAATGTGCACTGTGAAAAACCATGAATGGCTTTCTAACATTTCTTTGCAACAAAATATTTTTTCCTTTTAAAAAATCTTATTTTGATTTATTTGAAAGAATGATAGAGAGAGAGCAAGCCTGAGAGAGTGGATGCACTTTTCCATCTATGGGTTAATTCCTCAAATGCCCACAAGAGTCAGGGCTGGGCCAGGCTGAAGCCATTAGCCAAGAATCCATCTGGATCTTCCATGTGAGCCATCACTTTGAACACTAAGGTGTGCATTAGCGGGAAGGTAGAATGGAGGTGGATGCAGGATTTGAACCCAGGGACTCTGACATAGGATGCAGGTGTCCCAAGTGACAACCTGCTGTGACACAATCCCCACCCTTCAGCTTTAACTCCATTTTCCACAAGTTTCTGGAGTTCCTTGCACATGCTTAAACACACGTAGCCTGGACAAGTGCACTAACTCCCAAGAGGGCTCAAAACAAACTCACCACATTCCAGGGTAGTCTTTCAATTTCTCTAACACAGGCACAGCACCACTGACAAATATTATACCCCACTTAATATCACTTGAAATCACTTGACATTATAAACACATATCTTGATGGAAAGGAAACTGGAATGGTTAGACAAAAAGCCATGCATATAGTTTCCTGATTGCCCTTCCCCTGCGTCTCAGCCCCTCCAACTTTCTTGGAGAACACCCTCTAAAACTCCATCTTAGCCTTGCTGGCCTGGGAATCTTATTGTGTCCACTCTTTGAATTAGAACTATCTCATGGGCAGACACACATTAGCAAAGTTCACAAGACGGCTGTATGATACCAGATGGCCATGAGCAAAGCAAATGTCAACAAATGCCAGTGGAGTCGCATTGATACCACCACCAGGTATATGTTCTCCCTATTTGCAGACCTCCAAGAAGAACTCAACCAAAATGAGTTAATGGTGAATGTGGAACCAAGACAAGGAGCACACGATGAATCAAGTGTCCAATGGCATCCAACTGCTAACTTCATGCATTGGTTTCCTCAGTCAGGACCATTGGCCACACCTGGTGGCTCCAGTGCTCTGCAGCCTTCCTCATAACAGGAATGCCTTTGCCAATGTGACTGCAGTCCCCCAAGGTTATGGCTCAGGCTGCTTCTCCTCTGGGCAGTGTTTGGATGCACACTGCCAGTGTTTGCCTCTGTGACTCTCTCCTCTCCCTTTTGAGGGTACTTCAAGGAGTTTGCAGAAAATACAAAAGTTTATTGGGGTGTAAAAATTAGTTTACATCTACCTGTAGTTTCTGTAAATATGCATTTTCCATGAACTTTTTGGAGACCAAGTCAGTCTTTGGTGCTTCTATGCAGCCAATCAGGAAGTCTGGCAGTTCTGAGAGCAGTGCTGTCACTTAGGAACCCCTGACCTCTCTCTGTGCAGCCTATCGAGCTCATTTTCAAGTTTAACCCAGAGAACAATCTTCTAAGTCCTTGGGAGTGACTCGCTGTGCTGTCCCCATTGATGGCAAGTGAGGACCCTGTGCATGTGTGTGATCTTCTAAATGCATGTCTGTGTATATTCACTTGTATGCATTTTATTCTCTTACAACTAAACCCTTGCAGTGATACGGCCATACCACATGAACCATAGAATGATATGGCTTTGAATTAAAGGTGCAAGGTGGAACCCAGTGGTGAATATCCAAAACACTGCCAGCTCCCCAAACCAGGCAACATAGCACCAAAGTGGTGAAAGTGTAAGCTGTGACAATCTTCTCCCCAGAGTTCACCACTTCTAGACAGGGACACATGCATTCTAAACAACGGAGACATTTATAAGTGGGACATAAATAAATAAATTAAACGCGCAGCCTGACTTGGAAGTGTTTGAAAAGCCCTTTTAGCAAATGTCTATCTGATTTGATCACCCTGTAAATGCAATGGAAAGCATGAGTTACTCTCCCTTGAGAAGATCAATAATACTCGGCACAGAAAAGCCTTCTATACAGTTGCTGACGGAAGTGTTGGCTGTGGGTCAAAGGGGCCTGCAGCCTCCCCCTTAGCTCTGGTCTCCGACAGACCCGCTGTCATCTCATGCTACTGGGCTGCATTCATTACTGACAGACAACTGCTCATATGAAGCGGTTTTAGCTAAGGGAGGGTGGAATTACATTTTCCCACAATATTTTTCCCCTCCAATGCTTTTACAGCCTGAAAGCCTTTCAAAGACCATTCGGTCTGGGAAACAGAGATGACCTTCCTCTTGGTGACACGTAAGAGAAATCCAGAAGAATCCTGCTGCCCAAGAGCATGGACAAGGGAGCCAGGCAGTCACATCTGCAGACAACAATAGGGAGTCTGTTGGCTTTCAGGGCAGCTCAGGCCCACACCCGCTGGCTGCCCAGGGTCTCCCCAGTGGCAGCAGCACTGGGGAGCACGGGACCATCCCTGTGCCACTGATGAACTCCGTCTACAGCTCTCACCCCCTTGAACAGCTAATTCTCCTGTGAACTTTAGGCACCAGGGAAGTGAGTTCATTTCACACCAGAAAATAATTTTTTTCTTAACAGGTCACTACAAAAAACAATGCAGATTCCCTTTCCTAACAAAATCTATACATGCAGTAACTGATTTAAATCCTATGCAAAAGGATTTAAAAAAAAAAAGCATGTGAAAGAAAATACACATTAGCATTGGTTGGCTCCCTTGGACTTGAACTCCAGAGAAGTTACTCTGGAAGGATGTTACCTGTCACTCAGCAACTGGACCAGGCCCCTCTGCGGCCTTTCCCTCAAACAATCTGCACCTTCTTTTTCTTTTCTTTTCTTCTTTTTTTTTTTTTTTTTGACAGGTAGAGTTATAGACAGTGAGAGAGAGAGAGACAGAGAGAAAGGTCTTCCTTCCATTGGTTCACACCCCTAATGGTCGCTCTGGCTGGTGCTGTGCTGATCCGAAGCCAGGAGCCAGGTGCCTCCTCCGGGTCTCCCATGTGGGTGCAGGGACCCAAGCACTTGGGGCATCCTCCACTGCCCTCCCAGGCCACAGCAGAGAGCTGGACTGGAAGAGGAGCAACCAGGACTAGTGCCCGGCACCCCAACTGGGACTAGAGCCCGGGATGCCAGCGCTGCAGGCGGAAGATTAGTCTAGTGAGCCACGACACCGGCCAATCTGCACCTTCTTAACCTGTCCCTCAACTGTCTTCTTTCTTTGCAGGGAAAAATCAATCCCTAAGCCAAAAATCTGCAGGTCATTTCCCCATCCCTTATTGCAGGCAAGTTCCTAGCTGTTCTGTGGATCTCACTGTTCTGCTCACCTTGATTCACCCTGAAAACCACAGTGATGCCCTGTGGGGCCAACCCAGCAGCCCCTCACTGAAAGCAAACATGTACAAACCTACACTGTGCAGGGTGCTGGGCCAGGGGCCGGGTGGCAGTGACACAGCTGGACTTAAGAAAGACCAATGTTGGGTCTGGTGCTGTGGCATAGCAGGTAAAGTTGCTGCCTACAGTGCCAGCATCCCATATGGGTGCAGGTTCAAGTCCCGGCTTCCGATCCAGCTCTCTGCTATGACCTGGGAGAGCAGTGGAAGATGGCCCAAGTCCCTGGGCCCTTGCACCGCATGGGAGACCCAGAAAAAGCTCTTGGCTTCAGATTGGCGCAGCTCTGGTTGTTGCGGCCAACTGGGGAGTGAACCAGCAAATGGAAGACCTCTCTCTCTCTCTCTGCCTCTCCTTCTCCCTCTGTGTAACTCTGACTTTCAAATAAATAAATCTTTTTTTAAATAAAAACCCATGTGGAAAAGTCTTTTCCCAAGAAAAGGTAAATTGTGCTATTCAGAAATGTAAAGGAGTTATTTTGATCTCTTCACCCAGAAACTTGCTGATTTCTCTACACTCATTAGAAAGCTTATCAAAAATGGAGAAATGCATATAAAAAGGTAATTATTACTAATTTGTAATTTTTAATAGTCACCAGTATATTATAAAAAAGGGATAGAAACACTCTACTGGGAAACTACTAGAAGTGAGTTAAAAATTGAAACTACTACAAACCATCGATTGCTATTTTATAATATCTGAGGGGCAAGATGATCAAATAATTTCTTCTGGAGTTTTCACTTTCATTTCTTCCATCAGGATGTGTTTTTTCCTCCTAATCTGTGCAGATAACTGTGTTCTAAAGACAGTTTTACTGCCTAACCATACTCCTTTGAGCATTAGCTCAGGTTCATTAAGATAAAAAGTGACAATGCTTACTGGCTCACTTACTGGCTCACTTAGTGCCACTGTTATTGCTACCAGTGCCTCTGATCTTGTTATAGAAATCTGCCCGATTATCACAGACACAGCTTTTCTAATCAGACACTTCTTTTCAATTCCCATCCTGTACACGGCCATTAGCTTCCTGGTCCTATGTGGCTGAGGGTAGGGGTGCTGGAGGGGGATAAACCAGGCATGACTCAGGTCTCTGAGGCTGAGACTTAAGACACCAGATGACATTCACCCCCGTATGCCCCTGCTTGTTTTGTAGCATTGCTGACATTCATAAAGCACAGAGCTTCAAGTGAAAAGGAAATAAAAGAAAGCCAGAGTCAGGGCACCCAGCGCTCCCGTCAAAGGAGAACTGCTTTACCTGGCTGGTAGAAGTCAGGCGACAGCTCCCTGGCCACAGCTCTCGCGATGTCGCATTCCTGGCGGGCGGCCAGCGCAGCCTGGTCGGCGGCGTCAGCTTTCGCTCTTGCGTGCGCAGTCCTACACGGGGCACAAAAGGGCCAGTCAGCAAAGGCGGCACCTTATTAATTACACATGGACAAGCAAAGCTCAATCCGTGAAAAGCAACGTTAATCATGATCACGGCCTGCCACCTGCAACAGCGAGTCTTAGGGTCATGTTGCTGTGGGATTTTAATGACGGTCACAGAAATGAAACTACCTGTGCATGGCCTGGGTCCTTCTTCCAGGGAAATGAGAAGTATAAGCGAAGTCTGTGCTGCTTGATGCCAAGTCTGATTTGTTTTTTCATTAAGATTCATTTTTAATTATCTTTATATACAGAAGATCAACTTAGTATATACTAAGTAAAGATTTCAACAGTTTGCACCCTCACAGACACGCAAAGTAAAAAGTACTGTTTGAAGACTAGTTTTACCATTAATTCGCAGAGTCTGATTTTCAACACCGACAAGGTCAAACCCCTGTTCACTTTGGTTGGCACCGCCCCACTCAAACTATCAGAGTTGGATTCTAGTAGGTGAATTAATGCAGCGTTTGTGGACTTCACTCGCATGGGAAAATTAACATCAGAATGTGATTTTTGAGAGACCTGCCTGGTGGAAGGGTGGGTAAAGTGGCACTTTGATGAAAAAATTAGAGAACTGTTAGTAGTAGTGTTTACTGATTCTCACGGAGTAAATATTCCTGCCGTGCCCAATTCCGGGCTACTAGTGTGACGTCACTGGACACGCAGTGCTCTCAGCAGCCTAGGCACTGACCAGGGGTCTGCTCTAAAAATGGCTGTGAGAGAGGATTCCATCCACTGACTCCTAAGTGTGTTTCTTGAATGAAACAGAGACAAGCAAGGCAGAGCTGGTGAGGATGGAACTGGTATCAGTCTTCCATCAACCTGACGGCCCATCCCTGCTTACTGACACCTATCACATTTATACAGGACTTGGGCCATGGAGAAGGCAGCAAGGAACGAATGGGGCTTCCAATGGTAAGATGTGAATGGGTGTCTCCCCGAAGACACTGGGAAATTAGACAGAACTCTGGGTGGTCCAACGCCCAAGGGACCACCAGTTAGTTTCTAGATGATCATCACCCATTTTTTTTTTAAAGATTTATTTATTTTACTTGAAAGTCACAGTTACGCAGAGAGAGAGAGAGAGGTCTTCCATCCGATGGTTCACTCCCCAGTTGGCCTCAATGGCTGGAGCTGTGCTGATCCAAAGCCAGGAGCCTCTTCTGGGTCTCCCTTGTGAGTGCAGGGGCCCAACAACTTGGGCAATCTTGCAATGCTTTCCTAGGACATAGAAGAGAGCTGGATCGGAAGTGGAGCTGTGGGTCTTATACTGGCGCCCACATAGGATGCAGGCACCGTAGGCGGCGGCTTTACCCGCTACACCAGTGCCGGTCCCAATACCCATTTCTTTTTAAAGCTTTTACCTACCTACCTACCTACCTACCTACCTACCTTTTATCTAACTATATTTCTATCTAAAAGACAGTGCTATCTATCTAAAAGGCAGAGAAACAGAGAGGCAGAGGGGAGGGGGCAGAGAGATTTTACATCTCCTGGTTTGCTCCCCGAGTAGCTACAACAGCCAGGTCTGAGCCAGGTCATAGCCAGGACTCAGGACCTTCATTCTGGTCTTCCACAAAGGTGGCAGGGGCCCAAGCACTTGGGTCTCTCCCATGTACATTAGCAGGAAGCTGGATCAGAAGCAGAGCAGCCACACTGGAATTGGCACTTTGATACAGGATGCTGGCAACCCAAGTGGTGGCTTAACCAGCTGTGCCACAACACGTAACTTTGTAAACTTTCTATTACATATCATTAGTATGAGGCAGGGAAATGGACAGCTAATAAGAGCTTCATTAAAGTCTCCAAGAGATATATTTCTCAGAGAGGAAACACTGGGAAATGATTCTGTGCTGTAGCTGGTCTTCAGGGAGAAAACCTAGATGGTAGCTGGAGGTGGCCAATAGATGGAGCTCTCAAGACCAAACTCCAGTCTGACCCCAGACCCTGGGGTCACTGGTAGGAGGCTCCATTTTCAAATGCCTTTCTCCAACTACCTCCTTTCATTCTGTGTTCTCACAGGCCCCAATGCACTCCTACTGAGGCCCTTGCTAAGCCTTGAGGCTTGATGTACCAGAATGGAAGCTTCTAGAAGATTGAGTTTTGACTTTTGACCCTCTGCTCTAATTCCAAAGTGTAGAAAGCAATCTGAAGCACAATATGAACACACATGAAAAAAGTGATAAATGATGCTTCCTTAAGAATAGCTGGATACTTATTACTTAAAAATGAGTAGGAAAAGGGCTGATGTGCATAGAGGGTAAAACGCTGCCTGCAACACTGGCATCCTACAGGGGCACTGGTTTGGGTCTCAGCTATTCTACTTCCTCTGCTATTATGCCTGGTGAAAGAAAGTCCAAGCACCTGGACCCCTGCTATCCATGTGAGAGACCTGGATGAAGGTCCTGCTTCTGCCTGGCCCAGCCCTGGAGGTTGTAGCCAGCTGGGGAGTCAACCAGCTGATGAAAGGTCTTTCTCTTTCTTGCTTCCTCTCTCTCTGTAGTAACCCTGCCTTTCAAATAAATCTTTTTTATTTATTTGAAAGGCAGAGTTACACAGCCTGGGGTAGGGGGGAGATACCTATCTCCCATCCACTGGCTCACTCTCCAAATGGCCGCAATGGCCAGGGCTGGGCCAGGCCCAAGCCAGGAGCTTCTTCTGGATCTCCCACTTGGGTGGCAGAATTCAAAATACTTGGGCTACCTTCTGCTGCTCTCCCAGACACATTAGCAGGGAGCTGGATTGTAAGTGGAGTAGCTGGGACTCAACTGGTATCCATATGGGATGATGGCATTGCAGGTGGTGCTTTAACCCATTATGCCACAATGCCAGCACCTTAAGTAAATCTTTTTAAAAAAATGAATAGAAGAGACAGTGAAAAGATCAGCAGTTGCAAAGGGCTCAAGGTGAAAGAGGGGAACAAGTAGAGCAAAGGGCATGAATAGAGTGAAATTACTGTGTGTGTGATGCTGCAGTAGAGGGAGCATGACACTAGGCATTTGTCAAATGTACAAAACAAAGAGTGAACCCTGATGTAAATTTTATGTTTTAATACTGATGGGTCCTGGGGCCAGCACTATGGTGCAGTGGGCTGACCTACCACCTGTGGTGCTGGTGTCCCATGTCACAGTGCCAGTTCCCAGCTGCTCTGATTCAGCTCACTGCTAATGCACCTAGGAAAGTTGTGGATGATGGTTCTAGTTCTTTTATCCATGACACCCACATAGGAAATCTGGATGGAGTTCTTGGCTCCTGGCTTTGGTCTGGACCAGCCCCAGCCATAGTGACCATTTGGGGAGTGAACCAATAGTTGGAGGGTCTTTCTCTTTCTCTCTGTGTCTCTTTCCCTTTTCCTGTCACTATTGCCTTTCAGATAAGTAAGTAAATTCTTCTAAAAAAATCCTAATGGATCAGTATTTGGCCCATCAATTTGCATCCATCATAAGGGTCACTGAGTGTGGACATGAGGAGGAGAGAGAAGGTATATGAGAACTCTCTGTACTCTGCTCAATTTTTTGGTAACTTAAAACCACTCTTAAAAAATAAAGTCTATTAGTTCAACATGAGTGGATCGACTTCTAGTCATGAAAACTCTTATCACTAGATCACAGAGTATATTGTAGATTACCTGTCTACGTGGCCCAAGGACTGTGAGAGAGAAATGGAATCAAGAGGGCAGGAACACACTCCCCGACACCAGCTGTGGTCTCACCCTGCATGGGTGCCCCTGCTGCTGGCGGGTGAAGCTTTAGTCCAGGTAGTGCCTGGGAATTAATGGATGCCCTCTGTGAATATTCTTCTAGTTTCTCAGAATCTCAATTTTTTTCCTCCCAGAATGGTTTTCCATTGTGTCTGCTATTCTTAGCTAGAGCCTAATTATGTCTAGGTATCATAATTAATCTTCATAAGAGCACAGCCATGATGCCTTATAACCTGCTAGTCCTTCGATGATACACTTACAAATCTCAAGTTCAAGCTGCTTATTCTAATACACTTAAAATGCCACACTGTATGTGCAAATAAGATGGTAGTGTTATCTCTACCACTTCTTACAATAAGGCTAAACTGGAGACGAGACAGATTTAGTTTAGCCTTGTACAAGTGCATTATGGGAGCACGGCAACAGGGAAGCTTCTCCTGCAACCTTTCCACTTAGTCCTCTACTCCTCTACTTGCTTTTACCTGGAAGACCAAACAGGAGGGAAGATCTTTCTGCTGAGCCCTACTCTACGTGCTAGTGCTGTTGCTCACTGGCCGGATGAGTTCCAAGCACATCCAAGCCCGAGAAGAGGGATTTGTGGCAGAGCTGCTGGTAGCCCTGGACCTGACCATGAAAAATAGGAACCCACTGAGTTTGCCATTGCTGCTCACCAGTCTGGGTGGCCAAGGCCACTGGCATATCTAGATTTTGCCCAGGAATATTCCGGGCCTCCCTCTGGCTCATGTCATTGAATTCATGTGTTTAAATCCCAGGCTCAATGGGCAGGCATCTGAGCAGTGTTTAAAACATGATTGAGAAGCCTGAGTCCCATACTGGAGCGTGTCTGGGTTTGAGTTCTGGCTCCATTTCTGTTCCAGATTCCTGCCAGTGAGCAGCCTGGGAGGCAGAAGGACAAAGCTCAAGTACTTTGTTCCTTGCCACCTATGTGGGAGACCTGGACTCAGTTGCAGGCTCCTGGGTTTGGCCTGGTCCAGCCAAGGTTGTGTGGGCATTTGGAGACTGGATCAGTGGATGGAAGATCTGTCTCTGACTTTCAAAGAAATAAAGACCTGCACACACACACTTTCCAGACAGATCTCATTGAAGAAAAAGAAAAAAATCCCAGGCTCAGGCTCAGGCTCAGTTCCCAAGAAAGACACAACCCCCCTTTTGATCCATCAAATGGAAAGACATGTCACTGTCCCCAGCTTGGAGGGTCAGGGAGTCAGGGTAGCCCATCTGAGGAGACCAGCTGAAACCACTCAGCCTGGGGGCCTGGCTGCTGCAGCAAGTTGCATGAAACATGGGCACACAGCAAAGGAGCCTGGTGCCCAGGAGGCATTTCCATTATTCAGAAGGGCTCTAGGACATCTCCTGGTCTTCCGACCCTCAAGAACCACCAAATACTGGCGCCACATGCGCTTTCTCCTGTCGAATGAGGTGAAGAGTCACTGAGCAGCAGTCGCTTTCAGTGGGCGTCAGCTCCTGACTTCATTTAGGGCTATCGTTTTATATGTGAATTGAAGCTTTCACCTGTGGAGCGTCAGGGCAGAGCATGGACACAGCATCACAGAGCCGACACACAGAGGGCGGCTGGCTGGGCTCACTCAGCAGTCAAGTGACCCCTTCCTGGACAAAAGCCCTGCCCAGGTCAACTGTGAACAGCCCTTAAAGTCCTGGTGGCATGCTTGAATGCCAGGCCTCCTTTGTACCCAAGGACTCAGTTACAAATCGTTTTTCTCACCAGCAATTTAATGAATATCAGGGTTTTTTTCCCCCCAAATAAGAACTGAAATAGTGTTTTATGAGCTCTCAAGTCACCTTATTCAGAAGAAAATAATCTAATTTCTCCAATTTTCTTAAACGCAATGCAGTAATGCTTTCATAAAAAGCACATTCAGGGGCTGGTGCTGTGGTGCAGTGGGTAAAGCCGCTGCCTGCAGTGCCGGCATCCCATAAGGGTGCTGGTTTGAGTCCTGGCTGCTCCACTTCTGACCCAGCTCTCTGCTATGGCCCGGGAAAGCAGTGGAAGATGCCCCAAGTCCTTGGGCCCCTGCACCCACGTGGGAGACCTGGGGGGAAGCTCCTGACTCCTGGCTTTGATTGGCCCAGCTCTGGCCATTGTGCCCATTTGCAGAGTGAACCAGTGGATGGAAGACCTCTCCTGCCTCTGCCTCTCTGTAACTCTGCCTTTCAAATAAGTAAATAAATCTTTAACAACAAAAAAAGCACATTCAGCCACATACTAGAGATGTCCAGCACATGCCCCTCTTGCTCTGGGCCTCACGGGCCCCGTCAATGGCTGTTCCTACTTCTACATCTGTTAACTGAAATAGCTGGATAAAGATTCTTATCTTGAATGTAGCATGATTCTGCTCACAGTAAAATGGTACCCACTATTTGCAAAATTTGCTATTTCTTTTTTTTCAAGATTTTATTTATTTATTTGAGACATACAGTTACAGAGTAAGTGGGAGAGGAGACAGAGAGAGAGGTCTTCCTTCTGCTGGTTCACTCCCCAAATGGCCACAACGGCCAGAGCTGCACTGATCTGAAGTCAGGAGCCTAGAGATTCTGGGTTTCCCACGGGTGCAGGGGCCCAAGCAGTTGGCTATCTTTCACTACTTTCCCAGGCCATAGCAGAGAGCTGGATTGGAAGAGGAGCAGCCGGGACTAGAACCGGTGCCCACATGAAATGCTGGTGTCACAGGCGGAGGATTAACCTACTGTGCCACAGCACTAGCCCATTTGCTATTTCATAAACTTTCTCTTCCCAGCAAAAAGCTTCAGATAAACAAATTGATTTTGACATCTTTTAAAATTTGTTATACATGATGGATTTGCCTTACAATTTGATGGTAGAGGCTATAATCTAATTGGCTCAGGGCTATTCCTGTGATTTTCTTTGAATGTTCAAGTAGTTAAAGAAAATTATTAATGGGGGCTGGCGCTGTGGTGCAGTGGGTTCACACCCTAGCCTGAAGCGCCAGCATCCCATATGGGGGCTGGTTCGAGTCCTGGCTGCTACTCTTCCAATCCAGCTCTCTGCTATGGCCTGGGAAAGCAGTAGAGGATGGCAATGGGAGTGGGAGACTGGGAAGAAGCTCTTGGCTCCTGGCTTCAGATCGGTGCAGCTCTGGCCACTGCGGCCAATTGGGGAATGAACCATCGGATGGAAGATCTCTCTCTCTCTCTCTACCTATCCTCTCTCTGTGTAACTCTGACTTTGAAATAAATAGATCTTTAAAAAAAAAGAAAATTATCAATGGTAACATTTAAAAATAAGAGCAACTGTCCCATGACCACCCCAGTCTTTGTGACGGCAACACAGTGCTGCAGTGGATTTAGGCTCAAGTCTTCCGGGACACCCTGCTTCCCTCGCACACTTCTGCAGTCAGCACGTGCAGTTGGTGCTACCTTCTGAGTTCAAGGAGACTTTGGGAAGTTTGCACAGAAATGGAATTAAATGATTAATGCATTTTAGAGCAGAAAAACTGAGGGGCTGGTGCCATGGCTCACTTGGTTAATCCTCCGCCTGCGGCGCTGGCATCCCATATGGGCGCCGGGTTCTGGTCCTGGTTGCTCCTCTTCCAGCCCAGCTCTCTGCTGTGGCCCGGGAAGGCAGTGGAGGATAGCCCAAGTGCTTGGGCCCCTGCACCCACATGGGAGACCAGGAGGAAGCACCTGGCTCCTGGCTTCAGATTGGCGTAGCTCTGGCTGTAGCGGCCATTTGGGGGGTGAACCAATGGAAGGAAGACCTTTCTCTCTCTCTCTCTAACTCTGTCAAATAAATTAAAAAAAAAAAATTGAAATCTATGTGGGGGGTCCTCAAAAAGTTCATGGGAAATGAACACCACGAAGCACCTGTGCACAGATTTCGAACATTTTTCACTGAAGTAATAAGCATATCCTTTAACTCCATTTCCCGCACATTTCTCTTTTTTTGGTCCTTGTGTGTGTGTCCCCAATCCAAACATCTCACCTTTCTGCCCTGGTCACTGCACCCCAGGGTTACTGCAAAAGGCAAAACTGACATCCCTGCTTCCTTCCGCCTGCCAGCTAGTCTCCTTCCTTCCCAGCTCCCTTGAAAATGCCTGACAATAACCAGCAATCCTTTCCTGGGTTATGGCACCAGGGGTAATAAACTAGAAAAAAAATGACCTGTTAGCCTTCCTTCTGGACTGTGACATTATTCATTTATGAGAGACCTAAATTTGAGAAAACCAATTATCTCGTGCAGACGGCTACAGCCCTTTTTAAGAAGAAATCAGTGAGCTGAGTGAAGAGTGTTCTCGATAGGGCCAGGAACCAACTGGCTCCACAGATCTCAGCTAAAACTCAGAGGCCTGATTCCAAGTTCCCCACCTCTAGTGAGAGACTGGTCATTCTGTCTGGATTTGGTTCTCTGACGAGACTGACCCAGTGGGGCTCAGCACGTGCACTTGACACTGGGTGGACTCAGGGCTCTTTGATATCTGTCTCGGCTTATAACTTAGAATCTTCCGTACCTCCATTAAAATACAGCCAATGGTGTTTTTCACCTGGCCAGGATAATGATTTTGCTGAAGCTGCATATTCAGAAAATCTGACTGGAGCTGTCTACTTTATAAGTGCCCGTTCTCACCATCTGTAAGTTCCTGAATGCTACTTTTCTCTATCAATTGTTTTACAACAAGATCTGGAATAGTAACTTCAAGACAGAATTCTCAGGTCCTAGTTTAAAACTAATTATGTTATGAGCAGATAGTGGCTCTGTTTGTCAAAGTGGGAGTGTGCGTCCTTATATCAAGGGACTGAACTGGCATTGTGGCGAGGTGGGTTAAACTGCTGTTTGACAGCAGCATCCCCTATCAGAGTGTCAGTTTGAGTCCTGGCTGCTCAGCTTCTGATCCTACTCCCTACTAATGGCCCAGGTACTTGGGCCCCTCATGTCCACGTGGCAGACCCAGATGGAGTCCCAGGCTCCTGGCTTCAGCCTGGTCCAGCCTTGGGTATTGAGGTCATTTGGGGATTGAACCAGTAAGTGGAAGGGGTCTTTCTCTGTCTCCCCCACCCTTACCCCATCGCTCTGCCTTTCAAATAAATCAATCTTTAAAAAAAAAATCAAAGTAGTACCAAGCTAGATACATAATATAAATGAATCCCACAGATATATACAATTGTAATGTTTCTATTAAAAATTAAAATTTAAAAAAATGTAAACCATGGGCTTACTATACTTATTGAAGTTTGGCACTAGGCATTTTGAGGACCTAAACTTCTACATTGCTGTTAGGATTCCAGCTTTGACAGCCTTAATAGCCAGGGACTAAGCCAAGGTCAGTCTGAGCCACAAATGATTCTTGTCAATGAGATCAAAAGTTAAACCACACTGATTTTTTCAGAGAAATGCCTTCACAGAATTGTAATTAATATCATATTCTTGGCTTTTTATCACAGGGCTATAGGAGGAGCCAAGATTCAAGTGAAGAATGTTTACACAGCTTTCGTACAATGCTGTCCATTATGTAGGTCATTGTCATGTTTATAAAGGTCTAGGTGATACATTTCTCTTGCAGTTCAGTGCCAGGAAAATTTGGTCTCTGATGATAACCCAGTGTGCTTCCTTGTATCATACCACTTGAACTACATCATCTATTGTTTCTCTTTTTGTTAAGGCTACCAGGAAACTTGGAGTAAAATTATCTTCAATGTATGTACATAGCTACCTCTTCTAACTACATGGCTTTAACTAGATGTCAGGAATGCTAGCATGTGTGTGACTCATCACAGTGCCCTTCCAATACATTTTGGAAACTGGCACAATGTGCAAACAAAATATCAATTCCTGGATCTGAAAGTTCTTACACTATGTTTTCTCAACTCTAGCCCCTTGCCGTGGTTGTACAGGGGACAGATGTCCTAACTTGGGGATAGGAGAGTCTATTATTCCAACTCTTCTTGTTATTTTTTTTTTCTATATCCAGAACATTTTCAAATAAGTTCTCATTCTTAAATACTTCATAGATTTTTATTCCTTAACATTTGATGAAAAAATTAATGATCTTAAAGGTCATATTCTCTGGATAGGCTACTTCTAATCCTGGATTGGAATAGGCCAAATTATTAGTTATTTTATACTATTCTAAGTTTTATTTCATCTAAGATTTACTTTTTGTTATTTATGCTTTGATAAAAATCTGATGTAAAAAAACTTAAGAGTGTTTTAGTCTTGAAATAATTTTTGGAGAGAAGCCCTTTTGAATGAGGATCATTCTGAAGTTCAAAAGCATTGCCAAAGCAAGACAAAAATTTTGAAACATAAACACCTGCAACCTACTGAGTGGGGTAAAAAAATATTTGCAAATCATATTTCTGGTAAGAGGTCAGTGAATATAGAATTCAACAAATTCAACAATCCAACAAAAACAAATTGATTAAAAAACATGCAAAGGGTTTGAATAGACATTTCTGCAAAGACATATGAATGGTTAATAAACACATGAAAAGACACTTGGAACCATTAGGCATAAGTGAAATGCAAATCAAAACCACAAGGAGAAACCACCTTATGCTTGTTGGATGGCTACTATTAAAAAAAAAAATACCAAAAACCCAAACCACCACCAGAAAATAATGTTGGCAAAGATATGGAGAAGTTAGAATCTGTGCACTGCTGGTAGGAATGTCAAATGGCATGGTTCCTCAAAAGCTGGAAAAAAAAAACAATCCAGGATTACCATATAACCCCCCAATTCCTCTTTGGAGTCTATACCCGAAGCATTGAAGGCAGGATCTTACAGACACATTTGCACACCTATGTTGATAGCAGTGATATTTACAATAGCCCAAAGGTGGAAGCAACCTGAGTGTCACTACAAGAAAGAATAAACAAAATGTTGCATACATACATGCATACATACGTACATACGTACATACATACATACGTACATATATAGATGCTGGGATATCACCCAGCCTGAAAAAGAAAATCAGGCACAAGCTACAATGTGGATGAACCTGGAGATGTTGTGCTAAGTGGAAGAAGGCAATAATGAAAAGACAAATAATATATAAGGTGCTTAGGGTAGTCAAGTTCATAGAAACAGAGAGTAGACAGTGGCTGCCAGGGGCTAGGGTGAGGGCAGAATGGGAAGCTGATTAAAGGTACAGAGTTCATTTTTTAAGATGAAAAGTTCTGGTGGTTTGTTGTACAGTGAAGTGAGTATACATTGTAAAAAGACTAATACGGTACATTTTGTTACATATATTTTATAATAAAAAATTTTGAAAATTTCCTGACGGACAAGTATTTACAGTGTTTTTCACATGTTCCCTGTGCCTCAATTTCTTCACCTGTGAAAAGGGGGCAATATTACCTTGCAGAGTTGTTCCGGGACCAGGACTGATTTATACAAAGCCCTCCGCACTAACCTGGAGAAGGTATTCGTAGGATCAATGCCCGTTATGCCTTTAGAAGAGGTGAGGATGAAGAAACCAAACAGGAGCCTCTCGGCTGGGAATTTGCTGCACTGATGTGGGCTGTGGCATGCTCGTGTCTAACGAGGGGAAGCAGCCACACAGTGAAGGAACAACTGAGGGACACTTTAAGGCAGGAAGTGTCACGACTTAGGACGGCAGGCTTCATGTGTGTTTTGCTAGCTCTTGACATTAAGGCCCGGCACAAAGTTTATCATCAAAAACATAAGGAGACTGGCTCAGTGGGTAAGGAGAGAAATAAAAGATAACCCCAAGATTGCCAACACGGTGCCTGGATGAACTACAGTGAGACACTTTTGACAAATTTAGTTTTCGCCAATGCGGACTTTACATGACGCAGGCATGGATAAGCTGAAGACACAGGGCTGCAATGCAAAGGAAAGGCCTAGTTTAGAAACAGACAATGAGTTCAACAAAAGGTGGATAAACTCACCAAAAAAAAAGTGAGTCAGAAAAGCAAAGAACCAAAGCCATGGACCAAAGTATTCTAGGGCCATGACTGCTACATTGTAGCATCCAGAGAAAGAGGTAAAAGTCCAGTGGAACTGTTCCAAGTTCCTGTTCTTGGTTAACTCCCGGTGCTCCTTTTAGGAGTTAAGTGGGCCAGATCCCAATTTGTCTTTTCTCAGGGGGCAGCTGCATGCTCTCCTCAGCCTGCCTGGCTGATTTGTGTGTAGTCACTGGGACAAGTACAGTTAACATCAGAGGCAGAAAGTCCTGTTGCGTGCTGGGGAAAGATTCGTGCTGCACGAAGACCGCTGCATTTGCTGAGACCCTCGGAGGAGGCGGCTCAAATAAGGAGGCCACCGCGAAGCCAGATGGAAGCGAGTCTGCAAGGAAGCCGGCAGGGGAAGTAGAGGAAGCAGGTGTGGCCTGCATGCTGGGGACTTTTGACCCAGAAAGGAAGGAGGAAATTTGGACAGTAACCAGAAGGATTAGCTGGGTCAAGGGAAAAGAGGTTTAACTCAGATTTTAAGAGAAAGAGAGCTGCTTCCATTGGAAGGCAGGAAGAAAGATGCTCAGAGAACAGGAGAAAACGAAGCAGCTTTGACAACTGAGGGAGTCAGGTCCTGCATGGAAGAAATGACCCAGGACAAAACCCACAGTGATGGGTTGATCAGTATTTCAAGATTACTTGAGGCACCCCAAGCGTGAGAGACTAAGAGTGTTGTAGGAGAGCCAGCTCAAACCGTTTTGCACATCTTAGTTGTGCCTCAGTTTGCTTACCTATAAAAAGGGGAGATATTACCTTGCAGAGTTGTTCTGGGACCAGGATTGATATATACAAAGCACTCTACATTAACTTGGAGAAGGTTTTTGGTAGATCAGTGCCCATTGTGGCCTTCTGAAGCAATTAAGTGCTGATGGGGAGAATCAGAGAGCTTAAAGGAGAGCGGTGAGGATTCTGAGCCAGCTCTGTACAGTCGTAAGCAGTGGGAGAAAGGGATGTTAGAACAGCTGAGCAGGACCAGGAGGACCCAGCTGCAGGTCTGTGTGATCTTTCCCTTTTCCTAGGGGAAGCAGAGCAGGTTGGAGGTGGCCTTGATGCAGAGGCAGGGACTTGGAGTGAGGAGCATGGGGGGCACCGTGTAAGTCACCATGGGATTTTCGGGAGACAGGAAGCACACACTGCACAGTGTTCTGTGGACAAGTCAGGAAAGAATGGACTATGTTAGGATCGAGGGAAAATGTGAAGGCAATCTGAAAACTGGAGGTCATGTAAGTGCACATATGACAGTTTCAGGTGCTTTTCAATTGACTGACACACGGCCTCCCTAACTTCCCTGTGACAAACTTGATGAAAACTATGTTATTTTGACTCCAGTTGGCTTGCCACTAGATGATTATCACTTAATTAAGTTATTGGCTAGTAAGCTTTTGGTAAGAAAAGGTAAACCAATTTATTTTAAAATGGACACACAGGGACCAGTGCTGTGGCACAGTAGGTTAAGCCTCTGCCTGGGTGCCAGCATCCCATATGGGTGCCAGTTTGAGTCCTGGCTGTGCCAGTTCCAATCCAGCTCCGTGCTAATATGCATGGGAAAGCAGTACAGGATGGCCCAAATACTTGGGCCCCTGCACCCACATGGAGGCCCAGAAGCAGCTCCAGGCTCCTGGCTTCTGATCGGCCCAGCTCCAGCCACTGTGGCCATCTGGGGAGTGAACCAGTAGATGGAAGACCTCTGTTGCTGTCTCTCCTTCTATCTGTAACTCTGCCTCTCATATAAATAAATAAATCTTTTAAAAAATAAATAAAATGGACACATAGCCTATGAAACAAAAACTAGATACAAGTGTAATCATGGCTATGTTTCCTTTAAGCAGTGCAATGAAAACACCTGGAGGTGCCTGGGAAGAACTGTGCAACCTTTGCAAGCTAAGAAGACATTTTGGACAACGAGAATCATCCTGTCAATGCTGTCTTTATGCCTGCATCAAATGCTTCTTGTCAATGTTATGCTTCTTGCCAGTGGGCATAAATTAAAGTATGACTAAAAATCAGAACAATCGAAGACTACTTCATGGTCAAAACAGGTATTCTACTGAATGACTGACCTGGTGATCGGATCATAAACTGACCTGATCTCCACTCACTGCTACAAATGCCCATAAATCCACGCCTTGGGACTTAAGCCCATTTCATAGATACTTCATACATTTAAAAAACTAGGCTGAAGTGACGCAAACCTTAAAACTCCTTCAACTTCAGTTGTAAAGATTTCTTAGGGAGTACGATACCTGTTTCCTATCTTACACTGTCTAAAATCTCTAAAAACCCAAATCTGCCAGTGTACCCCTTTCTCTTAGTCTGTCCAAATACACCAAATAGCAAACAATAAAGGGACCTATTCTTGTACAGGGTCTCTGACACCAAACAACGTGAACACAAACTTGCTTGGGACTGGATTTGCAAAATCTTTCTGTATTTTCAGCTAGGATGTCCAAAACCCATGTTTTAAGAAGACTACTTTGTGAGGAATGCTCCAGCTGTAGAGTGCCTTTATTCTGTTAGCAAACTAGCTTCATTCACTTCACATATTCTAGAGCAACTGCAAGTCTCTTCCTCCACTTACTTCACCCCTTGTCTGAGACAAATTATCATTCAGTAGTTCAACTAACAAGCCCTTGACTATTTTTACTTTAAATCTCCAGCCTTTGGCTACAGATACCATGGACAACAGAATGCTTAACACAAAGTTACTTGCTCTGATGTATGCTAACTGTCCAGTGTTGAAGAAATGACCATGGAATGTTTTTGCTTTGTTAAAATTTTAACAGACTTTGTTAAGAACACAGTGTGAAAAAATACCCCACCAAAACAAAAGCAGGAACAACCAAACAAAAAAACCAAACACAAGCAAACTGGCAGGGTTTTTGAGACTGTACACGATCCTCCCCCATAGCCAGGCAACTACTTCTCCTTTGGTAGGGATCTGAGTCTGAGAGAGACCAGGAACATACTGAAAGCCACTCAGTAGGAACGTTTAGGATAAAGGCTGATGGTGAGTATGCTCCGAAGAGAGATTTCTATAATTCTGTCTTCTAGATCTTGCTCTAGCAAACATTGTGTTATTTAATTATTTTACCTTCTAGCTATACATTCTTCTTTCTGCTAAAAAATCCATTCATATCCACAGTTCACCGATATTCATGCCTTTTCTTTGAGTCTGTTACTGCTCTCTTTACTTCTCTATTCAGTCTGTAATTTTCATAGATTTATAGCTCCTATTGAAAAATGCAAATTTTGAGCTTTCTTTTCCAATATATATATTTTTAACCAGTTTTGGCTCACTTTCAGATGAAATAACACAGCTTAGAAAATATCTTACTAAAGATTATAGGACAGATTTGGTTTTCATCAAGGTTATTCTTTAGCAGGAACATTTTTAGGTGGTGTTAAAAATACTACAGATTCATCCCGCTCATAGTTGCCTTCCTCAAATCACCAAATTAGTAATTAACGCCTCCAAGTTTAAAAGGAAATATCAGAAGATCATCTAATTCTTCCTGAATTCTTGAAAAGTTTTCTTTTCCCTCATGAGAATCTAAAAAATTTTCTGTTATTTTTACCTGTTTTCAGCATTTGATATGTTAAATCGAGGACAGAAAATTTTTGTCTTGATAGGCTATAGATCAAATAATAGCTTATCCAAGGACACTGAGAAAAATAGAGGCAGAAACAAATACATAATTCAGCATGGCTGGTTTTTTTGTTTAGTAACTTCAATAAAAACACCATGTGGTATAACTTGGGGTACAGAGATAGTTTCTTTTTTTTTTTTTTTTTTACAGGCAGAGTGGACAGTGAGAGAGAGAGACAGAGAGAAAGGTCTTCCTTTTGCCGTTGGTTCACCCTCCAATGGCCGCCGCGGCCAGCGCGCTGCGGCCGGCGCACCGCACTCGTCTGATGGCAGGAGCCAGGAGCCAGGTGCTTTTCCTGGTCTCCCATGGGGTGCAGGACCCAAGCACCTGGGCCATCCTCCACTGCACTCCTGGGCCACAGCAGAGGGCTGGCCTGGAAGAGGGGCAACCGGGACAGAATCCGGCGCCCCGACCGGGACTAGAACCCGGTGTGCCGGCGCCGCAAGGCGGAGGATTAGCCTGTTGAGCCACGGCGCAGGCCCAGAGATAGTTTCAAAGATGGATGCATATACATCAGGGTAAAAATGATAAACTTCTTCATTAGAGATCATGGGAGAAACGCAAGACAGGATTCACGTCAAGTAAAAGAATCATGTTAAACTCTGGCTCAAACAGGGATCTTTTCTCTCTGGTCCTCACAGGTTGATAGTGAGCTGCTTCAGTACTTATATCCTTGCAAGGCTTGTAACACTTAGAATATTCTTGACCGGGGCCTGCTCTCTGCCTGGGTATTGACACTAGACACATTCTGATGAACTTTTAACCTTTCCTTATCTTCATAGCAGGATGAATTGATTCTGGGGCTGGAGGTGGGACAGACGAACTCCTGCTGCAGCCCCCGAGGAATGCTCAGCCTGTCTTCCCCGACTCCATTCCTTGTTGACAGACGCAATAACCCAAATGGAACCACTTCCCAGTCAGACCAATTCCAAGGGTCTCAAGAAGAATTCCAGCTACAGAGGGAAAGCTATACATCCCAAGAAGCGGGAAATTTAGAGTGTCATTTCCATTGAGGTCAGGCTTATTTATGAGACCCAAGAAGAGGAAGCCCAAGAATCTGGAAACTGTTGATGGCTAACTTGTAACTATAGGAAAGTCAGACTGAGCCTTGGAGCAGCAGGAGGAGTGAGCTGCCCACCCCAAGCCTGCGCTCCCCTTGCCTGGGAGCTGTCTGCCATTAGTATCTGGGCATACCTGCTACTTTGCTGGTAACCAACAGTGGCCATGTGTTCATGTCAGGGTCTCCAGGTTTGCCCCAGAGCCTCAGGCTATACTGTAGCTCTCATTTTCCACGGTTTTGCCTTCTTGGTTAACTTTGGCCCCACAATATTAAATGGAATATTCCAGAAACAAACAGTTCCTCAGTTTTAAATCACACAGTTCCAATTCGCTTGACAAGATCTCACATCATTCTCATCGTCCCAGGGAGGCAAATCATGTCCCTGTCCAGAGCCTCTGTACTATGTACTTTACGCCACTTTGTAGTGCCTTGATTATCACGCTAACAATTACAGGACAGCTGTGCTTATGTTTGAATAACAGTTAAAGAAAGAGCCAGAGTAGTGAGGCTGGTAACTTGCATACACAGAGGAGAAGCCATAATGTACTTCTGTTAAGCGAGAAGATGAAATTTCTTGACTTAATAAAAATTATGCTAAAGATGCTAAGATCCACAAGAAAAAAACCTCTCCATGTAATTATGATGAAGGAAAAAGAAATTCATGCCAGCTTTCTTAAAGTACCTCACACTGCAAAAAGTTATGGGCAGAGTGTATAAACGCTTAGCTAAGATGGAAAAGACATTAAGCTACAGGGTTGGGTTCTACGAGGGGTTTCAGGCAGCCACTGGAGTCTTAGAATGCATCTCCCGTGTGTGGATGAGCGGGGAAATGACTGTGCTTTCAAGGTACATCTGCTCCCTTCGCCAAATTTTTGCCAGTGAAAGGAGCACTGGAAAGGGTTCTATCTTTCAACACAATCACACTACTCTGCTGAAATAGCAACAGATTTGGGGACACAAGGATGCACTCCTGCTTCCCTGGCTCTGTCCTGTCCAAAGCGTGAGTGTGAAAACGCCCCCTGGCACTTAAGGCAGGAGAGGCTCTCTAGGATTCTGGTGAAACTTGCGAACTATACTTATATTTTTGTACTCAAGGAATGTTGCAATGGGTATGATGGAAGAGGGGACGTCACATTCTACATGTTTTGGTTTGGCATTAGTGCCATGGGGTCACAGACAGCCCTTTTACAATTTCACACGGGTCCCTCCAAATTGACCAGCTACCCTGAAAACAGGAGGGGTATCAAGGAAAAGGGAGACCCCTGACAGTCAATCCTGTTGCCCAGATAAAAGTCCACCCTGGTAGACAGGACTCCCTCCAAGGGAGATTTGAAACACCCTGGAAAATGGCATTTATTCCATGGAATATGAAGAAAAGTTAAGAGGCCTTTTTGTGTTGAAGACAAGGAGCAAGAGACCAGGCCCAGGAGCTCGAGGATAGTAACTTGCTGAATGCTCACTTCAGCTCTTACTAAAACTACCAGTGCCCTCTGGTTCCTTGTCTTGCCACTGACACTTCTCCAGGTTTCTGATCACTTCTGAATTTGCGCTGGAGAGACCCTGGAGAGACCCTGGTCGGTCTCTCCTAATGTCTTTCCACTGCTGTCCAAATCCTCATTTCCTATCAACTACTAATCTTTTCCACCTGAAACAGAACCTCAACACTTCAGTGACCTACACATGTCTAGGAATGCTTTAGCATTGCTGCGGCTCTGGACACACAGGAAATTCTGATTTTAAATACGACGCTTATTTTCTTTCCCCTACTTCTTATAGGAGTATATGTCATGCATATCATTATCCTGCTCCCACCCCCCTCTGGTGGAGAAACAAAAGCTACTTTTCCCTTCAGTTTCTCCCTGGCAGATGATCCCTGCTGGCAACAGTCATTTTAAACATGAAGGTTCTTTGCAATGTTTTCCCTAGTCGTCACAGTAACGGCTGCTCAAAGAGTGATCTTTCATGGCAAAGTGAAAGGAAACAGGGTCTGATGCTAGTCTGAGCTCTGGGACACTCAAGCAAGTTACCACAAGTGATATATTTTAATAGGATAAATAGCTTCTTACAAGTTACTTGTGAAAATGTCTTTTCCAGGGGGCTGGCGTAATTCCAGAAACCAGCTTATCTACCTTGGTTCCAAAAGCTCAAAATTAATTTTTGAAGCAAAAATCTTTTCCACTCTAAATATAATGAAAATATCTGAGGGTATTATTTTTCAAATCTGCTTTGCAATCCTAGAAGCAATTATCAACTTCAATATTATAGATGATGAATCGCTTGTTATCATTAAAAATTTCTAAAGATGAGGGTGGCCAGCACTGTGGTATAGCCGGTTAAGCTAATGTCTGTGACGTCGGCATCCCATGCTCCCTGCCAATGGCCTGGTAAAGCAGTGGAAGATAGCCCAAGTGATTCGGCCCCTGCACCCATCCAGGAGACCTGGAAGATGCTCCTGGCTTCAGCCTGGCACAGCCCTGGCTCTTGTGGCCATTTGAAGAGTGAACCAGTGGACAGCAAACCCCTTTCTCTCTCTCTCTCTTTCTGTAACTCTGCCTTTCAAATAAATAAATAAATCTTTACAAAATTTATTCTAAAAATGTACTACCTGTTTGCCTGGTAGGTTTAACCTGCCAGTGAATGTGGGGAGAATTCATAAATGTATGTAAATATATGCACATTTTACCATGTGTATATTTGATTGATAGTTATATCTGTATCAACAAATGTTAACCATGTACTATGATTGCCTGAGGCTTTTGTTTGTTTTCCTTTGGGGAAAATATTTAACTGTGCTTATTTTACTTATCCTTGAATAAAACATTTTTTGGCTTGTTTGAATCACAGGGAATATGATAAGAGTTGGCATCAAGAATAATTTAAAAGCAACCAAACAATAAACTTCAGGAATGAATAGTTTAACTGAAACATAGGTAAAACTCTTGTACTGACTATGATGCTGCCTTGGCAAGTATCTCAGTCGAGGGTGCTCATATTATTAAATTATAATTTCATTATGTAATATACCAGTTCCTTTGACAAGTAAGGCTTTATTGCAGGGACATGACGGAACTCGATTCCTGGGTTACCAATGTCTCTTATGTCTAGAAAACCTAACTGCAATGGCACTGACCTTGACTTTACATGAGAAATCACCCCAGTGGGATTTAGTAATATGACTTTATTTTTAAAATAATATCGCACATTTTATGTGGTTTGTAAAACAACCTTCTACACGTCTAAATGCTTTAATCAGTCTTCTTCTCTATGCACTGGGAATTTATGTTGACCTGAGATGTAAGAGATGCTGTAGGATCACAGGCCGTCCTATCGTCTGAGGTTATGCAAGCCTGTGCAATCTCTCTCAAAAGCCCGTTTTCCCGTCTCTTAGCCACCCCCTGGCAAAGAGCCCTAGTCCTTGCCATTTGCCACTTGTTCTGAGCTATTTTAATTCTGGACAAGTTGTGGTAGTAGGCTATATTTAAATCGGCCTGCTCTGTGAAGAAACACGGCAAATGCACGTGGCACCTTTTCCCTTTTTGACATAATCCAATTGTGCTTTGGCTGGGAATCAAGCTGTCTGAGATTCTGTATCATGCACCCTGACCTCACTCCTACTTCCCAGGTGTTTACCACCCGAGAGGTGGGCCAATGGGAGCCTTGTGGGAACGACAAACTGTGGCAGGAACCCATGGGGCAGTCATAAAAACCCGAGAGGAAACCAAGGAACCTGGATAGCGAGGACAGGAAAAGCAAAGATGTCATTGGCTCCTAACTGAGTCCTACTGGGATATTTGTAACAACTTTTCAAAGATCGACTTCTGGTTAGGCTTTTTCAAACAAGACATAATGAATATACTTAGAGAGCCTTCAGGGCATTGCACGAACACAAAAAGCCAGCTTCCTCAGGTTTCTGAGCTTTCAGAAGTGGACCTTCTAAGAAACATTTGGTTCAACCCTTCCCCTCCCAGGCACCTCCCTTCTACCACGTTGGTGCTAGACATAAGGTGTGAGTTCTTAGCTGGAGTCAACACCATGGCTTCAAAGAAGAAAAATGGGTCGGAAAAGCCCTCCACTTGTTAAAAAGTTAAAGCAAATGTAAAAAACACCTTTCTACAGATGCACTGCTGAGGTCTTGGAAACTTTCACAGTTCAAGCTAGCCTAAAGCCAAAATCAGCACTCTAGCATGAAGAATCAGGAGACAGTTAACTGTTAAGGAAACATTTTACAAGTCTAGGAGCTTTGCCCAGAGACTTTAATGTATGGGACTCCCATCTGACATGCTCCTTTTGCTGGCCCTGGAATGCAAATCCAACCTGGTTATATGGTAGGATCGTATTCACCCAGCAGATCCAGAGGAGTTTAAGTATAGAAAGCAGGGCTTCTGCCTATTTACTTTTGAGGTTATTTACTTTTACTTCTTTGGCTGTGAGAATTTTCCTGCTGTCAGCCACATTTTGACTTGATTTTTTGCTGAATAAACTTTACGACCCAAATAGGTGGTAAAGAAAAAAAAGAGACCTTTTTTTGTTTGTTTGCTTTCTAGAATGAGAAATGTTATGGGGAAAAAAGTACTGGTCCATACATAAACTCACTGATTAATACGAAAATACTTTCCAGTTCTCCTAACAGAGCAGAAGGCATTCACAGATTCTATTGTAACCTGTAGTTGCAAATTTTTTAACTTTCCTATATACTTAGTAAGACAGAGATGAAGAAAATAGATTCAAATAGAGATGCCTGTCTCTATCAGAGGGTTCACAAGTGCTAGCTGAATTATAATTATGCTTTTGAGTATCATGAAAACACAACTCCAAATAAATCTCATTTTCCAAATTTCAACAAGTCAAATGCCACCTTTTCTTTCCCCAAATGCATTCTCAGGATCCCTGGCATTCTTTTAGGTAAGAAAATTATCTACATTCTTGCTAGTTTTTCTTTCCTTTTTCTAGGATACTGCCCAAACTTGCTCTTAAAGGCAGCATGACAGTGACAAACGTGGGAGACTCACTGTAAAGATGCATACCTTCACTTAGCAATACATCTTGCATTGACAAGTTTGCATCAGGAACTTGTCACAGAAATGCTGCCAATGCGAGGATCACTGTGGCTACATCACAACAGATAATGGAAGCATAATGTCCCTGAAGGCACTTAAAATCCTTTTAATGTAACTGCTCTAGCAGTCATCAGGTTTTCCTCAAAGAACAAGGATGCGAGGTGGGTTCTTCTGCTCTCCGTACTTGAGAAGGGAGAGAAAGGTCTAGGAGAAATTTCTTTTCTTTGTTCAGAATCAAGGCAGGAAAGAGAGAATTGGCTCTAAAAAATCTGAATGGGTATTATAGGTTTTTAAGACCTATTTCTAATAATTCTCAATTATTCAACTTTTATTACCAGGTGTGCTTCCCTTATTTAACATCAACTAAAACACGAATATACACAGAATACACAAACTCCAAAAAGATGAAACAAAGAGGTTCTATGGACCATTCTTTCCATGAATGGCAGAATAAAGGAGAAGTTAAGAAAAATTATTCCAGTTTCTTAAGGAGGCCAAGAGAGGAACTGACATTGAACAGCCAAATAAAACCATAGGTGGTAGAAACCAGGAAAAAAAAAGAGGACATGAGCCAAATCTTTGGATTTTTAGGCTAACGAGGGGCAAACGGGTAGATGAGTCATGAGCTTGTGCTCACCTCCTCCTGAACAACAAGCTAATGCGAAGCCATAGACGCGTGGAGGTGTGAGCAGTACCTGACCCATGTACTGTGCCTCTGTGAGAGGAGCTCAGCCTCTGATCGGGACTCTGTAGTAACAGGACAACACACACAGAGAAGTGGTGGGGCAGGGGGAGACTCTTCCACTCAGTAGGTTGCGGTCTGCAACCTACCGAGGACGACTGCAAAATCAACACCGAGGATATGGTGACCGTGTTAAGTTGATCGAGTATTGATGGTGATGATGAATAACACTTACTGAGTGTGTATTATATGCCAGGGCTAACTTGTGCTAGGCCTACCTGGAGATGGAGTATCTCCTCTGTTCCACCCTGGGATCCCAATTGAGTGAGTGGAGGGAGCTGGTCTGAGACAGTAAGAATTAGGAGTATACATGCTCTCTCAGCCTAGCTGTAGTTTCCTATGGTCTCTCTTTCCATTCTGTCCTTGAGTACTTGGTTTTCATCATCATCGGAATTACTAAGAGCTGAACATTCTCTTCCATATATGATTTTTCAAAATCTTCCTAGATTAGCATACATCTTTACTTTTACTGCATGACACGATTCTTGTATAGACTGATCTTTTAGGGACTATTTTTAGTTGAAATAAAAGTATAATGGATTATTGTCAAGTAACAAGCACTTGTTAGCTGCCATGGCTCTTCAAGTCAAATTCTTCCATGATAAAGGACTCACCAAGTTGCAACATCTCCCTGGGACTCTTGTAAGATGTTGAGGTGTTGCCAGGGACCCAAGCCAAACCTCCACAGAGGGCACTTCACGCCCTTGGGGCGGCACAGGAAGCCTCCTGCCTGCCAGGCCACCCGAGGCCTCTCCCGCCGGCCCGTCCTGGTCCTTGCCTTGCTCCTGCCATCTGGAGGCTCTGATCGCTCCCTCTCCACCTCCCGCCCTCGGCACGTCCTCAGGTGTCTCAGCACTTGTAATATTTGGCATAGAAAAGCCGGCTACCTCAATCCACAGCATATGACGACAAGCACAGAGGAAACGTAATCCCCGGATTAAGTTAGTATAATAGAAATTTCACAGTCTCCTTGGACTTGCTCTATCGATGGAGACACATTATTTAGGATTCACAGACTTCAAAAGTGCCAAACTAAAAATACCTCTTGCATACATTGGAACACATTCAAAGTCGAGATTCTGGGCATTTGTCTAATCCACGTCTATAGTGGCTAAGGGCCCAGGTATCAAATTAGCTCTCACCACGCATGAGCAGTTATGTTGCCTCACCGTGCCTCTGTTTCTTCACCTGCGCAATGTGAATTGTGGCAGGCTTGCAGGGGATACAAGTGATGTTCAAACAACAGAGGAGGCAGACAAGGCTGGGCACACAAGAAACACTCAATATCACACAAAGTAATTACCCATTTAATTAACTTAGAAAACAGATTTCTGTACAGGTACTGCATTCCCATGGTTCAAGAACATATATTTAAAAAATGATGGGGAAGTCGTTCATTCATCCTGATACTACCCCAGCTACAGCTAACCAATGTTGCTGTTTTTTAAAACATATTTTCTCAGAGTTTAGGTATACACTAGAAAATATGAATATAAGATCCCCTTTCTGGAGTTGGCTTAGCTTAGTAGTTAAGACACTGCTTAGGATGTCCACATCCCTCATCAAAGTGTCTACATTCAGGTCCTAGTGCCCACTTCTGATTCCAGTTTCCTAATGTGGATCCTGGGAGGCAGGGGTGAGATAGCTCAAGAGCTGGGTCCATGCGTTGAGATCCTGGTTCCTGGCTTTCACTTGGCCCAGCCTTAGCCACATGAGGAATGGACCACTGGGTGGGAACTAGCTATCTAGCTGTCTGTCTCTCAAGCAAGTACATTTTAGAAAATCCCAGGTCCTCCTTTTCTAAACAAAAGGAAGCAATGCAAACACTGATACTTCTGTAAGAATGCACCTAGAGATTAGGGACCGTGCAGAACATAAAATAAAAAGCCAGTGCCCAATGATAGAGCCCCTTTTCCTTCATAAGGGGTGACGAGTAAAACTCCCCACGTGAAGCAGGGCAGCAGAGAGGAGATGGGTGCTGACTGGACTTGGGCTGCCGTCCTGTCCTGCTGCATACAAATTGTGATGTGCTGGGAAGATTCGTTAAAAGTCCTGAAGTACAGAATCGGTACAGTCACATGTTTGTCGAGGGGACATACAGAGGTGTGTGTGCAAGAGTTTTGTAAGCACACACATGCACACACACACACCATGGCGTGACTACCAGTTAGAAGCTGCTATAACCCTTAAGTCCATTCTTTCTACTCTGGAAATCTCAGACATGGATGGGGAGAACCCCAGTTTCTCTTTCAGATTCAGTATCTGGCATGGCCACAGGATAATCCTTGCCTGGGGTCACAGGGTCTCCTTTTCCTTGAAGAACAAAGACCTGGTACATGCTGTGTGCCATGAATAGACCTGGTTCAGCACTTCCAGCGTGTATCCAGTCTCTCTAGGAGCTGATCTAAAAGTCTACCAACAGGTGTGGGTGTTGTGGAGCAATGGGTTAAGCCACTACCTGGGATTTCCACATCCCGTATCAGAGTGGATACTCTGCTTCCAACCAGCTCCCTGCTAATGGACTTGGGAGAGAGCAGAATTCAGCCCAAAAGCTGGCCATTGTGGCCACTGGCAACCAGCAGATGGAAGGCTTCTCTCTCTCTCTCTCTGACTCTGTCTCTCTCTAGCTCTTTCAAATAAATAAATAAATCTTTTAAGAAAGAGTGGATGGGCCGGCGCCGTGGCTCAACAGGCTAATCCTCCGCCTTGCGGCGCCGGCACACCGGGTTCTAGTCCCGGTCGGGGTGCCGGATTCTGTCCCGATTGCCCCTCTTCCAGGCCAGCCCTCTGCTATGGCCCGGGAGTGCAGTGGAGGATGGCCCAAGTGCTTGGGCCCTGCACCCCATGGGAGACCAGGAAAAAGCACCTAGCCCCTGGCTCCTGCCATCGGATAAGCGCAGTGTGCCGGCCGCAGCGCGCCGGCCGCGGCAGCCATTGGAGGGTGAACCAACGGCAAAAGGAAGACCTTTCTCTCTCTCTCTCTCTCACTGTCCACTCTGCCTGTCACAAAAAAAAAAAAAAAAAAAAAAAAGAAAGAGTGGATGGAAGAATCTTTCTCTCTTTGTGTCACTCTTTCAAATAAACAAAATAAAGTAAAATGTCTATCAGTGGGAATTTAGAGCTGACACTGGAGTTAAGATTTGAAAGTAAACCAGAGGTCAGCGGGACAGGACAGTAGGAGGTGCCGTCAAAGTCTTTCTGGCAGTTTTCACTTCCTCGGAAGCACGGAAGTGTGAGCTCCCTACAAATGTGGCTGACGCTGGCTGCAGGGGGTTTCTTAAGGGCTCTGACCTACAGCAAGCAGGAGCTCTGGGTTGGGGGTTAAGAAACTGGGGGCCTTCCTGTTTATGACCAGAGGCCTCTCACCTACCTGTGACGGTTGAGGGGTTTTGAGAAAGTTCATGGAAATGCACATTATGAAAAAACTAGGGTATGGATTAAACATATTATTTTTTTTTGCACCAATATATACTCCTCATGGAAAAATTAAGGGGGTAGGATCAGAACAATTTTAATTCATATCATATAATAATAATAATTTTAATTCATATCATATATAGATATCATATATATCTACCAAATGCTCTCCCTTCAATGTAAAAGCAGATAGAAGAGTGTAACTTTTGGCTAACAAGCATCTATCTCTACATCCCTGGCTCTCCCTCACCCTGCTCTGGTCTCCAACAAAACCCAAGAAAACCACTGGGAAACCAAACAACCCTTTATTACCCTTCAACGCAAATGTTCTAGAATTGTGGGAGATATACTTTAATTTCCGCAGAAATAATTATATATGAATAAACACTAAACCTGTTTTCTAAAAGTGATGAGAACCTTCCTACTAAATCTGATGGATTATTTTGCTTTGTAAAGTTAGAGGGATCAGATTCAAGTAGGAAGTGGCAAATACACCTTCCAACTGAAAGGTTCTTATAATTTGAATGACAAAGGGTCCCGATGGCCTGGTTGCCACAATCAAGTCATCTGTGCTAAGTAAAAAGCAAAGTTATACCACAGTACTTAGAAAACTTTGTAAAGAAATGAAATGAAAAGTAATATATATTTTGGTAAATACAGTTTTTCATAATATGTGAGAAATGTATAAAAATATAGATTTCAAATTTTTCTACCAAAATAAGCTTTTAATTCTATTTTCTGTGAACTTTTTGAGTCACATTTATATGTATTTTATAAATGCTGATCACAGAGTCTGACAATAGATGTATAATGAACATATCATTTGAAGGCTCATACTTGATTATTTAAAAATTTAGTTATTTTTATCCTATTTGACAGGCAGAGACACAGAGAAAGAGAAAGATAGGGACAGAGATATTTTCCATCACTGGTTTGCCCCCAGATGCCTGCAACAGCTGGGGATAGGCCGGGCTGAAGCCAGGAATTTGGATCTCACTCTGAGTCTCCCAAATGGGTGGCAGGGACCCAAGTACTTGAGCCATCCCGCTGCCTCCCAAGGTGCACGTTAGCAGGAAGCTGGAGTCAAGACTCACAACCAGGTACTCTGGTATGAGAGGCGGGGACCCCAAGTGGCATCTCAGCCTCTGCACCAGATACCCACCCCTAGTAGTTGACGATTTTTGTTAAGTGGATCTCTAAACACCAGCTATACTCTTAAAATATTCTGTAGCCTGCTAATTAAATACAGAAGTATTAGTCATTCTATCAACACACTTCACAAAATCTAGAAACCGAGAAAGACCTCAAAAACTGTTTAATCCTAAAACATCGACCTCGATCCAGAAGCTGAGGCCTGGGTCAGCTAAGGGTAACCACCCCTGACATACATACTTGTGTGTATACCACAAACATCTGCATTACATGCATATAATATATTTATAATCTATGGGCATCATGGCCAACTCAGTTCCAGCATCCACAATGACAGCATGGCAGGAAGATGTCCTGACAGTGGCATACAGGATGTAAAAATCAGACTCTTAACACTCTAGACCAAAGGCATCACTTTCTCAGCCATTAGGTTGTAGAAACTGGTGGTGGGGTGTGTGTGTGGGGGCAGTGCGGGCTGCCAGGCGCATGGGACCCTGAGAACTCATAGCATGCATGGATGGCTGTTGAGATCTGACTGCTAAGCACTGGACTGCTCTTTAGCAAGGCAGATGGATGCTTCCCAAATCCTTGTTTTTAATTTGTGAGTACAGTAAAAATGTATTCCACTTTCTTATCAGTGATGAAATAGACAGAGGTGGGAGGGAAGAAGGGAGGCAGAAAAGTGAATGTCAGGGAAAGCAAGGAGGAAAGGAAGGAGGGTAATGCATGCTCTCTGTGGGTTCAACATGGCCAAGGGTCCCTAGCCAGTAACCCCAGAGTTAAAACTAACACGGGAAAATTCTCTAGGTCCTGGAGTGAAATGTGGAATTGAAGTTTTACTATTTAGGGGGCCTGCATTGTGGTGTAGCACGTAAAGCTACCACCTGTGACCTGGCATCCCATATGGGTACCAGTTCGAGTCTTGGCTGCTCCCCTTCTGATCCAGCTCCCTGCTGATGGCATGAGAAAAGCAGTGGAAAATGGCCCAAGTTCTTGGGCTCCTGCACCCACGTTGGGGAGCTGGAAGAGGCTCCTGGCTTCTGGCTTCAGCCTGGCCCAGTCCTGGCCTTTGCAGATATCTGGTGAGTAAACCAGCAGATGGACGATCTCTCTCTCTCTCTCTCTCTCTCTCTCTCTCTGTGTGTGTGTGTGTGTGTGTGTCGGATTCTCCCTCTCTCTGTAACTCTTTCAAAATAAATAAATAAATAAATCTTAAATTTTTTTTTACTATTTATATAACCGTATAACATGCACATATATACGTATACCACACATACAAATATGCGATACTGCCCTGAAATCACGGTGCACTTATATTCTAGAACTTTGCTAAACCCTTCATGAACAAAATTATTGAGCTGGGTTTCCACAACAATCCTGGAAAGTTATTTTCCTTTATTTTGTGTATGAGGGAACGCATTCCAATAGGTAGCGGTTGGGACTAAACACAGAAATGTGCAGTGAGAACGCTCTGCTCCCCACCCCCCACCGCCTGCTTCTTCCCCCACATTATTCTATCAGCTGGAAATAATTAAAATGTTATGGGGAAAACTTGCCAACTGGTGACATCTGTTTGCTTATTATACTGGCTTTTGTATATAAATCTTCCACATCTTAAACTTTAGGATTTAAGTCTTATAATCCCACTAGGATGAACTTTCACTGCATTGCTCATTCAGATAAAGATGACTGTTATTAATTCTGTGAGCCACACATAAAACTAATCAACTAGAAATGAGCTAGCAGTGCTAAACCAACTGTGTTGACCACAATCCTCCCTGGATCAGAATGTTACCAGCGGTCACTTGGGCATGAAGGGTTGGACTTGATGTAGTGGGAGCAAAAATCCTACTAACCCCTCAGTGAGCCAGTGTGGTTAAGGGAGCCGAAAATACTAAGTGGACAGATGTGTTTACACAATTATTTCAGCTGAACAGATCCAGCCTGAGTATGCAACCCTCTGAAATAACCCCATACTTCTTTAGAAACAAGTGTCTCTGGACGACATGCTACATGAAGTTTGATAAGAACATTCTGTTTTGGGGAGAGTATGCAAAAGATGCTAGAAGCTCTGATGGCCTGGAATCCAAATACCAAGCCCTGGGATCACTGCAATGTGTTCCAGATTCGTTCCCATCTGTCCTGTGTGGTTAGTGGGAGCTACCCCAACCCTGACCTAACTCATTCCACAATTATCCCCTCACATTCATACTTCTGTGATCTTAGGTCATGGGCTAAATCTTCTTGGATTTCCCCCTCCCACACCCTGCCCTTTTCTTACAACCACTGGTACCACCCACTGCCAGCCTCTTCCATGCAGGAGAGTAGAATGGCAGCCACCTTTGACATCATAACAGATGGGCCAGACTGGAAAGGCTACACACAAGTGCCACGTCGGCTCTTAGAAACATGGCTCAGGAGCTGTTGAATCCAGCTATGAGGCTATGAGACTGGCCTAACGTTCCAGGTGCCTTTATTGAAGGTTCACTATATGTCAGGCATTGCACAGCCATCTCTTACAGGAATTCATGGAATCTGCTTGATTCCTGTATAGGAGGGCTCTGAAGGTTCCTAATCCAAGTATCCTAATGATGATGATACCAAGGCTATGAGCCATTACATAAGCTGCCCAAGGTGCAGTCAAGCCTGAGTCCCAAGCTTGTGTTCTTCCCACATTCCACTGCCTTAAATTACAGAGTGAATAAGGCCAGTTCCCCTGCATACCTGCCAGTCTAGAATCTCCCATCATTCTAAACTCTTATTGGGGCAGATGTATACTTTATTCTAAAACAATCTGCCCAACCACAGAATGTATTCCACACTCTGTTAGAATGTGTTAACTTTTAAAATTTACCCTTAGGATAGAGAACACGCAGGCTGCGGTAGATAATGACAGTCTTCTAAACTGCAGGAAAATATTTTAAATAAAGAATGTTAGAATGTATATATTTCAATTTAAGCAGGTTCCACAATATGCTACCCATGGTGTTTGCATGAGTGGCATCTTGGGTTTTAAGAGATGGTCAAGCACAATGTTTGTTATAGCACTGCTGGTGAGAGTGCAGTGTGGGGCGACCTAAGTGCCCACCACTAGTGGGGCACTGAGTAAAATGTGGTGTTTGTATACTTCAGGATACAACGGGGAAGTCAGAATCAACCCATCAGATATTCATATGGCTGCACAATTACATCTTAAAACACAGTATTAATTATATGCACACAAAACTAAACAGATGTAAAATGTTGGTAATATGAGAAAATTAGTTGTATAACATGGTTAATTGTATACATTTAAAAACACACAAAGCACACTACACTTTTCAATTTATTCATAGCCAAGGAAACACTAAGCATACAGGATGGAGTGCACCTTCAGGGGAAAGGAATGGGTGTGGGTAAACAGAAACAAGAGAGGATCTTGCACTGAGGGCTGCACACAGAAGGCCAGGAGCTGAGAACAGTGATAACTTTAACCTTCTACACCAAAGGGTTAGGAAAAGAGAAAGGTAGGGAAGATGGACAGACAGGATGCATATAATTTATGAATCTAGCTCAGAGCACTGACTCCACACATTCACTTTTATCTTTTAGTCCTATTTTCACTTTATAGTGGCATAATAGACAGCCATCAGCTTCAGAAACTGCATGTGTGTAACACACAATCTGCCACCATCCGCTGCCCTGATGGGAACACAGCCTGAATATTCAGACACTGAAACTAGTACTTGTTGGCAATAGAACTGAAGTCTTTAGTCCTGTGAAAAAGTGCTCTGTTTTCTTTGCATCAAAATATACACTGGCAGAACACAAACCACGCAGAGATGAAGGAAGTAAAAAGCACAGTGCCTAGCTATTGACTCCCTGGGATTTAAAGTCTGAGCCTTCTGCCCCCTTCCTTTGCTCCCCTCCACCCACTGAATCCAAGGCGTGGCAGTGATCGAGAATTTCCATTCCTTGGACCCCAGCCTCTGAGAGTCCTCCTGTCCCTTAACCTCAGGCCAGCTGGGGAGGCGCTGTGGTGGTTGGGGAAAAAGCCTTCAGGAGCCAGCGCTGGTGAATGAACTCCTAAACAAACTCTCCACTGACACATCACTAAAAATAAGTATGCTTACATGCATAACACATTTTTGGAACAGTAAGCTGAACTTGCTCTTTATCCTCTCTAGAGACTTACGTTTCACTTTTATTCAACTTTATATAAAATTAAATGCAGGTGCAACAACTCTGAGCTTTGTAGGTAGTAACTTTGGATGTGATAAATGCACATCTGCCAAGAAGTTAAGGGATCGCCGAGGGAGTGGACAGGCTCTGTATATCAGCTGCAAGCCCGGATTCCGGTCAAACGCTGATAAGGCTCACTTGGGCATTGCCTTATTTAGTCAGACTGCACTGCTGAAACACGGGTGCACGGTGACAACTGCGCATGCTATTACAAGTCCTTCTCCTTTCAGTCATCTGCTGACACACCAATTAACAAAAGTGTTCCCGTTATCGAAACGGCCTACTGCCTTCCTACCAGCAACTTTCCTACAAAGAACCATCATGATGATATTACAAGTAAACCCCAGTGTTTACCTGGCAAAAGAATTCTCATACAGTCATATAAATAAAAAAAAAATTCCGTTCAGCCTCCCCTCACAACACTGAACAAATTATAATATTGTATATTAGTGCTCTATTGGTTTGGCTAAATTGCCTACTTTTTCCCACAGACAGACCAGTATGAGTCCTGTTTCTAAGTGTATTCTTTTAAAAAAATGGGCATTATGGTATTGTAAAGAACAGCCTTCTATCAGGAAGTCAGTGACTTGATCTACACCTAATGCTGCTATGAATAATATCAATCTTTCTCTTTTCTCTTTCCCCCCCATACACATCCCCACCTACATGTTTTTAAATGATTTTTGCAAGTCTAGAATGTGAGCTAGTTTTAATTGCTTATATCAAGATATGTCAAGGAAGCTCATGGAAAATGGAATTAAAAGATACTTATTTTGGTTCAAAAATTTATAAATCTATTTTTTTCATAATATTTGTTTTCCATGAAATTTCTGAAGACCCCTCTATGCATGTTTTCAAAAATATTTTGCACCAAAATAAACTTTTCTTTTAATTCCAATTTCCATGAACTTTTTGAAGTACCTGTGTAGAATGAGGAAGTGCTTTATGAGCTAATATGGGATGATCTCAAATATATGGTTAAAAACAACAACAAAAATCATTTTGCAGTATGTATTCTAAGCTACAGCCTATACTTCTGCAATTCCAAGATTTAAAAGTTTTAAAAACTAAAGTTCACTTTAAGTTTAGTGCCCAAACTTTACAATAACACCTGAATGCAGTGGACACAAGGTTCTTCTCTACCCCACTTTTTGTGAGTTTTTGGTTTCTCTGGAAAAGTAATGTGTTTGATTACTCTGTGTGGCTCAGAGCCCCTGAGGATATTATGTAATGTATGCTATAAGCCCTGTACTGCTTTTCTAATGTCCAATAAGTTCTGAGTTCTAGAACATACCCAGACTCACAAGGTTATGGAGAGCAATTGTGGACCTGGGGTCTGTGATCATCTTTTGAAAGGGCTTTGAAAAAAATACATATTTGCACATATAAATATCAGAAAACATTTTATGAAGATACTAATAACATCTGCTCCCTTCAGGAAAAGTACTTGGTTTGTAAGAGTGAGGAGAGGGAGGGCAATTTATTAATCAGTCTATTTCATTTTGTAACTTACAAAATTTGAATCATGTACATGTGTCATCTTCAAGAAATAACATTCAAAATTTTTAAAGTTCAAACTTTTAAAAATCACCATTTGTACATACATGGTAAGAGACTGGTCTACTTAAACCACGAGCAAGTTATTGTACTACTACTGTTGGCCAATACGTTTGACCAGCTCTTCCTGGTCACCATAAATTCTCATTTTCTTGACGTACATTTTTAGTACACCTAACTCTTTCCAATGCAGCCAGTCCTGCCTTTAGAAAGTTTCTCCAATCAGGTCTTCAACTCCCTAACCCATTTGGGATTCCTTAACTTTTGCCTGTCATTCTATAAAACTTGTTCAAATGACCAGAATCAGGCTTACTTATAGGTCCTATCTTCTCCATGACACCGAAATCCGTGAAAGCAGGAATAGAATAATCTGGCTTTAAAAAGTTTACTTGGCACAGTTTTTCTCCCATCAATGGTCAATGACCTTGTTATATATACTGGGTCTTCCTCAAGAGCCTCCCAGCGTCTGCCCAAATAGTAGGTGACAAATATGTGTAAAACTGAATTCAGCTTATGGAACACAATCATCTCCCAGGAAAGTTCTATAATGAAAATAAAATGGAAAACATAATCAAGGCAGACTCTTGAAGACGCAAAGTGCTACCTGCAATGATAAATGTCTCTGTGCAAGATCCAGCCCCGGGCTCACAGGGAGCAGCTGAGAACTTAGAATTCTAAAGTGCTGCTAGCTGCACTTAAGGGAGAGCAACCCGGTGACATCCTGGAACTCTTCATATGAAACAAAGGGTCCAGTAAGAATTACTTTTAGTTACAAATGGTATTTGTTCTCTGGTAAAGAAAAAGGTGTGAAGTCCCAAGAACTTAAATTAAGATTCAATATCTTTAAAAATCATGCGCTAGGGGCCAGCATTGTAGCGTGGCAGTTTAAGTCACTGCCAGCAATGCCAGCATCCCATATGAGCAGCAGTTCAATTCCAGGCCACTCCACTTCCGATCCAGTTTCCTGCCAATGTGCCTGGGAAGGCAGTGGAAGATGGTCCAGTGCTGAGGTCCCTACCTCCCATATGGGAGACCAGGATGAAGTTCCAGGCTCCGGGCTCAGCCACTGTGCCCATCTGCAGAGTGAACCAGTGGATGAAGATCTTTCACTCTTGCTGTCACTCTGCTTTTCAAATAAATATATTTTTTAAAAAAATAAGTATCACGGGGGCTGGTGCCATGGCTCACTTGGTTAATCCTCTGCCTGCGGCCCTGGCATCCCATATGGGCACCGGGTTCTAGTCCAGGTTGCTCCTCTTCCAATCCAGCTCTCTGCTGTGGCCCAGGAAGGCAGTGGAGGATGGCCCAAGTGCTTGGGTCCCTGCACTTGCATGGAGACCAGAAGGACCAGGCACCTGGCTTCAGATCGGCATAGCTCCAGCCGTAGCGGCCATTTGGGGAGTGAACCAACGGAAGGAAGACCTTTCTCTCTGTATCTCTCTCTCTAACTCTGTTAAGTAAATAAATAAATAAATAAATTATAAGAATCATGGACTACTAAATTTAGAGACAACCCAAATCCTTATCATGCTTAGATTCCTTGAAATCACTTCAAAATGATTTTTGCAAAGGTCACTAAATTGCACAATTTACCCATGCAGTACACAATTAGTCCAGTTTCTCAAGACGGAAGGCAGAGACTTTCGAAGAAGGTGAAGTTCCACCCACATCCAGGTTTACCTTCTGGCCTGGGAATCAAGCCTTTGTATTTAAAATCACCAAAAGCAATAAAAATATCAGCTATACTTCTCTTGGAAATCATTACTACTGAAGAAGTTTGGTTTTAAATCACAAACTGAACAGCCAGTTTTCAATACAAATTTGTTTCCTTGTAGCTGATAACTCACAGATTTAAAAAAAAAAAAAGCCAGAAAACCTTGGCAACAATTCCAAGCCACCACTCTCACTTTACAGAGGAGAAAACAGAGGCCAAGGAAGTCAGTTTATTGGATGCGTTCTATCTGCGAGGTGTACGTACAATTATTCAAAAGAACTGGCTGAACTTATTTAAAGAAGCAAGTACAGTGTTGCTTTAGTAAGGACTCAGAAATCTGCATGGAAGGCCACGGAGAAGCAGACAGATGGAGGGGAGGGAGAAGGCAGCCCTAGGTGGGGCTTTGGCAGGGCTGGGTTTCATCCTCCTTCCTCCATAGGGCATAGGCCTCCCACTACTGGCTCCAGCAGGATTTCAGCAGCATCAGTGCCCTGTGAGCCTCTGTCTCCTCCAAGGCCTGCCTTGAAAACACACTCTGGAGGCGGCTGGCATTGGGGCACAGAGGGTTAAGCTGTGGCCTGCAGCACCGGCATCCCGTATCAGCGCAGGTCGAGTCCTGGCTTCTCCACTTCTGATCCAACTCCCTGCCAATGTGCCTGGGGAAGCAGCACAGACGGCCCAAGTTCTTGTACCCCTGTACCCACATGAGAGACCTGGAGAGGGTTCCTGGCTCCTGGCTTCAGCCTGGCCCAGCCCTGGCTGTTGCTGCCATTTGGGGAGTGAACCAGTGGCTGAGGATTTCTCTTACTCTATAGCACTGACTTTAAAATAAATATTTTTTTAAAAAGAAAACTCATTTCTTGAACAGGAAGCCTCAGCAGGTTGTCAATGAACAGCCATGAATGACTTCAGGGTAAGAAGGGGCAAAGCGGAGTTGAACAGATAAGAGGAAGTGGAAAAGTCAGAAAAATGGGAGGGAATCAAAGGCAGGTGTGGGTGAAGACATGGTAAAGCTGGAGGAGACAGAAATACAGGTAAGGAGCATACAAACAGTTTAGCAAACCCTTTCTTGGGAAGGTAAAACAAAAAGAAAGTCAAGCCCCTGGACAATCTCCCAAGACATGAATGTGTGTGTCATCCTCACTAAATACAAAATAAATAGCAGACACTTTGGTAACTTAGCTGACAATATCTTAGGTTATTTGAATAGTCTTTTCTTTGCAAGTGTCAGATAAAAGCTATGGAATAGCTTAATTCTGTAGAGCTGACTTAGCCTTAAAAGTGACTCTATTATTATTATTTTTTGGACAAGCAGAGTGGACAGTGAGAGAGAGAGAGGCAGAGAGAAAGGTCTTCCTTTGCCTTTGGTTCACCCTCCAATGGCCGCCGCGGCTGGCGCACCGTGGCCAGCGCACTGCGCTGATCCGAAGGCAGGAGCCAGGTGCTTCTCCTGGTCTCCCATGGGGTGCAGGGCCCAAGCACTTGGGCCATCCTCCACTGCACTCCTGGGCCATAGCAGAGGGCTGGCCTGGGAGAGGGGCAACCCGAACAGAATCCGTCGCCCTGACTGGGACTAGAACCCGGTGTGCCGGCACTGCAAGGTGGAGGATTAGCCTATTGAGCCTCGGCGCTGACCAAAAGTGACTCTCAAACTGTACTGATGCTTCGTGCACAGAGGGAAGATCTTGTTACATTTCCTGCTGGGCCATCATGTAGTCACCAGTTAGAGGGAGGCTGAGGGATCTGGAGGGACAGGCAGACACTCAGAGGAGCACACTGTGGACAGATAAGCCACTTGGCTTTGCTGTGTGTATTGTGAGGTGCCCAGGAGATGTCACAGGGAAGAGTCACTCATTCAGTCACTCAATGACTCTGAAATGCCAGCACCCGTTCAGAGAGACATGCATCTTGACACCCACGAAAACCAGGCAATTTTCAACAATAGCAAAGCACATTTTCTAGAGAAGCCTTCCTGCCTGAGAAATGGAGCAACAAGTCAGTAAGATCTGATTTTTGTTGTGTTACAGGATGGAAAAGAAATGACTAGTGTGACTTCACATAACCCCCATCACGGCAGTGGCTGCTTCCCTGACACTTAACACAGGCAGAGGAAGGTGGTAACACAAAGTGGCTGAGCGAGAACGAGGCAGTCTAACAGCTTGAGGGCTCTAAGTGAAGATGTGATACAGTAAAGAGAAAAGAAAGCAGAGACTGCTGCTGTTGTGCAACAGGTTAGGTGGCTACCTGTGGTGCGAGCATCCCATACTGGAGTGCAGGTTCGAGTCCTGGCTGCTCTGCTTCAGACGCAGCTCCCTGCTAAATGTGCCTGGGAAAGTAGTGGAAGATGACCAAGCATATGGGTCCCTGCCACTCATGTGGGAAACCCAGATGAGCCCAACCTCGGCTATTGTGGCCATTTAAGGAATGAACCCGCAGATGGAAGATTTGTCTTTCCCTCTCAGATTTTCTACATTTCAAATAAGTAAATCTTAAAAAAAGAAACTTTCAAATATATTTACTTGACAAATACCCAATAATCACAACGTCTCATAACATGCTGTGACCTGGCTGTGTCTTGAGACACTGCCCACTGTGCTGCCACTGTCCCCCACTCCTGCTTCTATGTCCACTCCCCCTGCTCTCTCCTGCTCAGAACACCCTTCCCTACGTCTGCCTCCCAAATCCTTCCTTCAGTTCCAGATTCAACTCTACACCTTCCCCACTAGGCCTTTCCTGATGCTTGCACAGGGATGAATCCACGATGTTCTTTCAAAAGGCTGAAACACACAGCTGATTCTACCCTGGCACTTGCTCTTCACCTTATGTCTCGGTGGCGCATGGCGTTCCGTGACTATAAAAGCTGCTTTAAAATGGAATTAAAAGAAGACTGCCTTCTGCTCTTCTGAGTCCCTGAATGTCCTGTGGCATTTACTCACACAAGTGCTCCTGAGTGTGCACTCATGAAGGGCAGTGGGCTAAGTCTTCCATGAATGGCCTAGAGAAGCTTGGTGTGCGGCCTGTGAATACCAACTTCTGTCTCCCTATTTGTTTTGAAGATTTATTTTATTTGAAAGGCAGAGCTAGAGAGAGACAGAGACAGACAGACACAGAGAAGGACGGAAGGAGGGAGAAGGAAGGAGAGAGAGAGGGAGACAGCTTCCATGTGAAACTTCACTCCCCAAATGGCCACGATAGCTGAGGCTGGGCCAGGCCTAGCCAGGAGCCAGGAACTCCATCCGGGTCTCCCACATGGGGGTTAGCAGCACAAGTCTTGACTCCGTGTTCTGTTGCTTTCCTAGGTGCATTAGCAGGGAGCTATTGGGAGTGGAGTAGTTGGGATTTGGACTGTGCTCATAAGGGATACTGGTGTCACAGGCGGCAGGTTAACCCATGATGCCACAATCATGGCCCCAATCTCGCTATTTAAAAAAAAAAAAAAGATTGATTTATTTGAAAGATAGAATTACAGAGAGAGGGAGAGAAAGAGAGCCTTTATTTGCTGGTTGTCTCAGCTGGGGCTCTGCCAGGCTGAACCCAAGAACCAGGCACTCCATTCAGGGTCTCCTACGTTGGTGGCAGGGTCCCAAACACTTGGGCTCTATCCCACTGCTTTCTGTGGAGCATCAGCAGGGAGCTGGATTGGAAGTGGAGCAGCAGGGACTGAAATAGGCATGCTCATCTAGGATATAGCCATCCCCCACACCCATTGTCCGGAACATCCCTATTTTTAAATTAATTTTTCTGACATCATTTTGCACATTGAAAAATTCACTCAAGTAGATACTGGTGGGAAAGACTGGTTTCAGAGCTAAAGAGACACACTTAGAAAAGGAGAAAATGAATATGTTTTAGAAATCTGAGATTTCACATTGCTTTTTAACAAAAAAAAAGTTGAACAAAAAACTAGTCTAAGAATTTCCTTTCTGGCTTTGATGCTATTTTCTCCTACTTTAAAGTGCTGCCATTCTCTGAGCAGCTTGATTGAAGTAATAGAAAGTGGGAATGCAGAAATGCAGACGTGTAGGTGGGCAACTGTGCTGCAAAGGGCAGTCAGTCAGGCCCTGTTTAGCGAGGCAGGCCCCAGGACAAAGACCCAGGTGTGCAGCTCAAAGCTGTTCAAACATCCACAGCAGATGGCATGCAGGGGTGAAGCAGGTCTGAGGTTTAGAAAGGAAGCCTGCATCGCAAAAGCCTGTCTTTCCCACCAAGGTTTGCACACACCCTGGAGTGCTTGGACTTCAAACAGAGGGGCAGTGGAGCCCACTGCAGGCCACCATGTTTCTTCCTATTAGTGTGCAATGGGTTGGGAGAAACTCACTGACTCTGTTCCGCAATCTCTACAGCTACTAGGGCACTGCAACAAGCCTGTGGAAAACAGAATTCAGATAAGGATTTGAGTGCAAAACCTGCTGAAATCCATGCACACAAGGGGGTCTTCCAGAAGTTCTAGGAAAGCGTGTATTAAGAAAAGACTACAAGTGGATTTCAAATCTTTTTGCACTCAAATAAACATCTTCTAATTCTTTTTACATGACCTTCTGGAAGCATCCTATATATTTCTCAGAGATCTATGAGCGACAGTGAAGCTCCACTTATCCAACCTAACTAGACACTTACTACGCAAGATTCACAAAAGCCTTGGGTAGTGCCTCAGGACATTATCACATCCTTAATACGTCCAGTGTGGCAGTGAGTAAGCCACATCATCAGAAATGTGCCCCCGAAAGGGAGTACGAGCTTCCTCTTGCACAGAGCTCAGGAGCACTGGGCACTGTTCTCATCACTGAACAGAGCGAGAAGATCTGACTCCCCCTCTCTGTGTAGCTCTGCCTTTCAAAAACAATTCATCTTTTTAAAAAAAAATTGCTATGATGTGACAGTTACATATTTTTTAAAAAAGATATCAAAACGAAGTCCTGAGCTTCTTCGGCTGCCATGCCCATGAGGAATTGTTTCTCCTTTTTCTTTTCTGAAATGCACAGTGATGCAGCCCACATTCACCTCTCCCCTGATTTCTGGCATTAATAGCCGACTCTGAGTTGACTTCCCATCTCTCTTCCCACACGGCCAGACTGACCACAAAGAGGGGTGCACGCTGCATCCGAGCTGAAGCAATGGGGCAGTGCCAGGCCACACCACCACCTCTGAGAGAGCTCTGCCCGGAAGAGCCTGGTTTGGAGCCATATGTTGGAGGACCCTGGAGGTGGCCAACTGACACACCTGCTTCTCACTCACAGCCTGGAGAAGTGGGGCCTCCCTTCCAGAGCACAGCCCCACCCCACCCCTGCCCCGCAGGCTTCGAAAACACCATGTGGTCCTCATTCTGGTCTGTCCTTGGGGAGCAAAGCAGAGCAACCCTGCCTATCCGGAGGAGCTCCTTTAAATGTAGGTGTTGGCGTAGCCCCCGGAACCCATACAGCAAAGTAGAAACTGCTCAAGGGTAGACAGGGAATTCATGATGAACTCCTCTGCCCAGGGCCTGTCTCCTGACTCCTCCCTGCTGAAGACAAGGAGCCCCAGCACCTGCCTTTCTGCACCTTCTTGGGGTGCTGCGGGGCTGCAGATGATCACACACACACCCACACCCTACCGGATTCACCTCCCCAGCCTCACTGCTTCGGGCAGCACTTGAACCCCATGCAGGAGACAAGGGGAGAAGCCAAGAGCTGTCAGCGACAATGAATGAAGCACAGGCAGCAGCAGGCCTGGGTGGACCTGCTGCAGCACTCAGGTGACCGAGCCAAAGTAGGCGGAAGGCACAGACTTCCCCACCAAGCTGTCTTCTCCCAAGAGCTCCTTCCTTGTCTTCCCTGGACAGATATCTTTCCTGGTGACACTCCCACCCACTGCCTGAACCCTCAGGGAGCTCTTGTCAGCTCTGTTGCCAGCTGTTTATGTAGCTATAGAAATTCCCAGGAGCGGGGCCGGCACTGTGGCACAGCAGGTTAATGCACTGGCATCCCATTTGGATGCTGGTTCTAGTCCCAGCTGCTCCAGTTCTGATCCAGTTCTCTGCTATGTCCTGGGAAAGCAGTAGAAAATGGCCCAAGTCCTTGGGCCCCCGTACCCACATGGGAGACCGGGAAGAAGCTCCTGGCTCCTGGCTTTGGATCAGCGCAGCTCCGGCCGTTGCAGCCATCTGGGGAGTGAACCAGTGGATGGAAGACCTCTCTCTCTCTACCTCTAACTCTTTCAAATAAATAAAACAAATCTTTAAAAAAAAAATAAAAAAGAAATTCCCAGGAGGATAAGGACCATACTTTTCCATGTTGGTTTCACCCAGGGAACCTGCTATACCTGCTTTGCATATTCCCGTATGTGAAACATGGAAATACACTTTTCACCTCAGCTTTATTAACTCTTTTAGCTTTCAAATAGTCCTTTGAGTAGCGATTCATATTTGTTTCCCATTTTACAAATAAGGAGTGAGAGACATGGAAAGGTAAGCCGTGTTCCTGACTCCCTTGGCAAGGTCAAGGTTTGGATCGACTGCCTGGCTGCAGAATGCAGGTTCTCAACCATTATCGACACCACTGCTTGCTTCTCTGGGCCCTAGAACTACACAGAATATGATGCCGATACTGAATAAACAAACCAGATCTCTAAATCCTCCACACTTTTGCCCACGCAGGTGCCTTTGCTTGTCTCCTCAAAGACTGTGGCTCAACAGTGGTCTCTGGAAAGTCTCCTGTGGTTCCTGCAGGTGGCCGGGGACCTCCTGCAGGGCCCTACCTACACTGTCCTTGGTTGCACCCCACTTCTCTTCACAACGTATATTACCCTCTGAGCTCTCTGAGGGCAAGGGCTGCCTTTCTGTAATACTCAGCATGGAAGTATATAGCAATTGTTGGGCTTATGTAGCACTTGTGGAGTGCTGTTCACTGTATTAGGGGCACTTATATACACTTGATCTCACTTAATTTTCCCATTCTGTGAGATGGGTGTTATATAGTCCCCATTTTCTGGATACGAGATCTAAAGTCTCAAGGTTGGATGGCACTGGAGTAAAATTTTCCACCTCAACCAGGGTCTTGCTGGTACGGTGCCCCACCCCCACAGGGCAGGGCCAGCAACCCAGGGAAGAGGGCAGGCTGTTCTTTTTCAGGTTGGCTGCACGTGGGTCTCGGGTTCTTTGCCCTGGGTTCTGATCTGAATCTGTGCAGGCAGTGAGTACCATCCTCAGCTCACAAAATCTTTCAGAGCTCTAACAAAACTGTAACATTCATCTGTTCATCACGTGTCACCCAGCTGTCAGGTGTGTCTCAGCTGAGCCTACTAAGTCAGTATCACTTCCTATAAAGGACTTGTGGGACTGAACATTTATACAAGAATCTCAATAAGGAGCTTAAAAGATATGATATATATGATATATATGATATATATATATATATATAGGTAGTATTGAGTGAAAGATTAACTGTCAAAGACCTAATAAGAGCTTAGCTGTACTGCATTCTCTGCCTCTAGGAAAGACTACTAACTCAAAGAAGATGGACCAATTAAAACCAAGAATTCAGAATGCCTACAATGTCTTGATGTCTGTGCTAGGCTCCATGCAAGTATCAAATATAGAAAAATTTTCTTAACTATATAGTATGATTAATAAGCATAAAGCAGGCTACAACAGCCTAAAAATGCCCTATTTATGAGTATCACTGCCTTTCCCAGTGTACGACAACACCTGGGATACAACCTCCAGAAGTGGCTCTTACTAAAAACGGTTCCAGCTCCCTTTAGATTTCTGCTTACATCAGGAAAATCTTTTAGTAACTCTACCTGGCTTTAGAGATCATTAGCTCAGTAGCTATGACTTTAGACATCTAAAAATTATTTAGAATTTAAGTGAGCAGAATGTTATACTAATCAGAGATGCAATGGATAAAGGAGGAACAGAAAAATTAAGGGGAAAATTTCCTCTAGATATTGTAAGAAATTCCAGTTACACACAGACTATGCTAAGTCCCTAAAGATGTTACACCTATTGGTGCAGGGTCTATAAATGTTAAACGTTCTGAAAAAATTCATTTTTTCCTACCATGAAATCCCTCTCTTCCTTGCTCCTACCCCCATCAGCTTTATTAAAGTCTAATTGACAAATAACAATTGTATTTATGATAAACAACACGTTTTGGTGTATCGAATCACTGCAGAATGATTAAATCAAGCTAATTAACGTATCAGAGGAATCCTTCTCAACCTCCATGTCTTAAAAACTTGAACCCTGACATCCCTAGATAATTCAAAGTCCTCATATGTGGGTCTTCAAAAAGTGCATGGAATATGTGTATTATGAAAAAATTATGTGAGGCTGGTAAAGTGGTGCACTGGGGTAAGCCACTGCCTGAAGTGGCTGGCATCCCACATCAGAGCACAGGTTTAGACTCTGCTACTCCACTTCTGATCCAGCTCCCTGTCAATGAACCTGGAAGAGCAGTGGAGGATGGCCCAGTTATTTGAGCTCCTGCCACCCACGTGGGAGATCCAGCTGGGGTTCTAGACTCTTGGTTTTGACTTGGTCCAACCCCTACCATTGTGGCCACGTGGGAATGAACCAGCAGATGGAAGATCATCGCTTTCTCCGTCTCCATCAGCCTGCCTTTCAAATAAATAAATCTTAAAAAAAAAATAAACTCTATGTATGGATTTCAAAACGTTTTTGGCACCAAAGCAGCATTTTTTCATTCTACTTTTCCAGGAACTTCCTGCAGTGACCTCATACAGAAAGTACAGAGCATGACTCAGTGCAATCCATGATTGTGCAGGAGTAATTTATTCCTGCAGAGTTTATGATATAAACACTTATATTTTGATTCACTTGTTTATCACTTAGTAAAAATATTTTTCCTTTTTCATAGTTTCCTGTTTTATGAACCAAAAAAAAAGCCATTAATACACTAGAGCAGAATATTCACGTTAACTAGTTTCTTAATAGAAAAACTAGATTGCCCAGCAGGGACCCCTGTGTTTCATCAAGTACCCCCCCCACACACACAACTACATGTTTCCTTGCAGGACGGGTGACTGGCCCCATACCCAGGTGAGCATAGGCCACCCTAAGCTGGGTCCTGATGAGGATTTGCACAAAAACTGGACTGGGTGCCAGTGCAGCTCTTCAGCCGGAGTGGATTCTTTACTAGAAACTGAAAAGTGGCCACACATAGGAACCCTGCACGGTGGTAGCGTAGGGAGCAGGGAAAGAAAAGACATGGAAGGTGCTACAGAATGCAGGAAACACAGGACAGACCCTCAGCTCCTTTGGCTTGGTTCCCAAGCTAGATACGAGTGTGCTTTGTAGAACTTCTCATTGTTCTTTACCCAACCTACTCTGTGCGGTCCAAATGTCTAGTAATGTCCTCTTGGAGGTACAGCTCTGAACAGCAGGGGTTGGGGCCTGAAATTAGCCACTAAAAACTTCACATTCTGTTTCAGTGGTAAGACAAGCACCCTGGGGTGAGTGTTGTGGCACGCTAAGTTAAGCCGCTGCCTGGGACACCCACATCCCATACTGGAGAGCCTGTTTGGAGTCCCACCTCCACTTCGCATCCAGATTCCTGTTCATGCACACTCTGGAAGGCAGCAGGTGATGCCTCAAGTACTTGGGTCCCTGCACACACATGGGAAACCCAGGAGGTGCTCCTGGTTCCTAGCCTTGGCCTGGCCCAGCCTTTGGTTGTGCAGGCATTTGGGGAGTGAATAAGGGGATGGATGCGCTCTCTCGCTCTCTCTCTCTCTCTCTCTCTCTCTCTCTCTCTTGCTCTGTTGCTTTTTCAGATATATTTAAAAATATTAAAAAAAGACAAACATCTTCATGAGAGTCATGTGCTCCTTCTCTGGTTCCATTTTATACAAAAATGACTAACAAAAAGTGAAAACTGCCATTTCTATGGCAAACGAAGCTATAGATGCTAGCTTCTCTCCTTTATACAAATTTAGTCAAAGGCCACAGGCAGCAGCAAGAGTTAATTAAAGCTCTGACTACTGTAAGGCCAATTGACTAGACAGTTTGATGGCTCCTCTATTGCACTTTAAATAAAACAGATTTGCTAATTTGATTTGGAATAAGACAATGGAATTATGCAAACAGATAAATTACATTTGTAATCACAATCAAATCTTGTTTGGCGTCTTATCTTAGTATAAAGTAATTTGCTGCTTCATTATCTCTGCCTCTTCCTTAGAGATTTCTGCTCCCCAGCCCCTTCCAGTCACTTTCCTAACAACTGTTTATTATAAATGACCATGCAAATCTTTGATTCTGATCGTTTCATTTCCATGGGCAGCTCTTAAATGCTCTAGGCTTCAAAGTGCCTTAGAGGAATCTCAAGATATGTCATCTTATTTCAGCTTGAATGGCCAAGCACAGAAAAGTCCACATCCTCATAGTGTCTCATCGCTATTCATGGTGCCTCGTGTGATCTTTGCTAACTGCTGCCATGTCCTGTGAGTTTGAATGCCCCTGTATGCTCCCAGTTGTATATGACTTTTCCCTCTGTAAATCACAAGGGTCCAGTTCCACGTCTGATGTTTTCTTTCCTGTCCTCAACTTCTGCTACTTGCAAGCCATCTCGCACCCAGCAGCTGAAACCATTCTCCTCATGTTGTTTTGCTCCTGTGAGCTCTGAAATGGTTTCCACTTGAGTGTTGCATAACGCCTGATTGCTGCTTTTAAGATCCTTGAATAGTCAGGCACCCCTTATCTAATTGTCCCCCTCGCTTACCATGACTCAGCTGTGCTCGACACCATGGCAAAGCAAAACACTGCGAGTCTTAGGTTAAGCACACCAGCAGGGTGGTGCAAAATCCAGCCCAGGTTTGAGTACATCTATGTATGTGTGTCTGTGAGACTTCTTGATACAGAGTGAGGCTCTGGAGTTGAAACCTGACAGTACACTGGGCTGTACCCAGTGTCTCTAGCCTCCCTCTTTCCTATTTCTAACATTCTTTGCTACAGACCGACAGCCCTCATTTTCAGAAATGTTAGGAGTAGCATCACTACTGCGCTCCACATTTTCCCAGGTGGCAGGATAAGGGCACGTGGGAGGTGCTTGGGTGGTGAGAGCCTTGTTTTGAGGTTCTGTTGTCAATGGGGGTCACTAGGGAACATTAATACAGAACTCCAAGAGAAGGTCTGGGAAGCCACAACTGAGCTCCATGCCAGCAAACCACGCAGAGCGCACTGCTCGCGGTGATCGGGCGCTGGTGAGCTTTTCTGCTTTGCTGAGAGCTTCCTCTCTGCAGGCTGTGAGTCATCAGATATGCCATTCCTCCCCCACCTGGCAACACCTCCACCCGCCGCGGCGACAAGTCATGCCTCAGCTTCCCTTCAAAACGCTCCTCAAGGATGGGATTCTTTACGAAGCCATTCCAGACCAACTGCCCCTTGTACCAGACACAGTGATCCTACTGGGAGCCCCTTCAGGCAGGCGCCTAATTCTTCCTCCTTTGTCATTATTCATCAGTGTGCACACATGCACACGCGCACGCGCGCGCACACACACACACACACACACAAGTTTGCACAGACATCGTTTCAGGGGCGAGGGATGCTTGTTTGCAGCTTCTTTCTTTGTTGGCTTATGACTTCTATTTTTCTTGCAGTATCTTTAAGATCTTATTATTGGGCCCTGCACACAGGGGAGGCTCTGTCACTGTGATGAAAATAGCAACTGTAATTTAAAGAAAACTTTTAAACCATAAAGTTTAGAAGCCAAACTTTAACACTGCACAATTAGCACAGTCCTGGATATTCTGAAGTAAACCATCCAATGGAAATCCCTTCACACGCTCCTTCTATCCTAGTTTTCATTTATGCAATGATCTAGGAGTGACTGCCTATGCTATAACCAGATTTCAGGAATTCCAACAATGGGGGGAGAGTTAGTCTGACTCAGGGAAGAGCAAGAAGAGGCATTTTTAAAAATGCCTGTATCCTTTCCTGCATACAGCCACACAGAGACAAATATTACTAGGAGACGTGCCAAATAAGCCACCGGAACCGGTCTGGGAGCACAGCAACCTGTTCCTTTTGCATTGCTGTAAGACTAACCACTTTGACATTTGTGGACACTGCCTAGAGACCTTTATGGAAGAGATACTGTAGAAACCTTTATGCACAGAGCGCTGGTAAGCCGACGGCTGCCTGACCAAATGGCTTTGCCTTGCCTTTAAACCATGTCCAACTCTAAGCCTGGAGGGGGGTCAGGCCCACACCTCTCGAGTCCAGCACAACACCAGGCGCCTGAAGTATTTAATAACGCTTTGGGGATGAGTAAGAATGATTGGAATGAGAATCCTGCCCTGGGGTGCTTATGGGTACTTCAAACAGCTTTAAATTTTGCAGTTCCTAATGATAATCCTTGTTCCTAACAATTTACATGGCAGGACTTTCCCCCTTTCTGTCTACCATCTTCTGATTGAGGACCAATCTGGAGTTGGAAAAAATAAAATGCCAGTGAAGTTTCACTCCATTTACTGAGCAATTTCTAGAAGAAGCATGGCTGGTATTGTGAAGTCAGGTTCAGAAACAAAGGAACTGATCTGTAGGTTCAGGTTTTTGGTGACAGCTGCTGACTTCCTTACCCCTGTTTTATTGGTAAGGGAGACAGCTGATTTGTGTTATGTGTTTGAAATCAGTCATCCATATCCTGGCACTGAATGACTCGTCCCCTAACGTTGAAAGGGTACGAGACTTTGGACACACAACATCGCAGGCTGGCTCCTGTTCCCTTACCCACTGCTTCCGGTACAAGTTCCACAAATTTCATCCCTATGTCTCTACCACTCTTGCCCCCAAATGGGAGCCCCTGTCATCTCCTCCAGGGACCAGGCCTCCAGTCTTATGCCCACTTGACTTCCTCCTCCACACATCAGTCACAGCCTCCCCCTCAAAAGCAGATGGCTTCCTGCTCAGATCCCTTCCAAGACTTCTCAAGGCCGGAAGATGAAAATGCAGCTCCCAAGCCTTCACCATCTTGTGTCCTATCATATCCCAGCCTCTGCTTACCAAACATCAGTTGCCTGAGATTAACCAGGGAAGCTTGTAAAATGCAACCTTTTAGGCCCAACCCAAAGAAAGGTCAATTCAGTGGAGGGTAGAGGACAGGGAATCTCAGCATTCCTCGGGACTGGCTGTAGGCATGGGTGGATCACGGTAGAGAAAGTGTCCTTTCACTACCCAACTGCCTGCGGGGACTTCCAAGGCCCCATCCTTTTACCCTCAGTCTCCACTGGCTCCTCCACCAGGATCGTCCTTGTGTCTGCAACACCCCTGCCACTGTTTGCTTCCTGCCTCAGCTCCCTCTTCCCCTCACAGCTCAGGCACAGCTTTTCTCCCTTAAGCCCGGCCTGCCCCCTGCATTCCTCCCTCTTTGGCATTCTCATTTTTTTTTCTCCTACATTTACCACACACACATCACATTTGAGAGGGAGAGAGAGCAAGTGTGTGCTCCCACATGCTGGTTCACCTCCCAGATACCCACAATGGCTGGGGTGGGGTGGGGAGCGGGGCAGGGTGAGGCAGAAGCTGGGAACTCAGTCCAGTCTCGCACATGAGTGGCGGGAACCCAACAACCTGTGCAGTCACTGCTACCTTGCGGTATCTGCATTAGCAGGAAGCTGGTATTAGGGGCCAGAGGTGAGAGTCAAACACAGGTATGCGAACGTGGAATGAGCATGACCTAACCAGCATTTTAACCACTAGGCCAAATGGCTTACTATACTATTCTGACACTGCTTGTATATGACTCCTTCTGGCCTACACACCTTGTTGAATGAACAATGTCTGCTAAATGAAACAGGAGTAAAATGGTAAAGTCTATGACTAATAATACTGCCCTTCCTTTATGAGCCCAAGAAAAAAAATCCCTACCCCAATTCTTCAAGCCCTGGAGTGAAGATCTAGGGTCCCTGAGAGTATGCTGCCTGGGGTGTACCCGAGAGCTGCCCTGTACTTGCTTTGTGACCTTATGCCTCAATTTCCTGTCACTCATGGGATGGCCACAGGGACTTGATGAGACCACAGATACCAAGCTCACATCACAGTCCAGGGACCAGGTAACCACTCTGTCAGCTCTTCACATGGCCAAAAGGTATCACCCAAGTTTACCATCCTCAGACCAAAGGGGGGGGGGCACATCACCAAAAAAGTAACTTACTGTGCTAAACAGTCAACTCTGATGTCTCTGATCCAAAGACCACTGTTAAGATCCTACTACCATCCAAAATTGTATTTTGTAGACTCTATGCAGAGATAATTCACATCTCCCAAGTTTTTAAAGAAACCACTAGTCATTTTCTCTTTGACACTATAAAATTTTTATTCTTTGACACATTCTGTTGATAGCACTGCTATCATCCGAGAGAAAACTACTTATCTAAAGGGCCGCTTTTGCTAAGTTTCTTTGTTTAGTCCATGCCTGCCATGGACTGTTGTTGGCATAACCACAAATGACTAATAGGGGGCTGAGGGCACTCCAGGCAGAGAGAGCTGTTGTGCAAAGAGCCCTGGGAAAGTGTGATTCACTCAGGCTGGGTCAGGGGCCTTCTGGATGGTGGGGGTGGTCCTTCCAGCCCACAGTCCAGAGCACCTGCTGGCTGCACAAGAGTGCTGTGACCCGGCACAGTATTTGCTTTTAACGACAGCTTTTGTTTCTTATTCATCTCTGTATTCCTAGTGCCATGTTTGGACAGAGCGGGCACTAAATAAATGTTTGCTGAATGATTTTTCTTTAGCATAATAATTTGTGAGAGTGATATTTTATTCCAGGGTGTTGCCAAGAAAAAAAAATAGTCCAATAGATCTTGCTCGCTGGTCCCCTGAGCATGAATCTTCGAAAGTTAAGTACAATCTCACAAATTCAAGAATAGAAGTTCTGATACCTGAATCGCATCGTCACGAGGGAACAGATTCCCAGTCACTTGGGGTGGCAACTGCTTTACTTATCCTTCTTAAAAAGAGCTGCGTCTGGTATCACACACACAGAATTCCTCTTTCTTTGCATGTCTCATAAATACCATCTCCCTGAGCTCTGCAGATACGGTGCAAATCTCCCCGAGTCCCACATCCATCTCGCCTATAATCTTTTGGGCCAGAAAATTTGTCTTTCTCCCTAAACCTGTGTCATTCCTGTCTGGTAGTTTTCTGGGGTAATAGGACCACAATGCCTCTGGTTGGCCAGGCCCAGATTTTAGGAGTCACCCTGAGTCTTCCCACATGTACTCAATCACACATTTAGTACTAGTGAGTCTGCCTGCTTGGTCACATCTGTGCACTTACCTTTCTTTCCCTATGGCCAGTGTGTAGCTCAGACCTTGGGCTCTTACCTAGTTACTAGTTTGCAGACTGCTACCTAAACTGTCTCCAGTTTTATTGCTCCGTACTCTATACTTCCTATATCACCTGCAGCCAGAGTGATCTTTCTAAATATGACCTTGTCATTCTTCTGCCCAGGACTCACCAATAGCTCTCCCTTATCCTTGGGATAATGTTCAAACTTCCTCTTAGACTCAAGCCCAAAAGGCCCCGCTCATCTCTCAACACCGCCCACCCAGCACTCTCTTTTTCCAACCACACTGAACATTTCACCCTACCCCAGACACATGTGGGCCATTGTCCCCTGCACTCTAATCCCATCTCTGGAAAACACCCACACATCCTTCGGCTCTCATGCTGCATGCCACCTGGCTATGTATGATTAAGCATCTCCCATGTGCTGCTCGAGGTCACAGCAAGACAAACATCAGATGAATAACTGATTTTGTTTCTTTAATCTGTCCCAACCAGACTCCGATGTGGAAGGCCTGGAGCCTAATCTGAATTTTACATTTACATGGTAAATGATGGATTAGTGTAACAAATAATGATTAAAACTAATATTTCACTAAGAACCAAATCTTACAAAAAGAGGCTAGTTATACCATGTGTTTTTCTGTGAGTCCATGCCAAAATGTTAATGAATTTGCTAATGGCAGATAAGGGCTAAAAGTGCCATTCTTTTGTTTTCAACTTTTATTTAATAAATATAAATTTCCAAATCCAACTTTTGGATTATAGTGCCCCCCCCCCATAACCTCCCTCCCACCCGCAACCATCCCATCTCCCACTCCCTCTCCTATCCCATTCTTCATCAAGATTCATTTTCCATTATCTTTATATACAAAAGTACCATTCTTTAAGGGTATCTAGTCTTTACAAGGTAACCTAAAAATCCATAGCTCAATTGATTTTCAAATCACTGGGTTGAGCAGGAGGGGGTAGGGAATGAGTGACCAGGACTGCTGGGAAGATGGGTAAAATTCTATTATGAGCCTCCTCCATTCTAACCCTGGAACTGGACCTTGCTGGCTTCTGAGGGATATCTATCTCCTCTATGCATTTAGGCTTTTCTCAAACCCCCCCCAAATGCATGAAAGTAAGTGGATTAGATCTTGAAAATACTAAGTATAAAAGCAGCAGGGGTGGGTTTCATAGTACATTGGGTTAAGCCACTGCTTGGGACACTTGCAACCCCTATTGGAATGCCAGTCAGAGTCTTGATTATTTTTCTTTTTAAAAGATTCATTTATTTATTTGAATGTCACAGTTACAGAGAGACAGGGAGAGACAGAGATCATCCATCTGCTGATTTACTCTCCAGATGGCTACAAGGGCGAGGCTGAATGAAGCCAGGAACCAGGAGCTTCTTCTGGGTCTCCCACATGGGTGGCAGGGACCCAGGTACTTGGGCCATCCTCCACTGCTTTTCCCAGACACATTAGCAGGGAGCTGGATCAGAAGTAGAGCAGCCAGGACTCAAATTGGTGCCCATATAGGATGCTGACATTGCAGACAGAGGCTTTACCCACTCTGCTACAATGTCAGCCCCTAATCTATTTCTGATCTGGCTTCCTGCTGATGTATCCTGGGAATCAGAAGATGGCTCAAGTGCTTGGGCTCCTGCCACCCACATGGGAGACACAGATGGAGTTCCAGGCTCCTGGTTTTAGTCTGGCCCTGCACTGGCTGTTGGGGGCATTTGGGGAGCTAACTAGCAGATAGAAGATCTCTCGCTGTCCTTCCCTCCCCCCTCCTTCTCTATGTGTGTTGCTCTACCTTTCAAGCAAATGAAAACACATAAATGAACATTTGTTAAAAAGTCCCATAATAATGTACAGATTCAAACAGATAGAAACCTATCCTAAGCAGCTGAGAACAAAATTTGACTGACTCCATACAGTAAAAGTAGTAAAAAAATCTTTACCCTATTTAAAGTTTAAAAAAAATCAAAACAAAAATATTTGCTAATCTCTGGTGAAATCTATTGTTTTAAACATGCTAGAAAGTGAATTAATGTATTTTACTTGGCTTAAATAAGTTTCTTTTGGCCCACATGGAAATCCTAAGAAGATTGACTTCAAAGAGTTGTACTATTTTAGAGGCAATCTTGATTCCTTACATATTAATTAAATTTCTGAGAAAGCAGCTTATTTTGAACTTAGCACATTATACAAATAAATGTGAAACACCATCGAAAATAGAAGGGCAAAATTATGAAAAGCTGATTTGATTTTATTCTCAAGAGGCTGTTGTACTAAAGCTGAATGACTTACATAAATACCTTTGGCATTTGTTGGATCCTGTTCCTAAACACAATGTTCATATTTCATCTATAATAAGAAAAGCATCTCAAAGATTTGCAAGGCACTAGTCTTGCAAGCGTCCAGTTTGGTGTCTTGAGTAAAGTGAGATTGGCAGAGTCAGCTTAATCCATAATGGAAAGTTGTGAGCCGGGTGCTTGGGCTGCCCAGCAGCTGCTATGAGGAGGAGCCGTCAGCGACGTTAGCAGGCACCCAGAACGCACCGCTGACTTGCCGCTTGCCCGAAAACAGCTTCCCCAGGTCAGAACTGGCATTCACACGGAGCAGACGGGATAGAGTACAAATGCAATCAATCACGCTTCCGGGGGGCTTCCCAGAAAACATCCCAGTGGGGTGGTTTTCATTACAAATGAGGCTACGCTGCTTCAATTCTTCCTATTCCTACTGTTGGGAAGGTGTCCCCTGAGGACTGCAGGGCCAAGTGAGAAATAATCTGCTGACATTTGTACTCTCTGAGCAAACCGATGTCTACAGTTGAAACAAGGTCAACACGTGTCCCGAAAACCTGCTTATCCTCACCCTAGCTTGTTTTTCTTTGCTCCAATCTTCACAGCCAGTCTTCACTAAATAGATCCCTGCAGGAATACTGTCTTGCATATGTTCATACCATACAACGGACCTCCTCTCCCTGCTTAATCAGAGCAGACAGCCATGCCTACAAGACTCAAGTTTGAAAAGGTTTTCAATGGCCTTACACAGATGACTGTGGGACCCTCTTATTTATTATGGCCTCACACTATTTTTCATTCCATTTGTATTCACTTGACCCTATTTATTAGGCGTGAAGACAAACACCCAGCTCAGTGCCTCAGAGTTTCTGGATGGGTCTGGGTGCAGGAGGGCTGGACAGTTTTTTTTTTTTTAAAGATCTTTAGAAACAAGATACCCTAAGAGGTTTTACAAGGTTCTGATAACACAATATATCCCCATGTTATGTGCAATGAGCTGTTAAATGGGGAGTGATATTACTCCAGAGCTGAAGGAGTAGAGCTGGCCACAGAAGTTTCTTTGTGTTCCCAAGTTATACCTCTTGGTACTACTGTAGCCCGAGCCTAACCCCTTGCTTGGGGGCAGGACAGCAGGGCCTCCCGGAGGTCATCTTTCTGGTTTCAGCTGCTCTCTGCACACCCACACAGAGAATCTCTCCCTCTGTGCCTGCTCCAGCTCCAGGACACCTTGATATGGAGAGACCGTCTTTCTTTAAACAGCCCAGAGCAAAATGTAAAGAAGTTAGAGCAGGCTCTTGCTTTCTCTCCCAAAGGAAATGGACATTCTTTGGTAGAGAGGAGAAACATATTTAAATTTTTTATGCAACACAAATATTTCAGGATGCATCGCAGGTGATGGTGACCTACACTAACTCACCTAAACAATATGAAGGTCAAATTCTTATTATCCTGTAAACAGTACTTGAAAACAGTTGTAAAAATAGAATTATAAATATTTTGGCGCAAAAAAAAATCTGGAAATCCATGCATGTAAGTTCAAAAAATTCATGGAAAATGTGTAGTAATAAAAAACTATGTGTGGATTTCCAAAATTTTTTGCACCAAAATAAATCTTTTAAAAATATTTATTTTATTTGAAAGGCAGAGTAACAAAGAAGGAGAAACAGAGAGAGAGAGAAAAAGATCGAGAGAGAGATCTTATATCCACTGGTTCACTCCCCAAATAGCCACAACAGCTGAACCAGGCTAGGAGCTTGGGAACTCCATCCGGGTCTCCTACACGGGTGGTAAAGACCCAAGTACTTGGTCCATCTTCCGCTGCATTCCCAGAAGCATTAACAGGGAGGTGGATCAGAAGCTGAGTAGCTGGGACTGGAAGCAAAGCCCTGACACGGGATGCCGGTGTCACAAGCAGCTTTGCCTGCTGTGCTACGACGTTGGCCACAAAACTCATCTTCGAATTCCACTTTTTTCCCAAAAACTTTTTAAGTCCCTTGCATTATCTTCAGAAAAATATCCCAGCATAGCTCCAAGCAGTTTATCATTCCCTTGCTCATTTTCGTTTCAGTCTTAAAAAAAGTAATATTGCATGCTGCCGGTGCATTGAGCCCACAGAGGTGTGAGGCTGGAAACGGGCTGTCCTGATGCAGATAAGTATTCTCGCTGCACACAGGGGTCACCCTTTTCCTTTTGCCTATCCCTAAGTCTGCTTCCCCAGCATGCCACCCCTCTCTCTCCTACTCTGGCTCTTTAAAGTTTTCTATCAACTTTCACTTTTGAAGAGGTCACTCTTAGGACTGGAAGTTTTTGAAAGCTTTAGCTGCATATTGATAATTTATAAAGCCTTGTGTTACCCGTTCTCAGTCAATCCTCAGGATAACCCCGCCGTTCCACAGTTACTTTTCTGAGCCCAGGGTGTAATAAAATCTCTGGCGCTGGTTCATAGAAAGGCTGGTTCTAATGGGTGGAAAAGGTGACAGGCAGCCAGGGTCCAGATATGGACAGACAGCGGCAAAACTCAAAGGAAAGAAAGTTACTGCTCTTCTTACCCGTAAACGCCAACATTTTTAGGTAATTTTTCCCTAAAATTTACCTGTTTAACAGTCTCTTCATTAAAATGCCTTAAAAACATCAGAAGGATCTTACTTTCCTACCGAAATCACTTGCACTAATAACTGAAAACTAACCAGAGCACCAGCAGATGAAACAAATTCATGGAACGGTAATCTAAAATTGCTTTTTATAAATATGGTACAACCATTAGCAGAAAAAAAATAGAAATTATTCATTTTGATTTGCAAAAAAGAGGGGGAATTCTTCTCTCCAACAGATTTTAAGAATTCCAAAGTCCTGGTCCTTTACAACAATCTGGCACAGAATGAGCTTTTCCCCAAAATTGGTAGTAGTCAGTTTAATCTGGATCCATAACGTACAATGACTCATAGCAGACTTTGGGTTTTAATTACTAATAAATTAAATATGAATAAAGTCAGGTGATCTTGGGATCATCTATTATCCTAAGATCAACTTCACGTGTTAAATTGCATCCTATTATTTGAGCTTAAGAAAAATGACTGAAAAAAAGTGGCAGGAAAAGAAAACCGTTCACGAGGAAACAAAGTTGAACATTCAGCAAACTCTGATTTTTAAAAATCAATAAGCTCTCATATTCTGACTTATTACATACTTTGGCGATGTCAAATATGTTGGACGGGCTAACATCATTATGGAGAACATAAGCCGACTTGCTGGAGTTTCCACATCGGTAAGGGAATCACTCCTAGGCAATACTGGACTTTCTTGTACCTATAAAGAATGGGCACAACGGTTTTGCTTAACCTGAAGCTCTTATCCCTGGTCATGCCTGTAACGAGGCTGAACACACAACTTTGGTATTTTTTGTATCTCTTTTGGCTATTGTCAGATTAGAGCATGAAGAATGATTAAAGCTAAGTTTCCTCCCTTGAAACTGGTTTATAAATGTCTTGCAAAAGGAAATTAGAAGCACCCGGCAGTGATCACACCCTAAGACGTGATAGTCTAATTCACTCACTCATCAAATATTTACTAGAGCACCTATGTGTCCCGATCCTGGGCACACAAAAGCCAGCAAAGCTGCCTTCAGGGTCTGGCCCTTTCTCCCAGTCCCCTTGGAGCCAGAGATCTCCAACAGGTACACTTACATAATGGCAATTTAACAATGCATTGATGTAATCTGGATTGAGGGGGCTGGAAGTGAGGTGGGAGGGAGTGGGGTTAGGGAAATCATGAAGAAGAGATTTCCCACCTGCTCCTGAGTGAGGAAGGGGCAGTCCTAGGAGCAGGCCCACAGGAGCTGACACAGGGCCAACAGGCAAAGGGACACTCTACAAGGAGATCTTTTTTTCAACTGAAAGCCGTGTGGCCAAGTCATTCTGAACAAGGAGGAGAGGAGGCGGCAGTGGTAGGAAACTAATACAAGGTGGACTTTCAAAATTTTTGTGGAAAATGTCAAAATTTTATATTATGCAAAAAAACCCAAACAAACTTGAAATCCATGCATATGAGGGGTCTTCAAAAAGTTCATAGAAAACGTATTATGAAAAATCTATGAATGGATTCCAAGTTTTTTTTAGCATCAAAACAAATCTTTTTAAATTTGTTTAAATATATTTGACATGTAGAGTTATAGACAGTGAGAGTGAGAGAGAGAGAGAGAGAGAGAGAGAGAGAGAGAGAAAAGTCTTCCTTCCATTGGTTCACTCCCCAAATGGCCACCATGGCCTGCGCTGTGCTGATCTGAAGCCAGGAACCTGGTGCTTCCTCCTGGTCTCCCATGGGGTTACAGGGGCCCAAGCACTTGGGCCATCCTTCCAGGTCTCCCATGAGGGTGCTGGGGCCCCAGGACTTGGGCCATCTTCTACTGCCTTCCCGGACCACAGCAGAGAGCTGGACTGGAAGAAGAGCAGCCGGGACTATAACTGGCACCCATATGGGATGCCGGCGCTGCAGGCAGAGGATTAACCGAGTGAGCCACAGCACCAGCCCCCAAAATAAATCTTTTAATTCAACTTTCCATCAACTTTTGCAAAGTACCCTTATAGGTCATTTCTAAAGAAGAGTATGGGGGGTGGGGGTGGGGACGGTGCTGCGGCACAGTAGGTTAATCCTCCACCTGCAGTGCTGGCATCCCATATGGGCACCGATTCTAGTTCCAGCTGCCCCTCTTCTGATCCAGCTCTCTTCTATGGCCTGGGAAAGCAGAAGATGGCCCAAGTCCTGGGGCCCCAGCACCCACGTGGGAGACCTGGAAGAAGCTCCTAGCTTCAGATTGGCGTAGCTCCAGTCGTTGTGGCCATCTGGGCAGTAAACCAGCGGATAGAAGACCTGTCTTTTCTCACTGTAACTCTACCTCTCAAATAACTAACTAACTCTTTAAAAAATAGAAGAGTATGGGAAGCAATTTTTTAAAATGTCACAGGAAGAGCAGACAGATCACTCTTAGAGTTAAGTCTCAAATTGGCAAACGTGGATTTCCACCTCCAGCTCTGAAAGGAGAGGTAGGAGCTCACCTGTGCAGCAGGTCGCCTGAGCATGACACCCTCCACGTTCCATCTGGCTGCCTCCATCCTCCGGTGCCACATCCTCCACTGTCACAGCCAGAGCTGTGACAACAGAGATGCAGATGCAGCTGGGCCTGGGCAGGGAACAGAAGAGGGAGGGCCCCCTCGGAACATTACCTGCCCGGGTGCTGCGGTTCCTGCCTCAAGCGGCACCAGTGCTCAGGGTGTGGTGGCCAACAATGCCACAGTCCCCAGTGACTGGCTAACCTGCCCCAGCTACTGACTCTTTACCAGTCCTCAGAACCTGAGCAGCCCATACTAGTGAGTTGCAGTAGCTTCAGTAAGGTTGGTCCCAGAGTCAGCCAAAGTCTGCAGCATGTAAGAATCTCTCTCTCTCTCTCCTCTCTCCCCTCTGTCTAATATAATGGAGCTGGTATAAGTACATGGCTATGGTTCTCAACATCTTTAGGCCAGTTCTCTCCCATCCCTCTCACCATCATCTTATATCCTTTGGCACAATTATTTCCTCTAAGGCTCAAATCACACAAAGCTCTGGATCTGTCCCCCTCCTAAATGATCTACCTATTTCCACGAAGTATGGTTCTCTTAGGGTCATTTCTTATTTGCTCTCTCAACCAAATGTCTTACTGTAACATTCTTCCTTAAAATAACTTTCTCAAGGAACATCTTTGACCACCTGACTTCAGGAATTATTGGAGACGGGAGTAGATTAAAGACGTCCAAATGAGAAGCAGAATTGAAATGACACAAATGGTTGAAGAATGACTGCAAGCAAGAACTAAGGGAATAAACATGTAGCCTCCAAGATACAGAAGGGAAACAACAGGGACAGCAGTGGGGCACAGCTTCCCTGTCTGAGTCTAAATGTTTTCTGCCCATTACATTTTCTTCAAAGTAAACAGCATACTGGGGACACATTCTAGTTAGAAGCTCTACACACTGCACGTCAGGGACTCATATGTTAGTCTGATTAGCTGTGCTGCTACCAAATGGCCATGGCAGATGAAGGCGAGATCATGGGGCCTAGGTTTGGGTACTGGCCCTGCTCGTTTCAGCCGCAAGCCTGTCTCTCAGAGCAGCACCTGCACCCACAGAGCAGGGCATCTGGGATCACAGAGCTGGAGAGGTGCACTGGCAGAGAGTGTGTGCATAATGCTGGGCAAATTGATTTCTCGAAACATTCCGAGTTGCCCTCTTACCTCTTGACCATTTCTTAGACAACAGGGTCTCTGAGACCCTTTCTCGATTCCAGGTGATGATGTGTATCTTCAGGACCATGAGAAGAGAATAACATTGTGTGGAATCTCATAAACATAGCACTTTTTTGGATGACAGCCAAAGGCTAGGGAAAAAAATGTTCTAGAAGTCAGCAACTTATTAGCAACATAAATGATTATGACTCCTTTAGGTGCTAACCTGCTAGTCAACTCCCTACAAACTGGATATCCACTAGATGATATCTACTACCCACTAACTGTCCTGTCATCCCATATAGTTCCTGACCTGCAAGAACTCAACAGAGCCCCAGGTATGCCTTCAGAAATAAGCATGCTGTGTGTTTACACCACTCCCACTTTCTTCAGAGAAGCAAAGCCCACATCTACTGGGTTTTTCTGAATCTTTGGGCCAGAGGTCCTGTGTATCCCAACTTTGCCAAGGAGACATTATTGGAGGATATGGTTACTTTCCCTCATCAAGTTGACACTTTGCTTCAAGACAGACTAAGATGATGGTACAAAGGCAGGTCCTGTTTCTTTGTGAGATACACAAAAGTCTCTAAAGGACCAGAAATAAGGGGGGGGGGGGCTGAGGCATAGTGGGTAGGGCCACTGCATGCAGTGCTGGCATCCCATATGGGTGCAGGATGGAGTCCTGGCTGCTGCACTTCCAATCCAGCTCTCTGCTATGGCCTGGGAAAGCAGTGGAGGATGGCCTAACTCTTTGGGTCCCTGCACCTGCATGGAAGACATGGAGGAAGCTTCTGGCTCCTGGCTTTGGATCAGCACAGCTCCAGCCATTGTGGCCATCTGGGGAGTGGGCCAGCATATGGAAGACCTCTCTGTAACTCTGCCTTTCAAATAAATAAAAAAATCTTTAAAAAAAAAAAGAGAGAGAGAGAAGCATGATGAACATTATCTGGGTGGACAGGCTGAATGGTGGGTCACTAACTAGCTGAATTTCTCCTTTTTTGTTAATGGGAAAGGAGTGATTTTGACGGTTGGAGCTTCCAGTATTCCAAGTTTCTAGTTCTTAATCTGCCACTACTGGGCAGGGTGGGGGCCTGTATCACTTTGTTTTCATTTGTCAGTATTTTCGAAAGCAAAACCATTAAAGATAGCCATCGCAGAGATGCCAGGGAGGATGGTACCGAGTCTGCGACATCATGAAGAGTTACGGTTTGTGACAGTAACAAAGCTAGAAGTCCTTCTTTCCAGGCAGCATCTCTAAAACTTTTTTTAAAAGAAGTTTCTTTTTTAAAACAATTTTGAAAAGACAAAATCACTCTGAACTCAGAGCTATTATAAGGGAAATGCCATTCCTTTAGCCACTTTGTCTAAAAACAAGTGCCAAAACAATATATTTTTTAAAAATTTATTTATTTGAAAGGCAGAGTTAGAGTTAGAGTTAGAGTTAGAGGGGAGGGGGGTCTTTCATCCACTAGTTCACTTCCCAAATGGCTGCAACAGCCGGAGCTGCACTGATCCAAAGTCTGGAGCTTCTTCTGGGTCTCCCACATGGATGTAGGGGCCAATCTTCTACTGCTTTTCTAGGCCATAGCAGAGAGCTGGATCGAAAGTGGAGCAGCCAGGACTTGAACCGGCACCCATATGGGATACCAGCACCATGGGTGGTGGCTTTACCTGCTAAGCCACAGTACTGGCCCCCCTAAAACAATATTTTAAGTATTCATTATAGCAAAGAATTTGGAAAGGGGAGTAAAATAGTGAAAGTAAACAAATTAAAAAAAAAAGTTTAATTGAACACTTTAAATTTGTCTATTGGGGCCGGCGCTGTGGCATAGTGGGCAAAGCCACTGCCTGTGGCGCTGGCATCCCATATGGGTGCTGGTTCAAGTCCTGGCTGCTCCACTTCCATCCACCTTCCTGCTAATATACCTGGGAAAGCAGTGGAAGATGCCCCAAGTCCTTGGGTCCCTGCACTCTCATGGGAGACCCAGAAGAAGCTCCAGACTCCTGGCTTCGGATTGGCCCAGCTTCAGCTGTTGCAGCTGTTTGGGGAGTGAACCAGTGGATGGAAGACCTTTCTTTCCCTCCCTCCCTCTCTACCTCTGCCTCTCTGAAACTCTGCCTTTCAAATAAATAAATCTTTTAAAAAAAATTGTATACATAAATATGTGGCTTGAATTCTCATTTTTTTAAAATAAATCAACGTGTCTTGTGTCACTGAAGCAGTATTTTCAATTGTGCCATGACCAGGTAACATGGCCCTTACCCTCTCAGCATTTTTAAATGCACACTACAGCCTTGCTCACTGTGGACACAATGCTACATAGATCCCTAGAACTTACTCATCTTGCATAACTGATGTACCTGCTGCACCAGTCACTCCTTAGGCCCCCTCCCTGTAGCCTTTGGCAGCCACTACTCCACAACTGCTTCTTCAAGTTTGAACTTTTTAAGATATCAGATACCTCGTGTGAGTGGCACCGTGCAGCAATTGACTTTCTTTGCTTTTTTCACTTAGCTATTTAAAAAACCTTCAATTCATTATGCTAAGTAAAATCTTTATGAAGTAGTGAAGTAGCTTAAAGTGTTACCTTAAGTTACAGATTTCTTGATTACAATTGTGTAATACAGTACTCCTCAACTACATAATACTTCCCTCAAAAGACTTGGGACAGAGGGAGCATGGTAAAGACTTGGTGAAGACTTTCATGATTGTAATATGAAGTTACCTTCAGGCTATATGTGCAAGATATTGTGAAGTATAATAAATATCTCCCCAAGATACCTCATCATGTATATACAGATATTCCGAAATAAAAAATAAATAAATCCAAAACCTCAAATACTTCTGGGCCCAGGAAGGGCTACTGAAGCTGCAGTGCACACACGGATGATCTCCGCATCACAAGTGGTGCCCTTCTGTTAGAAGACACCAATTTAAACAAATCATGAAGGTCAACAGTTAGAATAGGTCATTTGCTAAAGTGGCCTGCACAGGCTTATTTTCCATCTGCCATGACCAAACTGCCTCCAGTGTATAACTAAATACTGAGGTGAAGATAAAACGGAAGAATCCTTGAGTGAATTCAAAATCAGAGAGGAGGGCCTGGCAAAGGTTTATTGCGGAGTTCGAAAAGTTAGCCGATGGCCCAGGAAGCCAGTTTTAGAGTCCAAAGATTTGATGCGTCAAGCCTCTGCAAGCAAACTGGAAAGTGAGCAGACCCAGGCGTGGCTATCAGAGAAGATTATGATCTACAGCACAAGATGCCTAGTTGAGAAGACCAGAGAAACCCTTCAGGAAGTCTGAGTGCATTAACCAGAAACATTAGATAAGGATTAATTTGGGATACAGATGAAAATCTTGAAGACCTTGCATACCTAAAAAGAATGCAAAAAGGCCAACCTCATTCACCTTTCAATTAGCATTTAAGACACCACAAAGTAAATAGTATCTCTTTCTTAATGAGTCTAATTCAGGGCTTTCTAGAATGTAAACACACCATTTTTTGTACACTAAAAAAATCAGAAATTTCATATGGTTCAACCCAAAAAAAAAAAAAAGAAGGGTGGAAGAAATCCTTAATTCAATGCCAAGAACAAAAAACCTAGAGACACAGTAGTATTTTGTTCTTTCAAAAAGAGGTTTACAGGACCAGAATTTTTCATATTTTCTGCTAAGTTTATTACTCAAAACACAAAAGTACAGCCAGTCAGTGTCCTTTCAAATAAGCCTAAAAATAAAAATTCTCAGTTCTAACAGTTCTTTTTTGTCTAACATCTGATATCTAGCCCTAATAAAATTCTATTCCCAATAAGATTTCTCCGTGTCTGCTGCTGGATTCCTGAACCCAGCCATTAAACGGGAAAACTTCAAGCATGTAGGCCTTCCAAGCCCACATCCACCCTAACTTGTCAATCCATGGTTCACCTGCTCTCTCCTGCTCACTCCTGCCGATCCCTACTGCTCCACTTTCTCACAGTCTTGGCACAGTTAGAGGCCCATCTGTCCATGTCAGGTCCCCCCCACCCCTTTCCTTTTAATACACCAGTGATCTAATCTTCCCTGCCCTGAAGGTGGCCATTCTTGCGTGCCTTAGTCTCTGTCTTCTCCATGCAGACCAGCTCTGCTGCTTCAAACATTATGCACTTGAGTTTGCCCTGTAACCTTCCATTTCTGCCCTACCTAGGTATCAGTGGCTTCTTTGAAACCAATCTCCCCCATGAGGCTTCAACAACCAGAATCTGAATTTTATAAATGACCACTTTATAAGGGGAACTGTACATACCTCCAACTTCAGTTTTAGAGTCCAAGTTTCCTATCTATACCAGGAATGTGTCCACTTTTTCTGGCACACCATAGTACTCTTGGGGCAGTATTTCAGAAGTCCTTTAAATATGCAAGTTCCTGGATGCAGGAAGACGGACACAGGGCCCCAGTGACCCCATCACGTATTAGGCGAGTAACTTAAGACAGGAAAAAGAGCTCAATACGCCTTCATCTGTTGAGGACACACATTTCCGATCAGCACATTCTTCTGTGCTTAACTATTTTCCGCATTAAATTTTTTTTGGGGGGAGGCAAGCACCGGACCCGTTTGGTGATGTTACCATCAAACCGACAGACATATCTGCTACTCTGCTGTTTTGAATAACTCAGCAAAACCACGCACCCCGCGTTTACTTACCTTGAGTTTGCGATTTCCACCTTGGTTCTGGCCATGGCGGCTGCCCTTTGCGCGCCTTCAATCGCTCTGTCCACCTTCTCCCTAGTTTTTGTATTTCTTATGGGTATAAGTTGCTTCCTTATTCCACGGACCAGAATATTATTTTTGTATTTCCCCTCTTCTTTGGAGCCGTCAGGAAACACGGTGCAGCCATAGCCATGCCTCTTGTTGTTGGCCCACTCGCCTTCGTACTTCATGCCGTTGGAGCGTTCGCTGATGCCGAAACCATTGCGCTTGTCGTTCTTCCACTCGCCCATGTAGGTCTCCGTGGTGGTGGCGTCCACGTGGTCTTCCACCGGGCAAAAATCACAGTCGACGTCGCCGAAGCTGATGGTGGAGTTGGCATCGCTGGAGCTGATTCTGCTCATGGCCGCATCGCTGCGGACCGAGCTGCGCTTGCTGGAGATGGAAGACTTGGACTCAGACTTGCGAAGTTTCATGCTTCCCAGGAGCGAGCCCCTGCGGAAGAGGCCGCCCTTCTTCTTGCCCGCCAGCTCGGCGTCCGCGTGGAAGTTGAGCACGAAGCCCCCGCGTGTGCCTGTCGGGGTGTCGGCGGCGGCCGCGGCGTCGTGCAGGACGCTGCCGTTGCTCTGCTCGCTGCGCAGTGAGGCCAGCGAGGTGCGCAGCGGCGAGCGGATCACCGTGGCCATGCCATAGGGTACACTCTGGCGCACGCCGTAGCCGTGCCGCATGCCGCCGGCCCACTGGCCCTGGTAGGTACCTTCGGGAGAGAGCGCGAGAGAGCATGGCATGAGTTGGAAGCTGCGGGGGGTGCCAGCAATTGCCTGCCAGCCCCAGACGTGCAGGGCAGGTGGACCCACGGTCACATCCCACAAGCCCTCCCTCCCCCAAGTCCAGCCTCTTGTTGGGAGTCCCAGCCCTGTAACTCTATGGCTTTAACATAACTGAACTTGTATAGGAGTTTCCAATGCTCTGATAAATTTTGCCTCTCATTTGAAAAGGTATAGGAGTGTTCAGAAGAAAACCACTACTTTCTAACATAAAAAGTGTGTTCATTAGGTAATAATCTCCCCTTCCTGGGATGATGCATCCAAAATCCCTCTTGGGAAAGCAGTGAATGTGACAGTAGAAGGGGAAGTGAATTCTATTTGTGAACTATATTCTAATTTTGCTAATTTGGATGAACAATTCCAAAGATGACTTTAAGGTCTATGTCAGCATTTACATTCCCACAAGCACAAAGATTTAAAATTATCAGTATTGTGGAGGGTTGGGACATGAGTTGTCAAATGAGTCACCTTAAATTTTCTACTATGTTCAGCACCTTTTCTTTAAGTTAAGGAGAACTATTCAATATTTAGGGTTATCATTTACATTTGGGTGAACCATGGAGTGACTTGACAAGCACAATATACCTCTATTATGAAAAAAATGCCTAATTTGTTTAACATTTTTGTTCTTCTAAATGGAAGGGCAAGCACTGTACCATATTACTTGCCAAGCCTCTCCTTTTTCCTGGCCTCTCTCTTGGCGAGTTTCCCTTGCTCTTCCATTGTGTCCTGAATCCCAGCACAGACTGGAAGCACCCTGAGGACAGGAACTTAACACGAAATCCCCTGTGCTCTGTAGGTGTTTTTGACGATGGCTAATAGGAGAACACACCTTTTGCCTTTGGAAAACCTGAGATAAGGCCAGCAGAAACCTTCCACTCTTACTATCATGGACTTCATCTCAGAGAAAATATGTAAATCTCTAAGTGGTAAGTTTTTCTACCAAATAAGACAAAAAACAAACAAACAAACAAACAAAAAACTCTGGTACAAGTTTTAAAATAATCTGCAGAGGAAATGAGTGTTAAATTAGGGAATTTAGAATTTGCTTTTCAAAATTAAGACCATTTCCTTTAATTAAAAGAAAAATGTTAAATAATATCCTCCAAAAGAAGCTATCTGGAAATTTTAAAATGTGATTATTCCTGTTATACGTAACAATTTACAATGTCATATAAAATAAATCGTGATTATGTTGTCTTGACTTCTGAGTATATAGATGTTACATTTCTATTTTACATTGCCATGTACAAATTTCCCCTGTGTACCACATATTTTAAAACTGCTGATAATGCTAGTGGTTTCACATCATTGTGTTAACAAGGGCTGATTATTTCATTGATCTTAAGAATTAAAACTATAATGGCTCCCCAAGTTGACCAAATTCATGATTACCTACTCTAACACATTTACATCATATAAACAGACAATAACAGAGTGACAATGTATTCCTACATGCATCTTATACTGCTTATGTCATACTCTGGGTGGATGCAAAAGCTTAATCTGACATCTGTAAACTTTGGAGGAGGTAGGGAACCATATCTTTTTCAAAAGGACAGGCCCAAAAGCTGAGGTAGTCAATAAAGCGTTTCATGGTAAGACACTTCTTACGGAATACCAGCCATCTCCAAAACTCTGCCACCTCACCAGGAAAAGGAACTGAGATGAACAGGAAATGTCAACTTTGACTTTTCCTTTGCCTATATAGATAAAATTTACATTCTAGGATGAACGTTATACAACCTGATTTCTACATACTAAAACAAATGTTATTTTTGTTATTTCTGGTTAACTTTTCTACATAATGAATGTTAATTTGCTACCACAACTTGCAAAAATGCTGATATCAATAAGTATTTATATACTTGTCAAATTGCAACCATGGCATATTGGTGAATGAGACACTGATGACAGCTGATATCCTTCAAAAGCTACCTCCAAAAGTAAGATCAGTATTTAGAATTCCCAAGGAAGCAAAGCAACAGCAGCAGGAAATTTACTTCTGTGCTGAACTGTCACACAAGGATATGGCAGTGAGGGGAACAGTCACCTTGGCCACATTCCTCTCCGAATTGCTAGAAACCAATTTACAGTCAAAACGGTTAGTAGTTCATCTGAAATTTAAAACAGCTTAAGTCAATGAATCTAGAAAAAAGCACACATTTCCTTAGCAAACAGGTGGGCTCCAATTTCTCCCTGTTGCTCAAATAAAGTTCTAATCCATTCCTCTTGATTCTTAATATAAACACATATTTCAAAAGTGTAAAAATTTTTTACAGGTTTGTTTTAAATTGAATTCCTCTGGGAGCTGATTTTTTAGATTGAGCCATTTTAACTACTACACAGACTTGTAGTGGAAGGCATCCAGTTCAGAATGAGTTTCAGTCAAATGTGGACTGTACTATGCCAACTTAAGTTTGCATGCTATGAATGGGTATGTGCAAGTATATACACGGATAACAAAATAATGGGTCTCTTCCAATGTTCTCAATAGTTTTATGGCAGGTGAAAAACAAAGTACTGCAGATTAGAATTTGCATAAAAAATTCCAGACACCTAGACATGGATTTCATGAGTATGGTACTTATTTAGTCTTAATATTCAGGGGGTTTCTATTTCAGCCACATTCCACACATAAATCACTAATAATCTAAGTGATACCTTTCATCTGGAATTCCTTCCTCAAGTCAATGAAACAACAAAATACGTGAATCAGATTTTTCCTTAATCTGATATTGTACAGGAATAGAGAGTGGAGGCAAAAAGAAGCTCTATTAGCAGTAGAGAAAGTGGTATTCCTATTTTGGCCAAAACCTTTGACTGAAGTAAGTTACAGCTATACATAGTATGAGCATGGATTTTCTAGTGAAATGAAAGGTGACATAAAAGAGAAAGCAGAAAGTCAACTAGCACTGAGTAGACACTCAATAGTGATTAAGAGTTTTTTTCCTAATTATAGCATACTGAATTTTTTGTGGGTTTTTTTTTCTGTAGAAAAAGAAAACTACAGTACTATGATGATGCCAAATTTTAAGGTTTTTAGAAAAAAATGTTTTAAAGCAAATTATTCATAAAGTCATCCTGGAGGTTTATTTGGGCTTCTACCACACAGACACAGACAGGCTTTACTGTGCTATATATATTTTGATTACTAGGTATAATGCCTATCCTAAACCAACAGATTTTGTTTAATGAGTAGTAACTTTAAAAGACAACTATTTTTAACCTTCCAACACTTCTGTAAGAACACTATCCACAGCCTTCTGAAAAGGTTATGAAACGCACACTTTTAAAAAATAAATTTTGCATTTCATGATTGAGCATGGAATTTTGTTATACAGTAGAGCTGGGGCCTCCAATAAAATCCAACCACAAACTAACATATTTACAGGGCTGTCAACCAAAGCACTTCATGCCTATTCAGACCATCTTAGGCCCCTGATTAAACTACTGTGGAGCTCAGGACTCCTACAGTCAATGAAAAGTATTAGAAAAGTTTTTTTTTTTCTTTTTAATCCATGAGAACCATATTCTTTATACCGTAGGATGAAAAGATGTCCTTTTTAGCAAATCCTACCATTCTGCTGTTTTGCATTTGAAACACGGCCCAAGTGTTCTGAGTAAGTGAAGTGTACAAATTGTATAAGCTTTTATATAAGCAATGGCATAACTGGGGCTGCAGTGGGCTGCAGCAACTTTTAATTGGATCGCTTTAATATCCTCTAACTCTGAGTGGCTTAATTCCAAAAGGGGACATCGCCTCCTACGATCCTTTTCAATTCAATGAGGTTAGGTTTATCATCATAAATCGTATTTTTCCAAAGCACAAGCTATCCGTGTTCCCCAGCTTTAAAACATAAGGGAATCCACCAGGTTTCAGGACACCTGTTTCAATAATGTACACACTTTGTAATGTAAAAAAGAGAACTTCTGTGCCAGGACATACACACTTTCTCTCGCAAATATGGCTAAATAGTCAAGACAAGATGATCTCAGTTCACAACCAGGAATACTGTTTAGGTCATACACCTGCAGGTAGCACCTGAGTAGCTACTGATTCCGCCCTGCCCAACTAAGCAGCTGCAAGGAACACGTCTTTCCACGGTGCTTCCAAAAAGCGCGGCTGCGCTAACCATCTCGAACACGTTTTCCTAGTAGTTCGTTCAGTGGTCTCCAGATCACCAAAGCTTGCTACTCTTTCAATGGGAAAACCTAAGCTTTAAAGAACCGAATGCGAACTAGGAGGAAAACCCACCCCCCTCTGCATCAGGTGGTCTCTGCCTCCAATAACGACGTTTCCAAACGCAGCCTGAAGAAGGTACATTTCCCCCAACATCCTAGTTATGGGGTTCTGGCTTCTATCTTTAGGCTACAGGAGAACCAGGAGCGAAATCCGACTCCGCGTGAAACCAATCCGGGGAGCGGTCAGCACGGACCGCCAGCCTCATCAGCCCCAAGCGCGTTCGCGCTAACTCCACCGGAGTGGCGATTTCAAACCCGGCCGGGAGAGGGAGGGATCAGGAACGTAATGTGACGGGCTCAAGTGACAGCGTCCTCGATCCAGCCCAGCCCTCCCGGGCGGCAGTGCAGAGCTGGCGCCGGCCAGGTAGATTCACGCCTCGCCCCCCCGAGTGTGGACACGCCGCCCACTCCTAGAACCCGGTCAGCCCCCAAAGCCTCGCGCCCCAGTCCCTCCGTCCCGAAGCAGCCTCCGGGGCCAGGGAGGCGCGGGAGGCGGGTGGACGCCGGCCCAGGTGTTTTGGCGGGTTTCCGGACACGTGCGCCGCGCGTCCGCCCCGCTTTTTCCCCCCGCAGCCTGGGCAAAGCCCACCGCACGAGCTCGCCGAGCAGCCGAGCCGCCTGCGACGCCGCTCACCTCCGTCCCCGTAGGTCTCCACGCCGTACCCGTCCTGCAGCCCGTTACTCCAGGTACCCTCGTAGCGAGCGGGGGTGCACAGGCTCTGCCGGACCCCGTAGCGCCCCTTGAAACCGTGCGACCACTCCCCCCGGTACATCCACTTGCCCTTCGTCTCCACCCCCAGCCCGTGCCGCTTGCCCTGCGCCCAGTAGCCCTGGTAGGTGTTGCCGCTGGGCCAGGTGTAGCCTCCGACCACCTCGAAGCCGTGCGACCAGGAGCCGGAGTACTCGCCCTGGCCCTTGGGCCCCGTGCAGATGCCATGCCCGTGCGCCTTGCCCTCCTCCCAGCCGCCGCAGTAGGTGCCGCCATCGTCGAAGTCGAACCTTCCGCCCGTCATTCGGGGGGCAGCCCCGGCGCGCTCCCCGCGGGGGCACGGACGCGGGCAGAGCTGGGCACGGCAGGGTGTAGCTCGGGGGTGGGGGCCCGGCGGGCGAGCTCACGACAGCGCCCCGGGCAGCTCGCGCCGCCGCACGGCTCCAGTCCGACGCCGCCCCCGTCCTCCCCTCCTCTGCCGCCGCCGCCACCACCGCCGCCTTCCTCCTCCTCCTCCTCCTCCTCCTTGGCCGCCGCCGCCGCCCCGGCCAGCGCCGCGCGCGAGAGGACAGCCCAGGCTCCCGAGCGGACCTTCAGCTGCTCCCGCCCGCCCACGTGAGCCGGGCGCCGCCCCGCGCCCGCCCCTCGTCCCCTCCCCGGGCGCCGAGGCCCGGCCCCACGGCGCTCCCGCCCCACCGGGCCCTGCCCCCCGGCGCCGGGAGCCACCGCTTCCCCGGCGGGCGGGCGGGCGCGGGGACCGGGTGGTGCGCTTGTGTTCGCGCAGTGGGATGCTGGTGGGAGGGCGCGTGTGCTCGTGGACGCGCGGCAGTCCCCGCCTGCAGATGAAGGCGCGGCTGCTCGTGTGGGGGCTAGCTCTCGGGCGCCCGAGCCTCCTGAGTTTGCGTTTGGGGTTTTTCGATGTGGTTAAGCTCCTGTAAGTGCGGCCACGTGTGTGTGTGTGTGTGTGTGTGTGTGTGTGGAGCGAAAAGTCTTTATATGCGTGTTTGTCTGCATGGGGTTTGTAGTTGCATTTTTCTCCGACATTCCAACTTGTGTACTCCTGCATTTGTCATGCTCAGCTGTCATCATGAATTAATGTCCCCCAGATATATGCATGCATGTGATACAAATCTGCAGCAGCCTAGCTATAATTGTGCAGAATGTTCTTTTACACCTACCCATTGCAAAGCACATGTGTTTGCATTTATTTAATGAAGCTACTGAGAGAGAGAGCAAGACAGCTTGAAAACCCCAGAATAAATTGGCTCGTTCTTTAAGATTTCTAATGTTGAAGATGTTTCCGTTACAGCCTGCTACTGCGAATACCTCATTTGTTCTTCTTAACCTTAGAAACTCTTCAACCTGGAGCTGTGTACCCCACAGAGGACTCAGACTGTGTATATGTAGAAGTGTCTGAAATGTACACCTGGTACCGCTGCGCTGGTATCCCGAAAGTAAATAGAAGTTTTCAAGGAGGGATGTGGCATGTACAGCACCTTCTAAACTTACAAAGAGACTGTGACCTACAAAACCACCACAGCTGTCAGCTGATCTACTTTCTAGCGACAATGTCGCTGTCGAATGCACTTGAGGCAACTCTTCTAAACTTCTCAGCCTCTATTTTGCCATCTTCCCGATGGGGACGGCAAGATTTGCCTTCCCTTTTCTATGTTAGGTAATAACTGAGTGTGTGGTAGGAGCAGTGTCAAGCCAGGAATTAGAGCTCTGGGAGTCTGCAAGTTGAATCACTCATTTTTGCTCCTGGTGAGAGCAGGCGTTGGTCCTACCCTCACTGTCCAAACACCACTGGAGACACTTCAGATTCACAGCCAGTGGTCTTAGGTTGGCCTCTCAGCACTGCTCTGCCGGGTGTTCCTGTGGCTGGGAGGGCACTGGATGACTGCACAAGCACCAGGCTGCCAAAGCTTCTCTCACTAGGTATTTGATAATCAGATAAAAATATAAGGACAGGTGTCAGGAAGGCAGCAGGGAAAATGTAGGCTTAAACTGCACAGAAAAGGAACTAAACCTGACCTTGATTGTCTCTCTCTCTCTCTCAGGACCGGAGCTGGCCTTTCCAGCTTTTCTGGCTGAAAGACTGAAAGAAAAATCTCTGTTTACATAGAACCAAATCGCCAAAGAGCATTAAAACCCTCCTGCGTGGCGCTGCCCGTGGAGTTGCCAGGAATAGTGCTTACCCTAGTGGCCTGAATCATTATACATCTCGCTCAGCGCCTTGTCCTGGACTGGGGCTTGATTTAGGCCACTGGGAAGATGAGGGCCCAGGGCTCTGCAGCTGAGCCGTAATTCCGTTTCTCTGTTATAGGATATATGACAATCAGGAGCCAACAGAGATGGACACGTTCACATCTATTTTGAGGTTCTGCCTAATGTAAGAAATAGGGTGGTTGCTGAAGCTAACTTTTTTTTCCCACTCTTTTCACAGAGTATCCTTTGTCTCTTTGCTCTTCTTCTTTGGGCCTACCTGGGTGTTAGGACTCTTACAGCCTGTTCTTTATGCAAATGAGAGATTTTCTGGAGTGTGTGAAGTTTGGCCCATTTATGGTAGATGGGCAAAGGATAGTGGTACTCACACATCTTTACCGAATATGGAGATTTGGGGAGGACAAGAGACATAGCCATTTATTTCTTAATCTTTTCCTCTTTTATCCCTAATAGATTTCTTCCTTGGAAGGAACCTTAATTAAAAGTGAAAATCTTCCACCAGGTATCTATTATTAAATTTTAGCTAATCTTAATCCCAACCGGACTCTACCATTGACTGTCTTTATGGAAGAAAGTTAGTACTGGATTTTTGCTATCTGCCCGAACAGTGTTTGGCAAAGTAACCATACAAGCCACACTCTGTGTACCTGTTGGCATCCCAGTGGTATGTTTCCCCTGTTCACGTACCTGTATTCCTTAAAGTGAATGTTCAGGTTTGTTCATATTGGTTGGAGAAGACTGAGAAAGAACTAGGACAAGGAAGTGGGGTTGAGAATAATGACATAGCTGATAGGAGACAGCGGAATAAGCTGCCGATGAATACTCAGGGCTACTAATGTCCTTATTTTCCCTCTCCCTCTGAACCTTTGCCCTGGATAAGGGGGAGTTGAATTTAGCTTTAAGAAGGGATTAGTAAGAAGAGAATGTGAATGTTGGCTTGACAGGTGGGATGGGGGAGGCCATTCAAGCCCAGGGACCAACAACCACTCTAGCAGTTTGTTTTCCTGCATGCTCAAAAGACCCAGATATTGCAAATTTGCATTATTAAACATTTCCTAACAAATGGTAAGCCATTTCAAATGTGAATTTGCCCAATTAGCAACCTATTGATATGGATGTTTTTCTTAGAATTTGATGGTTGTTTTTGAAATTTTTATTTACTTATTTGAGAGTCAGAAAGAGAAAGAGACGGACAAACAGAGCTTGCATCCTCTGGTTCACTTAACAAATGCCTGTAATGGCCAGGACTGGACTGCGCCAAACCATGAACCTGGAACTCATTCCAGGTCTTTCACGTGGACAGTAGGGACACAACTACTTGAGCCATCACCACTGTTTCCCAGGGTTTGTATTGTTAGGGAGCTGGAATTGGGAGCTGGAGCCAGGAGTTGAACCCAGGAGCACTGTGGATTGCTAGGTGTCATAACTGGTATCTTAACCACTAGGTTAAATATCTGCCCTTTAAAATGTTTAATTATTTTTAGAAAAATGTCTGTTTTGGGGGCTAGTGTTGTGGCATAGCAGGTAAAGCTGCTGCTTGCAATGCTGGCATCCCATATGGGTGCTGGTTGGTATCCTGGCTGCTCCACTTCTTATCCAACTCCCTGCTAATGGCCTGGGAAAAGCAGTGCAATATGTCCCAAGTACTTGGACCCCTGCTACCCAGGTGGGAGGTTGAGGAAGCTCCTGGCTCCTGGCTTCTGACCAGCTCAGCTCTGACCTTTGCAGCCATCTGGGGAGTGAACTAGCCGATGAAAGACTGTGTGTGTGTGTGTGTGTGTGTGTGTGTGTGTCTGTGTCTGTCTGTCTGTCTGTCTTCCTCTCTCTGTGTAACTCTGACTTTAAAATAATTAAATAAGCCTTTTTTAAAAATGTGTATTTTTACTTACTTGAAAGGCAGAGTGAGAGCAAGAGAGTGAGCAAGAGATGGTCTTCCATCTGCTAGTTCACTCCCCGAACGCCCACAATAGCCAGGGCTGGGACAGGATGGAGTCAGTAGCCAAGCACTCTGTGGAGGTGATGGCAGGGGCCAAAGCACATGAGCTGCTTCCCAAGATGCATCAGTAGGAAGCTGGATTGGAAGAGCAGTAGCTGGGACTCGAATTGGCACTCTGATATAGAATGTGGGTACTCTGATATGGGGTACTGGCTTAACTGACTGCTCCACAATGCTCATCCCAATACCTGCCCTTTAGAGATGTTTTTAAAATGAAGGTACACAGGGGTAGACACTCTGGCATAGTGGGTAAAGCTGCCACCTGTACTGCGAACATCCCATACAGGTGCCGGTTTGAGTCCCAGCTGCTCCACTTCCTATCCAGCTCTCTGCTGTGGCCTGGGAAAGTAGTAGAAGATGGCCCAAGTCCTTGGACCCCTGTACCTGCATGGGAGACCTGAAAGAAGTTCCTCGCCCAGCTCTGGCCATTGAAGCCATCTGGAGAGTGAACCAGCAGATGAAGACCTCTCTCTGCCTCTGTCTTTCAAATAAATGAATGAATATTTTTAAAAAATGTAAAATGAAGGTATATTTAAAAATTTGATAAGTTCATTTTTATTAACATGTTAGAATTAATTACTGAGGATTTTTATTAAGAATTTACAAATAAGCTAATCTATAGGTGTTTTCTGTCTAAAGGAGATGATTCTAAGTATGTAAAAACACCTGAAATCAATTTATAACTCAAGATGAATATTATTAGCCTGATTCATAAAAATAAAAATAATCAAATATTTTGATTATAATAATCAAATATTCATAAAATATAAGAAATTTACCCATAAGTGCAAATATTAAGAAATATGGTCATGGGGCTGACATTGTGGTGCAGTGGTTAAGCAACTGCCTTTGATGCTGGCATCCCATATCAGAATGCCTATTTGAGTCCCGGCTGCTCTACTTCTTCTCCAACTTCCTGCTAGTATCCTAGGAAGACAGTGAATGATGGTGTAAGTGCTTGAGTTCCTGATGCCACCCATGTGAGAAACCAGGATGGATTCCTGACTTTAGGCACAGTTGTGGCTGCTGTGGCCATTTGGAGAATGAACCAGCAAATGGAAGATCTCTATCTCGCTCTCTGACACCCTGCCTTTCAAATAAATAATTCATCTCTTTCCAAATTATACGATCATAAACATTTCAGACAGCATGAAATCAGAAGAGTTCCAAAATTAGTTTGGGAGAGGGAGGTTTCTCATATCTTTTAAGGTAATTAGTGTGTGCCAGATACTATGTTAGGTTCTTTACAAGTAGTCATCTAAATCTCAATCAGTATGATTCCTACTAGTATAACAATAATTTTATTGAAGGAAAAAATGGGCTTAATATGTTGATCTGCCTAGGATTACTCAAGGTAGAAATGGTTGAGCTGGGGTTCAAGTTCACATCTGTGTAATTCTGGAGGTGGTTCTTGATTGCTGTCTTTTATTGGACCAAGGTTGAGAACACATTGCAGACTTTCACATGGCGGGTGAGGGGACAGATCAATCTTAGTGGAGGCAAGAAAGGGCACAGAAGATGTTTTATTTCCTGGTTTTTAGACTTTCAGTCTGGGTGAATAGTGATGCCACTGTCTCGAGTTTTTTTTTTTTTTTTAATGGAGGAAGAAGAGTAAATTACAGGGGTTGGGGAAGGTATGTTAATTTAGCAGAGGATGATCCCAAAATATACCACAGAGGAGATGTTCAGTAGGCAGTTGGGTAACAGAAGTCAAACTCTAAACGTCAGTCAGTTGACAAGTAAGAAAGCCTTGTTTCTCTCCCTCTCTCTTTCGCTCTGACAGCTGTTGCTCTGTGCCACCTCCTTTTGAGACTTGCCCTGTTCCCTTGTCCTGCTGCCAGTGGCCCACTCTAGTGGCCATCTTCTCTGTCGGTCCCCGTGTTTATCAAGAGGCAGGGCTCATCTGCTTTGCCTCTGCCTGCTGCTATCTCCAGCCACTGTCCTGGGCAGTTTCAGCCTGGTCTCAGAATCCATGGCCTTTCTGTGTCATGATCTTTAAATGAAAGTCTAGCTTCCCAGACATGGAATGTCCAGCTCTGAAAATTGGAACTTTCCAATGCCACTCCTTAACAAGATGTTCTTGTCTTCCCCATGCTCAGTGAATGACAGACTCTTACCAAAGTCTTCACTCATTCGATGCACCCCTATCCTCTTGGTCCTTCCCTGGACAGCCTGTAGGCCCTAGTGAGTCACTTCTGTCCTGGCATTCAACTCTCTACTGGTGCATCTGCCCACCCAGTACCTAATCCTAGGCTACCATTCATCATCCTGTACTCTTGGGAAGTCCTTTCTGGAGGTAATCACACCATCTACCAGTTGCCCCAAGGAAGTCCCTCGGCACTGCTCAGCACATCTTTTCCCAGCAACTTCCAGATGCTCATCGCTGCCGTTGAGCCCCTCGCAGACCCAGTTCTCTCTTACTGAGCAGTGGACCTTGTCCTTTCTCTCACAGAATAAAGAGCTGCCTTCACCTTTCCCCTCTTCAAAACTCTGCATGGTTCTCCTTTTCTTCCTTTCTCAACCCATTTCCCTAAAGAAGAAGACATTTTTTTCCTCTCCAAGTTCTGGGTCAATTTCTTCTCTTTTTTATTTTTTTATTTATTTTTTAATTTTAAAAAATTCATTTATTTATTTTTTGACAGGCAGAGTTAGACAGTGACAGAGAGAGAGATCTTCCTTCCACTGGTTTACCCCCCAAGTGGCCACTACTGCCAGCGTGCTGCACTGATTTGAAGCCAGGAGCCAGGTGCTTCCTCCTGGTCTCCCATGTGGCTGCAGGGCCCAAGCACTTGGGCCATCCTCCACTGCACTCTTGGGCCACAGCAGAGAGCTGGACTGGAAGAGGAGCAACTGGGACAGAATCTGACACCCCAACCGGGACTAGAACCCGGTGTGCCGGCGCCACAGGCAGAGGATTAGCCAAGTGAGGCATGGAGCCGGCCAATGCCTTCCTGTTAAATATGCTCAATTTCTTCCCTCCCAGTCAACAAGTATGCTCTTGTGTCCTCTGTATTAAAATAGCTCTAATTTCCTAGTCTTACTTTTTTCAAGTCCTGTGTCTGTTTTTGAAACTTCAAGCCTTTTTGAAAGACTGCATGACCCTCAAGTCTTCACCTCACTACCTGCCATTCTCATGCCACTTGATTTGGGTCCTGTTCTCAGGAGTCCAGTGATGTCCATCCATTCACTGGAGCCCTCCTATTAGACAGATAAACTGGAGTCTCTTCAGTGCCTATCCTGCTATTGGCAGCTGTGGATTTGATGCTAGTGAGCACTGACATCCTCGATGTCTTTGAGACCCAGATTGCTTGCTTCCCCCCTCCCTCCTTTTATCCTGCTTTAGTGGTCTCATTCCCTGTATGTTTTTCTTTTGTTATGCTCTTCTTGTTTCCTTCATTTTAGGCTTGTTCCAGCCAATAGTTTCATGGGGCTGGGGTTTTGAATAATTGCTGGATACTTGTTGGCTTGTACAACTAGGCAACACTACCCTAGAGGCTATCTGTGTAATTTAGAAATAGTCTAATTCTGGCATTAAAAACACCAGCTGAGCCTTATTTAGAGCTCAAGGGTAGTATTTTGATTTGTTCCTGTAACTCGTCCCTCGTGGCCCTCAGCCTTCTCTTCCCAATGGTGAAAGATCTACATAGACCCAGACGACATCTGTGTCTGTGAAGAAGCTCATGGAAGGTTTCAAGAAAGTTCCAACAATAACAAGGTTAAGGACTGATTAAAGGGGGCCATAAAAAATAGCAAACTTTAAGACACAGAATGAATTGCAGGTGCGTATTGAAGACCTAGTACCAGAAGCAAACCCTAAAACATATATGTGTGCCTGGGTATGTGTATGTGTATATATGTATGTATATGTGATTACCAGCCTAGGTTTGGAGACAGAGAGAAGTGAGGATCTGACCTTGTTCTTAAAGCTATAAAGTATCTCTAAAGAGAAAGGAGCTATGAAAGAAAAATGATAAAAGTACAAGGGATGCAACTACAACCAGCCAATAAGTGCCCAAGTGTCATAGAGTTCAGAGGACAGTGATTTGTGCACTGCTGTGGTTGGAACTATTTTTGGTAATCACAGGCATATTGTTTAGCTTTGTGGCTATTGTAAAGACACATCCTTTTAGAAGACCTAATGGAATGATTTTCTTAAGAGACACCCTACAGAGAAAAGGAATGGGTAGAATTCATGTCTGTGATTGTGAAAACAAGAGACGTGCTGGAAAAGAGATGGCTGGAACCAGAGGAGACAAGATGAGATCATCTCTCTCATGCTGCATTTAAAACCACAGTACTTTGTTCTGGTGATCGGTGGAAAGGTGCCTCAGTATTTGAAGTCACACAAATTTGGGGATAGCAAGGGAATAGAAAAGCATATTTGGGAGTGTTGGTATTAAGCTGTTTTTAAAAGTTGTGAAAATTGATGAGATAACCTTTTCCCAAAGTGACTGAATAAAGGAAGGAGGCACACAACATTGTTGAAAGCACAATTAAGGAGTAAGCTGCTAAATGACTCACAGCTGAGGGAGAGAAAAGAGAAATCATTTATTAAGCAGTAAGAGAAATGTAAATTATAATCGAGGAATGAGTGGCTCCAAGAGCTCTGGAATGGGATTTGAAACAATAACCAATAATAGAAAAGGCTCTCCTCTGAGTGGTGAGAGGGATGTTTACCTTTCCTCAGTGTGCACACCAGAAACCTTTGTAGGATTCTTTAGATAGTGATTGCATTCCAGATAAATCTTGAATTCCTCTTCCTTTCCGTAATCATATTCCATTTTGTCATCTCTTGCATTTTACTTCTTATTGTTTTACTTACTAGGTCATCAGAACTCCCGTGGGAACGGTCATGGAAGTGGACTGCTCAGATCTCCCTTCAAGAGAACCTGTGGTGAGGAGGGTCTCAGCAGACAACCTCCAGCTGCTACAGCTTCAGGTCTGGGGCAGTGCTCACATCCAGGACGGCCCCTCCAAACCCAAAGGCAAATTGCTACATCTCATGAAAGAGTGACCCATCGTAGAATATATGTCACGTTCTGAGTACTGGCTGGAAGTCTGTCCAACAGGTTAGTGGTCTGGACGGAGAAAGACTGGGAGGCTGGAGATACGGAGGTCTGGGGTGGATGACGGTATAGGAGTGGACACAGGTGGGGAGAGTTTTGTTTTGCATGCCAGTGCCCTTTATAGAGGAGGCACTGTATACTCAAATAAACAGCAGGAAATCAGCCAGTTAACATTAGTTAGACTGCTTCACCAGCAATCCCAGAACTGGAACAAGGTGCATATGAACTTAGTAGCCTTGGTAGCAGAGGTAAAGGCTGCACATGGGTTCCGTAGGAAGAATTTCTACTTAGAAAGACAACCTTAGCTTCTTCAGCCTCTGAATATCTAACCTGCCAGCAACAGAGACTATTCCAGAAAACACCAATAGTTGGTGGCAAGTTGATTATGTTAGTCTTCTTTCAGCCTGGAATGTACAGTGGTTCTTCCTCATTAGGTATAGACACCTATTTTGGGTTAGGTTTGCCATTCCTGACCTGAAAGTCTTGGGCTTTACTACCACTACCGAGGTACTTAGGGAATGCTGGATCTACAGGCATGGCATTTTGCACACCAAACATCCAACTGGGGACCCAGTTCACAGTGAAGGAAATGCCTGATCATGGGCTTTGCAGGTCTTATCACACATCACATTACTGCATACCTTGTTATGTATGAGGACCCAAACTCATAGAATGATGGAATGATCGCCTAATGGCACAGCTGAAGTCCTGGTAATAATCTACGAAGATGGAGTGGTGCCCTTGGAAATGCAGCAGTGTGCACTACTTCAGGCTTCTCTAAGGCACCATTACTAATGGGGGGGGCGTGCAGGTCTGGGAACTGAGAAGTGGAAGCACTAGTCCCTCACTTACCCTCACATGCAATGGCCTACTAAGGGTTTCATCCTTCCTGTCCATGCAACCCTGGGCTCTGTGGGGTCCCAGAGCAGAAGTACTCCTGCCAGAAGATGACACAGGAGCTCTGTTGAGGTGCACACTATGGCTGCTGTCTGGAAGTCTCATTGATTCCTTGTGTGCAGTGATCAGCAGGGGAGAAGAATCCCATACTGGCAGGTTTGATTGACTTTAATGGGCCAGAGGAAGCTTTCATACAATGGGGTTGTAAAGGAGTACAGAACCTGGATGATCCATTTGAGTGCCTCCTATATGCCTATGGCCCTTATAAACATGGATACCAAAAATGCAGCAACCCTGGCCTGAGTAAGGTATGACTAACAAATGTTCAGATCCTCCAGGATTGAAAGTTTGGGTTGTACCACCATAAGAACCACCAGATCCTACAGATGTGATAGCTGAGTGGGAAAAAAAATGGGAGGAACAAAATGATGACGACCGTTTGCAGCCTTAAGATCAACTGTCAAGAGGGGGGCTGCTATTTGTCTCATTAACTTTCCTTCAGGAAGAGAGGCCCAGAGGAACTGCTCCGGAACACATGTGGCAATAGACCATCTTGGCAGTGCAAGGGGGAGATGGTGGTAGTTGTGGGTGGGCACTGCTCAGATCTTCCTTCATGAGAACAGCTGTGAAGAGGGAGGTTGGTGAACAACCTCCAGCTGCTGCACCTTTGGATCACAGGCGCTAAGGCCATGCTCTCCCTAAGCTGTTTCTGAGAACAGAGCACAGTGGGGTTACAAGAGCAGGGCCCTTCCTTCTCAACACAGGTCCCCTCTCCGATGGGTGTCATTTTCTGTGCTCCCCATTGACCTGGCTGGATACACTACGGTCTGAAGCTCCTGGGCACAATTCTAGCCTCCCTCTTTCTTCTCACCAGTTTCAGAGCTGCATCTTGACTCAAAGGCTTTCCCCATCTAGCTCTTCTTCCTGGGGCTTTGTCTTTCACATGTGTGCTCCCTGGTGCATCTCTTGCATGTCTGATTCTGTCCTGGCATCTGCTTCATGCAGGTCCTGAACCTATATATACCCATTGGTCTTTTAAAAGCACAACCACTCTTAGGTGTTCAGTTGGGTCTTGGTGAAAGAGAAATAAAAAAACCTAATCTAGAACTGAATAAAACAGAATTGAAATCAGATTTCATGGTTCTTAAGACAGAATGAGATAGCTTTCTTTGGACTGATAACGGAAAATCCCCAAGGTCTATTCAGTGGGAAAAACCAAGGAAGAGTGCAGTGTATGTGGTATGCTATATTTTGCTGTGTTTATATGTACATAAAGATACAAAGGAAAATAAACATCATAGGAGTGAAAAACATCACTGAATTGCAATTTGACTTTCCTATTTATTTGGTTATTATTTTTTTTTTTTGACAGGCAGAGTAGACAGTGAGAGAGAGAGAGACAGAGAGAAAGGTCTTCCTTTTGCTGTTGGTTCACCCTCCAATGGCCACCACGGCTGGCGCGCTGCGGCTGGTGCACCGCACTGATCCAATGGCATGAGCCAGGTGCTTCTCCTGGTCTCCCATGCGGCTGCAGGGCTCAAGCACTTAGGCCATCCTCCACTGCACTCCCTGGCCACAGCAGAGAGCTGGCCTGGAAGAGGGGCAACCGGGACAGAATCCAGCGCCCCAAATGGGACTAGAACCCGGTGTGCCGGTGCCGCAAGGGGGAGAATTAGCCTGTTGCGCCGTGGCGCCGGCCTATTTGGTTATTTTTTAGAGGAAGCTGCCATCCACTGCTCCACTCCCCAAGTGCCTACAACACCCAGGGTTAGGCCAGGCCAAAGGCAGGAGCTAGGGACTCAACCCAGGTCTCTCATTAGAGTGGCAGGGCCCCAGCCACTTGAGTCATCACCTGCTGCCTTCCAGGATGAACACTAGCAGGAAGCTGGGATTGGGAGTGTAGCGAGGACTTGAACTCAGGGATTTACTGGGGGATGTGGATGGGCCAAGCAGCATCTTAACTGCTACACCAATCACCCAGTGGTTTATATTTTGAAAACTGAAATTATATTCCTTATTATAATTTAATTAAATTGAAATGTCAATCTTCAGCAGTTTATTATTTTACTTATCTTAAAAGTCATTCCTGTTGATGTGATTGAATAGCACTGCACTGGCAAATGGTGTAATAACAGGTGTAAAGTAATGAGTCGATCTAATGAATTTTAGGACCCTCCCAAACTTACTGTGGCAAATGAGAAAAGACTGCCTGGGTAATCCAGATGGTATGAGTGATTTCTGACTCATCAACGGATTGAATAATTCATAGACTGCCTGTGACAGAAGTGGACATTTTGAAACCTCCAGCTGTATACTGGTATGTCAGTCCTGCCATATTTGGTGGTCTGAAAGTTTTGCTATTTCTAGAGAGAAGTTTGCACTGCCATTTTCATCACTGTAACAGCCTAGGCTAATTTTTTTTTTTTTTGACAGGCAGAGTGGACAGTGAGAGAGAGAGACAGAAAGAAAGGTCTTCCTTTGCCGTTAGTTCACCCTCCAATGGCTGCCGCGGCCGGCGCGCTGCGGCCGGCGCACCGTGCTCATCCGATGGCAGAAGCCAGGTGACAGGTGCTTTTTCCTGGTCTCCCATGGGGTGCAGGACCCAAGCACTTGGGCCATCCTCCACTGCACTCCGGGGCCACAGCAGAGAGCTGGCCTAGAAGAGGGGCAACTGGGACAGAATCCGGCGCCCTGACCAGGACTAGAACCCGGTGTGCCGGCGCCGCAAGGCGGAGGATTAGCCTGTTGAGCCACGGCGCCGGCCTATCCTAGGCTAAATTATGCCTTACTTCCAGACCTCAGACCCATGTTGACTCTTCCTCTAGGATGGATACTTCAAAGCAAAGGTAAGAATCTACTGCAGAATATATATAAAAAGGTGCTTGTGCAGGTTTGACCACCCCTGGGTGAATCCCTGAAAGTGGCCCCATCACACATGTCTGAGAGCTTCCTTAGTGAACCTAATGTATTTTTCCGATGAGGATTCATTGTTGTAAGACAATTTCTCAAACTCCCCTGCTGAATATCTCCCAGGAGCTCTTGCTAAATATACACATGCCCAGGTCTCTCCCTTGATGAATTCTGATTTTGTGGATTTGTGCTGAGGCTCAGGAATCTGTGTTTTAAATAACTACTCTGAGTGTTCGTCAGTGAAGCATTACTGCGGGGTAATCCTCTCCTGTGGACTGAGTCCATAAACTCATCAAATAAACTCAAAGTTCCAGGATACTAATGATCCTCAAAGAGCTTCATCTTTTTGTCGCCATGAAATCTCTCTTGGAGTGCTTTGAGGATTATAAACAATATCCTTCTCCTTGTCATTTTAAAAGCAAAATTCAAAAGTCCTAAGTAAGAACATATCTCCCAGGGATAAGTGTACCACAAACAGTGAATATTTATAAGACCAGACAAGCTATTAATAAGGTGGCCTTGAAATGAACACCTTAAAACTCTGATAAGTGTAGGCCAAAGCAGTGGGTGGGCTTACGGGGTCTTCATCTCCTGTCCAACATGTGGATCCTGAACTCCAGCTAGTATGCTGTGCCTAGGACTGCTGTTCTTAAGAGGTCTGTCTCTCACCACCTTGGGGAAACAGGCAGCACAGGCCCTGGGCTAAGCCCAGAAGAGCTCTGCCCTTAGGTTATCACACAGCAAAGTACCCCATCCCCAGCTCTGCGGTTTCCAGCCACTTTAGAATTGGAGCCGTGATCTCGCTGGCAAGTGTCACTTGGCCCTGCTCTGGATGGGCACATTGGCTGGCTCCTGCTCCTCAGGAGCAGGCTACCCTGTCCATCACTCCTGGGGCTTCAGAGCAGTTTCAAAACAAGAGGGACTTAGGGGTGAACTCACAGATTTTTTTTTTCAAATGATGTTAGAGGAAAACAGTTTTCTATTATGAGTGAATGGTTTGGAGACTACTGAATCCTATGTATCTTTAGATATTAAGTACGAGTGGTAACTGAATTTTGCTAAAAAGTCTGTAGCCTTTGAAGTTATTTTCATACTGATTCTGACACATACTTTGTAGTGTCTGAGGAGGCTGTCGAAGTGCTATTTCAGTTTGTAATTATCCTTCGCCCCAAAGGCCACATGTTGCACTTCCTCAAACTTTATCTCAAACTTATTTGATTGTTCCAGGTTAATGCAACCCATTAATTCAAAGATTTTAAAATGTCAGAAAAAGTCTTTCCCCCTGTACAGCTATTTTCATGATGTGAATGCAATGCTCATGTTTTCTTCTGATCATATACTCAACATGTATGAAGCAAAGGATGCCCTGGAGTGGGCATAATGTCATACACTGCCTGCCCTCATGGAAGTTACCGTCCATTGAGGGAGTAAACACTAAGTTAATATATCATTGCAAATTGAAAAAATGGTGCTATAAAAAGAAGAGTAAGAGGCACTGTCACTTTTAGTGAAAGGGAAACTATTTTTTTTTAATTTACCATCCATGCATCTATCCATCCACAAACCATTCTTCCAGTGGGTATGAATCAGGTGCTTCTCCAAAGTGGCATGCAAGCTAAACTCTGAAGGATGAGTTGGAGATATCCAGGGAAGTAATTTGATCAGCCAGAGAAGAGGAAACAATTCAGAGGTAGATAAGAGCTTGGCATTTCTGCTTGGATTCACTGAGCAGAGAAAAAAGTCTTGGTGAGAGAAGATAGTTGGGAAGAAGGCAGGGAACATGCTTGTTTGTGATCTTTTTCTAAGAGCTCATTCAGAAATATGAGTTTTGAGTCACTTTCCCCATGGTGGAGCAGTATGAGAAAGAAAATATGAAGGTTGAAATGGCAGCTTTTCTCTCTATTACTTTTGATACATACCTTGAAGACGTGACCCCCGCCCCACTATAGGACAGTATTTTCCAAACTTGAGAAATCCACAAATAACTTTTTTAAGGAAACCAAATGTTTATCTAGGCCTCCATTTCATAATTTTATTATTTTTATTATTTTTCTTTATATTTACAATTATCCATATGTACTTCAAAATATGAAACATAAGGTGTATCTCTGCATGCTTAAAACTCATTTTAAAACTTGAAGCCATTGTAAATTGAAAACAAGTCATATCAAAATTAACAACCAGGATGTAATGTAACAGATGATGTTTTGCTTTTGAAAATGTTAGGGTACTGCCCACAGAGGCACTGCTCCTCTGGAGTTCAGCACATGCAACCTGCCAGATGCCCTTGAGGACTCTGCTATGCGATCTATTAGGAGCCCTTTCTTGGTACAATGTGCGGGAAGACCATTTTGCTATTGCTTGGTGGAGATGAACCTTTTACATATTTGGTTTGTCTCTCTTCTCATTAGTCAGAAACAATTACAGTAGAAGGACTCAGTGCCAAAGTCAGCCTAAACATAGCTTTGAAACCAAGTAGCAGTCTGCAGAGATGAAAAAATTTAGAGAAAATTATCAGGCCCCTTGGAATACATGGATAAACTCCCAGCGCTGTGTGTTTGGAAAATACTCCTAAATAAAGAATGGACCATTCCCAGAGACTTCCTTGAAGGAAAAAAAAAGGAAACTATTTCTTTCTCACATAGAGCCATGGGGACAGGATAAACCGTTCCTTCTGATATTCTAAAATAGAGATCATTAGAATCTAGGGTTTGGTAGGGTCCAAAGTGATCATTAAGATCTAAGTGGAAGGAGAGACCAACTTGGGTAAGGTCACAAGACCCTGTGGTTCCTGCTTAATGATGTCTAGGACAGATAAGATTAGCAAGAGGTGAGGAAGAGGTCTTTGCCTCCCAGGCTATGCAGTGAAGCAGGCTTAGAGCACTAGCCTCCAAAGTCAGGTACACAGACTGATGCACTGGGGTGTGGGAAGAAAATATTAAGGCCCCAGAAGACCAGAGCTCTGTTTTCAGGCACATAGAGAATAGTTTTCAAAGAAAATGTTGACAGTATGTGGCGCTGTAAAACTGGGAGCTCTCTAGTGAGTGCACTACACCAAAGGCAAAGAGCAGCCAAAAGAAATGTGCATTTTGTCACAAGGCAGAAACTGGTGTAGTCTACAGCTAGAGGTAGGTCTGCTTCCTATATTTGAACAGGTCAACTACAGCTCATTTTCATTATTTCAAGTGGTCACAAGTCTTCCTGCCTGTCAGAAATGCTCACAACTTCAAGAGGGGAGAAGAGGGAAAGGTACAAAGGGGATAAAATTGAAACTGCCAAATTGAAAACACATTTTCATGTTAGCAGACAGGATATGCAAGAGATCATGGCTACTATAAGAGTCAGGCTTTGATGAGAGTAAAAGAAATTGCTGAGGTTCTCAAAAGCCACCGACTGGAGAGTTGAATGAGGGTTTTTACTGTGCAACATCGATCAGATATGCTCTCTAAGAACTTTGGAGAGGTTTGGGGCAGGTCACGGGGATAACTTCCAGATAGAGGCACTAGTCCCACATAAAAGGAGGATCTGAGGGCAGAAGAGTCTTACATGACTCTGCCTCTCAGACCTGTAGGAGGAGGGGTAGCAGTAGCCTAATCAAATAATCAGAACCTACCCAGGACAGCCACCTAGGATGGAGGGGATGATGGGGGTGTTTGGGCAGACATACCCTGTCGCTACCCAGACTCTGCCTTCTGGAAATGGCACCAGCTCCCCAGGCTGCTCTGAGTGTTGATGGGTGGTGCTTTGTGGCTGGGTCCTTCAAGAATTACCCTTTGCCAAAGTAGGTCTTCTAGCCTGAGGTCATGTGAACTCTTTGGGGGCAGCATATCTCCAATGATGGGCCAATTGTTGAGAATGCAAAGCTCTGGCCCCCTTGCCTCAGCTTCTTTGCAGCTACACGATGGCTCTAATTTCTCTCTCTGCCTAACCCAGCTTCCTTGGTTTCCTACGGGATTGCTCTACTTGCCAATAGACCTTCTGTAAGTAAATCTCATAGTCTGTTTCCAGGGCAGCATTAGCTACAACAAGCCTTTTTAGGTCTCTTGGCTTCTAAGGATGAAGTATGGAGGAGACCAGAGGCGACCCTAACATGGATAAAAATTAGAAGCTGGTGGTTGTCAGGGCCACATGTGGATAAGAGGAAGGCTTGGGGAAGACATCACAAAGGCAAAGATGGGAAGGAAGATGTGGATGTATTTCAGAGGACCCGTTAGAGCCAAGATTGAGTCAGCTTTGTTGGGGAAGCTTGGATATCCACACACTAACCATGCTTGATCTTGCTGGGAAGACTGACCACAAGTGACCTTGGATGTAAATCTTTCAGCGGATGCATCAAGGCCAAAGATCATGCCCCAAGATTCAGCTGGATAACAAACTTCAGTGAGGACCAGAGAATGGTTCTCAAGCCAGATGCCTCTCCCCGGAGGCCAGGGGAATACTAAGACAACATAAAATGGGATCCATTCCCTACTCCTACCCCCAACCAGAGGGAGAAGGGTGACTGAATATTTACTCCAAAGAGATTTGCATTATCCTGGAGGTGGCTGAGTCATCCTGAAAGTGACAAAACTGTTTTACCACCATTAGTAGAAATGGATCTCAAGCTATTAATCTTGGTCATAGAGACATAAATCAGTTCTATTTGTATACATCTGAGATGTGAGTGTGCAGAAATATGCAATAGAAAAAAGGGAGGAAAGAGCTGACCCAGTGGGTAAAAAAGCCACTACCTGCAGTGCTGCCATCCCATACGGGCGCCGGTTTGAGTCCTGGTTGTTCCATTTCTGATCCAGCTCTCTGCTATGGCCTGGGAAAGCAGTGAAGATGACTCAAGTGCTTGGGCCCCTGCATCTGCATGAGAGACCCAGAGGAAGCTCCTTGCTCCTGGCTTAGGATCAGCCCAGCTCTGGTGGTTGCGGCCATTTGTGGAATGAGCCAGTTCCTGTCTGCCTCTCTGTAACTCCGCCTTTCAAATACATAAAATCTTTAAAGGAAAAAAGAAAAAGAAAAAAAGGAAGGAGAGATGAAAACAGTATCAGGGCAAAAGAGACATTCGTATGGTCTATATTTTTATGTATAACTTTTTTTTAATGCTAAGAATTGGCCCTGTTCTAAATACTTTTATTCAGAAAGTTCTATCCTTTGTGCACTCTTCAGGTGCAATTTAGTCAAGCTGATAGCTCACTTTAAATAATACTTTGGATATTGAAAAGATATTTCCCCAGCAGGCAGCCAGAAGTCTCCGAATTGGGAGCATAACTCCTGTATATTGTCATTTTATGAGTGAAAACAGGTGGAAAATGAATGACAACCAAGCTTGAGGAAACTTGCTGGGGCGAGGTTAAAAAACAAGGCTCCTGTTCTCAGCCTTTTAATTTTTCTAATTGCTTTTCCACATATTTTTCTCACTTAATTTTCACAACAAACTGAGGCAGTGGCTACTAGAATCCCCTTCATTTTACCGCAGAAATGGAGGCTTACAGTGGCTCCACAAAGGAGTCCAGCAATGCAGGGATTCAAACCTGCCTGTTGTCTCTGCAACCCACTGCCTGCGCGATCATGTTCTGTTTCTGTGCACATTTCAAATGGGACTGTGGAAAGGCACAAGATATTTGAGGAGTGCATTTAGCAAGGCTAAAACGCCAAGTGTAGCAGATCATTCAGGTGAGTACGAACAAACAAGGAAGGATTCTAAGCCTTGTGGAAGATTTTGCCCTGTTGGTAATAAGTGGCGTTACTGGGTAAGTCAGAACCACTCTCCTTTGGTGCCTCATGTAATGAATGTTGTAATTAGTTATTTACGTCTCTAAGTTCTTCATTTAGAAAATCTGTATATAGTTACTTCCCAGGAGCCATCACCTGTGCCCTGTATTGTAGCCTTAATTGGTGTGTCTGCGACTTGTCATTTAGTCTGTTTGACGTCACAGAAAAGAGGAGTGTCTTCGTGAGGAAATGTGGAGGGACTGATGTGGCACACAGGCAAGTGGAAAATCTTCAAGTGTTCTGGTAACATTGGGACACTCCCAACACTCAGCAGTGAAAAAGTCCACATTTGCCAAATTTCTAAGCTGTGCTTATCAAACTGATCCCTCACCGTCGCCTTTTCTCCATGTTTTTATTCCTTAACGAAGTGACCGCTGGGAACCATTGATGGTTCAAAGTGGGATGCTAACCGTATACTGTTAAAATACAGAGTGACAAGTTTAAAGCTTTTAATGACATACCGCAGGTGGATTTGGAAATGCCTAAGAAGTCTCCTTTTAACTGTCCTCCTGGTGGACTCTATTTGTATCACTGGTTTTAGCCTTGTCGACTTGGAGGGAGTGGTGAAAGATGAACGGGCAGTGCTCAGCCACAAGGGGAGAAAAACGTCATCCAGCCCCCAGAATAGCAACAGCAATAAATATGGTCATGTCCTTCTTCTGCTGAGGCCGAGCGACAGGCGGGATCACATTTACTGCACCCGGCAGGCCGGCTGGCTACCAGGGGTGGCTCAGGGGATTGGAGGAACCACACACCAAAGCTGATGCTGACTTGGAAGCTCTGCACGGAGCTGTGACTTAGCACTGCAAGAGAGCGGGTGCAGGGCCCAGACCCTGCCGCAGAGCTAGAAGGGCTCAAGCACCCTTCTGGCCACAGGGGGGCACATTCTAAGTCGGCGTTCAGGACAGCTGGCTCAGGACTCTTGCGAGCTGAGAGCTTCCCTAGGAGTCTGCTGGAGGACTTGCTGGTATCTGCAGCTGCTGCAGCCATCAAGGCGCAGCACAGTGAGGAAGGTGAAAAGGAGGCCTCTCCTTGGTCATCAGTTATTTAAAGAGGGCCCATCGGGTTTCAGCCGCTTCATTGTACAGAATCAGCACCTTTGCTCTCAGTACTCCCTAGGTCTCAGTACTCAGTACTCCCCAGCTCTCCTTTTCCAGATCAAGCCCCTGGGCTCTGGGACTGCAGGAGCTTCATCGACTTCTGTCTGTTTTTGTATGCTTTTCCATTTCATTCATGTACTACATGGCCATGTCCCTGGGGAGCTGTGGTTTGGCCATTCTTGCCTTCTTTTGCCACTTGGAACGGGCAGAGCCTGGGTTTCACATTTGCATACCGTGCATACAGCAGGAGTCTCTTAGGCTGAAAAGGTTTTTATACTGACAAATACATCCCTTGAATCGGACCAGCTTTCCTTTTTTCTGTGGCGCTTCCTTGCATTAAGGTGATAGAATTTCTTATAAAGCCACATTCCTGTCTGTGATCTTTGTGGTTTACTGACCTCTGTAACCTGTCCCCACAGGGAGCCACTGGAAGGAGCTTCACTTCAGCCACACGTCACCTGCTTCACTCCTGTAGATTTAATAGGCACAGACTCCTCTGCATGCTTTCATTGCCTCAGATACGATACATGCTGAGGATTTACATTTGTCCTGTTCTCTATGGATCACAAGACAGCTTCTCTTTAAAAAAATGTGGTACATAAAGAGTGAAAGCCAATGTTGCTTTCACTTTAGTGTCTTTAAGGTAGCCCTGTATTCTACTGACACTGTCATCTTATTGTTCTTTAGGATCTTATTAAGAACAACAAGATACACGAAGTGCGTTTTAATAGCACTAGCTCTCATGTTTTTCCTCTCAGCATCCCTGGTGACGTTGGGTGGTTAAGAAAATAATCAGGCCAGTATGTTGAAGATGGTGCCAAAGGAACATAGAGGACTACTTGGTGCTCACGTTCTGCTGCTGCCCAGAATTGGATCTTGTCCTATTTAAGCATTCACAGAGCAAAAATCTAAGTTGGAGCAACCCTTGCAACAGTAGCAATTTCTTTCTTTAAAGCTTATGTCTCTGAGTTTTTATACCATTTCTCTCTCTCATATGGCCACAGACAATGCAGACATAAATAAACTTCCCTACTTACAATTTCGTGAGCACAAGAAAACAAAAGCAAAGGCATTTGAAAAATAAATTCCAATGTAGTATTAACCATTCTAATATGAATTACAAAGACACGCACCCAAATGATCTAAAAATCCCTGAAAACGTTCCTTTAAGCATATAAAAAGAACATTAAATAAGAGATGGAAGAAGATTACCTGAATCATTTACTGGGAAATAGTGAGGAAAAGGCAGCTTCCACTGAGAGGACGACATTATAGTTATGATGCAAAGATAGTTTAAACGAATTAAAATGCATTCAAAATTAGTTAAAGCACTTCACTATAGGAAACATAACATAATTTTATTAAAATTAATAATTTTAACATAATTAAAAGCTACACTTTCAAACCTAAGCATTAAGAATCCTCTATGTAATATGTGTTTCCCAAGACTATGCCTAACAACTTCTTAGAGGCTTTTATAGTTACAAGCAATTTATGAATAGACCCCTTGACTACTGTTACATCAATGAGAAAAATGTTAGTGATGTTATTAGTTTGACTCAAATACCAGGACACACTGCAAAGTGACGCTTTTCGTCCTAGGCCTCTTACTTTCATATTATAAGTGATATTTGCAGGATAACAACAATCATCAAGATATGCTTTTAATTATTCCAACAGGTACAACATGCAATTAAGAAATGAACTTGCATGGATCTGTGAGTAGTAATAAAGAGTTTTATTTACTATTTTTCATTAGGAAATTTAATTTCTACCTCACATCAGTTATTTCATAGGTACTTTGAAGTATAAATATCTCTGAAATTCACCTTACATCATTAGAGAAAATTGCCAAAAGTAAGTTCCAAAGTGCAGCCAGTCTAGCAGGACAGCCCCTCTGACTAGAGAATATACTATATTATTGATAGTTAACATTTACCCAGAGTATTAGAAAAATCACTCATTTTAACAATTCACTCATTACTGTCTATTGTACTTTACACTAAAAAAAAAAACCCACACAATTTACCCTAAAAATATTCTCCTCTCTGGAGTGGAGAATGGTGCCAAATTAAAGCAGATAGATTGCATCCAAATCCTTCACTGTAATGCTGAAAACAGGAGCCAGACTGTGATGTCAAAATATAAGTAGAGAGGGCTCTCCAGTTGGCTTCATATATGGGTAATGCAAAGGTGGGCCACACTAGTACTTTGGGATGTGGTAGAATGTGCATGGAACTTGAAATTACAAGCCTTGTGTTCTAGTTCCTGCTCTACCAGTCATTAGTGGGGCTGATAACTTCACACACACCTCAGTGCTGATGCCTTATGTCTACAAGTGTTGGAAAAATCACACGAGTACTTGTAAAGGCATCCTGTAAGCTTTTAGAATACGGTATAGGGGCCGGCGCTGTGGGGTGGCAGGTAAAGCTGCTGCCTGCGTGCTGGCATCCCATATGGGCATCGGTTTGAGTCCCAGCTGCTCCTCTTCCGATCCAGCTCTCTGCTATGGCCTGGGAAAGCAGTGGAGGATGGCCCAAGTCTTTGGACCCCTGCACCTGTGTGGGAGACCTGGAAGACACTCCTGGCTCCTGGTTTCAGATCGGCCCAGCTCTGGCCATTGCGGCCATTCAGGGGGTGAACCAACGGATGGAAGACCTCTCTCTGTCTCTGCCTCTCCTTTCTGTGTAACTCTGACTTTCAAATAAATAAATCTTAAAAAAAAGAAGATGGTTCATTACTTGAGGTGTGTTGATGCAAATTTATATAGTAAATATTGGTTTACATTTAGGAGAATGTTTTCTCTACCTTGTTCCTCTCAGTTTTTCTTAGAAACTCCAAACAATCTTGGGCAAAAAAATTTCCTGAAGTAGAACACTTGATGACTTAAGGAATAGGCAATATTTGTATTTGAGACTATAGAAATCAGAGCTGATGACTTTAGTTGTGGCTCACAGAGTAAGGCCAGAACTTGCAGTGTCAGGACCATGATCTCCAGACCAGACTTCTGGGAATAAGTTCAAGTGGGACCTTACTCATTGTGTGAGTTTGGGAGGTTTACCTGACCTCTGTGTGCTTCAGTATCTTCATCTATAAGACGGGTACATTTCTCCAGGCCTTCAGGGATTTTGCAAGTGTTAAATACAGTGTACATGTATGCCCCCCAAAATAGTCCCTGGCACAGAGTAAATACTCCCCAAAATATTAGCAGCAAGTATTGAAAATGCATCATTATCTGAAGTGCATTGGATCCATTTTTTAAAAAGATTTATTTTATTTATTTGTAAGACAGTTACAGAAAGAATGAGACAGAGAGAGAGAGGTCTTCCATCTGCTGGTTTACTCCCCAGATGGCCGCAATGGGTGGAGCTTTGCTGATCCGAAGCCAGGAGCAAGGAGCTTCTTCCAGGTCTCCCACGTGGGTGCAGGGGGATGACAACTGCTTTTCAGGGACCATTCTTTGAGAACCACCAAAGTAAATTAAATGTGAGTGTTACACTGATTAAAGTACTGGTAAATTAGCCAGAATCATCACTAATTCTTACCAAATCAAGGTACTAGATGAGCCATCTTTTATCTTATTCAACTATATCATACATAGTTTTGTAAAACTTGAGAATATCAAATAATAATTGTGTTTCCACTCAAGACACAAATTGTCAAGAATGATTTCTAAATAAGGAACTTCCCCCCTTTGCAGGGAAGACACACATATTGGTCTTGGAGCCCCTTAGGCACAGTTTAGCTTTGTTGTAGCATTGAGCCTTGGTCACCAAGTGCTCTGCTCATGGTATGATTTGGTTGTTGTGTATGTTGGCCACACAAGTATGCGTTGAGTTGCACATCTGTTTCTGTGTGGCTAAATCCTCCTCACTTTTTCCCTTATGTGCATCCCACTTACAAATCCTACATACTTTATGTGGATCAGATTACTGGCAAACTAGTTTTTGGATGTTTAGTTAACAACAATATGGCTACTTCCAGGAGCAAGTAGACATTTCTTTCTATTGCATAAAAGATATTATTTTTTATTTTTTGGAAAATATTGTTTTGATCTAGCTTAATTAGTTAAATAGGTCCTCTGGGAACATCAATCACCATTTATGCTTTCCCATCTCTCAAGAAGAAAAATAGCAGGGATGGTTATTCTTAACAATGTAGAGCCCTCTTGTGGTCATTCGTAAAAGTACTTTAAAAAACAGATGCAGAGTATACTAATTTGGTAAGTTTCAGTTTAGGTAATACTCATTTGAGAAAATATATGGGACTTAATAACTTGGTAAATTTATAAGATCAGTAATACAACTTTACAAAATAGTAACTTTTATAAACATATACATCATCCAGCCATAACAGTGCTGTATGCTAAAAAAATTTACTGAAGCATAAAACATAGAGGAAAGTGCACAAATAATAATTATCTGCCTTAAGGAATTTTTCCAAGCTGAGTATATCTGTGAAGCAAGACTATCTAGTTTATTTTTATCATAATTTTATAGTTAAGGTGACTTGGGCTCAGAGAAGTTATGTTGTTTTCTAACAAATTAGATCAATTTGAAGTTCATTTACTCAGAAATATTTAGATCAATAGAAAACTTCAGTAAACATTACCTAAAAGGGCTGTAATTTTACAGACTATGACTGACAGTCCAGATTTGTAAATATCTAATTTAGTCAAATGAAATTATTTTTACATGTAGAATTTATAGGGTAGTAAACTAAAAGGCTACATTTATTATTATTATTTAATTTGTTGTTTGTTGTTGGTGGTGACAGTAGTAATTAACTCCTGTGTTTATCCATTAATTAAGAAGCACTTTGGGACATAGATGGCTGAATGGATTAAAAAACAAAACCTATCTATTGCTGCCTACAAGAAATACATCTCACCAACAAAGACACATGCAGACTGAAAGTGAAAGGATGGAAATAGATATTCCATGCCAACAGAAACCAAAAAAGAGCTGGTGTAGCCATCTTAATATCAGATAAAATAGACTTTAACACAAAAACTGTTAAAAGAGACAAAGAGGGCACTATACAATGATTAAGGGGTCAATTCAACAAGAAGATATAACTATTTTAAACGTATATGCACTTAATTACAGTGCATTTGTCTATTTAAAAGAAATGTTAAGGGATTTAAAGGGAGACTTAGACTCCAATACAATATTTTGGGAGACTTCAATACTTCATTTTCAGCAATGGACAGGTCAACCAGACAGAAAATCAACAAGAAAACAATAGATTTATTTTTTAATATGTATCTTTTTAAAAAAAGATTTATCTACTTATTTGAAAGAGTTACACACAGAAGGAGAGGCAGAGAAAGAGAGAGAGAGAGAGATACACAGAGAGAGAGGTCTCCCATCTGTTGGTTTACTCCCCATTTGACCTCAATGGCTAGAGTGGAAAAGCAGATTTAATCAACACTATAGACCAAATGGACCTAACAAATATCTACAGAACTTTTCATCCTAGAGTTGCAGAATACACATTCTTCTCAGCAGCACATGGAACTTTCTCTAGGATTGACCACATATTAGGCCATAAAGCAAGTCTCAGCAAATTCAAAATATTGAAATCATACCAAGCATCTTCTCAGACAACAATGCAATGAAGCTGGAAATCAGCAACTCAGGCATCTCTAGAGCATATGCAAACACATGGAGACTGAACAACATGCTCCTGAATGAACAGTGGGGCATAGAAGAACTCAAAAGAGGAATCAAAAATTTTCTGGAAACAAATGAAGATGATGATGCAACATATCAAAATTTATGGGATACAGCAAAATCAGTGTTAAGAGGAAAGTTTATAGCAACAGGTGCCTACATCAAGAAATTGCAAAGGCACCAAATAAATGAGCTATCAGTGCATCTCAAGGATCTAGAAAAACAACAGCAAACCAAATGTAAAACTAGTAGGAGAAAAGAAATAATTAAAATTAGAGAAGAAATCAACAGAATTGAATCCAAAAAAAATTACAAAAGATCAGCAAAACAAAGAGCTGGTTTTTGGAAAAAATAAATAAAATTGACACAGCATTGGTCCAACTAACCAAAAAAAAGGGGGGGGGAGAGAAGACCTAAATCAGTAAGAATTATAGACACCACAGAAATAAAAGGAATAATCAGAAATTACAACAAAGAGTTATATGCAAACAAACTGGGAAACCTAGAAGAAATGCATAGATTCCTGGACACATACAACATACCTAAATTGAGCCATGAAGACATAGAAAACCTAAGCAGACCCATGATCAAGTCAGAAATTGAATCAGTAATAAAGGCCCTCCCAACAAAGAAAAGCCCAGGACCAGATGGATTCACTGCTGAATTATACCAGACATTTAATGAAGAACTAACTCCAATGCTTCTCAAACTATTCAAAACAACTGAAAGAGAGGGAATCCTCCCAAATTCTTTCTACAAAGCCAGCATCCCTTAATTCCTAAACCTGAAAAAGAGGCAACAGAGAAAGAGAACTACAGACCAATTTCCCTGATCAACATAGTGCAAAAATTCTCAACAAAATTCTAGCCAATAGAATCTAACAACACATTAGGAAGAACATTCACCCAGATCAAGTGGGATTTAACCCTGGTATGCAGGGATGGTTCAACATTCGCAAATCAACCAACGTGATATACCACATTAACAAACTGCTGAACAAAAACCACATGGTTATCTCAAAAGATGCAGAGAAAGCATTTGATAACATGAAAAACTCTAAGAAAATTGGGTATAGAAGGAACATTCCTCAACACAATCGAGGCAATTTATGACAAACCCATGGCCAGCATTCTATTTAATGGGGAAAAGTTGAAAGCATTTCCATTGAGATCCAGTACAAGACAAAGATGCTCATTCTCAAAATTCCTATTCAATAGAGTACTAGAAGTGTTAGCCAGAGACATTAGGCAAGAAAAGGAAATCAAAGAGATACAAATTGGGAATGAAGAAGTCAAACTATCCCTTTTTTCAGATGACATGATTCTTTTTTTTTTTTTTTTTGACAGGCAGAGTGGACAGTGAGAGAAAGAGAGGGAGGGAGAGAAAGGTCTTCCTTTTCCATTGGTTCACCCCCCAATGGCTGCTGTGGTTGGCGTGCTGTGGCCGGCACACCACGCTGATCCAAAGTCAGGAGCCAGGTGCTTCCTCCTGGTCTCCCACATGGGTGCAGGGCCCAAGCACTTGAGCCATCCTTCACTGCACTCCCAGGCCACAGCAGAGAGCTGGACTGGAAGAGGAGCAACTGGGACAGAATCTGGCACCCCAACTGGGACTATAACGTGGGGTGCTGGCGCCACAGGCAGAGGATTAGCCTTTTGAGCTGCAGTGCCTGCCAATATGATTCTTTATTTAGGGGACCCAAAGAATTCCACTAAGACTATTGGAACACATAGAAGAGTTTGGTAAAGTAGCAGGATATAAAATCAACACACAAAAATCAACATCCTTTGTATGCACAGATAATGCAATGGCTGAGAGAAAGAACTTGTAAGATCAATCCCATTCACCATAGCTACAAAAAACATAAAATACTTTGGAATAAAATTAACCAAGGATGTAAAAGATTTCTATGATGAGAAAACCTTAAGAAAGAAATAGAAGAAGATACAAAAAAATGGAAAAATCTTCCATGTTCATGGATTGGAAGAATCAATATCATCAAAATGTCCATTCTTCCAAAAACAATTTATAGGTTTAATGTGATAACAATCAAAATATCAAAGATATTCTTCTTAGATCTAGGAAAAATGATGCTGAAATTCATATGGAGGCAGAGGAGAGCTTGGATAGCTAAGGCAGTCTTATACAACAAAAACAAAGCAGGGATGTCACAATACCAGATTTCAAGACATACTACAGGGTAGTTATAATCGAAATACCACAGTACTGGTACAAAAACAGATCGATAGACCAATGGAGCAGAATAGAAACACCAGAAATCAATCCAAATATCTACAGCCACTTATATTTGATCAAGGAGCTTAAACAAGTTCCTGGATCAAAGACAGTCTATTCAACAAGTGGTACTGGGAAATCTGGATTTCCACATGCAGAACTATGAATCAAGACTCCACCTTAGGCCGGTGCTGTGGCTCACTTGGCTAATCCTCTGCCTGCAGCACCAGCGCCCTGGGTTCTAGTACTGGTTGGGGTGCCAGATTCTGTCCTGGTTGCTCCTCTTCTAGTTCAGCTCTCTACTGTGGCCCAGGAGGGCAGTGAAGGATGGCCCAAGTGCTTGGGTCCTGCACCCGCATGGGAGATCAGGAGAAGCAACTGGCTCCTGTCTTCAGATTGGCACAGCACACTGTCCATAGTGGCCTTTGGGGGGCTGAACTAAAGGAAAAGGAAGACCTTTCTCTTTGTCTCTCTCTCTCTCTGTTTAACTCTGCCTATCACACGCACACACACAAAAAACTCCACCTAACATCTTATACAAAATCCACTCAATATGGATTAAAGATTTAATCTACGACCCAACACCATCAAATTATTAGAGAACATTGAAGAAACCATGATATTGGCAAGATTGGCACAGGAAAAGACTTCTTGGAAAAGACCCCAGAGGCACAGGCAGCCAAAGCGAAAATTAACAACTGGGATTACATCAAATTGAGAAGTTTTTGTATGGCAAAAGAAACAGATAAGAATGTGAAAAGTTTGGCTGGCACAATGGCTCACTAGGCTAATCCTCTGCCTGCGGTGCCAGCACCCAGGTTCTAGTCCTGGTTGGGGTGCCGGATTCTGTCCTGGTAGCTCCTCTTCCAGTCCAGCTCTCTGCTGTGGCCCAGGAAGGCAGTGCAGGATGGCTCAAGTGCTTGGGCCCTGCACCCACATGGGAGACCAGGAGGAAGCACTTGGCTCCTGGCTTTGGAGCAGTGCAGCGTGCCAGCCCTAGCAGCCATTTGGGGGATGAACCAACGGAAAAGGAAGACCTTTCTCTCTGTCTCTCTCTCTCACTGTCTAACTCTGCCTGTCAAAAAAAAAAAAAAGAATGTGAAAAGGCAACCAACAGAATGGGCAAAATTATTTGCTAGTTATGCAACTGATAAAGCATTAATGACCGGAATCTACAAAGAGATCAAGAAACTCCACAACAACCAACCAAACAACCCACTTAAGAGATGGGCCAAGGGCTTAAACAGACTTTTTTCAAAAGAAGAAATCCTACTGGCCAAAAGACACATGAAAAAATGCTCAGGATCACTAGCCATCAGGGAAATGCAAATCAAACAACAATGAGATTTCACCTCACCCTGGTTAGAATGACTTTCATACAGAAATCAACAAACAACAGATGCTGGCAAGGATGTAGGGGAAAAGGCCACTAAACTAATACACTGTTGGTGCAAATGCAAACTGTTATAGCCACTATAGAAGACAGTTTGGAGATACCTCACAAATCTGAATATAGTCCTACCATATGACCCAGTCATCCCACTTCTCGGAATTTACTCAAGGGAAATTAAATTGGTGAATGAAAGAGCTATCTGCACAGCCATGTTTATTGCAGCTCAATTCACGATAGCTAAGATAGCTAAGTCTGTCATTGAAGACTGGATAAAGAAATTATGGATATGTACTCTATGGAATACTACACAGCAGTAAAAAATGAAAGTTGGTCATTTGCAACAAAATGAAGGAATTTGTAAAACATCATACTGAGCGAAATAAGCAGTCCCAAACATCATATTTCTCTCTGATCTGTGACAACTAACTGAGCACCTAAAAGGAAACCTGTAGACATAAAGTTGACACTATGAGAAGCCATGACTTGATCAACCCTTGTCCTGTCAAGGAACAGCTTACTGTTTTATTCTTTTTACTGTTTTCTTTTCAACTTAATACCATTGGTTGAATTCTTTACTTAACACTGAATTATTCTTAGGTGTTTAAATCCAATTGAAAATTTATCCCTGTAAAAAATAATAGTGGGAATAGGAGAGGGAGGAGATGTACAGTTTGTCACACGATCCCAAGGACTTACACCTAAGGGTAAATCTAAAAACTTGCCATCAGTCTCCAAATCCCATTAAGTTGGCAGTTATTAATGCCACCTTTCTTGTTAAAGTGATCATTTTAAGTGCATAACTGATCATAGATATAGGAAGAAGTGTCAAAGGGATAACATAAATAAGACCAAGTGTCTGCCAATAACAATAGGTAGAATTAAAAAGAAGAGAATGATATGACAGAGGAAGCAGGCCACACAGCAAACTCATAGAATGACAAACGCCATAAATCGCACTCTGGCCTCAGAATCAGCCCTCAAGGCATTCGGGTCTGGCTAAAAAGCCCACGAGAGCATTTCAGGCATGGAAAGCCAAGACACTGTGGCAAAAAATGGCTTACATCATAAATCAGAGTGTCAATTGTTAATTCAACAACAGGAATCACTGTGTACTCACTGCACATGTACAACCTCTGTCCTTAATGAGTTGTACTATGAAAATTAGCAGTAAAACTTGTCTTCAAACAGTACTTTACACTTTGTGTGTCTCTGTGGGTGCAAACTGTTACAATCTTTAGTTAGTATAGAGTTAATCTTCTGTTATAAAGACAATTAAAGATGAATCTTAATGAAGATTGGGAAGGGAGAGGAAGTAGGGGGTGGGGTGAGAGTGGGGGTGGGAGGTTGGTTATGGGGGGAAGACCCACTATATTCCAAAAGCTGTACCTATGAAATTTATATTTATTAAATAAAAACTTTCTTAAAAAAGGAAAAAAAAATTGAACAACAAAAAGAAAGAAGCACTTTGGGTGTGTCATTATGAAGCAAGCACCATTCTGGCCTGGGAATACTAAAATGACTCATGCTGGGTCTTTGCCCTTAAGAGATTCAGAGCTCAATGTACAAGAAAGACATATTGACAGTAATTTGATAAAGCTCTTTGACAAGGGCTCTAATAGAAGTATATATACCTCCACATGAACAGACTACTTTTAAAGAAGGTAACTGTTTCTCCCCAAAGTGTACCCCAGGTTAGAAATTCACAACTTTCTTTGGGTTAAGACTAGCATAGGTTAGTTGGAAGTACTAGACTAGTAGTCACAAAATTTATGTTGTCATTTACTAACTTTTGGATTTTGGATTAGTCTCTCAGTAAATCCCATTGCCACCACCATAAATGAATGATTATGGCTACCTCCCTTGCTATCAGGAAGATTGAATGAGATTTTAAGACAGTGTTTTGAGATGTTTGGATGCAAAAATTCTACATGTTCCCTTTTGTTTACAGGGTATCAATATCAAATATATCAAATGCCAATGCCATTATCTGTTCATTCTGTGTTCACTAGTTTATAGTTTTGCTGCTAGGAAGATTTGCAAGAGAAAGTACTCTGTGTGTAGGCAGAGGGGTGTATATTCACTTTATTCCTAACTACAGCAAGTAAAGATAGTGGGTATCTGAGAAATGGAGAAGAGAAGATAGTTAAAATAGGTTAGTATACAGACTTACCTATTTACAGATTCACACAGAGTTCTTCAGATCACCACCACCACCACCACCACCATTACAACCATCATCAAAGCAATTTATTAAATACTAAATAAGATTGGTGCATTCAGTGGAATTATGGTATATGGCTAATAATCAATTCAGGAAAAATATAAATACGAAAGCATTTACTGATTTCAGTAGTGTAACCATTCCTACTAGGGATAATTTCAAGTGAATAACATGTCATCACTAAACACGGAGTCAGGATAAGATGGTCAGTAGCATACCTTTTCATACTTGTTCTGACATATGGCTATAATAGGCATAGGTAACCTCAAGTCTGAGGCTCAAACCTTATAATGTAAAGTCTTCTATCTGTCTCCATCATCCCAGAGTGTCCTAGCTTGTCCTTTATTTACAGGAATTCACGGAATTGAGTGAGGAGTACATTTGGCCCAACAAGATTCTAATCACCAGACTCAAGAAGTCATTTGCTTCTCCAATAGTTAAGACCCTGCTGGCCAGTGTTATCTGGAGGTGTTTGTGTATGGGAATTCCAGGTCTAGGTAGGAAAATTCCAGGTTGGGGCAGAAGGTAATTACCACTTACATGTGACTCCTTTCCCCAAGAGAAACTGAAGACCACCTGGTCATCATAAATTTTTTAAAGAGCATGGCATCATCAACCAAAGGAAGGTCACGAGCACAACTGACCAACCAGGAACTTGGACATGAGCTGATCACACACCTTTCATCCCCAATTTCAATGTATAGATGACATGTGTGACGTTCATGTGCCAGTTCAAATCCTGGCTGCTCCACTTCTGATCTAGTGCCCGCTAATGTGCCTGAGAAAGCAGGCCCCTGCTCCCCACATGGGGGACCCAGATGGAGTTCCAGGCTCCTGGGCTTTGGCTTGACTCAGACCCAGTTGTTGTAGCCATTTGAGGGAATGAGACCAGTTGATGGAAGATCCCTATCTTTCTTTGAATCTCTTTCTCTCTCTGCCACACACCCTCTCTCTGTAACTCTACCTTTCAAATAAATAAATAAATAAATAACCTTTAAAAAGAAGGAATTCAAAATAGTTGTTGTAAGGAAATTCAATGGACTTTAAGAGAACACAGAGAAATAATACTTGAGAGAGAGGAATACTTTTAAAAAATCAAATAAATTCTTCAACTAAAAAGTACACTAAGTAAAATTTAAAAATGCAATAGTAGGTGAAGAGGCAACTGACAGAATGGGAGAAAATATTTGCAAACTATGCAATTGGTAAAGGATTAATATCCAGAGTCTATAAAGAACTCAAGAAACTCAACAACAATAAAACAAACAAACCAGTTAAGAAATGGGCAAAGGACATGTACAAGCATTTTTCAAACATGAAATACAAATGGCCAACAGATTTATGAAAAAATGCTCAGGATCACTAGCTATCAGGGAAATGCAAATAAAAACCACAAAGAGATTTTACCTCATCTCAGTTAGTATGGCTATCATCCAAAAAAAAAAAAAAAAAGAAAGCGGGTTACCCTAATACACTATTGGTGAGAGTGTAAACTAGTATAACCATTACAGAAGACAGTGTGGAGATTCCTCCGAAATGTAAAATAGATCTACCATATGACTCAGCCATCCTACCCTTAGGAATTTTCCCAAATGAAATGAAATCAGCATATGAAAGAGTTATCTATACTTCCATGCTTATTACAGTTCAATTCAAAATTTCTTTTTTTTAATAAAGCTTTTATTTAAAGAATATAAATTTCCAAAGTACAGCTTATGGATTACAATGGCTTCCCCCCCTCCATAACTTCCCTCCCACCTGCTACCCTCCCCTTTCCCATTCCCTCTCCCCTTGCATTCACATCAAGATTCATTTTCAATTCTCTTTATACACAGAAGATCAGTTTAGTATATATTACGTAAAGATTTCAACAGTTTGCCCTCACATAGAGACACAAAGTGAAAATACTGTTGGAGTACTAGTTATAGTATTAATTCACAATGTACAGCACATTAAGGACAGAGATCCTACATGATTTTTAAAAAAAATTGATTAATTATCTATGCAATTTTCAATTTAACACTAAGATTTTTTAATCATTTTCAATTATCTTTATATACAGAAGATCGATTCAGTATTTACTATGTAAAGATTTCATCAGTTTGCACCCACACAGAAACACAAAGTGTAAAAATACTGTTTCGGTACTAGTTATAGCATTACTTCACATTGGATAACACATTAAGGACAGATCCCTCATGAGACTTAAGTACACAGTGACTCCTGATGTTGATTAAACAATTTGACACTCTTGTTTATGGAGTCAGTAATCTCCCTGGGCTCTAGCCATGAGTTGCCGAGGCTATGGAAGCCTTTAGGGTTTGCCGACTTCAATCTTATTCCGACAGGGTCATAGTCAAAGTGGAAGTTCTCTCCTCCCTTCAGAGAAAGATACCTCCTTCTTTGATGGCCTTGTTCTTTCCACTGGGATCTCACCCGCAGAGATCTTTCATTTAGGTCTTCTTTTTTTTTTTTTTCCAGAGTGTCTTGGCTTTCCATGCCTAAAATATTCTCATGGGCTCGTGAGCCAGATCTGAATGCCTTAAGGGCTGATTCTGAGGCCAGAGTGCTATTTAGGACATCTGCCATTCTATGAGTCTGCTGTGTATCCCGCTTCCCATGTTGGATCATTCTCCCCCTTTTTTATTCTATCAGTTAGTATTAGCAGACACTAGTCTTGTTTGTGTGATCCCTTTGACTCTTAGACCTACCAGTGTGATCAATTGTGAACTGAAATTGATCACTTGGACTAGTGAGATGGCCTTGGTACATGCCTTGATGGGATTGTATTGGAATCCCCTGGCACGATTCTAACTCCATTATTTGGGGCAGGTCCAATTGAGCATGTCCCAAATTGTACATCTCCTCCCTATCTTAATCCCACTCTTATATTTCACAGGGATCATTTTTCAGTTAAAACTTAAACACCTAAGAATAATTGTGTATTGATTACAGAGTTCAACCACTAGTATTAGGATAAAAAAATACTAAAATGGATAAAGTATTACATTGTACAACAACAGTCAGCACAAGAGCTGATCAAGTCGCTGTTTCTCATAGTGTCCATTTCACTTCATGTACCAAGGCCATCTCACTAGTCCAAGTGATCAATTTCAGTTCACAATTGATCACACTGATGGGTCCTGAATTCAGCCCAGCCAAGTGCTGGTTCCTGTGGCCATTTGTGGAGTGAACAAGCAGATGGAAGATCTCTCTCTTTCTTATTTTCATGTTCTCTCTCTACATTTCAAGAAAAATAAATCTTTTTTTAAACTTTAATAAATATAAATTTCATAAGTACAACTTTTGGATTACAGTGGCTTTTTCCCACCATAACCTCCCTCCCACCTGCAACCATCCTATCTCCCGCTACCTCTCCCATCCCATTCACATCAAGATTCATTTTCAATTATCTTTATATACAGAAGATCAATTTAGTATATACTAAATAAAGATTTCAACAGTTTGTATCCACACAGAAACACAAAGTATAAAGTACTGTTTGAGTACTAGTTAAATCGTTAATTCACATTGTACAACACATTAAGGACAGAGACCTCTATTGTTTCTTTGTTGATTTTCTGTCTAAATGATTTGTCCATTTCTGAAAGTGGAATATTAAAGTACTCTACTGTTATTATTTTGGAATCCATCTCTCCCTTAAAGTCTATTAACATTTGCTTCACGTATTTTAGTGTTCCTATAATGGGTACACATTTTTTAGAATTTTCCTTTTTAAAATTTTTATTACTACAAAGAGAACAAATTTCATATACTTCATAGGTACAGTTCTAAGAAGATCCATACTTTCCCCAATCTCTCCCTCCATCAATTCCCCTCCTTCCTTCCTTTCTTTTTTTAAATTTGTACAAAAACATAATTTCAGTCTACTCCATAGTCACAGGCTTAATGCATCACTAACTATATTATTCAGCAAGTAAAAAGTAGAAAGCCAGTAGTTTCACAGGAGTATAAATAAGGGCTAAAAACAGCAATCAAATCACAAGAAGTCTATGTCATTACTATACTTTTTTGTATTCTACATTAACAACTACATGTCAGTGAAGATACATGGTATTTGTCTTTTGGTGACTGGCTTATTTCACTAAGCATAATAGTTTCCATTGCATTCATTTTGTTGCAGAAGACAAAATTTCATTCTTTTTTATGACTGAGCAGTATTCCATAGTGTTTATATAAAATATTTTCTTTATCCAGCCATCAGTTGGTGGACATCTGGTTGATTCCATATATTAGAAATTGTGAATTGATCCAAAGGCCATTGGGGGGTGAACCAACGGCAAAATGAAGACCTTTCTCTCTGTCTCTCTCTCTCACTGTCCACTCTGCCTGTCAAAAAATAAGTGCACAGTGACTCCTGTTGTTGATTTAACAACTAACACTCTTGTTTATGGCATCAGTAATCACCCAAGGCTCTAGTCATGAGTTGCCAAGGCTATGGAAGCCTTTTGAGTTTACCAACTCTGATCTTATTTAGTCAAGGACATAGTCAAAGTGGAATTTCTCTCCTCCCTTCAGAGAAAGGTACCTTCTTCCTTGATGACCCATTCTTTCCGCTGGGATCTCACTCGCAGAGATCTTTCATTTAGGTCTTTTTTTTTTTTTCCAGAGTGTCTTGGCTTTCCATGCCTAAAATATTCTCATGGGCTCGTGAGCCAGATCTGAATGCCTTAAGGGCTGATTCTGAGGCCAGAGTGCTGTTTAGGACATCTGCCATTCTATAAGTCTGCTGTGTATCCCACTTTCCATGTTGGATCGTTCTCTCTTTTTTAGTATTAGCAGACACTAGTCTTGTTTATGTGATCCTTTTGACTTTTAATCCTATCATTATAATCAGTTATGAACTAAAACTGATCACTTTGACTAGTGAGATGGCATTGGTATATGCCACCTTGATGGGATTGAATTGGAATCCCCTGGCACATTTCTAACTCTACCATTTGGGGTAAGCCCAAGTGAGCATGTGCTGAACTGTACATCTCCTCCCTCTCTTAATCCCACTATTATATTTAACAGGGATCACTTTTCAGTTAAATTTAAATGACTAAGAATAATTGTGTGTTAATTAAAGAGTTCAACCAATAGTATTAAGTAGAACAAAAAATACTACAAGGGATGAAGTATTAAGAAAAATAAATCTTTAAAAAATTAAGCAAATTGGTATAGATGATACATTGTGTCAACAGAATGAAGGATAAAAATCACATGATCATCACAGATATAAAAAAGATATTTGATAAAATCAAATACCCCTTCATTATAAAAACTTTGAATGAATCACATATGGAATGAATGTACCTTAAGGTAAAAAACATCCACGTATAACAACAAGCAGCTATCATGATACTGAATGCGGGAAAACTGGCAGCTTTCTGATAATCCTGAACCAGACAAATATGCCTACTTTCACTTGCCAGAAGATTTAAGCAAGAGAAAGAAATAAAGGACATCCAAATATAGAAGGAGGAAGTCAAACTGTCACTGCAGATGACATGATCTTATATGTAGAAAACACCCAAGAGTCTACCAAAAAACTATTAAAGCTGATAAATTCAGCAAAGTTGCAGGATACAAAGTTACTGTGCAAAACTGAACAGTATTTTTATTCAACAATAGTGAATTATCTGACAAAGAAGTCAAGAAAGCAATCCTATTTCCAATAGCTCCAAAAATTACCTGAGAATGAATTTAACCAAAGAAGTGAAAAACCTCTACAATGCAAATGATAAAATATTGATGAAACTAGTTGAAGGGATCATAAGACATGTGAAGACATCCCATGTTCTTGCATTTGAAGAATCAATATCATTAAAAAGTCCATGTAACCCAAAGAGATTTTACAAATTCAATGAAATCCCTATCAAAATGCCAATGACACTATTTACAGAACTATAAAAAACACTACTAAAATTTCTTTGTGACCAAAAAAAGAAAGCAGCCAATGAACAAAGCAGCAGGCATTTCACTACCTAATGTTAAAATATATTACAAAATAACAATGATTAACATAGCTTGGCATTGGAACAAAACCAGAAATATTGGCCATGGAACTGAATGTAGATGCTAGAATTGAGCACACATATCTACAGCTAACTGATCTTTGACAAAGGTGTTAAGAATAAACATTGGGAAAAGGATAGTCTTTATGAAATAGTGTTGGGGAAACTGGATATCTACATGTAGAAGAATGAAAATAGCACTCTATCTTTCATCATATAAAAAACCAACTCAAAATGAAGTAAAGTCTTAAATGTAAGACCTGAAACTCTGAAACCACTAGAAGACAACATAGGCGAGACACTTGAGGACATTAGAATGGAATGAACCAGGATATTTTGATCATAAGCACAGGAAACAAAAGCCAAAATAGATGAATAGGATTTCTACATTGCTTCTGTACAGGAAAGTAAATGATCAGTTGAGTGAAAAGGTAACCTATAGAATGGCAGAAAATATTTACAAATTATGCAACTGACAATGTATTAATAACCAAAATATACAAGGAATCCAAACAACTCAATAGCAAAAGCCCAAATAATTTAAAAAATTGAACAATAGATTTAAGCAGACATTTCTCAAGAATGCTCAACAGGTACATGAAAAAAAATGTGAAGCATCACTATTCAGGGAACTACAGATCAAAACCACAATGAGATATTATGTCTTTCCAGTTATATTGACAATTATCAAGAAGATATTCCCAATATTTTCTTTGGGTCAAACTGGACATACACAAAATCATATTCAATATTCAATATTTCTTGGATGAGGCCAGACAACTCAGGATCAGGCTAAATAGAGTTGAAATTTTTGCACTGGGTCATGAAAATTCTGGTCATTGTGTCTCCTTGGCCCTATAGATTCCCATACTTTTACTGCTTCTCTTGGGACCATGGGTCTTTAATGCACTCTTTTATTTTTGTCTCTAATAAAACACAGGCCATCCAATTCCAGATAGTCATGAGGTAGGACTTCTAGCCTCTCCCATTGGATGATGTATCTAGTCCTCTGGATCACAGAAGAAAATTATTTCTCATGCAACCTCCAAATCCCATAGAATAGACAGTAAGAGAAGAATTCTTGTAACCATTTCTACATTCATATGCCAGTTTGAAGAAAATACAGAAACAGATCTTCACCCATGACTTCCCCAAAAGATTATGGGTTACTTCTCTTGGGGGGAGCACGTTAGCCTGTGTGTGGGTGAGGTTGAAGAAACATGAGTTTTGTGCAGTTGAATGAGGGAAGAAATGTAGAAGTGGGCCTTGAAAGCAGCCTTGCATTCAAACATTAAAAGACTTGCCTTTGTTCATAACTCTGTTAGGTGGGTTCCCTCTCTCTGGTGGCAGCTTAGGAGAATCTTCCACATCCTGTACCAAGGAGGTTACTACAACCAGAAGTTACATTTCTAAATTATGCCTTTTGTTTAATAATCTTGTTGGGTGAGTCCAAACCTCTCCCATGGGCTATTTAAGGGAAACTTCTCTGCTCTACACCAAGGGGATATTATGTCAATTACAAAATTCTTGGAGGAATCTCAGGAATTCCACTCCCAGGAAGCCTTCCACCCAACAGTATCCCAGGGAAGGAGTGGGGAGGAGAAATGGGCAGCCCATACCTAAATATAAAAACTCCAGTCTGAATACAGACTGGGTTTCAGGTCTTTCCTGAGATGCCTGTCTGGTCTATCAAGTGTAATCTGTTCATTAAACATGGCTCAGATTCTTACTGCTTAAAAAAAACAAGACAAAAGATACCAAGTGCTGGTATGGATGTGGAGAAAACAGAACAATTGTACCCTGTTGGTGAGAATATAAATCAGTACAACCAATATGGAAGATGAGTTTTGCAAATAAATCAAAACAAAAGAACCACCGAATGATTTAGAAACCCCACAACTGGATTATATCCAAGGGAATTGAAATCAGTTTGTTGAAGAGACATTGACACAGCACTCCTATGTTTACTGCCACACTATTTATAATAGCCAAGAAATGGCAACAACATAAACGTCCATTAACTGATGAGTGGATAAAGAAAATTCTATACTATTCTGCCATAAAAAGGATGAACTCTTGTCATTTGCTACAGCTCAAAGATGGAACTTGACATCATTATGTTAAGGGAAATAAGCAAAGCATAGATAGAGAAGTTTTGTGTGGTCTCACTCATATGTGGAATATAAAAGTTGACAATATAGATGTTACGAGTTGAATGGTGGTTACAAGAGGCTGGAGAATGTGGGCAGAAGTGGGATATGGGGGGAGATTGATTAATAGGTACTAAGTTACAGCTAGATAGAAATAAGAAGTTCTGGTGTTCTATTGCACAGTAGGAGGACTATAGATAATGCTATATTGTATATAGCATTATTGTATATAATGCTATATATTGTATATTTCTCTAAAAACTAGAAGAAATGATTTTGAATGTTTTTACTATAAATATTCAATGTAGGGGCGGAGCCAAGATGGCGGAATAGTGAGGACGCGCACTAGCAGTCCGCAAAAAGATAGTTTAATAAAAACAGAGTTACTGTAGCCTCAGGAAAAATCTCACGGAAAAAAATGCAGTGGAAATTCTTCCGGACCCAGTGAATGAGACGCAGAGGACCTAGGGGAAAGTAAGTTTGCGAACGGCAAATCGTGCCTTAGTGGCACGGGAGCTGCCGGGAGGGACGGGAACCGGACGGAACACAGTCGCCATTGGAATCGAGCGCTTAAACGGGAGCCGATACAGGGATCCCGAGACACTGGCGGGGGGAAGCAGACGCCAGGGGGGAAACAGCACAATTGAGGCGAGCCCACACGGACACTAGCCTCTTTCGTTGCCCACCCTGCTAATTCTAGCTGGACTGAACGCAGTGGGACGGCGCGCGCCCGCCGGCTGAACCGGAAGCCGGGCGGAACACAGTCGCCATTGGAACTGAGCGCTTGAACGGGTGCCGATACAGGGATCCCGAGACACTGGCGGGGGGAAGTAGACTCCCCACGGGGGAAACAGCACAATTGAGGCGAGCCCACACGGACACTAGCCTCTTTCGTTGCCCACCCTGCTCACTCGAGCTAGACTGAACACAGTGGGACGGCGTGCGCCCGCCGGCTGAACCGGAAGCCGGGCGGAACACAGTCGCCATTGGAACTGAGCGCTTGAACGGGGGCCGATACAGGGATCCCGAGACACTGGCGGGGGGAAGCAGACCCCCCACGGGGGAAACAGCACAATTGAGGTGAGCCTGCACGGACACTAGCCTCTCTCGTCACCCACCCTGCTAATTCGAGCTAGATTAAACGCAGTGGGACAAGGCGCGCCCGCCTGCCCGCCCGCCCATCACTGAGGCAGACGGAACCAAAAACCCGAGGCTGTAGAAACCTGAAGGGGATCCAAAAACTGGGAACACACCGCGCACACAAACTCCGTTACCTTGACAACCCAGAGAAAGAGTGTGGGGAAAAAAAAAAAATGCCAAATAAAAACAGATTCCGAGGGAGCAAGATCAAGGAAGGCGCTATGATGACCCCAAATGGAAAAGACACCCCAAGTCAGGATTATGAAGATAATGAGATAGAAGAAATGCAAGAAGCAGATCTCAAAGAATTGATAAGAACATTAAGAAGTTCTCAAAAACAAATTCTTGAACTACAGAAATCCTTAATGGATAAGATAGAAAATCTCTCTCGCGAGAATGAAGTACTACGGAGAAATCAAAACGAAATGAAACAACTAGTAGAACAAGAAGCTACGATAGTGACAAAAAATCTTAATGAATTGAAGAATTCAATAGATCAAGTGACAAGCAATCTTGAGGGCCTTAAAACCAGAATGGGTGAAGCAGAAGAGAGAATATCGGACCTAGAAGACAGAGAACAGGAGAGGAAACAGTCAAACCAAAGACAAGAAGAGGAAATTAGAAAACTAAAAGATATCGTCGGGAATTTACAGGATACTATTAAAAAACCCAACATTCGGGTTCTAGGTGTTCCTGAAGGTATGGAGAGGGAGAAAGGATTAGAAGGCCTTTTTAGGGAGATACTAGCAGAAAACTTTCCAGGCTTGGAGAAAGACAGAGAAATCCTAATCCAGGAAGCTCATAGAACCCCTAATAAACATGACCAAAAGAGATCCTCTGCACGACATATTGTAATTAAACTCACCACAGTGAAGCAAAAAGAAAAGATCCTAAAATGTGCAAGAGAGAAACGTCAGATTACTCTCAGAGGATCTCCAATTAGACTCACAGCTGACTTCTCAACAGAAACCCTACAGGCTAGAAGGGAATGGCGAGACATAGCCCAGGTACTTAGAGAGAAAAACTGCCAGCCCAGAATATTATATCCTGCCAAGCTCTCATTTGTGAATGAAGGTGAAATAAAGACCTTTCATAACAAACAAAAATTGAAAGAATTTGTTGCCACTCGTCCAGCCCTGCAAAAGATACTTAAAGACGTGTTACACACAGAAACACAGAAACACGACCATCAACATGAAAGAAGGTAAACGAAGGGAACCTCACGGCAAAAGATCACAGGGAATTCAAAGCATACATTAGAAAATATCTGGCAAATGGCAGGGCAAACTTACCACTTATCAATAGTCACATTGAACGTTAAAGGTCTAAACTGTCCTGTTAAAAGACAGAGATTGGCTGATTGGGTTAAGGAACAAAAACCATCTATTTGCTGCCTACAAGAAACACATCTTTCCAACGAAGATCCATACAGACTGAAAATAAAAGGATGGAACAAGATATACCACGCCAACAGAAATGAAAAAAGAGCGGGTGTAACCATCTTAATATCGGACTACATAAACTTTAACACAAAAACTGTTAAGAGAGACAAAGAGGGGCACTATATAATGATTAAGGGATCAATACTACAGGAAGATATAACAATTCTCAATGTATATGCACCTAATTACAGGCCACAGGTTTATTTAAAAAATTTGTTAAGAAACTTAAAGGGAGACTTAGACCCCAACACAATAGTACTGGGGGACTTCAATACTTCACTCACAGATATTGACAGATCGACAGGACAGAAGATCAACAAGGAGACAGTAGATTTAAACAACACTATAGCCCAAATGGATCTAACAGATATCTACAGAACTTTTCATCCTACAAGTAATGCATTCACATTCTTCTCAGCAGTACATGGAACCTACTCTAGGATTGATCACATATTAGGCCATAAAGCAAGTCTCAGCAAATTCAAAAGAATTAGAATCATACCGTGCAACTTCTCAGACCATGAGGGAGTGAAGTTGGAAATTAGCAACTCAGGAATCTCTAGAGCATATGCAAACACATGGAGATTGAACAACATGCTCCTGAATGAACAATGGGTCACTGAAGAAATCAAAAGAGAAATCAAAAATTTTCTGGAAGTAAATGAGGATAACAGCACAACATACCAAAACTTATGGGATACAGCAAAAGCAGTGTTAAGAGGAAAGTTTATATCAATAGGTGCCTACATCAAGAAACTGGAAAGGCACCAAATAGATGAGCTTTCAATGCATCTCAAGGATCTAGAAAATTTGCAGCAAACTAGACCCAAATCTAGTAGAAAAAGAGAAATAATCAAAATCAGAGAAGAAATCAACAGGATTGAATCCAAAAAAACATTACAAAAAATCAGCCCAACGAGGAGCTGGCTTTTTGAAAAAATAAACAAGATTGACACCCCATTGGCCCAACTAACTAAAAAAAGAAGAGAAAAGACCCAAATCAGTAAAATCAGAGATGAAAAAGGAAATATAACAACAGACACCACAGAAATCAAAAGAATCATCAGAAATTACTACAAGGACTTGTATGCCAGCAAACAGGGAAACCTATCAGAAATGGATAGATTCCTGGACACATGCAACCTACCTAAATTGAACCAGGAAGACATAGAAAACCTAAACAGACCCATAAGTGAGTCAGAAATTGAATCAGTAATAAAGGCCCTCCCAACAAAGAAAAGTCCAGGACCAGATGGATTCACTGCTGAATTCTACCAGACATTTAAAGAAGAACTAACCCCAATTCTTCTCAAACTATTCAGAACAATCGAAAAAGAGGGAATTCTCCCAAATTCCTTCTATGAAGCCAGCATCACCTTAATTCCTAAGCCAGAAAAAGATGCAGCATTGAAAGAGAATTACAGACCAATATCCCTCATGAACATAGATGCAAAAATCCTCAACAAAATTCTGGCCAATAGACTGCAACAACACATCAGAAAGATCATCCACCCAGACCAAGTGGGATTCATCCCTGGTATGCAGGGATGGTTCAATATTCGCAAAACAATCAACGTGATACACCACATTAACAGACTGCAGAAGAAAAACCATATGATTATCTCACTAGACGCAGAGAAAGCATTCGATAAAATTCAACACCCTTTCATGATGAAAACCCTAAGCAAACTGGGTATAGAAGGCACATTCCTCAATACAATCAAAGCAATTTATGAAAAACCCACGGCCAATATCCTATTGAATGGGGAAAAGTTGGAAGCATTTCCACTGAGATCTGGTACCAGACAGGGATGCCCACTCTCACCACTGCTATTCAATATAGTGCTGGAAGTCTTAGCCAGAGCTATTAGGCAAGAAAAAGAAATTAAAGGGATACAAGTTGGGAAGGAAGAACTCAAACTATCCCTCTTTGCAGACGACATGATTCTTTATTTAGGGGACCCAAAGAACTCTACTAAGAGACTATTGGAACTCATAGAAGAGTTTGGCAAAGTAGCAGGATATAAAATCAATGCACAAAAATCAACAGCCTTTGTATACACAGACAATGCCACGGCTGAGGAAGAACTGCTAAGATCAATCCCATTCACAATAGCTACAAAAACAATCAAATACCTTGGAATAAATTTAACTAAGGACATTAAAGATCTCTACAATGAAAATTACAAAACCTTAAAGAAAGAAATAGAAGAGGATACCAAAAAATGGAGAAATCTCCCATGCTCATGGATTGGAAGAATCAATATCATCAAAATGTCCATTCTCCCAAAAGCAATTTACAGATTCAACGCAATACCAATCAAGATACCGAGGACATTCTTCTCAGATCTGGAAAAAATGATGCTGAAATTCATATGGAGACACAGGAGACCTCGAATAGCTAAAGCAATCTTGTACAACAAAAACAAAGCCGGAGGCATCACAATACCAGATTTCAGGACATACTACAGGGCAGTTGTTATCAAAACAGCATGGTACTGGTACAGAAACAGATGGATAGACCAATGGAACAGAATAGAAACTCCAGAAATCAATCCAAACACCTACAGCCAACTTATATTTGATCAATGATCCAAAACCAGTCCCTGGAGTAAGGTCAGTCTGTTTAATAAATGGTGCTGGGAAAACTGGATTTCCATGTGCAGAACCATGAAGCAAGACCCCTACCTTTCACCTTACACAAAAATCCATTCAACATGGATTAAAAATTTAAACCTACGACCCGACACCATCAAATTACTAGAGAGCATAGGAGAAACCCTGCAAGATATAGGTACTGGCAAAGACTTCTTGGAAAAGACCCCAGAAGCACAGGCACTGAAAACCAAAATTAACTACTGGGATTGCATCAAATTGAAAAGTTTCTGTACTGCAAAAGAAACAGTCAGGAGAGTGAATAGGAAACCGACAGAATGTGAAAATATATTTGCAAACTATGCAACAGATAAAGGGTTGATAACCAGAATCTACAAAGAAATTAAGAAACGCCACAACATCAAAACAAACAACCCACTTAATAGATGGGCCAAGGACCTCAATAGACATTTTTCAAAAGAGGAAATCCAAATGGCCAACAGACACATGAAAAAATGTTCAAGATCCCTAGCAATCAGGGAAATGCAAATCAAAACCACAATGAGGTTTCACCTCACCCCGGTGAGAATGGCTCACATTCAGAAATCTACCAACAATAGATGCTAGAGAGGATGTGGGGAAAAAGGGACACTAATCCACTGTTGGTGGGAATGCAAACTGGTGAAGCCACTATGGAAGTCAGTCTGGAGATTCCTCAGAAACATGAATATAACCCTACCATTCAACCCAGCCATCCCACTCCTTGGAATTTACCCAAAGGAAATTAAATTGGCAAACAAAAAAGCCGTCTGCACAGCAATGTTTATTGCGGCTCAATTCACAATAGCTAAGACTTGGAACCAACCCAAATGCCCATCAACAGTAGACTGGATTAGGAAATTATGGGACATGTACTCTACAGAATACTATACAGCAGTCAAAAACAATGAAATCCGGTCACTTGCAACAAAATGGAGGAATATGGAAAACATCATGCTGAGTGAATTAAGTCAGTCCCAAAGAGACAAATATCATTTGTTTCCCTTGATTGGCGATGACTAACTGAGCACCAAAGGGGAAACCTGTAGAAGTGAAATGGACACTATGAGAAACAGTGACTCGATCAGCTCTTGTGCTGACTGTTGTTGTACAATGTAATACTTTATCAATGGTAGTATTTTTTTTTCTTTATCCTAGTACTAGTGGTTGAACTCTGTAATTAACACACAATTATTCTTAGGTGTTTAAATTTTAACTGAAAAGTGATCTCTGTGAAATATAAGAGTGGGAATAAGAGAGGGAGGAGATGTAAAACTTGGGACATGCTCAATCGGAATGGCCCCAAATGATGGAGTTAGAATTGTGCCAGGGGTTTCCAATACAATCCCATCAAGGTGGCATGTACCAAGGCCATCTCATTAGTCCAAGTGATCAATTTCAGCTCACAATTGATCACACTGATAGGTCTAAGAGTCAAAGGGATCACACAAACAAGACTAGTGTCTGCTAATACTAACAGATAGAATGAAAAAGGGAGAGAATGATCCAACATGGGAAGCAGGATACACAGCAGACTCATAGAATGGCAGATGTCCTAAATAGCACTCTGGCCTCAGAATCAGCCCTTAAGGCATTCGGATCTGGCTCAAGAGCCCATGAGAATATTTTAGGCATGGAAAGCTAAGACAATCTGGAAAAAACAGAAGACCTAAATGAAAGATCTCTGCGAGTGAGATCCCAGTGGAAAGAACGGGGCCATCAAAGAAGGAGGTACCTTTCTCTGAAGGGAGGAGAGAACTTCCACTTTGACTATGGCCCTGTGGGAATAAGATCGAAGTCGGCTAACCCTAAAGGCTTCCATAGCCTCGGCAACTCATGACCAGAGCCTAGGGAGATTACTGATGCCATAAACAAGAGTGTCAAATTGTTAAATTAACATCAGGAGTCACTGTGTACTTACGTCTCATGAGGGATCTGTCCTTAATGTGTTATCCAATGTGAAGTGATGCTATTACTAGTACTGAAACAGTATTTTTACACTTTGTGTTTCTGTGTGGGTGCAAACTGATGAAATCCTTACATAGTATATATTGAATCGATCTTCTTTATATAAAGATAATTGCAAATGATTAAAAAATCTTGGTGTTAAACTGGAAATTGCATAGACAATTAATCAATTTTTTTAAAAAAAAATCATGTAGGATCTCTGTCCTTAATGTGCTGTACATTGTGAATTAATACTATAACTAGTACTCCAACAGTATTATCATTTTGTGTCTCTATGCGAGGGCAAACCGTTGAAATCTTTACGTAATATGTACTAAATTGATCTTCTGTGTATAAAGAGAATTGAAAATGAATCTTGATGTGAACAGAAGGGGAGAGGGAGCGGGAAAGGGGAGGGTGGGGGGAGGGAGGGAAGTTGTGGGGGAGGGGAGCCATTGTGGTCCATGAGCTGTTCTTTGGAAATTTATATTCTTTAAATAAAAGCTTTATATAAAAAAAAAATAAAAGGAACACAGTGGAATTCAAAAAAAAATATTCAATGTAGGCGATTTTTAAAAAAGAAGATTTTAAAATTATTTATTTGAGAGAGAGAGCTACAGACAGAAGGGGGAGATAGAAAGGTCTTCATCTGCTGATTTACTCCCCAAATATCCACAATGGCTGGAGTTGGGCCAATCTGAAGCCAGGAGCTGGGAGCCTCCTCTGGGTCCCCCATGTGGGTGCAGGGGCCCAAGCACCTGGGACATCCTGCACTGCCTTCCTAGGCTACAGCAGATAGTTATATCAGAAGAGGAGCAGCTGGAACATGAACTGATGCCCACATGGGATGCTGGCATCACAGGTGGAGGCCTAGCCCACAGCACCACAGTGCTGGCCCCTGGAGACATGTTTAATCTGATTGGATATTATTCAGACATTTTATATTTATACACACACACACACATATACAAATCTCATGACACCTCATAAAAATGTACAATTTTTATGTCTAAGGTAACAATAAAATTAAATTTAAAAAACATATCAAGAGAGCAACAAACAGTGCCTTGAACAAGATTTCTTATTTTTCCTTTAAGAAAAAGTCTGGGGCTTTGTACAGTGAGTTCTACACCCCAATGTCTTTTTTTTTTGAAATATTTGTATTTTGTTTATTTGAAAGGCACTTTCAGACAGAGGGGAGAGAAATAGAATCTTCCATCCATTGGTTCACTCCCCAAATGGCTACAATGGCCAGGGCTGGGCCAGATTGAAGCCAGGAGCTTCTTCCAGGTCTCCCACGTGGGTGCAGGAACACAAGCACTTGGGCCATCTTCTGCTACTTTCCAAGGTGCATTAGAGGGGAGCTGGATTGGAAATGGAGCAGCCAGGTCTCAAATCAGCATCCATATGGGACACTGTCATTGCAGGTGGAGGCTTAACCTGCTATACCACAGTGCCAGCCCAACCCCAATATCTTTAGAGGCTCACTCCCCCTACTCCCACCTTTGGCTCATCCATCATGGGTGCAGCCCATTCCTTATGGTCCAAATGAACATCTGTACTCCTGGGAACAGGATGGAGAAGCATATGGCTGACTGTGTCTTTAAGGGAGATTCCCAGAACTTGCCTATGGCTCATGTGACATCTCACTCATCAGAATAAAAACCAAAAAAATCACATTTAGCTGCAATGGAGTCTGCAAAATGCAGTCTTTATCCTTAAGCATTTAAGTGTTCAGGTAAAATTTTTAATGTCATAAAAGAAGGGGGAAGTAGATTTTGAGGACTATCAGAATTTGCCCATTATTTTCTTGGTTAAATTTCAGATAGAGGGGACTTTCCAGGTTAGAAGGTCATATATATTTTCAAGGATTTTGAAACAAAGTGATAAACTTCCCTTCAGAAGCTCTGTACATGTTTACACATCAATGACATGCATGAATAATTAGTACTAAACATGAACACTGCACTCAGTTCACTCAGTGTTAACTTGGCTTTGTGGCTGGCAAGGTGGGACAGAGAAAGTGCTGAGTGTTCAATGGAATAGATTTTATTATTAGGACTCTTAGCTGTAAGTATGAGATAACCTGCCAAAAGTGTTGAATTTATTCAAACATGGAGATAACTTTGTAAATCAATGAGAAAGGATTTGTGTAGTATACACTGGAATGTGGAGTTGGAGAATTAAAAAATGTTTTTCTGAAGAGGAATAGGAAAGATAATATAGGTAGTTGCAAGGATTTTGAGAATTAAAAATATCAAGTGCAATGTCATATCCTCTTAATCCTAGTAGAGGAGATTTTTACAATTTTTTATCAACAACTACATTCCATGCAATGCCCTAGGTATTTTACATATTTTCTGTCACTGAATTCTCCCCTCATTCTGGGTAGGCATGTTTTTCTACATATCTGTATTTTACATATGGTGAAATAAATGATAAGAGGTTAGGTAGGGATAGAGCTAGAATTTAAACCCCACTTTCACTGATTTCAGTTTTGCTCTCTCCCTGGTATTCTTAAGAGTGAAACGATTGAAAAAAAATACCCAGAATTGTAAAGATCACTTTTGTTGCAGCATTTGAATTAGCCCAATGATGTAAGTAAACATTATAAAATCTCTAAAACTTTACAAGAGTTATAGAGAACAACAAATGAAGTGCTGTAATGGAAAGGAACGAGACTGTCTCTCCAGGGACCCTTTTTTGACCTGGGTTGGCTACCTGCCTCTTTTCTCAAAGCATCCTGTGCTTACCATGAGATAGTTCTCATCTATACTATGCTTATCTATTAACTTTGTCATCACCATCAGACTTATGTCATGGGCAGCAGTATGAAGTCTGCTGTGACTTAGATGTTGAACATCCCCCAAGGGCCCACATGTTAGAACCTTGGTCTCCAGGCAGCAGTACCATGGAAATCGTGTAGGAGATGGGGCCACCTGGGAGGTCCTTAGGTCACTGGAGACTTGACTTGAAAAGCTAAGTTTTTTAGAAAATTCTTAAAAAAGCCTGAATGTGGCCCCACCCTATCTTTCTCTTTTGCTAGCTCAAAATGTGGCCACTTACCCCAAAATGTGCTCCTGCCATTACCCTTCTGACATTCCCAACAGAGGCCAAACCATACGACCACCCAGTCATGGACTTGAATTTCCAAAGCTGTGAGTGATGTAAACCTTTTCTAGCTCTCTCTCTCTCTTTTTTTTTTTAAGAGTTATTTATTTATTTTAAAGTCAGAATTACAGAGAGAGAGGGAGGGAGGGGGAGACAGAGATTTTCTAACCCTAACCCTAACCCTAAGCACTTGGGCCATATTCCACTGCTTTCCCAGATGTATTAGCAGGGAGCTGGATGGGAAGCAGAGCAGCCAGGACTCAAACCAGCACCCATATGTGATGCTGATGTTTCAGGAAGAGGCTTAACTCGTTATACCACAGTGCCGGCTCCAAGTATGTATTTGGTTGTAGTAACACAAAATTGGATAATATGAAGTCTTACACATTTTTGCCTGGAGTACAGTAACTGCTCAATAAGTATTTGCTGAATGAGTTACACAAGCATTTGTTTCTTTGTCATATTTATACATGTTTACTGAAAGAGAAACTTTATCCATTTACTGATATGTCAGATTTTGATAGGTATATAACAAAAGCCAGAATAGTATAAAATTAAAGTTCTGATCTTGGCTATAATGTTTATAAGGCACTGAACCCATGAATAATATTTACAAGATGACAGGCTGTTTTGAGAGTCTAACATTTTATTACTTGTTCAGTTTTCACAAAAAACATCTAAGGGAGGTGAAAATTCTCATCTCCACTTTAAAAATGGAGAAATATGGCATGTGTTTGAGAGCCTGGGTTGAAGTCCTGGCTGGTTCCCAATTCTAGCTTCCTAGTAATGTATATTCTGGGAGGCAGGTGACGGCTCCAGTGGTGGGGTCCCTGCAATCCACAAAGGAGACCTGGATTTTGTTCCCACCTTCTGGTTTCAGGCTGATCCAGCCATGCTGTTTTGTGTATTGAACCACAGATTGCAGGCGCTGTCTCTCTGCTTCTCAAATAAATAAAGTACTTATCTAAATAAAAATAATAGAAACGAAAATGGAATTCAATTGTAAGTTTATTTAAAAACATGGAGAAATGGAAAAGCTGGGACATGAATCCAAATAGTATGGCTGTGCATTTACCAATGAGACTATCTTACATTACCATTTGTTTTATTAGGTGTTTGGGAGAAAAAACTCATCTAACGAAAACTCACATAGTCTTCACCTGTTGCTTTGTCCTGAACTTTCTACCAAAGGGCAGACTCCAAGAGGAGCCTTAAATATCCCGGAAAATAGATACATTCAGACCTAAGCAACTTACAAACTTGATGGATAACTTGCTATTACCGTTTCGTTAGTCACTTTAAGAACCAGAGACTCATTATTTTGGATACCTCCGCCCCCCTCTCCGCCACAGCCATCCTAGCTCGTCTTCAGGCTGACTTCCATTCCCTAAGGCCTTTGAGCAAGCGGACTCCTAGTCTTCGCAGATGCGCCCCGCAGCTCTCCCCTGCTGAACTACACTTCCCATCAGCCCGTTCGTCCACCCTCCCTAGTCCTGCGGCCCCCGGAGGCGTTGCGGAAAACCCACAGAAGCTTGGCGGCCTGGCGTGGGAGGGAGACGTGCAGGGCGGACAAGCAGGCCAGGCAGCGCTCTGCACCCAGAAATGGCTCGGAGACAGGACGAGCAGAGAGGGGGCGCGCCCTTGCTGGCGGAGGGCAAGCCCGAAGCGGAGGTTAAGCTCATTCTGTACCACTGGACGCATTCCTTCAGCTCTCAAAAGGTAAAAGATCTCAGCTGCCAGGGTGGCGCAGATCGGGTTTCAGCACCCGGACAGCTCCCTCTGGGTCCCAGGTCCGCAAGCCTGGGCACCCAGATTCTGGCCTGCTGCATCCCGTCCTGGTCGGGGCGGGTCCTGCCTCGCTCCTGGACAGGGGTGCGCCTTGATGGGCACCGGTGACAGGGTGAGATGGACAGGCTATGATCCAGGCATCGCTACTGGTGACATGCGGCAGACAGCATCCCTGGCGGCCTTGCCTGCTGAGCCCAGAACACTGAGGCCCAGGCCAGCGCCTTGGAGCGAGTGCATAGTCAGTGCTTCCTTCTTTAACTCTTTCTTGGTCGCATTCGCGCTCTTCAACAAGGCCTAATGTGCCTGTTTTCCAGGTTCATTTCTGGGAGACGTAATTAGGATTCTAAGAAAGTAATGGTGGTAGAGAGGGTGACTGTATCATGCAGTTAAAATAATTTTCACTCCTTATTTTGGTTTCTTCTCTAATTTAGAAGAAACGCTAGCGTATATCTCACTTGTTCCTTCCAGGAAGAGGAGGCATTAAAAACAGTACTTAGGGGAGTCCAAAAGGCAAGTCATTTAATGGAAAGTTGGCGTGCTTGTAGTAACCGGTGTGAACTCTTCCAGGTGCGCTTGGTAATTGCTGAAAAGGCATTGAAGTGCGAGGAACATGATGTAAGTCTGCCCCTGAGTGAGCACAATGAGCCTTGGTTTATGCGTTTGAACTCAACTGGAGAAGTGCCTGTCCTTATCCACGGGGAAAACATAATTTGTGAGGCCACTCAGATCATTGATTATCTTGAACAGACTTTCCTGGATGGTAATGTTAAGGCTATTTGTGATTTTTTGGATTTACACAAATATGTGTTCCCTTTCTCTCTCTCTCTGTCTTTCTCTCATAATTATGTTTTAGTGATTGAAAACCTTTTCCATTTCCATAAGCACACAAATATAAAATAAGTCAATAAAATAAACTAGCATAATTCCATTTAAGAGGATTTCATGTGAACTGTGAATATTAATGTTGAGATATTCTTTTTAAGTTCACTTGCAAAAACCCCTGCAGCTGTATAGTTGGTGGTGTGATTTGTGAGCCTTAAAACCAAATATATAATATTGGTTCTAAATGTACATTATGAAATTTATTATAATCTGTCAAATGGTTTCATCCTAAAAATAAGAAGAAAAAGGAAGATTAAATCTTAGACAAGGAAGATATATGTTAGTCTATTTTGAGTTCTTTGCCCCTTATTCTTTTTAGTTTGATTTTTATATATTTTCTGGGGAATTATAGGGTTTAAATTTGTATAGTGCTTTTTAATTAATTATCATTTATTGACAGCTTATGTGTCAAGTATTTTGGAATTTCTATTCTATTCAGCCTTCAAAAGAACCCATGCTAAGACAACATGGTAGACTAGTTATTCCCATTTTGTTCCTGAGGAAAGAGAAAAAAGATTGCCCTTGAATTGCCATTTTATGGTAGAGTCTTTGGCCTCCTAAGCCTTCATATCATGCTATCTCGTACACTGTGTTTCACTTGTTCATGATAACAACCCTTTGAGGTGAACTGTAGTTTTAGTGCGTTGCCCAAGATTACATAGCTGATCATTGACTCAGCTGAGAGCAGACAGGGGCTCCTAGATTTTAGCTGAGTACTCCTCTAAAGAAGAAACTGCATGAGATCCAGCTACTTTTCATCTGTCACTACTTAAGTTGATGTGTAGGATGAAACCAGAATCTAACTCTAAATTATAGGATGCTTGGAAGAAATAACCAGGTCAAAGAATGTCTTAGAAGGAAAGTGGTTATGAAACCTAAATGGAGTGGAGGGTTGGATCAGCAGTGGGCTACATTTGTTGTATCTGGGGAAAGAGGGCTATCCCCTTGTTAATTCAAGTGTAAGTTCCCTAGGATTCTAGATTCCGATTGTAGTTTTAATGAAAGGTGGCCTTGGTTTAAGTGAAAGGCTTAGTGAACTACTTCTTCATAATTTCTTGCTAACCCTTATCAATTTATATACTAGGGACTGTCCTGAAAATTAGTGGCTAAATTGACTTAAGGCACTTTTTCTCAATCTTGAGCTTCTTGGAAATGGATAAGTCTGTTAATAATAATTTGTATTTCTTGGAAAAAGTGATTATAATGTGATAAGAAAAAATAATTGTGTAAGGTTTTAATTTTAAATGATCAAAAACTTTTAAAGGTATGCATAATAAATTGAAAGTCATACTTAAATCTCTTGATATCATGGGTTGGTCAGCAACTACTACTATTCTCATCATTCCCCTCTTCTTCTGTACCTCCTCCTTTCTCTTCCTTATACTGGTTTCCTCTAAGAAATTCTGTGATATAAAATATAACAGTTTTTAATAAAGTAATGTTACTCTTAGATATTATTTTCTTAACACTATGTTATGTTATTTAATATTATGTTAATATTGCACACTGCATTTCCTTAAAATTTTTCTTAAGAGTCTCCCTTTTGATTTTACTGTATAATAACAAGAAAATGGAAACAGTGAGTTTTGCTGAGTTATATTTAAATAACCAAGGGAAGTAGTAAACTGTTTTTGCATTATTATTTATTGAATTAGAGGAGAAGGTTTTCTGAGCTGACTGACAGGATAGAAATACAGAAGCTGCAAACTTTTATTTCTAGTTAAGCTACAGTTATAAGTAAAGAGTCCTGACTTTTATAGTTTGATGCCTCCAGTAACTTGAATTCTTTCTTGACTCAGTTCCTCTATTTGATTTTTGGGTTAGGCAATGTAAGTTCTATCAGTTGTAGAGAAAAAATAATTTCACACTATTGTTTTCCACATGAGAATAGTCACTCTTATTGGAAAGGATTAAGAAGTGATAAGGGTTAAGGAACCTCAAATTTGTTATGGATTTGAAGACAGCAAAAGAATAATAGTTATATGAATCAAGACTAATTCAGTCCATAGTTAAGATGAAGTTTGTCTCAGAGTATTGAAATAAATAAAATAAAAATGAATGTTATCATAGTTACTGTTAAAATATTTTAATCTGAAGAGCACATGGAAACTAGGAAAAGAGCCAGACAAGAGACTGACCAATAGAAGAAAGTTATCCCAATGGTTAAAGAGAAGGAAAGGTGAATTCTACCAATCCTTGCTCAAGTGTGTTCCATCCTGTAGCAGCACTGGCATTTCCTGAGAGCTTGTTAGAAGTGCAGACTCCGAGATCTCACTGTAGATCTAGCAAATTAGAATCATCACTGTAAGAAGCCCTTGGGTGATTCATATGCACATTAAAGCTTGAGGATATTGTCATAAATTACTGTATAAGCTTTAAAGCACTGCTGTAAATTACTGTCTTTAAATCTGGCAGAGTTCTGGAATGGGTTGTCAAAAGGCTTTTAAGTTTATATTTTGAATTTTTGAATATTTTAGTAAAAAGGAATAGAGTGTCAGTAACTCTTTAAAAATCTGCCAGGCACAGCTGTATATAGTAGTAGTGTGTACTACTGTAAATAGGGCATTTGAGATTACATGATACTCTTATGGAATAAAGGCAGAAATGGTTAAGTGATAATCACATTTGTAGATGAATAAACTATCATATTGAAGAATATTCATTTGTGGGGTTCTTATGCCAGGTTGCTCCTTGAGCTACACTCATTTACATATAATGATTTTTTATCATACTATATTTTAAATACTTGAATTACTTATAGATAATTTTACATAGTATGAGATCAGAGGCAGTGTCTCTCTTACTAAAAACTATTCCCAAGGCTGTGTAAACTGAATGTTCCTTAAATAGGTGCTTCATAAACACTTTGGAATGATTAAAATGAATGAATGGTTGAAATAGATGGCAATCCAGATGAGGGTATCTTGTAGTGTTCTTTGTAGCCTCTGTTTCCTTGTCTTGAGCTTTTCAATTGTATGTATGACTTGAATCAAGAGAGAGAAGAAATATCATTACATTTGTGAATGACAGAAAAGCAGGGACAGTTAGAATGGTGACCGCCTTATGAGATGTTTGTCATAGAATAATACAAAAAAATGGGAGACTAAAGTTCAAGAAAGCTAAAGATAATATGTTAATTTTCTTTTAAAAAATTAGCTGGATTAAGGAAGGATGGAGGGACCTGGTTGATAATAACTAACTAAAATGCTGATGTGATATCAGGTTATTTTAAAAGTATTGATTCTTTCTAGAACCAGGTGAGTGGTAACCCTTCACATTCTGAGCTGGTTCGAACACGGAATTTTCTCCAGTTATGGAGAGAATTTTGAGGACTGTTGACAAGTTCAAATGACAAGTGCATGGGTTTCCTGAAGTGTATGGCTGCCTATGGTTATTAGCAGAGACTTTCAGTGTAGCCAGTCATCTAAAGTTCAGGATGTAGTGACTTGGTCTATCTGTCACTGTTGTTTGCTATCCCTTATTCTTTCAGCTCAGAATTATATGAAAAATGATCATTTGTGACCTGGAGTCTTTTCTTAGCCCTTCTGGGTATTAACAGCTATATCCTTGTACTTTTGGGATAATCCATTAAAAAACTGGTAGTTAGGGGTAGGAGAGGAGGGATTTTGGTAGCCAGGGCAATCTTTTTTGAAGTTTTAGCCTGAAATATTGAATAAGTTGGAGAATGACTATGTTGCTTCTTTGAAAGCAGTCTTTGAAAGAATGGAATAGACATTATTGATATTTACAAGGAATTTAGAAGTGCTCAATTATAGTTGCTCTTGCTTCATTCACTCTTTCAGTAACCATTCATTGAGTATTAATTTAATGCAGGGTCCTAGACTATTTTAAAGATACAAAATCTTCAGAAGCTTATTAATCCTCAAAGATAATTTTCTTTTTTTTTGTTTTAAGGATTTATTTTATTTATTTGAAAGGCAGAGTGTGGAGAGAGGGGAGAGCGGTTGGGAGGATGGGAGAGGGAGGGGTAGGGGAAGAGAGTGAGAGAGAGAGAGAGGGAGAGGGAGGGGAGGGAGAAGGAGAGGGAGAGGGAGAGAAATATCTTCTATCTGTTTGTTTACTCTCCAAATGACAAACATGGCCATGGTTGGGCCAGACTGAAGCCAGGAGCCAGGAGTTTCATCCAGTCTTCCACGTGGTTGCAGGGGCCCAAATACTTGGGCCATCTTTTGTTGCTTTCCTAGTCACCTTAGCAAGGAGATGGATTGGAAGTGGAGCAGCCAGGACTCAAATTGCTACCCTTATGGAATGCAAATGTTGTAGGTGGTGACTTTACTGATTACGCCACAGGCTATCCCTTCAAAGATAATTTTCTATAAACTTGATAATAAGTCCAAACTTGTCCTTAATATATTGTTAATATTACTACTGAGTTTTATAGAAAATTTCATACATATGGCACCTTTTTCAATGTGGGCATGTAATGAAGAATAGTTATAATAGCAAGCAATTAGTTAAGCTAGATGATGTATGACAGTAAAGAGACTCAGGGACTGTGGATGTGAGTTCATAGATTTTATAAAACAAGAATTATTTAGTTATTTGAAAGGCATATTGACAAAGTAAAAGAGAGGGAGAGAAATGGGGGGGGGGGGAGAAAAGGAGGAGAGGGAAAGGGAGAGGGAGAGAGAAAGAGAGATCTTCCATTTGCTAGTTCACTCCCCAGATGCCTGTAATAGCCAGGGCTTATCCAGGAGGAAGCCAGGAGCCTGGAACTCCATCCAGGTCTGCCACAAGGTTGGTAGGGGCTCAAACACTTGGGCCATCTTCACTACTTTCTTGGGTGCATTAGCAGGGAGCTGGATTGGAAGCAGGGCAGCTGGGATTTGAACTAACTCTTCCAAATGGATGCCAACATCACAAGCAGTAGCTTAACTTATACTACACTAGCCCCAAATATGGATTTTTAGCTCTAGCTATTTCTTGTACTATTTGTGTCCTTCTGACCTAAATTTAATTTGGCTATTAGATATTAAATATATAGTATGAAAGAACTATAAAATACTGGAACATGTGATATTTATTACTGCCAAATAACTGTTATAACCATATGGTGAATATTTTGATATTTTAAAATATAATAGTTATCTGAAAATAATGTCATATCTTTATATATAATTTTTAAGTATTAGGAAACAGAATTTAAAAAACATTATAATAATTCCATAACTCATCTATTAAAATCATGTCTGATTATGAAATGTCATTTCATAAATATAATTTTATCAATATATATTGAAACATGTATAACATTTTAAAAAGAACATTAATTTTGAATTCATTATTACACTGACCATACAGTTTTCATTTAAAGGATTGACAGTTACTGTTAAGGTTTATAGAATAATTTTGTCTATCAATGAAACTCTTGTATATAATGAAAAGATTTCATAAGCCTTCTAGCACAGCTACTGAAAATGCTGATTAGTACTGAGTGTGGAGAAAATATAGTATATAGATAGGAAAATGAGTCTTTGACACTGATGATTGCATCTTGGTAAATTTTGTTTTTTTACTCTGTGATTTGTCATAGGTGGAGGTATTAAAATACAGAGGCCCTAGTTCTATATTGTATGCATCAAACAGTTGGAACTGTCTGATAAAGGAATTTCTGCCCCTCCCATTTTAATGTTTCTGTTGAAAGGTCTTTAATATGATACCAGTTAAACTGAACATTTAACACAGAATGCCCACATTTAATTGATAACAGTGCTGTAAATTTTTCTCTGTCTCAGAAAATCCTGGGGCAGAAAGTGAGTTGATTTAATCTGATATCATGTATTTTCTCAGCTGTATTTCAATTTTACTTTTCTGATATCAAAACTATGATAGCCTTGAGCTGTAGTCAGTTTGTAATTCTATCTTTTGCTTAAGATCCTAACTTAATTGGTTAACATTATTATTCTACCTGTGCACAGCCTGTTGTGTGAGTAGTTGAAAGTTTGAATATTTTCCAGCTACATTATAGGTATTATCTGATATACTATTGCTATACTCTAAGTAAAATTAGAAAAAGCAAGAAGATAGAATTTTCGGATGGCTTAACTATAAGGAAATGTAAATGCTTGAAAGAGTAAATATATTTACCCTGATTGAACATTGTAGAATGAAAGATCACATAGTACTCCATAAATATGTATGATTGTTCTGTTAAAATTTTTAAGTAAAAAAATGCAGAAAAATAGAAATAGAAATGAAGTTGAACCTGTTTTGATTGAACTAATAAAGGAATAATAAGTTATGCAAATTGACCTTGGTGGTGGTGGTGATCTTTCTTGAAAACAAGGCATAATACCTTAGCTTCCTTTATCTCATCACTAGGCATTGTAGGAGAGCAGAGCAGTGCATGCATAAAATACTGAAAGCTCATGCCTTCAGGTCCTCAATTCCATTTTAGTTTTTGCTCTGGGGGAAATCAAATGTTGTTTATTTATTTTTTAAAATGGCTGAGAACCATTGTTATTCTACTCAGCATTACAGACTTGAGAATGTATGGGGCCATTTGTTCCCCCTAAATGGCTGCACAGTGCTCTTATTGTTCCGGTTTTTCTTGCTCGCTTTTGTTGGTTTCTTTGCGGCTTATCACATTTTCTGTTTTGTATTTATTTGCCTCTTTCCAAATTGCTACCTAAATTTATGTGCAATGCACTACCTCCCATATCTCCTATGCAAATCTTCCAGGAAGTCAGGTCTTAGGGCGGCTTATTTATTGATAATTATTTATTCTTCCAGATTAGTCACCAAGCCTGGTTTCCACTACTGCAATCCATTCTCCAATGCTTCCTCTCATGGCTTGCTTTTTAAAACTCACCTGCTTCCTGGTCCTGCCCCTGTGTGCCTTAGTACTGCTTTCTCACTCCTGATTGAGGTAGAACATTGTGAAATGATTCTCCTCTGGGTGATAACAAAGATGCCATATGGAAAGTTTGGAAATGATAAGGTAGGATCTCCTTTGTAACTCAGGAGATTCCTCCTTGTCTTTAGCAAAACTGTTTCCAGAGCAGGACACTGCTGTGTCTGGTGTGAAGAGGAACGTGGCAGCACAATGCCTGTGTGATGATGGCACTTCCTTGAAGCATGCAAGGAGAGAACAGTGAGAAATAGGATGAGAACTTGGGTTCAGAGAGGACCTCATGCTTTGTCTGACAGAGTGTTTTTCTGTGTAATAGCACAATGAATTGAAGAACGTTTGTCCTCCTTTGAAGAATTCAGGTTTGGCCCAGTGAAACTTCCCCAGAAGGCAATGAGACATTGTTTCTCCTACTCTCATTACTTTCCCAGGAAGGAAGTGGTATGCTGTGTTGGAGAAAGACTCAGGGCCTGCCTGGCACCAGGAAGCAGCTGGAGTCGATAGCCGTGAATTCAACTACCTGGGAATTGAAAATACTGTACCATTTGAAAATGTTGTACCACATTGGTTATTAACCTGAAGTTCTTGGGGCCGCAAAGTGGTGGTTCTTAAACTTTTGGTCTCTGGACCCACTGTCTTAAAAATTGAGGACATCTAGGAGTTTTTGTTTATGTGGGTGGTCCTACCTATCAATATTTACCATTTGGAAATTAAAACAGAAAAAATTTAAGACACTAGAATATTCAAGCATTCATTGCATTAGCTTCAGGGTAGCCTCTGGAGAACTCAGCCATACATTGAGAGAGAATAAAAGTAAAACAGTAATTGACATCTTAGTATTAGTGTAAAAATATCTTTGATTTTGTGGGTCCCCTAACAGTGTCTTGGGGAAGCCCAAGGATCTCCAGATCTCATTTTGAGAATAGCTGCCCTTGGAAGTCTATGAATAAAAGTCAGGAGGCTTGAGATCTCAGATAGTGAGCAATTGTATCTTTATTTTCACTATGTTTTTTTTTTTAATAACGCTTTTATTTAAAGAATATAAATTTCCAAAATACAGCTTATAGATTACAATGGCTTCCCCCCCATAACTTCCCTCCCACCCGCAACCCTCCCCTTTCCCCATCCCTCTCCCCTTCCGTTCACATCAAGATTCATTTTCAATTCTCTTTATATACAGAAGGTCAGTTTAGTATATATTAAGTAAAGATTTCAACAGTTTGCCCTCACATAGCAACACAAAGTGAAAAATACTGTTGGAGTACCAGTTATAGTATTAATTCACAATGTATAGCACGTTAAGGACAGAGATCCTACATGATATATATATTTTTAAATTGATTAATTTTCTATGCAATTTCCAATTTAACACCAAGATTTTTTAATCATTTGCAATTATCTTTATATACAGAAAATCGATTCAATATATACTATGTAAAGATTTCATCAGTTTGCACCCACACAGAAACACAAAGTGTAAAAATACTGTTTCAGTACTAGTAATAGCATTATTTCACATTGGATAACACATTAAGGACAGATCCCTCATGAGACGTAAGTACACAGTGACTCCTGAAGTTGATTTAACAATTTGACACTCTTGTTTATGGCGTCAGTAATCTCCCTAGGCTCTAGTCATGAGTTGCCGAGGCTATGGAAGTCTTTAGGGTTCGCCGACTTCGATCTTATTCTGACAGGGTCATAGTCAAAGTGGAAGTTCTCTCCTCTCTTCAGAGAAAGGTACCTCCTTCTTTGATGGCCCCGTTCTTTCCACTGGGATCTCACTCGCAGAGATCTTTCATTTAGGTCTTCTTTTTTTTTGTTTTTCAGAGTGTCTTAGCTTTCCATGCCTAAAATATTCTCATGGGCTCTTGAGCCAGATCCGAATGCCTTAAGGGCTGATTCTGAGGCCAGAGTGCTATTTAGGACATCTGCCATTCTATAAGTCTGCTGTGTATCCCACTTCCCATGTTGGATCATTCTCTCCCTTTTTGATTCTATCAGTTAGTATTAGCAGACACTAGTCTTGTTTGTGTGATCCCTTTGACTCTTATTTTCACTATGTTCTAATAGAAAGCTGTCATTTCCTTCTGTTGCCACTATAAGTATCATCCACAGCAATACCAGCAGTGACTGTGACTTTAGTACTAACAGAAATTACAAAAAGATTCATGGTGTATTAAATTATTGCAGATGTCATAGTACCTTGAAATTATGGTGATTGTTAGATTTACTGCTGTTATCTTGTTAGTGTTAATAAAGAGGTACTGGTATTTCATAATTGAAAATTATTTTGAAGACTATATTTTAATAGAATCAATTTCCTTTGCAATCTGTTTTATATTTTGTGAATTTGACAATATGATTATTCTGAGAAGGGCTGGTGGCCCACACAAGGAATTCCTTAGGATGTCCAGGTTTCCAGTATGTTGACGTCATGGAAATGTCTACCATGCATTGGCTGTAGTTCTGGAGATATCTGTGGGGTTCTGAAGAGGAGGAGCTAACTGTAAGCTGTATGAGACTGGTTGTGACCTATGTGACCTACTTGTCTCCTTTCCATGTGGGTCAGTGATGAAGCATGAATGAGCAGGATTGTTGGTTATTCATGCAGCTTCTGGAATTAGACTTTCCTGCAGGGAAGCAGACATTTGCCCACTGGTTTGAGGAGTAATCTGCTTTCTTCTTCTGAGAGTCAGAAATATCTTGTTGACTCAAAAAGCTTATTGTTCTGCTTGGTCTGGCATGATGGGATCTTTTCTGAAATGTTCTGTTGATGACAACTAACTCTGAACTGTCAGTGTTTATGAATGAGTGTGGCATGCCTAAAAGGGTACTAAATTAAAAAAATGAATAAAGAAAATTGAGGCTGTTCTTTCCTTAGTTTGAATGAGCCAGTTGGCATTCATCCAGGGTGGTTTGAGAGCTAGAGGTGGGAGATGACCCTGAAGAGATGTAGTCCTGATGTGTGGGTCACATCCTTTACTTTTATTCTTTTTGGTTAGTCTCTGAAATGTAAACCCTTAGAAGATGCTATGGTGTCATGGTATAGAACATTACATTAACAGTCGGAGGACTTCAGTTCTTTGTATGCCTTTAATTAGCTGTGGGATTATGGGAGAACTGCTTAGCCTCCGTATCTCAGTGTGCTACTGCTGAGCTCCTCCAGACCAAGTATTCTACAATTCCTAGAAATCTGGGGATTTACACATTAATTATAATTTATTGAACACCTGATCTGTGTCAGACATTGTACTAGGCACAGGGGATTGGACAGAGAACAATATGTGGTTCTTACTCTCAAGAAATCTATAGTACAGATTGTAGCTAGCAAATGAAGATTTATATAGAACCCACTTTTCATAGATAAATTGTTAGAAATTCCTAGGGAAAACGCAGTTGTGGTATTTAAGCAAAGGCCTTCCCTGTCCTGTACAGACTCATTCCACATGTTATAGTAACAGTAGGGCCACTCTTGTGTTGGTTGGTACCTGGGCAAGAATAGGTCCTGATTATCTTCTATAATGAGTCTTCATTCACTTAGCCAAGTTTTCATTGAACATTTAAAATGTGTGAAGAATTGTGCTAGATCCTGAATTGTAGCTTCCTTGTCCTGCAGATGTCCACAGGGCACAAAGACACAGACAACTAGTTATAGTGTGGTTAGGGCTATAACATCATTTGTACGATGAATTATGGGCACATGTAGGAAGGCACCTGGAGCCAGCCAGCTGTTGGCACCTGTAGGAAGTCAGGGACTACTTTGTGGAGGAAGTGACATACATAGTCAGATTTTGAGGGATGAGTAGCAGTTTGCAAGCTGGAGAAGAGAGAAGAAGCCAGTGTGATCATGGCTTGGGGTCTGGTCTGGTGAATTAGGTTATTTCAGGGAATGTCTAGGATGAGATGACACAGTCATCTTTTAAATGTACTGATGTAATGTTGAAATGTTAATGAGAGGGTTAGAGTTTTTTTTGTGCTTTGGGATGTAACAATGTAGCATCTTGTTTGTGACTTTTTCTTTAATGTTTATGTATGTGTTTGTGTGTGTATTTTAGAAAGAACACCCCGATTAATGCCTGAGAAAGGAAGCATGTATTACCCAAGGGTACAACATTACCGAGAGCTGCTTGACTCTTTGCCAATGGATGCCTACACTCACGGTTGCATTTTACATCCTGAGCTCACTGTGGACTCCATGATCCCAGCTTATGCAACTACAAGGATTCGCAGTATGTAAAAATCTTAAGTATTTGGGATTCTGAGTTCTTTCCTTCCTCCCTCCCTCTTTCCCTCTCTTCCTTCCTTCCTTCCTTTTTTTTTTTTTGGAAGTTTGCTTTCATTGCTCTTTGAGACCTAAGATGTTCATGACCACTGAGAGAAGATTGGGCACAGGATTGCTGTGTTTGCTTCATGGACCTGCAAATTATTGACGGGTCCATGAACTAGTGAGGATAACTTGCAACTTAGGTATTCAGCCGGACATTTACTGTCGTCACGACCTGATTTTTTAGTTTTTGGCTTTGAGGGCCAAACTCGGATAAGACTTGGAAGAGTGGCCTTTGGAAATGTAAGTAATATAATGTACTCTTGGGCACGCATTAAATGCAAGTGAGAACAGCTGGCAATTGCCTAGGATTATGGACCACTGTCTGGTCCTTTCATTATGAAGGAGCTGGCCCATGGGGTGTCAAACCTGTACTCTACATTCAGATTTGGAGATTTACTGTGGTTGAGTTGTGATCGCCAGTATTCTTTCTCCTTTAGGAGACTAGAATAGCATCAGTGTGTGTAAAATGTGGCACAGAAGAAGGTGTGCTCCATAGCACAGGTGCCTGGGGATAGGAAAGGCACGGAGGGTGACAGAGCTCAGACTCTGGGCTGTTTGACCAGGACCCTCAAACCCAGGCCTTTGAAAGCCAGAAACTGTTTTACATCTTATCTGTATCATTGTTCTCAAGTTAATTTTCTTCCTTTCTTTGCTGCTTCTCTTTCCTCTCCCTTTCCATCCCCTCCTTTCTTCTTCTTCCTCGTTTCCCTCTCCTCTTCTCCATCTCCTCTCCCCGGCCGTCTCTTTGTGCTTCTCTCCTTCCTCTTGGTGCTCTTCTTTTTTTTCCTAAGTACTCACTCTATGACTCAAAACCAGTGTTCTGACAATAATTCTATCACATATAATTAATATATACTTTAAAAAATAAGGCTTTTTCCTTTCCTTTATATAGAGAAGTTCATTATAGAAAACTTGAAAGGTGGAACAACTCCCTTGCACTGAGCACAAGGGTGTGCTGGGCTTTGCTTTAAGTGCCTTCCATGGAGCTTCTCATTTAGTCCTTGTATTTGTGACAGATATTCTTGCAGCTCCATTTTAAACACAGGAAACTGAGGCACAGAGGGGTAAGTCTGAGGGGGAGCCAGGGCACGCGCTGGGACACTCATGCTCTGACTGTTGAGCTTCCCTGCCTCTCCTGGCTTCTGGTACAGAAGGGAGCAGCTAATTTTCTATTTGAAAAATGTTTTTGTTATTAGGTCAAATTGGTAACACAGAGTCTGAGCTGAAGAAACTTGCTGAAGAAAATCCAGACTTACAAGAGGCATACATTGCCAAGCAGAAGCGACTGAAAGTAAGTGAACCAGGCTGTCTCCAACTGACACTTAGAGTTTGTAGTAAATAGTCTTCTGTTTGAAAAGTACCACTGTTTCCACAGCTCCTGCTTTTAAATATCACAGGTACACATGTTATCTGTGGCTCATGGTCTGCTTTTTAGGAAGAATTTTGTTTATTAGGTATGCTACTCAAACCTTAATGAAAATTGCTAAAAGGGCAGATAAAGAGCATGCCACTTGCCATAGAAGGTTATGAAATATAAAAACAGTTAATAAAGCGTGTTAGGAACATGTCCTTTCAGGTATTTGAGCACTTTAAGTCCTAGGCAGACCCATGTGCCCCCATGGTTTGCATGGACTTGCTGTGTACACTTGTCAGGAGCAATAAGGCCGATGGGTGTGTTGGAACGTGAAGACAGATGGCCTTTAAACGAAACCCTGAGTACAGTTGGAGCAGTTGCCAGAGATCAGCCAGATGGGACGAGGTCCTGAATGAGCAGGCTGTACACGATTGCAGAGAGTAGATGCAAATGTCGGAACTAAGCTGATGGTCAGCCTTTCTCTTTCTGTTGATTCGCTCTCCTTGGCCCAACAACACATGGAAGCTTCTTCCATGTTAAAAAATACAGCAAATGACAATACTGCCAACCCTCTGTCTGACTTGCACCTTTGATCCTATTGTTACCAAATGAATGCCTTAAAAGAAATGCCTACACACACTCACACTCTCACTTCCCTTACTCTCCACTCAGTGCTAACACACTGCATCCACACTGCGTCTTCATTCCTAGCCCTTCAGTTACTCATGCATTCATGTGAGGCTACTGATGTTCTTGAGTTGGGCACCAGAGGAGTTTCTTCCTGCTCTTCACAGCCTTTCCCCTCCCTGATCATCTGGTCTCATGAGAGTTGCCTGTGAGTTTTGGGTCTGCTTCTGGGGCAGGTATGGATGTAAGATGTAATAGCTTGTGTTTATTTTGCTCTACATAGGTTTACTTATGTAAAATAGGCATGAATAACCCATTTTTTGGTTATTAATTAGTCAAAGCTGCTTGATCACGACAATGTCAAATATTTGAAAAAAATTCTTGATGAGCTGGAGAAAGTCTTGGATCAAGTTGAAACTGAGTTGCAAAGAAGAAATGAAGAAACCCCAGGTGGGTTCTGATTTGTCTTTTTTCCCCAACATCAGGGGTATTTATGGGAACATTTCTTAGGTCTTGCCAAAAAAGGTCAGTAATTTATTTTATACTGTCACTACTCATGAGTTTTCATTTTGATAACAACAGCGATGTTGAACTCATAAAAGCCCAGTATAAAATAGAGGCTGATGCATCCATGTATTGTACCTGTGAACTAACTTCAGGATGAAGCTCTCACCAGGTATGAACATGTGGACTGTTGCCTTGCTCTAATTGACAAGAGGGTGGAAGATGTATTCTCTGAAATTTGCTTCACAATAGGGACTCCCTTCTGCTTTAGAAAAGTCACTAAGAGAAATAATCTCTGAGTGACATTTCAGGCCCAACTTTAGGGATTTTCCTTACACACACCTGCTGTTTTTCTAAACCAAAAGGCTCTGTTAACTTCTCTTGCTTAGGGGCTCTCAGCCTCAGAGTCTTTTGTGAAGTGGTAGAGATAGGCTTTGAGCTCAAGTGGTTCCAATTTCACAGATGCACTTGGGTGTCTGATAGGTGTCAAGCTAGTCTCCCTTAGCTTCAGACAAATTTGCATAGTTTATTTTTTATGCATAAAATTTCTTGCTGAGTGTAATTGTCAAGAAAATGGACCATGACCTTCAACTTCTGCTCTACTTACATCTGCTCATAAGTCTGAATCCATAGATACCCACTGGAGTCTATCCATTTGGTGCTTGTCCCTGACTCTCTTTTTTTTTCTCTCTCTCTCTCTCTTTAGAAGAAGGCCACCAGCCTTGGCTCTGTGGAGAATCCTTCACCCTGGCAGATGTCTCACTTGCTGTCACATTGCATCGACTGAAGTTCCTGGGGTTTGCAAGGAGAAACTGGGGAAACGGAAAGCGACCCAACTTGGAAACCTATTATGAGCGTGTCTTGAAGAGAAAAACATTTAACAAGGTTCTAGGACATGTCAACAATATACTAATCTCTGCAGTGCTGCCAACAGCATTCCGGGTGGCCAAGAAGAGGGCCCCAAAAGTTCTTGGCACCACCCTTGTGGTTGGTTTGCTTGCAGGAATGGGATATTTTGCTTTTATGCTTTTCAGAAAGAGACTTGGGAGCATGATATTCACACTTCGACCCAGACCAAGTTATTTCTAGGCTTCTTGGGGTCTGGTGGTGGTAACCTACCCAGCCATTCAGCTAGATCCTGTGCACTCTTCCAGACCCAGTGAAGAGTCATCCTGGGCAACTCGTAAAAAAGCATACTTTTCTTTACTCTTTGGGTAGTTTATGTGGGGAGAAAAGGTTCTGAGAATGTTCTTGTGGGCTGATAACTGAGATCTCTTGTTTGCAAACCTGAACTAATCAATTCCTAAACAGTACATGCAAGGTCAAGGTACGTAAATGATGACCAGTAGAGAATAAGACTTCTAACTCATACTGCCCGTTTAGGTTCTGAATTATCTTTTGGCAGAAGGTTATTATTATGAGAAGACAGAAGCCATAACCTGTGGTTGCCCATAGCTCTTCAATAGAGACCATCTGGATGTGTTGCTCAGTGTTAAGTAGTTAGCAGTCTCCTCCAGAATTCACAAGTCGTCTCCAGGACAAAGCACAGGGTTTCCAGCAGCAAGAAGGCACAGCATTGCTTCTTCCTACCACTGCTCACTTCAGGCAGAAATGAGGAAGGCAAAGGGAGAAAGTAAACTGAATGAAGTCCCTATAAGGGAGAGCACTAGATTGTAGCCCCCAGATGCCTCCAGTTCGCTCTTAGCTGCCTGTACCTTTGGAAATTGTTGTAGCTACTGTCCAACATCCATGCCTATAACTGAGAAATCTAAGGAGGTGTTGGCAAGGGAGCTAACATGGGTAGTAGGCTAGAGAGAACCCCAGGCTTTCTATAAGTAGCATTTCTTTTGACCTCAATTTTAATTTTAAATGCTTGTGAATCACGTTCATTTTTTTAAACCAAATTAAATGTTCATATACTTGGACACGAAATTTCTCCTGAAACGTATCTGCCTAGTAAAGTCTTTAGAGATGTGAGGATGATTTTTCATGGTTCCCAATTCAGTGGTACCCATGAGAAATTCCTGCAGATCCTCTCGTCCCATTCTGGGGTCTTGGCCACTACAGCCATCCCCATGTGCATGAATAGCATTTAGATGAATCGTTCCAGCTGATCACTAGAAGGCATATGGCTGAGCAGTGGACATTTTGATGCTCTGGGAGTACCAAATGTGCTCTTTATTCATTTAGAGAGGTTGGTGCAGTAACACAAAAAACATTGTATAGGACTTGCATGTGTTTGGAATCAACAATGCCTTAAGAGGCCGAAGAGAAAGAGAAAGGTCTCATCTTAGCCCTGACATTTAGTTTAGTGGAGATGAAAAGAAAGGACTGTGATGCCCATCCGTATTCATTCTTGTGTATCCAGGCATTGTGGGGTGTACCTCAGTCTACCCAGAAGGGGCAGGCCCAGTGTTTCCCATGAAAATCATGGAACTGTGACATGTGGCTTGTGCTCAGGAAAAGTAACAGGCCTTGGGAGCAGTTTCAGGGGCCTGGAAGGTAATTTGTGTGGAGGTGATGGGCTAAGGTTTCCGGTGAATAATGGACTTGTTCGTATTGTCTCCAATGGGCCATGCAAGATAGCCAGAGATGAACAGGAACCAGTCATACCTAGGAAACAGACTTTTTGATGGTAAAATAGTTTTAGAATTCCATTGCAATTCTGTGATTCCATCTCATAATCCAACAGTGTAAGAAAATTGTAATGAACTAGATGTGCTTTGTTTACAGAAAACGAACATTACCTTCACAGTTAACTCAGTCAAGTAGTTGATTGACTTGGAATTTTATAATGTTTTATTTTTATACATCAGCATATCATCAGTGGGTTGGAATCTGTTGCTGGGCCATCCAAGCCATGTATTCATAGAAGAGTTCTGGATTTGCTTATTTAGTAGCTCCTGGTGTTTCCAAATTCTATCACTCCTACAAACAAGAACTGAGGCATGAAGAAATCAACATTGGATTTTCATGAAAATAGACACAAAAATTTACCTATGAAAGGGTTGTTAGAACAAAAATTAGAAGCCTCATTTTTTTTCTGCAGTTTGTATTGTTACTAAAAAACAGGGATCTACTAGCAAGTATTTATAAATATATTATTCAATTGAAAATATGCTTGTATTCCAAATAATGATTCAAGCCCTTTTCACTTGTTTCATAGATAATCTTTTGAGGTTATGCTTTAAAAAATGTTTACTGATATAAACCACTAGATGTCGCTGTTCACACAGGAGCCTAAGATTGGACTTCCTTTTTTTTTTTTTTTTTTTTTTTTTTTGTTAAGGTTCAGTGAGCCTCCTGAAATCTTTCACGTGAAGATAACAATTAATGACCTTAGTTTTTGAAATAAGGGCATCTTATCAGGTCATTTTTCAGCAAAAAAGCTTGAGGCAAATGTAATATTGATTTCTAATGCTACAGAAGTGAGAACAGCACCACACAATGTTAAGCTAGAGTTACACTATTAGTTACACTATTAACTACATAGGCACTTCAGTGTATTTTGTTCTTCATGATCATAGATGGTTAGCTAATGTATGACTCAGTTTCCAAAGTTTGTGTAAATATCATAAGTAGAAAATCCCTAGTTCCTAAAATTATGGTCACTATTTATGTCAACACAGAACTACTGTTTTACTATTATTGCAGTTATAAGCCTTTTGAATCCATTTTCCTTAATCGCATATAGTTGACTGCTTGCTCAATTTTTAATAGCTATTCCTACTGACACCAAGTTGTAGATTTTTAGTGTTGTTGTGTGTAATAGATCAATATACTATTCTGCCTGTAAGACCAATAAAAGTAATTGGAAAATAAATATGAACCTAAAACAAAGTATTCATTTTTTAATCATTTTGGGATTTATTCCTTTGAAATCAAAGCATCATTTGGTAATCAGAAAAGGCAAAAGAAGCAGAGGTCTGGTACTTCTTAAGTTATTTAGCTATAGGATGCTGTATTTTCTTTATAAAAATTACTGACTATGGCGGGCATTTGTTGAAGTTGTTAAGTTGTTAGTTGAGATTCCTGTATCCCATATCATAGTGCCTGGATTTGAGTCCCAGCTCTGCCTCCATTCCAGTTTTTTTTGCTAATGCACACCCTGGGAGGCAGGAGATAATAGCCCAAGTAGTTGGTTCCTGCCACTCACATGGGAGACCTGTATGAGTTCCAGGTTCCTGGCTTTGGCCTGGCCCGGCCCTGGCTGTTGTAGGGATTTGGGGAGTGAACTAGCTGATAGAAGATCTCTCTTTCTCTCTCTTAGATAAATAAATTTTAAAAAATTAAAAATGACTCATGATTCATAATCTGATTTGTACAATTTTGTGTTTAAAAGAATATCAGCTTAAGGAATAACATATTATACTGGTCATGCAGCCAGTTGTCTAACAGGTAAGAACATGGAAATGGTAAATTGGAAGCCATCCAAATTTTTATCATAGATGATTGGATAAGCAAACATATATTCATAGAGTAGATACAATTCAACAGCAAAAATGAATAAGTAATTGATATGTATACTAATATAGGTGAGCTTCAAAAGCATGTTTTGTATAAGAGGCAATAGGCTCACACATGTGGTTCAAGCCCAAGAGTGACCATTAGTGGGTCATTGTCCTGAACTTGTGCTATGTCTGACATGAGTGAGAGCCACCAAAAATCAATGTACCAATAATGCCACTTTGGCAACCAATCTCTTGTGATCATGTTAAAAAAAAAAAAAACTGCACTGGTCAGTGGGAGTAATTTGCCTACCAAGCCACTCTTTCTGGAACTGGACCTAATCTGGTACTCCAGGACAGTCTTGTCCAGGAATTCCTCAGGACATCTGGTGATCCCATGTTTAGGTTAAAAGGGTGGAGAGTATCCAAATGGGGCCAGAGCCCATGCAGCTCCTGGTCTGAGTTCAGGGCTCTCTGGATGGAATTGCTGACCCAGGCCTGTCTTAGGTACCTGAGATGTACTCACAGCATTTTGAGAAACAGTCTAAAGTGCAGGCACCTTTTGGGGGTGGGATCCAGACTTCTCACTCAAGTCTAAGGGCCATACTGGTGAAGGGAGGTGGTGGGTATGCTGGATTGGTCAGGGTTGACAGTAGAAGATAACTACCATTAAACTGTGTCATCAAACTAGTATCAATTCCAAAAGACTGATAGCAGAGGCCATGTGGCAGCATGTGACAGAGGGAAGATATGCATAGCTGTCAAAATGAGGAGCAAAGATGGAGTTATAGGCAGGGCACTTTGACCCACAGGAATCTTTTGTGATAGCTGATAGAACATGTGTTCCCATGGGAGCAATATATATATAGGCAGTCCATGAGGGTGTTACTGCTTTTGTATGACCAGAAAAACTTGATCTTGATAGCAACTGTTGAAAAACTGTGCTCTTTCACCCAGTCTCCAGATCTAAACAAATTCTGAGCCTGCATTTGTTGCTTGAAGGCAGACTATGGCCTTTGGAGCAAGATATTACAATTTCAACATCAAGGGCACCAGGCAGGAATTTCCTAAATGCTGCTCCAAAGAAACTTAGCCAATTGTTATCTCTTGCTTTACAAAACAAAGAGAAACACAAATGGAAGCAACTGGTCCATAACTATTCTTCTCTCTCCACCAGAGGACCTCTTTCACACATATGCTTGTACCCTAATCTGTAGGTCCAAACTCTGAACACATATGCAGAAGCAACCTCATCCTGATCACCCGTTGGGCTTACAGATATGCACAGTAGCAGTATGATCCACTCTGGACAGGAAAGACCTAGGAAATGTTGAACACAGTTTGTGAAAAAGGGCTCAGGGCTAATTAGGAATGGGACTTCATAGACCTTGGCACCTGGTAGGCTGGGTTCTGAGAAGGCATGTCTTGGCCCTACAGACTCTTTCAAGGATTGTTGTTGGAGGTTTCAGTGGTCTTCCATTAAATGTTGATCACAGAGGAATCCAAGGCAGGGGTCCCATTGGTCTAACTCTCAGGGTGACTGTGTACACTGGGGAAAGGGAATTACTAAGGTGTTCTGAGGGCAGTTGAAACTCTCATGTTTTCCTCCCAACTTCTGGAGTAAGAGCCATTGTGGTAGGAGGAGCCTAGTAGAAGTTACTGAAATTGGAAAAGCGTTCACTGATCCCACAAGCCAAAATGGCAAATCAGAAACAATATGCATTGTACATCCTCAGAGGAGTTTCAGACATTAGTGTTGCCACCAAAGACTTAAAGGATACAGGGTTGGTCATTCTCCATTTGCTTTACCTGTTGAGACATGGCAAAACCCAATAGTTTGGGTGGATGACTGTATTACTCTAGTCAGTTTAACTGAGCGGTAGCCCTAATGATAGCTGCTGTGCCTGCTGTGGTTTCGATTGGAACTACCAACATTTTACCCATTATCTGAAATGCAGTTTTTAACTTTTAATTTCCATATGTGAGCATGATTGAGAGAAGTTTCTTTGAAATGGGAAGGATGAGTTTTCCTTACAGTTTGTCTTTATGGCTTTGTTAATTTTCATGAATCTACACTCCATCTATTCACCGCAAATTTTTCTATTGTAAGCACTGTAATTGTTTCATCAATTTGGATAGTCTTTTACTTAATGTTTTCCTTTACTCGTCTATGTCAATGACATTTGACGTTGTTATTTTAGATAATTGACAATTAGCAATCTAACACTTTCCATTGCTTTCCTCAGCAAATGCATCACAGATTCTGAAAATATAGCACTTAATTTCCCTCATCAACTGAAATATGTGCTGAATTTATTTTTGCCGATGACAGAAGGTAACTAAGTGGTAAGATATAGTTTTGCAGTTTGTTATGCTGGGATAGTTGATATCCATGGGCAACAAAGGACTTTGATCCCCAAATGATAAATATACAAACATGGATTTAAAATAAATCACAGACTTGAATGCAAAAGCTAAAACTAGGGGCCGGTGCTATGGTGCAGTGGGTTAATCCTCTGCCTGTGGTGCCAGCATCCCATGTGGGTGGTGGTTCGAGTCCTGGCTGCTCTTCTTCCAATCCAGCTCTCTGCTATGGCCTGGGAAGGCAGTAGAAGATGGCTCAAGTCCTTGGGCCCCTGCATCCATGTGGGAGACTGGGAAGAAGCATTTGGCTCCTGGCTTTGGATTGGTGCAACTGGCCATCTGGGGAGTGAACCAATGGAAGGAAGACCTCTCTCTCTGTATCTCCCTCTCATTTCCGTAAATCTACCTCTCAAATAAACATATAAAAATCTTTTTTTAAAAAAAGCTAAAACTAAAGCTCTTGAGGAAAATGCAGGAGAAAGTCTTTGTGACATTGGATTTGGCCAGAATTTCCAAGAAACAAACTCTGGAGCAGTAACTGGACTTGTACAGTGGTAAAGGAGGTATCCTAAAATAATCTATTAGGAAAAATAATTAATAAAGAGCAATAGCAGGCTGTAGCTTTTGTTGTCATCTATAAACTATGTGACAAATTGTAACAAATTTCCTGTGTTTATAATTCCACTTTTTTTTTTTTCCTGAGTATATATCTGCTTAGAAGTTAGAATTCCTCAGGTGGAGAATTTGGGAATTATTAATTTTGCTCACCTTTTATTTCAATCACTATGTGGAATCTCTCTCTTTCAGGAGTTCTAAACTTTTCACCCTTGGTTGCTGAATTAAAAATTCAGAGTTCATGGAATCAGAATGGCATTTAAATTAAAACCAAAACAAAACAAACTTCTTCCTCAATTTGCTTACAAATCAATCAGCTTACAAATTTTTTGTAAAACTTTTCCAGCACTTTTTATAGACATGGGTTAAGTCTGGGTCTTTTCAGGATATAGTGTTCAAACTAACCAAAGTTCCACAAAACATGATATTTTATTTGCCTAGATATTTGGTACACACTTACTTAAACAAACACAAATTCAGAACAACCTTTCCGTACTTTGTTGGGTTGGGGGAATTCTTAAAAATTAATTCAACTTAGCTTGGTACATTTCACCTGTTTGCAGGTTTCTGATGATGGCTTTTACTTCAAACATTAACTCAGTCCAGGTCTGCTTGAAAACCAGACTGACCTGGGCCTGTTCCAAATGTATCCCACTGAACTCCAGCCCGGGGTTAGTCCAAAACTCATCTCTAGAAATCTCATTTCTTTTTTTTTTTTCTTTTGGGAGAGAAGCAACTGGCTGTATTTTAAGTAATAGAATTGATTTCAAAAGTTTTAGATTCAATAATCTGTTCTTGAATTTCTACAAATATTTCCATCCTTATTTTAAAAATGTGTTTTTCTAGCAAAAGTGAGTCCAACACTGTATTCATATATAAGCCATGATGGAAATATCACGTTCGGATCTTTCTCTTCATCTTTGCCTGGTCTAGGGCTCATTCACCCCTTTAACGTCATCCTCATCAATCATGATCCATACCTTTTATCCATACTTTCTCCATATAATTACAAGAGTTATTTTTCTCTTAGTTTTCCAGCTTCCAAGTTGTTCTTTTCAGTTACACTTCTTGCAGACTCACTTCTTCCGTGAAGCCTTCCAATCAAAACCTCTGGGGTGCCAAAAAGGATCAGCTTAAGCTTGCAAATGTAACAGTCAGATTTTTCTTCAGCCTTGTGAGTCAACCCACATATTGGTTGTCACTGTTGCCTGAACAGTTGGGTTGTCACATAGCACACACGAATTCAACCCTTAACACCAACTGCAGACTTCCTGCCTCTGAAATACTGAGAGAATGATTTCACTATTTATCTCACAAGAACTTCTTACTTGGCATTCAGTCAGTGAATTTAGACAACACATTGATAATGTTTACTTTTTAAAACAGTCTATGGGAGGGGCATCTGTTGGAGTGGCTAAGATGCCCCCTGGGATGCCAGCATCACACACTGGAGTCCCTGGGTTCAAGTCCTGGCTGCACTCAAAATTCCAGCTTCCTGCTAATGGGCACCTTGGGAGATAGCAAGTGCTGGCTCATGTAGGTAGGTGCCTGCCACCTATGAGGGAGACCCAGACTGAGTTCATCACTTCGAGATTTCAGCCTGACCCAGCCCTAGTTGTTGAAGGCCTTTGGGGGAATGAACCATGTAGGAGAGATGGCTGTCTCTGTGCTTTTCAAAAATTAATTAAATAAAAATGTACAGAAAGTTTAAAAACCTGTTGCTCCCTTTAAAATGATTTGTTCAATTTAGTCCATTAATATATAATTTAAGGGGCTGGCCCTGTGGTGTAGTGGATTAAGCTGCCACCTGCAGTGCCAGCATCCCTTCTGGGCACTCATTTGAGACCAGGTTGTTCCACTTCCAATCCAGCTCTCTGCTGGGCCCTTGGAAAGCAGTGGAAGATGACCCAAGTGCTTGGGCCCCTGAGCCCACATGCGAGACCCAGAGGAAGCTCTTGGCTCCTGGCTTCGGATCAGCCCTGCTCTGGTTGTTGTAGCCATTTGGGGAGTGAACCAGTGGATGGAAGATCTTTCTCTCTGTGTCTCTCCTCTCTGTAACTCTGCCTTTCAAATACATAAATAAATCTTAAGTATATGTGGCTTAAATGAACACTTCCTTTCCCAAGAAGGTTGTGTTTGTCAATGCCTCTTACAGCTCTTGGGAATTCACTTCAATGGGAGAACAGCAATCAATGGTAACACATTGCCTTACAGAATTTCTTTAAATTGTTCTCAAGCGACCTCTTTTCAATTACCATGTTTTGGTTCCAGAGGCCACGCATGAACAATTTTTATATTTTTCCAAAGTAAAAGTTGTTTTCTTCAGGTCTTTTCTTTCCACTAGGAAGTCATGTTTTCCCTGTGAATGGAACTGAAACCCCAATTGTTCAGTTCTAAAATCAAAACCCACAGAATTTAGTCTAAAGTAAACAAAACACATTCATTCTCTTGTTCCTAATTGCTTGAAATTCTATCCAGGTTTTCCAAAAGCTGATTGAATCTTACCAACATTTTCTATGAACCACACATGGATTTGGAGTTGATGGAGAAAATCCAAACCTCTCGAAATAAGCCCCACATCAAGGAAGTTTCATTTGGTTTCAGGTTTCACTACAAAATTCAATATAACTTTGTAAAAAAGCCCTAAGCAACACTGGAAGATGGTGGTCTCTGGTGCCAATGAAATGCCACAGGTATATATCACAGCACACGCATACCCACTCATGCCTTTATGTCTTCACGGAAGCACACTCTGTTTTATAGTCAATAGAACTATGCGCATTGTAGTTATAAAGTTCCAATACAGTGCTGGCTTTATACGAAATTATACTAAAGAGAAACAGGGTTGTGTGGATAGGGATCCACTGTAAATCCAGGTAAATGATGTCAGGGCTAGCAAATCAAATGATACAAATGTTACTTAAGTAAACATTAATCTGTTAACTTTTTTTTTTTTTAATCTATTAACTTTGGAAAGACCTAGACTCTCAGAACTGCAAGGAGACTTCAGAGATGTTTTCTTTTTCTTTTTTACCATGTTTCTTCTGAGATAGGAATAGATATGAACAATCCAAGTCTCTTATTTTATGGCTAAAGGGTTAGGTGTTATGTACATCTTTTCCTACTGACAGAATTGACAATCAGTTTTTGTCAATGTCGATATTACTGGTTAATTTTGACACTATTTCTGACATTGACTGAATTATTTTTGCATACTGCAAAATACATAGGGGCACACCTATTATACCTGCACTGATTATTGACTGCAGCTACAAGAATGATACAAATATTTTTATCTAATAATTACTATTATCAGATGCAAGGCATGACAGAATCAGTTCAAGTTATTCAGCTTGTTAGATTCATTTCAACTACTGTTTAACTTACCTTTACCTACAAAATGAGGATGTAGATGAAATGATCACCAAAGTACTTCCCAGTTTATCAATGTATTATTAAAAAATTCCATTTCAGGGCCAACATTGTGGTGTAGTGGGTAAAGCCACCTTCTGTGGCTCTGGCATCTCATATGGATGCTGGTTCATGTGTTGGCTTTTACACTTAGGAAAGTAGTGGAGGATGGCCCAAAGCCTTGGTTCCCTGAACCCATGTGGGCAACCCAGATGAAGCTCCTGGCTCCTGGCTTCAGCCTGGCCCAATCTTGGCTGTTGCTGCCATTTGGGGAGTGAACCAGTGAATGGAACATCTTTCTCAGTCTCTCCCTCTCTCTCTCTGTAGCTTTCCCTTACAAATAAATATATTTTAAAAAATTGCATCTAATACGTATTCTTTTCAAACTTTAGCAAGAAACATAACATTTTTTTGATGTATTTTCAAAAATCTAATTAAAGAAAATAGAAGGGAAAACAAAATCTAAAATGACAATTGCTGCAGTCATATAAACATACATTGGTGCATTGGTGATTTATTTTTTTTAATTTTTGACAGGCAGAGTAGACAGTGAGAGAGATAGAGAGAAAGGTCTTCCTTTACTGTTGGTTCACCCTCCAATGGCCACTGCAGCCAGCGCACTGTGCTGATCCGAAGCCAGGAGCCAGGTGCTTCTCCTGGTCTCCCATGCGGGTGCAGGGCCCAAGCACTTGGGCCATCCTCCACTGCACTCCTGGGCCACAGCAGAGAGCTGAACTGGAAGAGGAGCAACTGGGACAGAATCTGGTGCCCCGACCAGGACTAGAGCCTGGTGTACGCTGCTAGGCAGAGGATTAGCCTATTGAGCCACAGCGCCGGCTACATTGGTGATTAAAGCCTACACAGGTATCAGTGGAAAGTGTTTTCCAGCTTATTGCTGTTGTGTTTTTATTCATACTGTCAGATTACTTGACATTTTAGTTTTCAGTATTTATTTGCATCACTTAAGCTATATGGAAGGTAGAATTAGTAATTCACTAATTTTTATGTTCTCCTATTGACAGAATAGAGCTTGTCCTGGAAGTGGATGTGGAGCAGGGAACTACAGTTACATCTCCTTTGTAACTAGGTGTGGTCATGTTCTTGCCAATGAAATGAAAGCAGAGTGATCTTCCTTTTGGAATAGACACAAATGTCAAAGTTTAGGTAAGAGTAGAGGCAAATGATTGAAGGAACCATAGAATGGAGATGTGCTGCTGATCAGGAACACTCACTGAACTTCTATCAGCCAAAAAACAAAAACAAAAAACTATGGGGGCCAAAGCTGTGGTGTAGCCAGTAAAGTTGCTGCCTCCTTGCAATGCGTGTGTCCCATATGGGCACCGGTTCATCCTGGCTGCTCCACTTCCAATCCAGCTTCCTGCTAATGGCCTGAGAAAAGCAGTGGAAGGTTGTCCAAGTGTTTTCCCCTTGCCACTCATGTAGGAGACTCGGATGAAACTTCTGGCTTCTGGCTTCGGTCTGGCCCAGTGATGGCTGTTGCACCCATCTGGGAAGTGAAACCAGCAGAGGGAAGATCTCTCTCTCTGTCCCTCCTCTTTCTCTGTAACACTTTCAAAATAAATAAATAAATAAATAAATAAATAAATAAATAAATCTTAAATAGAAAAATCTATGGGATTAAGACAAAGACATTTGGGAGTTTGTTTCTGTAGCCAGCACTACTCATTATTACAGAATGTTTTATAGTAATTTTTGTGTGCATTATTTTAATCAATATAAAAATATTCTGGTATTTAAAAGAACTTTAAATTTGCATGGAAAAAATTAATATATTCCTTAGTGCTTCTTAGAATTGTATCATATAGGGCAATATTCTTAATAATGAGAATTACTTATAGCACATAAACTACTTTTGTTTTTCCTGATTGAGGCTAATTTAAATTATTTAAATAACTGTTCCTTTCTTTTTTTTAAATAAAAATTTGTTTTATTAATTTGAAAGGCAGAGTTACAGGGAGAGGGGGAGAGACAGAGAATCTTCCATCCACTGATTCACCCCCAAAATGGCCACAATGACCAGGGCTAGGCCAGGCTGAATCCAGGAGCTAGGAGCTAGGATCTTCATCCTCATCTCCTGCAAGGGTGCAGGGGCCCAAGCACTTGGGCCATTTTCTGCTTTCCCAGGCCCATTAGTAGGGAGCTGGATGGGAAGTGGAGCAGCCTAGACTCAATGCTGATGGGATGCTGGTGTCACAGGTGAAGGCTTAACCCATTATGCCACAACTCTAGCCCCCATAATTGTTCTTTTCTGATAAGAAGATTGACGAAAAACACAAGGAAAAATGGTGATTTCTGACTTGAACAAAAAATGAAAAATCATTTTTCAGTCCCCCTCTTTCACCTCCCTGACCACTAGCTTTGAAATCCTGGCACACTGTTTTCTGTTTTTGTGCTGGGTGAGCTGAGTGAATTTGGGTTAAGAGATGCTGGGCAACAGGTATAAATAAAAGGTTTCAGATAATTTTAGAAGGAAACCCAGACCCCAAATGTTAGTTTAATATGAATGAACTATGTAAGTTATTCCAGATCAAAATATTTTGAACACCTTAGAAAGATGATAATGGCTATTTTGGATCTTTCTGATGCAACTAAGGAAAAGAAAAATAAGGGGAAGAAATTTAAAAAGAAATTTCTATGGACTTTGACTATTCAAGTATCTCATGTTTGTCAGGAGAATAACAAAAACATATTGTATATTTGGTTAAAAAACTAAGCTCCTGACAATAAAAAGCAGACCAGTGAGCTTTACCACAATTATTAGTGAAAAAAAAAAAAAACCTATTATAAACCTGCTGGTTAACTCTCAAGAGCTATTTTTTAAAAAGATTTATTTATTTACTTGATAGGTAGAGTCACAGAGAGAGGGAGAGACAGAGAGCAAGGTCTTCCACCTGCTGGGTCACTCCCAAAATGGCCGCAATGGCAGGAGCTGGGTTGATCTGAAGCCAGGAGCCAGGAGTTTCTTTTGGGTCTGTCACATGGGTGCAGGGGCTCAAGCACTTGGGTCACCTCCTACTGCTTTCCCAGGCCATAGCAGAGAGCTGGATCAGAAGAGGTACAGGCCAGTGCTGCGGCTCAATAAGCTAATCCTCCACCTGCGGTGCCGGCACCCGGGGTTCTAGTCCTGCTTGGGGCGCCGGATTCTGTCCCGGTTGCTCCTTTTCCAGTCCAGCTCTATGCTGTGGCCCAGGAGGGCAGTGGAGGATGGCCCAGGTCCTTGTGCCCTGAACCCACATGGGAGACCAGAAGCACCTGGCTCCTGGATCAGCATGTCAGCTGCAGTGGCCATTGGGGGGTAAACCAAATTGGAAAAGGAAGACCTTTCTCTCTCTCTCTCTCTCACTGTCCACTCTGCCTGTCAAAAAAAAAAAAAAAAAAAAAAAGAAGAGGTACAGCTGGGATACAAACTGGTGCCGATATGGGATGCTGGCACCATAGGCAGATGCTTAGCCCTCTACACCACAGCACCAGCCTCTCAAGTGCTATTAAATGAGGGTAAATGTTTTTAAAAAACACACATGAAGCTTATAAGAGCCAAATTCCTCCTTAAACTTGTTGTGTAACATAATCAAAAGAGTCAGAGCCACTACTTCAAGAGTTCTGCTAATCCTCTGCCTGCAGCGCCGGCACCCTGGGTTCTAGTCCTGGTTGGGGCACAGGATTCTGTCCTGGTTGCTCCTCTTCCAGTCTAGCTCTCTGCTGTGGCCCAGGAGGGCAGTGGAGGATGGCCCAGGTCCTTGGGCCCTGCACCCGCATGGGAGACCAAGAGGAAGCACCTGGCTCCTGGCCTCGGACTGGCGCAGCGTGCTGGCCGTAGTGGCCATTTGGGGGGGTGAACCAATGGAAGGAAGACCTTTCTCTCTCTCTCTCTCTCTCTCTCTCTCTCTCTCACTGTCTAACTCTGCCTGTCAAAAAAAAAAAAAGAGTTTTGCTATAGAACTACTGGAATTTATTTTTGGGAGTTAGGACTCTTATTCCCTGTCCACCATATAGACAGTGAGAGAGAAAGAGAGAGACAGAGAGAAAGGTCTTCCTTTTTTCATTGGTTCACCCCCCAATGGCTGCTGCGGCTGGCACGCTGCGGCTGGCGCACTACGCCGATCCGAAGCCAGGAGCCAGGTGCTTCTCCTAGTCTCCCATGCAGGTGCAGGGCTCAAGCACTTGGGCCATCCTCCACTGCCCTCCTGGGTCACAGCAAAGAGCTGGACTGGAAGAGGAGCAACTGGGACAGAATCTGGTGCCCTGGCCGGGACTAGAACCCAGGGTGCCAGTGCTGCAGGCAGAGGATTAGCCTAGTGAGCTGCGGCGCTGGCCCATATAGCTTTTTAATTTAGAAATATCTACAAAAGAGTATTTTTTAAAATTCAGAAGATTGAAACAAAAGCACCGCTGATGATTAGTTTCTGGAATTCCAATGTAATAGTGTTTCATAAAAATGAAAGTTTGAATTTTTGGCAATAAAAGTGAAAATTTTCTTTGCTTTAAAATAAACAAATGATCTTTTTGCATATACTAAAGTCTTGAATATAAAGCACAATATTCCTAGTTTAATAGAATATATTTAATCTCCCATAATATTACCTATCACAAAGTATCTGTGTAGGGCACTGGCACTGTGGTGCAGCACGCTAAGAGGAGTGCTTACAATGCCAGCATTCCACATCAGTGTGCTCGTTTGAGTCCCTCTGCTTCTCTGTTTCCCTTCTGCTGCCTGCTAATGCACTTGGGAATGCAGCAGAAGATGGCCCAAGTACTGGAGTTCCTGCCACCCATGTGGGAAACCAGGATGGAGTTCCTGGCACCTAGCTTTAGCCTGGCCCATCCCTGGCCTTGAGGTCATTAGGGCAGTGAACTAGCAGGTGGAATATAACTCTCTGTCTCTCCATCTCTCTGTCACTCTGCCTATCAAATAAATAAAATAAATTTAAAAAGATATATCATTGATATCATTGATATATCATTGATCCTCTTCTCTTCCTCCTCCTCTTCCTCCTCTTCCTTCTCATCTCTGTTCTCCTTTTTCTTCTTCTTCTTCTTCTTTTTTTTTTTTTTTTTTTTTTTGTTGAGCTTGGCCTAAGAGAAACTAGGCCAATATATAGCAAAATAGTTTCAATATATTTGCATTCTTCAAAAGCTTATGGGGAAAAAGTTAGTGGATATGTAGAAGCTTACATGAATAGAAATACATCTATCATAGAGTCATGGGACATACATGAAAATAATGGCCAAAGAATCTGATGTCAAAATATAAACTAATTTTATTCCTCGAAATACTGAGAGAACACAAGGGATGCTTGGCTTATTATAAACATTTGAGGGAGGTAGCGTCATGGTGCAGCATTCAAGCCATCATCGGCAACACCAGCATTGCATATGAGAGCTGGTTTGCGTTCCGGCTGCTCCACTTCCAATCCAGTTCCCTGCTAATGCATCTGAGAAAGCAGTGGAAGAGGGCCCAGGTGCTTCCATCTCTGCCACTCGTGTGGGAGATCCAGATAGAGTTCCAAGCTCCTGGTTTCTGCTTGGTTCAGCCCCGGCCACTGTGGCCTACTGGGGAGTGAAACAGGATGAAAGATCAATCTCTGTCTCTCTCTGTAACTACCTTTCAAGTAAATACATAAATCTTCAAAAGTTTGAAAATTTCAAATTTGATTACACTTAGGCATTTTTAATGATATTTAAGGGTCTTCAAAATGTTTGTGGAACATGCGTATTGTATGAAAACAATGCACAGATTTCAAAAGTATCTCATGCCAAAATGATATTTCAATTATATTTTCTTTGAGCATTTTGAAGTCTTCTTGTTGATACTTTAGGTTATATCTTTAAGACTTATTAGTGTTGGATTCTCTATCCTATTAATTTCATTAACGTATTGACTACATTTTATTGTTTCATGGAAATAAAAATGTAAAATGAAGAAAAAAAGAAGAGAGCATTGAAAAAAATTAAAAGTTTAATTCTTTTTTTATTCCGCCCAACCATAGAGAAGCACAGGGCATGCTTACGTGTTTTCTTTGGGTTAGTATCTTAGTATCCCCGAACTACATGGGAGATGGCTAGGACTGTAGATGAACCCAGATGGTGGAATTTTCTTTTCTAAACATGCTGGCCAAATATTTATAAGTTTTCCATGCCTACATTTTAATTTTTGCTGATGAAGTACAACTACTGAATTTCAAAAGAAGTTCCACTAGAGTATATGGAGTCTGGTCAGCCACACTGGAGGAGATTTCTTTAGTTGCAGAGTTTTTATGGTGTAAGCCTCAGTAAATCTGCAGACTACTCCATGGGACAGCAAGCAGCTGGGACTGTGGCTCTTAGCCGATCACTGAGATGTGTGAAGGGTACAGCCTATGTTTCCCCTGGTAACTTGGCAGAACTGCTTTTGTGTTTACTCATCTAAAACTCAGTGTCAATAGAATACAAAAATGTAATATATATATATATATAAATAAGCAAAATTGACATTTTGAGATTTGATTATTGTTTATAGGCCTTGTCTATACTATTGAGGAACAGTAGTTTTTCTACTCACTACTTGTTAAATTCTTTATTTTGTGGAGGGTTAATCTTGTTATTATAAAGAAATGAAAATATGTCATTGTAAAAAGTAGAAGAAAAATAGGAAATAAAGATGGGAGGGTGAGAGTGAGGGACAGGGAAGGGTAGAATGGGAAGTATCATTTTTTTTTGTTCTCAAAACTGTATATATGAAATATGTGAAATTTGTCCCCTTTTATAAATAAAAAATTTTTAAAAACCTCAGTATTATAACCAATATGGTGCTGTGTATAAGGTTTTGAAAGTCTAGGATAACTGGAAAGTTATTTTCTAAAAATTTACTTATTTATTTGGAAGGCAGAGTGACAAAGAGAGTGGGAAGAATGGGAGGAGAAAGAGACGGTGTGGGGGAAAGATAGAGATCTTGCATCCTTTGGTTCACTCGTCAAATGCTTGCAACAGCTGGGACTGGGCCACAAGCAAGCCAGGAGCCTGGAACTCCTTCTGGATTTCCCATGTGAGTGGTAGGAACCAAAGCACTTGGGCCATCACTGCTGTCTCCCTGACACATTACCAGGAACCTAAATCAAAAGCAGAGGTAGGACTCAATCCCAGGCACTCTGTTAGGGGATGTGGGGGTTCTAAGTGGTGGCTTAACCTGCTATGTCTGGAAAGATATTTTATTTTCTTTATTGGGCAAAATTTATCACAATTAACCTTTAAACAGAAGCCCTCAAAAAAGAGGATAAAACAAGGAGTGTTTTGAGTTTGTTCATTACAAATGACTCAGAATGTTAGAAATCTCTACGATAATGTAAAGGTCAGGGCATTTATTAATTTCTGATTACTAAAATGCTAATGGCTATTTCTGGAGTGCTTACCATGTGATAAGGGACACTTTAAGTGATATATACGAGGCCAGAATTGCTTGTGCTTGTTGTCTTAGCCTTACTGCTGGTGTGACTCTGATAATAGTAAGAACTGTCATTTTCTAGCCAATCACTATGTAGCAGTCAGCTTATATAAACATGTTCAGTCATGACAAAACTCTCCAAGACATGCATTGTATTATTTGCATAGACATGTATATAATAGAGTTTATTACACTTCTCTCATTGTCAAAAGTGGCTCTCAGGGTCACGCAGCTGCTCTGTGAGAAGGCTCCAGCAGCCCCTCCTGACCTCAGAGGCCCCCTTTGTCACCACTGTCCTACAGCTCTCAAAGCTCGCTTGTCTTTTGAAGTCCTTGCTGATTGATGTTGTCAACTGATCTCCAGGGAGAGCTTTCTCTTTGCTCAGTGACTTTTGTACCTGTATCCAAATCCTCTTCCCTCCCCATCCTCTGCCCTCACTCTTTTATGATATTTTGCAGACACTTGAGAGAGCAAGGCAGGTATTTGTTGAACTGAATGAGACATGTTAAAGTTGACCATGGCCTTTCTGGACTAGGGGCCCTCCTTTGGGCTTTGCTGGTATCTTCTCCATGTCTTTCTCAATGAGCTAACCAAAAGTTTGCTGTTGGGGTATGTGGACTTCATTTTATTTTTTCTTGGATTTACAAATAATTTTCCTTTTAAGTGAATAAATGGTCATGTTATCTGTAACATTGCTAAACTAGACTTGAAGTCTTGAAATAGCTGAGTTGAAAAAACAGCAATAACTGACATAGAACAAAGTGGAGAGACTGAGGGACTAAAACATGAGTGAGAGTTCTGAGGGGAGAGTCTGTCCAAAAGGAATAGGATTTCAGTTTTTCAGCACTGGAGGCCAGTTATTAATGTGACATTGAGAGCATGAAGGGGAGCTTTCGGGGTACAAAATGGTGTGCTCTGGCCAAGAATGGATGTTTGAGCAGACATTCCAAATGATGAAAGTTTCCACATGGACATTTTCCAAGGAGCCAAAAATATATTGGAATCAATAAATGTCAGTAGCTTGCATAGGCTTTTAAACCATTTTAATGTAGGTATAAAGCCCCTGGCGTAAACAAAAGCTAACTGCTCAGCCAGATCCACATGGCTTAGATCGTCTAAGACACTCACCTGACCTCGTCTTAGTTTAAATCCTGTTTTTAATCACTGCTAGGTTGTAATTCTTAGATGCTAAAAGGCAGATGGGGTAAAAATGTGTGGTGCACATGTCTTTTCAACAACATGGCAATACATTGAGAATATTTGTGGCTCAAATTAAAGTTTAGGACAGTCCGTGCTATTTAATGAATTCTAGGTTAGCAATGATAAATAAACAGTGACTCAAAACACTGTTTATTTTCTGAGCTTGAGACTTTACTTTGGAGTGGGCCCTATAAACACACATGTACTTTTAACAGGCCTGGCATTAACATAATATTCTGTGATACCAATGAAATCTGGTCTGAAACTCTGGCTCCGCCTGAGTGAACAGCTCTCTTTACTTAACTTTAAAAAGCTAGGGAATATAGTACTATATCAGCTGACTTACATTTAAAGATTTTCTATACTAGGTACAATTTTAGGGTCAATCAATAAGAAAATTTGCAATTATTACTGTTTGAAACTAATGGGTGGGAAATATGTGTTATCTCTTTTAAAATAGTTTTTCTACTTAATAATGTGTATAAATGCAGAATAATTATTCATCCTTTATTTCCATCATGATTTATCATAGGGATCTGTGGCTTTTGACAAATATTCGTTCAAGTTGCTATAAGTAAAGTCCTAGAAGTTAACTCACTGAGATTTTAGTCTTCCAAAACTAGAGTAGGAATTCCATAGGACATCTCCTAGCAGTGGGAAATCACCTTACAAGGGATAGTATCCTTAGAATAATAGCTGTTATTCAGACCCCATCAGGTGTGTCTTAGATCCTTTTCTTAGAATCACTAAAATATAATTTTGTTTGCTGACACAATACTTCATTGAGGTTAATATACTTGAAAAAAATTCTGTATCACTCACTCCTGTGTTAGGAAAATTTTAGATTTTGATTAACTGAGAGTACCAAAAAACATGTGTATGTTCCAAGATTCGAAGAACTGTGACTCTTAGGGAGAAAGAACAGTGTTTAGAGCCATTTTTCTAGCTGCTCCTTGACAACTGTGGGCCTTAGTCTTGGGCAGAACTTCTGTGTTTAATCTGCTCTCCCCACTCCTTTTTTTTTCCTGCTGGCAAAATGGCCTAGATAACCAAAAAAAGCACTTAAGATTTCTACCTTTTTCCTTAAACTCTGATCACATGCCTAAAATGCTCTACTTTTCTTTTGAACTTGAACCTTATCCCTTTTTCAACTTTGCAGAATCAAATGGACTTTTCCAAACTAAAATTCCCAAATTGCCCAAGTTATCCATCCATCCAGACACAGCCGGATAAGTATCCTTCAGATTTTACAATCCTCTTATACTTCTGAACAACGAAAATCTCTCAGGCCAAAATCTTGCACTTGAAGCCTCTGATGTTTCAAAATCGGAGACGAGAGGACAGAGTAAAGTCTGTTTCTTTCTCTTTTCAGAAGATAGGCTTAAAATCCTCCACTGTGTCTCAACAGCACTGTTTTGTACTTCCATGGTATTTTGCAAAGCAAGCACTTTTAAATGTCTGTGTTCTCCCTCCTCCTACCCCCAAATTCCTACGTTGAAACAACACCTGAGTCCGGGGTAAAGCCATTGCTTGGGCTGCCCACATCCCACCCATATCAGAGTGCCTGGAGTCAAGTCTGGTTCCACTCCCAAATCTAGCTTCCTGATAATACGAACCCTGGGAGGCAGTATAGGGGATGGCTCAAGGTCTTGGGTCCCTGCCACTTATGAGGGAGACATGGATGGAGCTCTAGGCTCCCGGCTTCAAACTGGAGCAGCTCCAGCTGTTGGGAAGCGAACTGGCAAATGGAGTATCTCTCACCAGATATTGCTTCCTCTGTGTCAGCCCCTACAAATCAGTCAATCAATCAATCAATCACTCTTTTTTTTTTTTTGACAGGCAGAGTTAGACAGTGAGAGAGACAGAGAGAAAGGTCTTCCTTCTGTTGGTTCACCCCCCGAATGGCTGCAGCGGCCGGTGTGCTGCGCCGATCAAGCAATCACTCTTAAAAAAGGAACCTGACCCATGAGGCAGTGATATCAGGAATGAGGCCTTTGGGAAGTGATTAGATCCCGAGGATGGAGGTCTCATAAATGGGATCAGAGCCTTTATACAAGGACTCAACGAGCTGCCCTGCCTCTTCCACCATGTAAAGACGACACATTGAGAAGGCTCCATTTACAAACCAGAAAATAGGCTACCATCAACTATGTCTATATCTTGATCTTGGACTTCTGGGTTCCAGAACTTTGAGAAATAAATCTCTCTCATTTATAAGGCACAAAGTCCAGGTACTTTTGCAGCATCCCTAATGGACTGAGACCAGAATGGAAAGGTAGAATATGGTACCATTCCCCCAGTGAACTGCTTGAGTTCTGTATTGAATTCTGGACTTACCTCAAATGAGGGCCAACCTGGACTCTTCATTTTGAATCCATGTGACCTTCTAACAGGCAGTGGGCATCCACATTAGGAAAATGTAGCACAGGCTCTAAGTGCATGTATCCTTTTTTACTGGCTGGAGACTTGGTCCCCATTCCCCTTTTGATCCCTTTCCAGGTCAATGAAGGTGGATTCCTGTGTGGCTTTAAGGGCAGTGTTCCAGAGTTACTTGGAGAGTTGCAAAAATGAAGATTTCTGAATTCATTTCTGAATCTTACACTTATCTGAAGTGTAAGTTTTTAAAAAATGTACCACAATTTTTTTTTGATGCACATGCAGAATTTTGAGTGCTTTATAGAAGTCAATATGTTTCAGCTGATGTTTCCTTGCCCTTGGGACCCTAGGCCTTTGAGCTGTGATGAGGTCTACCTACTAGACTGGTGGTATCTCTAGCTCTGTGTAAGTGCACCCACATCACTGTGAAGAAGAAAATGAAGAGAGATTAAGAATGTAAGAATTGCCAGTCAGAGAGTATGACATGAAAGATACAACTGCCTCTGGAATCTCCGTGTAGTATTTCTGAACCGTGGTTGGCCATGGGTAATGGGCAACATAAAGTGAAACTGCGGATAAGGGGAACAATTGTGCATTGTGTTTAGTCTTTGTTTAGCTTTAAGGATATCTAAAATTTATAAAGTGCTATATTCCTACCAAGGCACTGTGTTAATAATTATCTCATTTAATTCTTCTAACAACATGATAATAGGAATAAAATTATTTTACCTATTTTACAGGTGGGGAACTTACATATATACAGAAAAATAAAATTATTTTCAGAGTAGCTATATGCATATTGTGCATGTGTATTCTACATGTAATAGCACATATGTGCCTTACACAGATGTATAAATATTACACATACCACCCAAAGTGTGTGGGAAAGTGAGGTGGGGGAAGAGAGAGAGCAACTTGCTACTAGGCCAAAAAAAATTGTCCAGACACATACTAATCAAACTGATGAAAACTAAGGACAAAGAAAAATGTTTGAAAGGAAGCAGAGAAATATAATGTGTTAAGTATGAGGAAAAACAACTCTAATGATGGCTGATTTCTCATGAGAAAGATGGAGGTGGAAAGGAGTGGTACAACATTTTTACAGTGCTGAAAGAAAAGAACTCTCAACCCCAAATTCCATGTCTAGCCAAGATAAACTTCAGGAGTGAAGGAGAAATAAAAACAGTCCCAGATGAAGGAAAACGAAGAGAATTCCTCGCCAGCAGACTTTCTCTGAAAGAATTGCTTAAAGGAGCTGGTCAGATACAAGGACAGTGATAACAGGAGATACACATTATCATGTGTTGTATATAATATATTCATATTTAGTTTATATTTATAAATGAACCATTCTTTATTTGGTTTTCTCGTAGAAGTTAGAAAATTGGAAGCAGAGATTTAAACATCCTTTTAAAACAATCTCTTTCAGGAAAATAGATAAAAATCCTTAACAAAATAGTAAAATCAATCTAGCTATATACAAGAGGAATCCCTGTGGCCAACTGGGCTTCTTCTGTGAATACAAGACTTACTTAGCACTTGAAAATCAATCAATGCAAAGCAGTATATTATTAGTGTGAAGAAAAATCACATAATCAAATGAATTGGTACAGAAAAAATGTGACAAAATTCAATATCCACTCATGATTAAAAAGCTCCAGCAAATTTAGAAAGAACTTTCTCAGTGAAGGACATCCATAAAAGAACTTGGAGTCATTATCATACTTCACAGTAAAAGACTGCATGCTTGCTCCTAAGATTAGGAATAAGACAATAACTATTCAACATTGTACTATATTTCCAAACTCATCTAATAAAGTAAAAAAAGAAAATTAAAAGACATATGGATTAAATATTAAAATATAAAACTGTCCCAATTGAGAGATGACATGATTGTTAATGTAGAAAATTCCAAATGAGTTAAAAAAAAAGTCTCCTAGAACTAACAAGGGAGTTTATCAAGGCCAAATAATATAAGATAAACACACAGCACATGAATATCAATATCATTTACATACATTTACATTTAATATCACTAAATAAATGGAAACAACAATTTAGATATTATTATTAAAATGGGTTAAAATACTTATGTATAAGTCTACCATTGTAAGTACATGATTTATATATTGAAAATGAAAGATTGTTTATGAAAGAAATCTAAGAATATCTAAACAAATAGTGACACAAACTATTTTCATAGATTAGAAAAATCAACATAGTTAAGGTTCAAAGATTTTGAAATCAAGAACAGGCACTTGCTCTAGTGGTTAAGACATCACTTGGAATGCCCAACCAACCCTCATATCAGATTGCAGGGTTCAAGTCTCAGCTCTGCTCCTGTTGCATCTTCCTGGTTATATGCATCCTTAGAGGCAGTAGATTATGGCTTTATGTTCCCCAAATTGATTTATACATTTGATGCTATTTCAATCACAATATTGGCAGGAGTTTTTATGGGTATAGATAAGCTTCTTCTAAACCTTATATGAAAAGTCAAAGGACCTAGAACAGCTAAAACAGTTTTGAAAAAGAAGACAAAGTTGTGGAAATAATACTACTCAATTTTAAGATTTACTACTAAGCTAGAGTAGCAAAGACAAAATGGCATTGGTGAAGAGATAAGCACATGATCAATGGAATCAATGGTCTAGAAAAAGACTCAAGTAAATATGGCCAATTAGTTTTTGCAGATGGTAAGGCAATTCAGTAGAGATGCTACAGTGTTTTTGACTAATGGTGTGGGAAAAGTTGGATCTCTATGTAAGAAAAAAAATTCAGCCTAAGTCTCATGCTCTGTAAAAATTAAATCAGATGCTTCACATACAAGGGATCTTCAAAAAGTTCCTGGAAAATGCATATTATGAAAAATGTATGCATGGACTAAAAATTATTTTAAGTTCCTTTCAGTTTTCATTTATTTATTAATGTATTTGAGAGAGAGAGAGAGAGAGAGAGAGAGAGAGAGAGGAACTTCCATTCATTGGTTCACTCTTCAAATGCCTGCGATAGCTGGTTCTGGGCCAGGCCAAAACTGGGAGCCTGGAACTCAATCCAGGTCTCGTGTGGTTAGCAGGGCTCTAACGACTTGAGCCATCACCTGCGTCTCCAAGAGTACATATTAGTTGGCATTCTGATAATGAGAGGTGGGTATTAAAAGCACTATTTTTTTTTTCTTGACAGGCAGAGTTAGACAGTGGGAGAGAGAGAGAGAGAGAGAGAGAGAGACAGAGACAGAGACAGAGACAGAGAGAAAGGTCTTCCTTCCGTTGGTTTGCCCCCCAAATGGTCATTATAGCCTGTGTGATGTGCTGATCCGAAGCCAGGAGCCAGGTGCTTCCCCCTGGTCTCCCATGCGGATGCAGGGCCCAAGCACTTGGTCCATCCTCCACTGCCTTCCCGGGCCACAGCAGAGAGCTGGACTGGAAGAAGAGCAACTGAGACAGAATCGGCGCCCTGACCGGAACTAGGACCTGGGTGTCGGCACTGAAGGCAGAGGATTAGCCTAGTGAGCCACTGCGCTGGCCACAAATCACTATCTTAACCATTAGACCAAATGGTTGTTCTTGATTTTTTTTAAACTTTTATTTAATGAATATAAATTTCCAAAGTACAGCTTATGGATTACAATGGCTTTCCTCCCACAAAAAAACTTCCCTCCCACCCACAACCCTACCCTCTTCCACTCCCTCTCCCTTTACATTCTCATCAAGATTCATTTTCAACTATCTTTATATACAGAAGATCAATTTAGCATATATTAAGTAAAGCTTTCAACAGTTTGCACCCACACAGAAACACAAAGTGAAAAATACTGTTTGAGTACTAGTTATAGCATTAAATCACGATGTACAGCACATTAAGGACAGAGATCCTACATGAGGAGTAAGTGCACAGTGACTCCTGTTGTTGACTTAACAAACTGACACTCTTGTTTATGGTGTCAGTAATCTCCCTATGCTCCAGTCATGAGTTTCCAAGGCTATGGAAGCCTTTTGAGTTCACCAACTCTTCTCTTGTTTAGACAAGGTCATAGTCAAAGTGGAAGTTCTCTCCTTCCTTCAAAGAAAGGTACCTCTTTTTTTGATGACCTGTTCTTTCCACTGGGATCTCACTCGCAGAGATCTTTCATTTAGGTCATTTAATTTTTTTTTTTTTTGCCACAGTGTCTTGGCTTTCCATGTCTGAAATAAACTCATGGGCTTTTCAGCTGGATCTGAATGCTTTAAGGGCTGATTCTGAGGCCAGAGTGCTGTTTAGGACATCTGCCATTCTATGAGTTTGCTGTGTATCCCACTTCCCATGTTGAATAGTTCTCTCCCTTTTTGATTCTATCAGTTAGTATTAGCAAACACTAGTCTTGTTTATGTGATCCCTTTGACTCTTAGACCTATCAGTATGATCAATTGTGAACTGAAATTGATCACTTTGACTAGTGAGATGGCATTGGTACATGCCACCTTGATGGGATTGAATTGGAATCCCCTGGCACGTTTCTAACTCTATCATTTGGGGCAAGTTTTTGATTTAAAATTTCTTTGCACCAAAAGAAATAGTCAGGAAAGTGAGGAGGCAACCAACAGAATGGGAAAAAATATTTGCAAATTATGCAATTGATAAAGGGTTAATAAGCAGAATCTACAAAGAAATCAAGAAACTCCACAACAACACAACAAACAACCCACTTAAGAGGTGGGCCAAGGACCTCAAGAGACATTTTTCAAAAAAGGAAATGCTAATGGCCAACAGACACATGAAAAAATGTTCAGGATCACTAGCAATCAGGGAAATGCAAATCAAAACCACAATGAGGTTTCACCTCACCCCGGTTAGAATGGCTTACATAGAGAAATCAACTAACAGCAGATGCTGGCGAGGATGTGGATGAAGAGGGACACTATGCCACTGTTGTTGGGAATGCAAACTGGTGAAGCCACTATGGAAGTCAGTTTGGAGATTCTTCAGAAACCTGAATGAGGCCCTGCCACATGACCCAGCCATCCCACTCCTTGGAATTTACCCAAAGGAAATTATATTGGCAAATAAAAGAGCTGTCTACACCTCAATGTTTATTGTAGCTCTATTCACAATAGCTAAGACATGGAATCAATCTAAATGCCCATGAACAGAAGAGTGCAAAGAAATTATGGGACACGCACTCTATAGAATACTATACAGCAGTAAAAAAACTGAAATTCCATCATTTGCAACAAAATGAAAGAATCTGGAAAACATCATGCTGAGTGAAATAAGCCAGTCCCAAAGGGACAAATATCATATGTTTTTCATGATCTGTGACAACTGAGCACCTAAAATGAAATCTGTTGAAGTGAAATGGACACTATGAGAAACAATGTCTTGATCAGCCCTTGTCCTGACTGTTGAGGAACAACTTAGTATTTTATTCATTTTAGTTTTTTTTGTTCTACTTAATATCACTGGTTGAACTCTTTAATTAATACACAATTATTCTTAAGTGTTGAAACTTAACTGAAAAGTGATCCTTGTTAAATATAAGAGTGGGAATAAGAGAGGGAGGAGATGTACAGTTTGGCACATGCTCACTCGGACTTAACCCTAATAGTAGAGCTAGAATTGTGCCAAAGGATTCCAATTCAATCCCATCAAGGTGGCATGTACCAATGCCATTTTACTTATTTAAGTGATCAGTTTCAGTTGATAATTTATCAAAAAGATAGGATTAAGTGTCTAAGGGATTACATAAATAAGACCAGTGTCTGCTAATACTAACTGATAGAATAAAAAAGGGAGAGAATAATCCAACATAGGAAGTGGGATACACAGCAGACTCATAGAATGGCAAATGCCCTAAAAAGCACTCTGGCCTCAGAATTAGCTCTAAGGCATTCGGATCGGAGTAAAAAGCCCATGTTAGTCTCGCAGGCATTGCAAGCCAAGATATTGTGGCAAAAAAAAATGACATGAAAAATCTCCATGAGTGAGATCCAAGTGGAAGGAATGGGCCATCAAAGAAGGAGGTACCTTTCTCTGAAGGGAGGAGAGAACTTCCACTTTGACTATGGCTTTTTCTAAATAAGGTCAGAGTTTGTGAACTCAAGAGGCTTCCTTAGCTTTGGCAGCTCATGACAAGAGCCTAGGGTGATACTGACATCATAAATAAGATTGTCAATGGTTAAATCAACAATGGGAGTCACTGTGCACCTACTCCCTATGTAGGATCTGTGTCCTTAATGTATTATAGTATGCGAATTAACAGTAAAACTACTGCTCAAACAGTACTCTATACTTTGTGTGTCTGTGTAGGTGCAGTCTGTTGAAATCTTTTTTAGTATATACTAAGTTGACCTTCTGTATACAAAGATAATTGAAAATGAATCTTGATGAAGAATGGGGTGGGAAAGGGAGTGGGAGATCAGATGGTTGTGGGTGGGAGGGAGATAATGGGAGGAAAAGACACTATAATTGAAAAGTTGTATTTTGGAAATTTATATTTATTAAATAAATGTTGAACAAATTCTTTGCACCAAAATGAACATCATTTCACTCCATTTTTCATGCTTTTTGAAGTTCTTATATGTGTAACTAAAGACAGGAAACTACACATATTTTAGAAGAAAACAGGAAAGCATCTCATCATGGGATTAGAGAAAAACAATCTTAGATATGAAACCAAAAGCATGATACATAAAAGGAAAACTTGATAAACTGAGCCTTATCTGAAATACAAGCTTTTGCTCTGCATTGTTAGGAGAAGGAAAATCCAAGCTACAGACTAATAAAAAATGTTGGCAAATAACATATACAAGAAAGGACTTTTAATCAAAGCGTACAAATAATTTCTCGAGTTATGACTGGATAAAAAAGTTGTGGTAAATAAATGTGATGGAATACTACTCAGCCACAAAACAGAATGAAATCCTGTTTTTCACAATAAAATGGATGCAATTGGGACACTTATGCTTGGGAACTAAGCCAATCCAAAAGCAGCAAATATCATATGTTTTCCCTGATATGTGGTAACTACAGAATACAAAAAATGTAATGTATATGAATGAAATTATTTTGAGATTTGATTATTATATAGTATTTGTCTATATTCCTGAAGAACAGTGGTTTTTCTACTTACTACTTGTTGAATTCTTTATTTAGTGGAGGGTTAAGCTTGTGATTATAAAGAAAATTATATCTATATCATTATCAATGTTAAAAGAAAAATAAGAATGGAAGGATGAGGGAGGTAGGGGAGAAGAGGAAGGGGAGGTTGGGAACTATCATTATGCTTCTAAAACTGTATATATTAAATGTTTGAATTTTGCTCCCCTTATATAATTTAATAAAGTTAAAAAAAAGGAAAAAAGTTCAACAGAAGGGGCCAGCATTGTGGCACAGTGAGTTAAGCAGCCATCTACAATGATGGGATCCCATATGAATGTTGGCTAATGTCTCCACTGCACCACTTCTGATCCTGCTCCCTGCTAATGCGCCTGGGAGAGTGCCAGCAGATTGTCCAAGTACTTAAGCTCCCACCATCCATGTCTGAAACCTAGATAGAATTCTTGGCTCCTGGCTTTAGGTTGGCCATTGTAGCCATTTGGGGAGTGAACCAGCTGATGAAATAGTTGAATAACTATATGATGGTTATTTGCTATCTGTGTATCTTTTTTATGAAATGCCTGTCTGAAACATTATTTGGCAGTTTCTTATACATACTTATCATAGATCTAAAAAAAATTCCCTATGTGTTACCAAGAGAAATAAAACCTAGAGTTCTGAATAAAACCTTTGTATAAATATTTAACGATGCTTTCTTCATAATTTCCTCCAAATAGAAGCAATCCATATACTCTTCAACAAGTGAATGCCAAACTGAAGTGCATTCATGTAATAAAAGTAGTTCTCAGACTTAAAAAGGAATGAACTATTGACATAACTATTGCCAACTTAGATGAACCTCAAAGGCATTCAGAGTTGAGAAAAGCCAGTATCAAAAGGCTACAATCCATTTAAATTATACCCCTGGAAATACAAACCTATACCTGCAGAGTACAGACCTGGAGTTAGATATCCACCCATTTGTAGATTGGGTTACTTGTTTTTTTCTTGTTCAGTTGTAAGAACTCATAGTTTCTGGATAATAGAGAGTTGTTGCCCATGCTTATGGTGTCATATCTAAGAATCCGTTGCCAAATCTGAGATTGTGGAGAACTACTTCCATGTTTTCTTCTAAGAATTCTGAAGTTTCAGCTTTTGCATTTAGGTTGTTGACCCATTTTGAATTAGTTTTTGTATATTGTGAGAGATAGAGCATCAAACTTCATTATTTTGTATGTGAATATCCAGCTGTCCCAGAACTGTTTTTGGAAGAATACAATTTCCCTTTAATGAATGGTTTTTGGCACCCTTGCTGGAAAATGATTGGAAATAGTTGTATGGGTTTATTTTTGGGCTCTCGATTTTCTTCCATTGGTCTATATCTCTATTTTTTTTTGACAGGCAGAGTGGACAGTGAGAGAGAGACAGAGAGAAAGGTCTTCCTTTGCCGTTGGTTCACCCTCCAATGGTTGCTGCGGCTGGCACGCTGTGGCCGGCGCACAGCGCCGATTAGAAGCCAGGAGCCAGGTGCTTCTTCTGGTCTCCCATGCGGGTGCAGGGCCCAAGCACGTGGGCCATCCTCCACTGCCCTCCCGGGCCACAGCAGAGAGCTGGCCTGGAAGAGGAGCAACCAGGACAGAATGCCGCAACTGGGACTAGAACCAGGTGTGCCGGCACTGCAGGTGGAGGATTAGCCTATTGAGCGGCAGCACTGGCCTATGTCTCTATTTTTATGGCAATCCCATGCTGTTTTGATTACTGTAGATTTGAGATAAGTTTTAAAATTGGGAAATGTGAGGCCTTCAACTTTGTTTTTACTTTTTAGACTGTTTTGGCATTTTGTGGGTGTCTGGCAATTTGATTTTTGCAATAAGGATTTGATTTATTTTAATATAGTAGAGTGAGAAAAAATAGAGGTGGCCAGACATGCTCAGGGCCTGACTGAGGAGCAACATAATACAGTAGAAAAAGTGTGGCATTTGTAATCTACAGACTGAGCTTCATGTTCATGGATCTGTAAGTTTAGTTTTCAGGGTCTTACCTTCTCTACTTATAAAATGAAGGTGTCAAAGATGAACTCCATGTTTCCTTTACTTTTTTTTTTTTTTTTTTTTGGCAGGCAGAGTGGACAGTGAGAGAGACAGAGAGAAAGGTCTTCCTTTGCCATTGGTTCAACCTCCAATGGCCGCCATGGCCGGTGGGCTGCAGCCGGCGCACTGCGCTGATCCGAAGACAGGAGCCAGGTGCTTCTCCTGGTCTCCCATGGGGTGCAGGGCCCAAGCACTTGGGCCATCCTCCACTGCACTCCCTGGCCCCAGCAGAGAGCTGGCCTGGAAGAGGGGCAACTGGGACAGAATCCGGCGCCCTGACTGGGACTAGAACCTGGTGTGCTGGCGCCGCAAGGCGGAGGATTAGCCTATTGAGCCGGGGCACCAGCAGTTTCCTTTACTTTTTGACTGTAGATTAGTACAGATTAAAGCCAAGCAAAATATTGATGAGAAAGTTCAAGAACAAAGGCTTCTAACAGTTCTCTGTCCTATAATGACACAAATGATAACAACCGCAGCCACCAGGAACTGTGTGTCAGAGGCTGTGTTGAGTGCTTTGCTTTATCTACCTCATTTCATCCCTAAAGTGACTCTTTGACCTAAGTATTGATGTCATCATTTCACAGATAAAGTAATTGAACCTGTTTGTTTACTGTATTCAAGATTGTGTAGGTAATAGGAATGTGGAACTCGGATCAAAGTACATTTATTAGAAATTGCACTGTACTATAAGGATTTCCTGGTCTTTCCATCAGTATTACAACGAACAGTTTTTCTTCTCCATTCTGAAAACTTTCCTTCACTCTCCTCATCTTCATTATTTTAACTTTTGCCAAAGATCTAGAGTAATCAGAAGAGCTAATTATGCAGAGACTTTAAAAAGTTCACAGAATTAGAGGTTATTTTTTTACATTAAAATAAAATTCATTAATAGATTTTTTTCATAATACACATTTTCTTGCAAATTGTTTTAAGGCTCCTTGTATTTGTTTAAGCTCATTGATGTTGCAGACCTACACGGATTTCTCTGCTATTGGGAGAAGCAACTCCAGTTACTCTGCTTGTGGGGCAGAAACCCTGTGACTAACCTTCCGATTCATCCCACTGTCTGCAGAGGCAAGGCAGCAATGACAAACCACGGCCTGAAATGTAGTTTCCTTCCCCAAGTTAAATGGGTAAGAATATTGGAAATGACTTTAATCTCCAGGTTACTCAGCAGTTGATATAATAAAACCTGTCTTCTTAGGTTCACTTTTTTTCCTATGGAATTTACAACGTGTGTGTTTTTCTGCTCTGAAATTAATCAAATTTAATAAAAATAAAAAAGGAGAGTAATTGAACAACTTAGTACTGTCTTGCACACAAACATTTGGATGAAGAATGAATAGTTGTGTCAGTTGTGATGAATATTAAGAAATGTCATAGTTCTCCTGTTTGAAAAAACAAAAGCCTGTGATCTGAAAAACTAGGATTCCAGACAGGGCATGAGTTGGTGAAAGTGATGGTAATCACACTGAACAGGCTTTAGTTAGCACAAGCTGCACAGCTGCCCCCACCCTGAGGGACTTCAATCTATAAAAGGTCATTGTGTTAAATCCACTGAGTGGAGATGATGCTGTCTCTGCACACTCTGGAGGGACATTGTGGCGGGGCAGTTGGTTCTACCTTAGTCAGCCAGCCTGGCTGAGAGATCGCAGCTAAAACGCTGTTTAGCAACAGTTGAAGGCTCATTGCTTTCACCAGACCCAGACAACGCTCTTTTATTTTTGTTAAACATGGCTCTGTTGGGGACCTTATGACTCACGTGACATCAGGCCATAGATTTTTTTTTGTTATTATTAGCTTATTACCATATTGCTTTAAAAGTAGTATTGCTAAGTTTTTTTTTTTTTTTTTTTTTTTTGGTGAAGGTCTTGCATCCTGCATTGTGCGTAACCTTCAAGAGGGACAGAGCAGACAGGTTGCAAAGCTTGGTGTCTAATTAAGGAGACAGGTTAAATGGATATGAATGAGACTGTACGAAACAGAAGCATACGATGACCGAAATGTCATTAGCCTTTTCTTTCTTTCTGTTGAACAAATGACTCCACTTGTTAATTTAAATATGTGCAACATATTTATGTGTTTGGATCATTGCCCCATTTTGCTGAGGTACCTTACCCAGAGATCTTTGCATGACTCATTCACCTTCATTTTATTGAAGGAAAGAGATCTTCCCAACTACCTATCCAGCCAGGCTTTCACTATGAATCCATTCTTTTTATTTCATGTTAAAAACTAGCCTCATTTTTCTTTTAGGTAGCTACTATGTTTTTAAAAAGTTTTTTTCCTTCTATTTTCATCTCACTTCTCGCATCCTGGGTTCATTAAACTTGTTAGAGGCACAAAAGACAGGCATGAGTTTTATTTTATTTGGGAATATATACTTAGTGCCTGATTAAATATTCAGCAAATAGTTGATAAATGAACTGATGATATTATCATTAGTGGTGAGAGATTTAACTCTCCATTTTTTCAACCCACCCAGTTTTGATAAGCACAATGTAAACTTAAAGCACTTAATGCCTACGTTTATTTGTATTACCCTGGAGGCGAACATGCAGTTTCTACCATAAGACCAACTTACCCCCAACAATAATCACATTGGTTTCCCATAGTCCACTTCTTTCCCTTCTGCAGTCAAGTGACAAAATTCAGATGAGCTCTGTACACACACAAAGGATTTCTTGTGCCACAGGAAAGAAAATCTTGTATTATTGGGAGTTATACACACATTGCCCCTTCTGCTCCTCAGAAAGCAACAAAAATCTGATTTCCCAAATGTAGGCAAACTCCCCTTGGAGAGAAGAGGAAGTTTCCTGGGTTCTTATTCTTTGGAATCTTAATATCTTTTCTCCACGGTAAGATAAACCCCTCTGGGAATGACTTCTGGAATGATTTGTTGGTTCTAGGCTTTGTCTTCTGAAATATAAATATACACCTCTAGGGACATAAACTACTTTCCTGAGTTTGTCCATGATCTATTTGGTCATCATTACCTTTCGAGAGTTTTCTTTTAACCCATGTTCTAGTTAAATTTAGTCAGAAATCTCCAACCATGCAGAAATTTGAAAATATTTGACCGATTCCAAGATAGTGGAATAAAGAAGGGATGGACTGCTCTAGGCTAGAGGAAAATAATAAAAATAGTGGAGAGAGTGCATTTTCAGGTGAGAGTTGCAGGAATACTGTGGTGGAGAATCCGTGGAAGGAGAGATGCCATGGATCTATGTGGAAGGTACAGATGGGCAGCAATGAACTCGGACACAATACATGACCCCTGCGGCCCAGAGCCCAAGAAAGCACCACCTTTGGAGAACAAGGTGAGATCAGACTGTATGCTAGTGATATAGCTGGAGAAGGAGCCTAGTGGACTATGATTTCTTTGAGTCTGGCCTGGAGCCCTGAGAACAAGGTGCTTGCTAACTCAGCAAAAACAAGGGGCACATTTCTCTCTTCCCATTTTCCCCAACAATGGTGCCTGGCAACTGGTGGAGAGAGAGTGGGCACCATTTTGGACGTAAGTGGGCAGCAGCTGCCACAGCTCTTGCATGTACACCCAGCAACTGGTGGGGACAGGATGCCATCTTGTCAGCAGTAGCCGCTGCAGCAGTGGAGTGCACACATGTGGCAACGGGCTGGGGAGAAGGAGCCATTCTGGTATCAGTACCAGCTGCAGAAACTCTTGTTCAGCTTGGAAACTGGCGGGGAGAAGGTGCAGTTGTAAAAGTAGTAGGGCTATGGCTGCCAGCTCTTGTGCATACATGTGATCAAGGGATTTTACCAGAGGAAAAAAAATCCACATTCCCCACTGACTTGGAATCTGGCTGGGAAGATTGACAGGCAGCTGGGCACCCATGGAGGGCTGTGAGGTGCCCCTAGCCTCTAACATATCACATGCTCTGGGGCTCAGACTGCCTAGGCAGAACACCAACAGGAAGCTGGCTCTGGGAACATCTCAGCCTCTCTGTGGACTAGACAGGCTAGTGGGGCAAAATGGATCCTCTGTACCCTGTGACTGGGGGACCCCTGTGTGCTGAGGCTGTGGGAACTCTGACTGCTTGAGAGGGCACACAGTCTAACTGGGTCTGTAGGAAATCACTGTGGTTCTACACAGAGCTCTCTGATTGCCTGTGATGGGTCATGGCAGTGGGATACATGCTCACACTGAGGACTTCACAGATCCTTTGCACAATTCACATGGAAGTGCAGAAGAGTATTGTATCCACTGAGAGCTAACACATGGACGTCGATCACCTAGGAAGAGAGGAGGTGAGGGTGTGATTACACTAACAGGAGCGATCATCCCCCCCTCCTTCTGTTAACAAGAGGAGATCTACCTGCCCCACCTTGGAGCACTGACCAGAGTTCCTTGGCCACACCCAGCCCACACCTTTGGGTATTCACTGAAACAGCAGACATTCCACTAGCCATAGAGGTATAGTTCAAAGATAAAAGCCATCAGAGGAAAAAAACAACAAGTATCTCTACAAATGCCAAAAAATTAATGGAGTAATTCAATTAGCAAGAATAAGGAAGATAACATAACCCCGACAAGGAACAGAATACTTTAATACTAGCATGTGAAGATGAAGAGATTGATGAAATGCCTGAAATGGAATTCAAAAGATGAACTGCAGGATTACTCAGAAGCAATGAGAAGCAAATTCACAAATTAAAGAAATCCATACATGATATGAATGAAAAATTGAATTTGAGATTTTTGAAGAGAAATCAAACTGAAAAGAAGACTTCAAAATGTCAAATAAAAGTACAGTGGAAAGTCATAACAAACCTGTTGAGGCAAAAGAAAGAACATCTGAACTAGAAGACAAATATTTGAAAAAATTTTCAGTCAGAACAAAGAAAGAAGAAATTAAAAAAAATTAAAAACTGTGTTGGAGATTTATGGGATACTATAAAATAACTATAAAATAACATACGAGTTTTAGGAGTTCATGAAGGTGTGGAAAGAATGGATTAGAAGGCCTATTTAGGCCTAATTTGTGAAATAATTACAGAAAACTTCCCTAATTTGGAGAAAGGAGTGTCCAAGTACATTAGGCATATAGAATTCCTTATAGACATGACCAGAAGATCTTCCCCATGATATACTGAGGTCAAATTTTTAACAGTAGAACATAATGAAAAGATTCTAAAATATGCATGGGAGAAATGCCAGGTTACCTTCAGAGGATCCCAAATTAGACTCACAGCTGACTTATCACCAGAAACTACATATGCTAGCAGAAAATGAAGAGATACAGTCAGAATTTTAATAGAAGAAAGCTGTTAATCCAGGATATTGTACCCTGAAAAGCTCTCATTTATGAATGAAGATAAAATAAAGACCTTCCATAACAAACACATTGAATTTGTCACCACTCATCCATCCTTATAAAAGATGCTTAAGGATGTGCTACACAAAGGATCAAAGAAAGGCAGTCATCATTATGAAAGAAGGTGAAGGCAGATTATCCCATTATAAATACAAAGGAAATCCAAAGTAAGCAATAGGAATATTTACAGAAAAATGGCAGGAGCAAGTCATTACTTATCAATAGTAACCCTGACTGTAAATGGCCTGAATTCTCCAATTAAATATACAGACTGGCAAAATGGATTAAAAAACAAGACCCATCTATTTCTTGCCTACAAGAAACACACCACACCAACAAAGATACATGCAGACTGAAAGTGAAAGGATGGAAAAAGGTATTTCATGCTAATGGAAAGGAAAAATGAGCAAGTTTAGCCATCCTAATATCAGATAAAATAGATTTTTTTTTGACAGGCAGAGTGGACAGTGAGAGAGAGAGACAGAGAGAAGGTCTTCCTTTGCCATTGGTTCACCCTCCAATGGCTGCCGCGGACGGCGCGCTGTGGCCGGCACACCGCGCTCATCCGATGGCAGGAGCCAGGTGCTAAGTGCTTTTCCTGGTCTCCCATGGGGTGCAGGGCCCAAGCACTTGGGCCATCCTCCACTGCACTCCCGGGCCACAGCAGAGGGCTGGCCTGGAAGAGGGGCAACCAGGACAGAATCCGGCGCCCCAACCGGGACTGGAACCCGGTGTGCTGGCGCCACAAGGCGGAGGATTAGCCTGTTGAGCCACGGCGCCGGCCCAGATAAAATAGATTTTAACACAAAAACTGCTAAAGGAGACAAAGGAGGGCAGTAATGATTAGAGGGATCAGTTCAACAGGAAGATGTGACTATAATAAATGTATACGTACCTAATTACAGAGCACCTGGCTGTTTAAAAGGAATGTTAATGGATCTAAAGGGAGACAGACTCCAATACAGTGATGATGGGAGACTTCAATACCCCACTTTCATAAATGGACACATCAGTTAAGCAGAAAATAAAAAAAAAAATAAACAACAAGGTAATCAATGCTATGAACCAAATTGTTCTAACTGATATTTACAGAACTTTTCATCTCAGATTTCCCTAGGATAGACCATATGCTAGCCCATAAAGCAAGTCTAAGCAAATTTAAACAAATTGAAATCATACCTTGCATCTTCTCTGACAACAATGGAATGAAGCTGGAAATCAACAACTGAAGCATCTTTAGAACATATAAAAACACATGGAAACAGAACAACACGCTCCTAAACGAACAGTAGGTCATAGAATAAATTAAAAAAATTTCTATAAATTAATTAAGATGACAATACATCATATAAAAATTTATGGGATACAGCAAAAGCAGTGTTTAGAGGAAAGTTTATGAATTGGTGCCTACATCAACAAAATGGAAACATACCAAATACATGAAGTATCAATTCATCTCAAGGACCCAGAAAAACAATGATGAACCAACCCCCAAATTAGCAGGAGAAAATAGATAAATAAAATTAGGAAACAAAATCAGTACTGAAACAAAAATAATGTAAAAGATCAGAGAAATGAAGATCTGTTTTTTTTTGAAGAAATAACATTGATACACCATTGGCCCAACTAACCACAAAATGAGGGAGAAGACCAAACAATAAAATCATTAAATCTACCAAAATTTAGTCATGAAAACATAGAAAACTTAAACACACCAATAACCAAGACTAAGATTGAATCAGCAATAAAGACCCTCATAACAAAGGAAAGCCCAGAACTGGATGGCTTCACTGCTAAATTTGACTGGACTTTAAAAAACTAATTCCAATTCCTCTCAAGCTTTTTAAAACTATTGAAAAAGTGAGAATCCTCTCAAACTCCTTCTGTGAAGCCAGCATTATTATAATTCCTAAACCAGAAAAAGACAGAACAGAGACTGAGAACTATAGACCAATATATTGATGAACATAGATTCAAAAATCCTTAACAAAATTCAAGCTAATGAAACCCAACAACAATTCAGGAATATCATTCACCCAGATCAAGTGGGATTTATCCTGAAATGCAGGGATGGTTCAATATTTGCAAATCAATAAATGTGTTACAGCACATTAAGAAATAGAACAAAAACCATATGATTGTTTCAAGAGATGAAGAGAAAGCATTAAACAAAATAAAACATCATTTCACAATGAAAACCTTAAGCAGATTTGGAATAGAAGGAACATTCCTCAAGACAATCAAGGCAATTTATGACAAACCCACAGCAGCATCTTATTGAATGGGGAATAGTTGGAAGTGTTCCCACTAAGAGCTAGAACCAGACAAGAACGGACACTCTCACCATTGCTATTCATTATAGCCCTAGAAGTTTTAGCCAGAGCCATTGGGCAAGAAGAAAAAATCAAAGGGATACAAATTCGAAAGAGGCATTCAGATTATCCCTATTGACAGATGATATGATTCTATATAGAGAGGAACCAAAATATTCTGCTAAGAGACTATTAAAACTCATAAAATAGTTTGTTAAAGTGGATATAAACTTAACACACAAAAATCAATAGCTTTTGTATACACAGACAATGCTACATCTGAGAAAAAACTTCTAAGATCAGTGCCATTCACAAAAGTAACAAAAAATTAACCTTGAAATAAATTTAACCAAGGATCTCTATGACAAAAATTACAAAGCACTAAAGTAAGAAGTATTAGGATGATTATTTGCTTTGCATCTAGTTCTTATTATTTCTTGTTATTTAATTTCTTGTAAATGTATATAGGTAGCTTTAAAATTATTTATTTATTTTTTAAAAATTTTATTTAAGTTATACAAGTTTCATGTATTTCATACATTCAGATTTAGGGGCAGTTTTGCTTCATTTTTTTAATAGCTTGATAACTGCATTCCAATATAAATAGGTTCTTTTGGAATTGAATGGTTACATTTTATGTATTTATAACTGTACTCTGAGAAGGTACCCATGGCAGAGAAATGGCTAAAGTCTCTAATCTCCAGTTCTAAGTATAAGAAATTATATTTGTGGATTAAATTGGTCAATACTTTTTTTTTTGACAGGCAGAGTGGACAGTGAGGGAGAGAGACAGAAAGAAAGGTCTCCCTTTTGCCCCTTTTGCCATTGGTTCACCCTCCAATGGCTGCCATAGCCAGTGCACTGCGGCCGGCGCACCGTGCTGATCCGATGGCAGGAGCCAGGTGCTTCTCCTGGTCTCCCATGGGGTGCAGGGCCCAAGCACTTGGGCCATCCTCCACTGCACTCCCTGGCCACGGCAGAGAGCTGGCCTGGAAGAGGAGCAACCGGGACAGAATCCGGTGCCCTGACTGTGACTAGAACCCGCAAGGCGGAGGATTAGCCCATTGAGCCGATGCACCGGCCAGTCAATACTTTTTACATACATCCAAGACTGTATCTTACACTAACACACACTGAAATTTTGGATTAACACACATTCACTAATTTGCCATGGAAATTTTTAAACTTCCGTCTCATACTGTTTTATACTTCAAAGGATCCTATGTAGTGAGAAAGAGCACAGTCTGGCTCTTGGATCCTTTTTTTGAGAGGCAAACTGCAGAGTAGTGAAGAGCTGTAGTATACTCATCAGCAGGTCAAGCAAGCCCTGCAGCCACACATTTTGGTTTGGGACCTCAAGAGGAATTCTATGCTTTTGGATGACCTTGATAATGACCCCACATTAATCCCTAAAACAAACTGTATGGGATGTTGCTTACTCTCTTACTTTGTTTGCCTTGGTCTCTGGTTGCTGAGGCTTCTGAGTGATTCTGTGAATTAGTTGACTATTATTTGTAATATCTTGTATATTTTTATTCCTCTCTTAATTGCTCCAGAATGTTTTTGTAATTTACCCTAGTCTTTTTTTTTTTTTAATCAGAATGTGAACAAATACGATGGTAGTCTTGGTTTATTTAGCTGAGGAATTTAGACAGAAATATTCTACAGCAACATTTCATAAGTTCTCAAACAGATGAAAAAAATCTGACAGTAAAAGGCCCAACTGTGTTTTTTTTGGGGGGGGAGGGGGGAGTGGAAGGACAAAGCAGAAGCAGACAGAAGGCAGGACTAAATGGATGCACAGGAATAAAGCAACTACATTGCAAAGTTATCTGTTGCAGAGATGGCAAGAAAGTAAGCCAAATAGGCTTGAATAGACAGGAAAGTTGAATGTTTTGGATTTTATGTGATTAGAAGAAGAGAGTCAAACAAAAATTAATAGCCTTTGTATACACAAACAATGCCACGGCTGAGAACTTGTAAGATCAGTCCCATTATCAAAAGCTATAAAAAATATAAGAACCTGGGAATAAATTTATTCAAGGATGTGAAAGAGCTCTACAATTAAAGTTACAAAACATTAAAAAAAGAAATAGAAGACACAAAAATGGAAGACTCCTCTGTGTTCATGACCATTAGAATTAATATCATCAAAATGTCCATATGACTGAAAGAAAATTACTGATTAAATATGGTCCCAATCAAAATACCAAGGACATTATTCTCAGATATATATAAAAATAAAGCTAAAATTCATACAGAAAGACACAAGAGACCCTGAATAGCTAAAGCAATCTTATACAACAAAAACAAAGCTGGAAGCATCACAATACTAGACTTAAGACATATTACAGAGAAGTTGTTGTAATCAAAAAGATCTGGTAATGGAACGAAAATAGACATATGGACCAACAGAACAGAAATCAATAAGCCCCAGATATTAATGCACACAACTACAACCAACTAATCTTTGACAACAAGCTAAAATCAATCCCTGGAGAAAGAAAAATCTCTTCAACAAATGATGTTGTGAAAATTGAATCTCCACATGCAGAAGCATGAAACAAGACCCCTGCTTTACACCCTATAGAAATATCAACTCGCGGTATCAAGGAACTGAATCTATGACCTGATACCATCAAATTAATGGAGAAAAACATCCAGGCAAATCTGCAAGACAATGGCATAGGCAAAGACTTTTGGAAAACTCCCCAGAAACACAATCAATCAAAGCAAAAAATATGTAATTTAAACTTTTCCCTTTTGAAGTAAAGATAAATGCATAGAAGAGTGCAAAGGTAGTACAAGAATGTCCATGTACATTTTACTCAGCTTACCCTAATTTTAACATCTTACATAACCATGGAGCATTTATCAAAACTGAGAAATTAACTATCATAAGATATTGGTAGTCAAACTACAGGATATATCTGTACATTAGTTTTATAAGTTTTCCAATTAATCATACAGAAGGTTGAATACTTTGGAATTTATTTGATTAAAAGTGAAAATTTATTGAAGCCTTTGAGTATAAAGTTTCTCTTTAGGACTCAATCCATGATACCACATTGCATTTAGACCAATTATATTTTGAATGTTCTTCCTAGGAATATGTGCAATTCTGTGCATCATAGTTAAAGCTGGAAATACAACTTTCCTGTATAACTGTTCTATCTTACTTTTAATGAATACCAATTTCTCTTTTCTTGGAAGAGATTTTAGATCCAGGATAGTTATAAATAAGTAAGTAAGTAAGTAAGTAAATAAATGAATAAATAGATTCTTATAGAGTGAATGCTGGCTAGAAGAAACTTTTCTAATGTCAGATATCTTTATTACTTCTGTGACTTTCATTTTTCTGTCCTGGAACAGAATTCTCCTTGATTACTTATCATAAAATATGGTCATATTCTCAGGGCCTTTTAAAAAATTTAGCTTTTTCATGTAGGTTACACAGGAACTTTATAGAATATAACTGACTCAGTGTTTTAAGGCTTTTCTCTGTTACTCTTTCCCTCACCTCACCCAGAAAACACAGGCATCTATCCTCAAAGCACTGTGCTTGCTTAGTGCCTAACACCTATAGTGATGCTCTCCTAGAAATCACACTTCTCTGCTTGTATCCCCACTTGTGGTTCCTTCTCATGTGGACTCTGGAATTGGCCTTGGGATGCAGAAGGTGTGATACAAACAGAGGCTAGAAAAATGCTTGTACAAAAGACCTTTCCTTTTTGGAATGCTGCTGCCTTGTGAAGAAGCTAGTATTGGTCTGAGAGCGACAAGTGAGCACATAGCAGCTAGTCCTGGTGGAAAGACCAGCAACAGCAGCCACATGCATGATCCCAGGGGAAACCTTTCAGCTGTGCCCAACCCAGCCCAAGTTACTGACTCAGAATTATGAGAAAATGCTATTAAAATTGTTGTTTAAGCTGAAAAGTCTTAGGATGTTTTATTATACAGTTGACACGGACAAAATTTATAAAAGCTTATAACACTTCTCAGCGATGGAACCATGAGTCTCAGAGAATTCATTTTCATTGGACAGTCATTTGTCTTGTTATAAAAATACTTCATCCATTCCAATCTCAACCCCATTTATCAATGTACCCTAAGAGGTATTTTTTGAACTATAGGTCGTTACTGAAAAATCCAATAAACCAACACATTCACTCAGAAGCCAGATAAAAATGTGAACTACTGCTACAGGCACTCTGCACTCAACTTTCATTCTCAGTGCTCCACATGAGGAAGATGGCAAGAAACTTGGGTGGGACACAGGTGGACAGAATTTGCTACTCTTTCCATAAACCTTTTCTAAGGTAACTTTTGACTTATGTGGCTTATGTGATTAGTATCATTTATATTAATTAAAAATAAAATTTTAGTTCACGCTAAAATTAAAACTATTAGGGGCTGGTTCTGTGGTATAGTGTGCTAAGTCTCTGCCTGTGGCACCGACAACCCATATGGGCGCCTGTTTGAGTCCCGGATGCTCTACTTCTAATCCAGTTCTTTACTTTTGGCCTGGGAAAGCAATAGAAGATGGCCCAAGTGCTTGGGCCCCTGAACCCACATGGGAGACCCAGAAGAAGCTCCTGGCTCCTGGTTTCAGATCAGCCCAGCTCTGGCCACTGCGGCCATTTGGGGAGTGAACCAGCAGAAGGAAGATCTTTCTCTCTGTCTATCTCTCTGTGTCTGTAAGACTCTCTCACAAATAAATAAATAAATCTTTAAGATATAATAAAAATTAAAACAATAACTATGCCTCATGACACCCAGTTGGGGGATATTTTTCAGAAACACTATGATTACTGGAATTCTAGCTGTGTTTTTCCTTTTAAGATTTATTTTATTTGGCCGGCGCCGTGGCTCAACAGGCTAATCCTCCGCCTTGCGGCGCCGGCACACCGGGTTCTAGTCCTGGTCGGGGCGCCGGATTCTTTCCCGGTTGCCCCTCTTCCAGGCCAGCCCTCTGCTGTGGCCCGGGAGTGCAGTGGAGGATGGCCCAAGTGCTTGGGCCCTGCACCCCATGGGAGACCAGGAGAAACACCTGGCTCCTGGCTTCGGATCAGCGCAATGCGCTGTCCACAGCGTGCCGGCCATTGGAGGGTGAACCAACGGAAAAGAAAGACCTTTCTCTCTGTCTCTCTCTCACTGTCCACTCTGCCTGTCAAAAATTTTTTTAAAAAAGAACAATATTTGTGGTATTTTTGCCAGAACACCACAGTTTGGGGGCTTATATAACAGATGCTTATTTCCTCAGAGTTCTGGAGGCTGCAAGTTCAAGGTCAAGGTGCCAGCAGGGTTGATTTCTTCTCAGCACTTCTCTCCCTGTTTGTGATGGTCATCATCCAGTGCCTCCACGTGGTCTTCCTCTGCATGCATCTGTGTCCTAGTCTCTTCTTTCTTTTTTTTCTCTCTTTTTCTTTTTTTTTTTTTTTTTTTTTTTTACAGGCAGAGTGGACAGTGAGAGAGAGAGAGACAGAGAGAAAGGTCTTCCTTTTGCTGTTGGTTCACCCTCCAATGGCCGCCGCAGACGACGCGCTGCGGCCGGCGCGCCGCGCTCGTACGATGGCAGGAGCCAGGAGCCAGGTGCTTTTCCTGGTCTCCCCATGGGGTGCAGGGCCCAAGCACCTGGGCCATCCTCCACTGCACTCCTGGGCCACAGCAGAGGGCTGGCCTGGAAGAGGGGCAACCGGGACAGAATCGGTGCCCCGACCGGGACTAGAACCCGGTGTGCCGGCGCCGCAAGGCGGAGGATTAGCCTGTTGAGCCACGGCGCCGGCCTCTTTTTCTTTTTTATAAATTTCCAAAGTACAGCTTATGGATTACAATGGCTTGCCCCCACCCCACAACTTCCCTCCTTCCCGCTACCCTCCCCTTTCCCGCTGCCTCTCCCCTTCCATTCACATCAAGATTCATTTTCAATTCTCTTTATACACAGAAGATCAGATTAGTACATATGTCGTAAAGATTTCAACAGTTTGCCCTCACATAGAGACACAAAGTGAAAATACTGTTGGAGTACTAGTTATAGTATTAATTCACAATGTACACCACATTAAGGACAGAGATCCTAAATGGTTTTTTTTAAAGAATTGATTAATTATCTATGCAATTTCCAATTTAACACCAAGATTTTTTTTATTATAAAGCTTTTATTTAAAGAATATAAATTTCCAAAATACAGCTTATGGATTACAATGGCTCCTCCCCCACATAACTTCCCTCCCACCCGCAACCCTCCCCTTTCCCAATCCCTCTCCCCTTCCATTCACATCAAGATTCATTTTCAATTCTCTTTATCTACAGAAGATCAGTTTAGTACATATTACATAAAGATTTCAACAGTTTGCCCTCACATGGCAACACAAAGTGAAAAATACTGTTGGAATACTAGCTATAGTATTAATTCACAATGTATAGCACATTAAGGACAGAGATCCTACATGATATATTTTTTTTAAATTGATTAATTTTCTATGCAATTTCCAATTTAACACCAAGGTTTTTTTTTTTCTTTTTTGATTTACAATTATCTTTATATACAGAAGATCGATTCAGTATATACTATGTAAAGATTTCATCAGTTTGCACGCACACAGAAACACAAAGTGTAAAAATACTGTTTCAGTACTAGTAATAGCATTATTTCACATTGGATAACACATTAAGGACAGATCCCTCATGAGACGTAAGTACACAGTGACTCCTGATGTTGATTAAACAATTTGACACTCTTGTTTATGGCGTCAGTAATCTCCCTAGGCTCTAGTCATGAGTTGCCGAGGCTATGGAAGCCTTTTGAGTTTGTCGACTTCGATCTTATTCCGACAGGGTCATAGTCAAAGTGGAAGTTCTCTCCTCCCTTCAGAGAAAGGTACCTCCTTCTTTGATGGCCTTGTTCTTTCCACTGGGATCTCACTCGCAGAGATCTTTCATTTAGGTCTTCTTTTTTTTGTTTGTTTGTTTTTCAGAGTGTCTTAGCTTTCCATGCCTAAAATATTCTCATGGGCTCTTGAGCCAGATCCGAATGCCTTAAGGGCTGATTCTGAGGCCAGAGTGCTATTTAGGACATCTGCCATTCTATGAGTCTGCTGTGTATCCCACTTCCCATGTTGGATCATTCTCTCCCTTTTTGATTCTATCAGTTAGTATTAGCAGACACTAGTCTTGTTTGTGTGATCCCTTTGACTCTTAGACCTATCAGTGTGATCAATTGTGAACTGAAATTGATCACTTGGACTAGTGAGATGGCATTGGTACAACTGAGCACCAAAGGGGAAACCTGTTGAAGTGAAATGGACACTATGAGAAACAGTGACTTGATCAGCTCTTGTGCTGACTGTTGTTGTACAATGTAGTACTTTATCCATTTTAGTATTTTTTTTTATCCTAGTACTAGTGGTTGAACTCTGTAATTAACACACAATTATTCTAGTCTCTTCTTCTTATTGGGACACCAGGCATGCTGAATCAGGTCCCATTCGTGGGACCTTACTTTAACGTCATTATTACTTTAAGGGCCCAATCCCCAAATACAGCCACATTCTGAGGTATTTGGGGTCCAATGGGTGAGTTTTGTGGGGACATAACATGTACTGCAGAAGGTACATGTAATAAATAAGGAAAAGAGTAGTGTTCTTTATTTCACTTAGAAAAAACATAGCTTTGCATGGCAAAAACATGTCAAGCAAAGTTAAAAAAAATGAAAAACTGGGAAAACCTATTTCCATTTGTAGCACGGATGCAAGTTCACCCTCCCTAATACACTGTTTCCCAAAAGGAGAAGACTACCAACCACATGGAAAGATATGTTATAAAAATGAATATAGTTCAGAGAAAAGCAAAATCATATGACATAGTTATAGAAAAAGATGCACAAAGTCTTTGCAAAAGAAATTGAAAGTGCAGAGAATGCTGTTTCTCAATTATTAGATGGGTGAATGATGCAAATTTGACAACATACTCAGTTGGAGAAACCGAGAGGCATTTTATACATTGCTGATTTGCCTGCAAAATGAAGTTGCAAGATAGTGTCTGCATTTATCCTTTGACCAAGCAACTCAATTTGTAGGAATTTATGTCATTGACAAAAATACAATAATGTATGTGGACAAGGCTTTCATTCGAGCTCTACTGGAGTAGCTTAAGACTATATACAACTGCACAGCACCCAGTAAACAAGTAGTTGAATAAATTATGGTGCATCTACACCATGTGGTTCTAGAATATAAAGTTTCTTTTTTTTTCTTTTTTAAAAATTTTTAAACAGGAAATGTGGTTCTTTGTAGCTCTTAAAAAAGAATGAGAAATATACTTGTGAAGTGGAGGAAAGATACATGGGGAAAAGCACATATTTTATCAGCTATCAGAGAAAGGTAAGGAACACTTGCAGCGTTTCTTCCCTGTAAACAATGGGAGAGGAAACTATGACATAAAAAAAATTCCCTCCATTAAGAAGGGAAGGAAGAAACAATTAAAGGGAGTAGAATAGCAGCTAGTTTCTTCTAAACCAGGCTTTTGCGCTGTGCAAATTTTCTTTTTGTGTGTGCTTAATTGTAAAACAGGACAAATAAAGAAGCAGGCACTGCAAGTCCTGTGACGTCAGGTTGGCATACTTTCACCCAGAACAACTTTTCCCAAATGGTTTAATTCAAAGTTTGCCCACTCTTAGCACAGACACACAAATATTTTTAAACCATTTTTGGTATTCATGATCCAAACAAATTCTATGCATCAATAGTTTTAAATCCTGTCAGCACCTCACCCTTCCATTTAATAAACAGATTTGCTTTCCTTCAATGTCATGTGAGAATGTGTCAGAGTTCCAGCCTTTGTCTTTGGTTCCTAGGAGGTGATCTCTAGTGGCTGGAACATCCTGACTGATAGGACTGTCTGTCTGAGGGCTTTGGGGCATGCTTTATAAATTCTAAACTGTAGAAGGACTGGAGACTAAAGAGCCAGTGAAGCTCAGTTCCATAGGCAGTATGTGAACAAACCCCAATAAAAGCTTTAGATTCCAAAGGCTTGCTGGGGCTGCTAGCTTGGCAGTGCTCTGTGTATATTCTCACTCATTGATAACTATCAAAAATGAGGACTGTGACTCCTCAGGAAGGGCATGACCAGAAACTCTGTGTTTGGAAACCACTCAGATTTTGCTCTATGCGTTTTTTCCTTGGACTTGTTCTAATTTGTACTTGTGTCTACAGTGAGTATGACAGCGAGTCCAATAGCTTCCAGTGAGTCATTTTATCAAACTATGTTCTATCAGACCTACAGTGGACCTGAGGGTGATTGTGGGAACCCCTGATTTGTAGTCAGTTGGTTGAAGTGAGGATGGCCCATGAGTTTGCAGCTGGTATCGGAAGTGAAAGCAGTGTTGCGATGACTTTTTCCTCGGACTGTGCAGTTTGCCTAACTCCCTACATATTTAAGTAGTTATTTCCTCAAGGATAGAGGCTGTGATCATTTTATTGTTCCCCAGTGTCTCCAGTGTCAGTCTAGGGACTTTCTTCCTGCATTAGTCTGTAAAAATGCTTGTTGGAGCAGAACACAGATCTTTCTTCATGACATAATTAAGCTATCAGCATATCTTCAGTGTTTAAAATGAAGTACTGAAACGAATTCCACCAAGTGCTAAAATACATTGGACAGAAGATTCTGTGCTGTGGCCTATTCTTACAACGTGCAAGCAAGATCAAAGGAGATGGGATTTGGAATGGCTCTGGGCTTTCATAAAGTGTGGCATGAGTTCTCATTCCACTTGGTCTATATTGGATGTGAGTAAAATGCTCCAAGGATTTTAGCCAAGTTTCTTCGTGAATGGAACAGACCTCATCTCATGTCCTTATCTTCAAACTTTCCAATGATAACCATAAATCCACAAATTGCTCTTGTTCTCACCAGTTCCATAAGGAATTATACTCATCCCATGATAGTTCTTCATGTAGTTAAATTAGCAAGTGATAAGTGAATACACACAAAGTGAAATGCTCATCTTCCCATAGATTTGGGTTTAGACTAATATACCCCAAGTTATTATCATTTCTACAAACACAAAGTTCTAGGCTATTTTTTGGTAGAGAATAAAGTTTTAAAAATTTTAACATTTCAGCTCAACTGTTCATAAATAGATGCTTTTAAAACTAAATGGTAGTACTTTTTTTTGCATGATACAGTTTCTACTCTACTGACATGAAAGTAATTTGAGTCAATGTTACTTGTAAATAAAATAAATGGAAAAACTTTTATTGGACATTGAAATGGACATTTTGAGCTTCCATGATTGCTTACAGCCCTTGTTTCTTCCATTGAGGAACAGTGTATTTTTTTCTTCATCCCACTGGTGAAATCTTATTAGTGTAGGGTTAACTATATGTCCACTAAGTAAACTGAAAATAGATCTTTGTGAAAATTAAGAGTGGGAATGTGAGAGCGAGGAGGAAGAATGGCTGGAGTGTGTGTGTGGGAGGAAGGTTGGGGGAGGTGCCACTATGTTCCTAAATCTGTATATATGAATGAAACTTGTATAACTTAAATAAAATTTAAAAATTAAATGGGCAAACACTTACTGGACATTAATTCTTAGAAATTTCTTCCTCAACATTATGGTATAACATAGAACCCAAGATACTGAGAGATATTAAATAATGGAAAATATATATTTAATATATTAAATAGTGAAAAAATATATTTTTCTGTAATCCAATAAGCTTACAATTTAGAGCAGGAGAAATAGTGATATAAAATATTATTTATTAAGCTTGTGATTATAGAGTGGGTTGAAACTATGTCTGCAAAAAATTAAAGAACAAAAAGGAAGGAGGGATGGGGACTGAGGGAGGGACAGGGTGAGGAAGGGAAGTATGATTGCCTTCTTGGAATTGTACCTATGAATATATGAAATCTGTTCTCTTTATATTAATACAAATTAAAAATATTATGAATATGAATCAAGATATGGGGAGACTGACTGTCATGATGTGACTACTATTTTCAAAGAGCTGGAGAAACATTCCGCTGGAAAACACAGGAGTATATATTCATTGGTCATTCGAGTCAATTACAGAGTGAAGAAAAAGTTGAAATCATTTCAACAAGCATCTGTGCCTGTCTTTATTCCTTATTCCACTCAGTTCAAATGAGAAGCTTGGATCATAAAGAGGATAATTTTCACAGTTGTAAAATTCCTGGAACAGATCTGATTTTAAGTCATTCAACTAAAGAAGGTTGTATCGAAGCAGAAGGATTCTAGGTCCCCGGAAAATCCAGCAAATTCATCAGCTTTCAACCCAAATAGTAAGCATCTTCAATGGTATGCAAACTTTGAATTGGGTTGTCATGATTTCCATGTTGATTCTCAATAACAGATGTTGAGGAACAGTTCCACTTTGCTTCTCACAAATACCTATCAACTCTGATTATTCTGTACTTTTTCTTCAACTTGTTATGCTGGGATATATAAAGTTGATTATATCTTTAAAGGTAATCAGCAAATGTTTCTAGACATTGAAGGGTACCAGTCAATTATGAGACTAATAGGAGAAAATACTCCAACTTGTGGCTTAGCATTGGCACATTAATATTAATGAGATCAAATCATCCCCAGGATGTCAAGAATAAGAGAAATGTTTGGAAATCTTTTCACAATGCATCCGATTGTGCTGATTCCAGGGTGAAACACTTTAAACTGTTAATAAAAAGCAGGCAAACGTGTTCTCCTCATCTGACCTATGTCATGGCATAGATTGCTCACTGGAGACTACTTTGGGATTGCCTTCTTGATTCTAATTATTACTTTCTGGAACTTGGACTTAAGATTCATGAGTAGACCCCTGGTCACTTTGTGTATAATACATGACTCTGTACATACAGCCAATTGAGCCTGAGCTGGACCAAGGCTGTACCCTAGGAATTTTAAAATTGGAAATCAATGACCAGAAGATGGAGAGTATTTTTCAGCCTCAGTTTTGAAAATGATAGAGCTTTTGAGAGAAGGCCAATAAACTTTTGGTGCAGAAAATATTGAAATTTCCCTTTCCTAAATTCTCTCTTCATTTGATTCCAAGAGATACTCAGAACCCTTCCAAAGTCTTTCTTTCCTCTGGCCCTTATACCCCGTCAACCAAACAGATCAATTTCTGTTTCTTGCACTAAAAAAGAGACAACAAAAACTCTAGTGATTAAATTTTGACTAAAAAATTTTTTTATGGAATATAACAGATACATAAATATCCCTGATAATACAGTAGAAGGTGAACCTGTCCAGGCTTTGAAGATAATTTTGAAGATAGTTTTCTGCCATCAACAAGGTCAAACACAGGTGAATATGGCTGGAAAGAATAAGTGATAGGGTACATGACATAAAACGACTATAAACATTGTGATGAGTAATTGAATGGTATAAAAAGCTATGGGAAAATATCCAAATGTAAGTTCATGTTGTGCGTTTCAAATTAGGTTTAAAATTCAAGTTAGCATTCATGCTTCCATTGTTGCAAATCCCATAAAGTGATATGGGTTGAATTTTATAGCTGTAAGGGATCTTGGAGATTATCTGGGTTACATCCTCATTATATCAACAGGGCAAGTAAAGTTCAAAGTAGTTAAGTTATTTGTTAAAGATCTATAGATACGGGGCTGGCATTGTGGTATAGCTGGTAAAGCTGCACCTGCAATGCCAGCATCTCACGTAGGCACTGGTTCATGTCTCGGTTTCTCTTTTTTCCCATTCATCTCCTTGCTAATGCACCTGGGAAAGCGGCTGAAGATGACTGGGTGCTTGGGCCCCTGATACCCATATGGGAGAACTGGAAGAAGCTCTTTCCTCCTGGCTTCAGCCTGACCCAGCCCCGGCTGTTGCAGCCATCTGGGGAGTGAAACAGCAGGTGGAAGATCTCTCTTTATGTAACTCTGACTTTCAGATAAATACATAAATCTTAAAGAAAAATATCTATAGATATAATAAATTGTAGTGAAGTTGGAGTCCAGTACTTTAGCTACGAATCACTGTATGTATTTCTCTCATTATCTAATTTATGTTTTAACTACGATTCATTCACACTGTCCTTTGTTTTAAATTCATAAAATATATTATGTGTTTTATACTCTTAAAATGTCTAAAGAGAAACAAATATCATTACAGATAAACTAGAGATGCTCTTTCTCAACTTTATTACCTTTTGACCACATATATATCTGTATACTATATGCCAATAAAGTATATAATATCATTTTTTGTGTTTAAAAATACACAGCAGACTCATAGAATGGCAGATGTCCTAAATAGCACTCTGGCCTCAGAATCAGCCCTTAAGGCATTCGGATCTGGCTGAAGAGCCCATGAGAATATTTTAGGCATGGAAAGCTAAGACACTCTGGAAAAAACAGAAGACCTAAATGAAAGATCTCTGCGAGTGAGATCCCAGTGGAAAGAACGGGGCCATCAAAGAAGGAGGTACCTTTCTCTGAAGGGAGGAGAGAACTTCCACTTTGACTATGGCCCTGTGGGAATAAGATCGAAGTCGGCTAACCCTAAAGGCTTCCATAGCCTCAGCAACTCATGACCAGAGCCTAGGGAGATTACTGACGCCATAAACAAGAGTGTCAAATTGTTAAATCAACATCAGGAGTCACTGTGTACTTACGTCTCATGAGGGATCTGTCCTTAATGTGTTATCCAATGTGAAGTGATGCTATTACTAGTACTGAAACAGTATTTTTACACTTTGTGTTTCTGAGTGGGTGCAAACTGATGAAATCCTTACATAGTATATATTGAATCGATCTTCTTTATATAAAGATAATTGCAAATGATTAAAAAATCTTGGTGTTAAACTGGAAATTGCATAGATAATTAATCAATTTTTAAAAAAAAAATCATGTAGGATCTCTGTCCTTAATGTGCTGTACATTGTGAATTAATACTATAACTAGTACTCCAACAGTATTATCATTTTGTGTCTCTATGCGAGGGCAAACCGTTGAAATCTTTACGTAATATGTACTAAATTGATCTTCTGTGTATAAAGAGAATTGAAAATGAATCTTGATGTGAACAGAAGGGGAGAGGGAGCGGGAAAGGGGAGGGTGGGGGGAGGGAGGGAAGTTGTGGGGGGGGGAGCCATTGTGGTCCATGAGCTGTTCTTTGGAAATTTATATTCTTTAAATAAAAGCTTTATAAAAAAAAAAGTCAAAAAAATGTACATAAATTAAATCATAACTCAACATTCTATTTTAGAGATTCAACCACATCATACTTGTAACTGCCATTTTCGTTGTGTTAATATACTACAAAATTTCATTGTGTTAATATACTACAAAATTTCTAATCCTCTGCTGATAGATATTTAGGTTGTCTACAAGTTTTCACTAGTGATACAGTATGTCAATAATCATTCTTGCACATGCTCTTTTGCTCACACATACTCGTATGAGCACTTCCTACCTGATTAGATGTCAAAGTAGTTGTACCAAATTATGTTTCCACCAGCTGAGTGTGAGAATTTACCTTGTCCAAATTAGACTTAAGAGACTTTAAAACATTTGCCAGGCTATTATTTCATGTCGGAGTTTGTGATCTCAAGAGGTTTCCATAGCTTTGGCAGCTCATGACAAGAGCCTTGGGTGATTACTAACATCATAAATAAGAGTGTCAATTGTTAAATCAGCAACGGGAGTCACTGTGCACCTGCTCCCGATGTAGGGCCTCTCTCCTTAATGTGTTGTACTATGAGAATTAATGGTAAAACTAGTCTTCAAACAGTACTTTATACTTTGTGTGTCTGTGTGGGTGCAAACTGTATAAATCTTTACTTGGTATAGAGTTGATATTCTGTATATATAAAGATAATTAAAAATGAATCTTAATGAAGAATGGGATGGGAGAGGGAGTAGGAGATGGGATGGTTGGCGAGTGGGAGGGTAGCTATGGGGAGAAGAACCTCTATAATCTAAAAGTTATAGTTTTGAAATTTATATTTATTAAATAAAAGTTTCCTATTAAAAAAGAAATGATATTTCATTGTGGTTTTAGTTAGTATTTATCCAGATACTAATGAGGTTCAACATCTTCTTTTATGTATATTATACGTAAGACTTTCCTGATCTGCACACAAACTGTGCAAATTTGTTGCCCATTTTTATATTGAATTATTATTTTCACTTCTATTAATTTGTAAGTATTCATTGTACATAATCTGGATAGTACATATGTTCTTTTAAAAATATTTATTTATTTATGTGAAAGGCAGACATCCCTCTAAAATGGCCCAAATGACTGTAATAGCTGAGACTGGGCCAAGCGAAAGCCATGAGTCTAGAACTCCATCCAGGTTTCCCACATGGGTGCAGGAACACAAGTTACTTGGGCCATCTTCTGCTGCTTTCCAAGGCATATTAGCAGGGAGATGAATCAGAAGTAAAGCAGTCATGGGGCCCGCACTGTGGCTCATTTGGTTAATCTTCCGCCTGCGGCTCTGGAATCCTGTATGTGCTCCGGGTTCTAGTCCCGGTTGCTCCTCTTCCAGTCCAGCTCTCTGCTTGGTCCGGGAAGGCAGTGGAGGATGGCCCAAGTGTTTGGGCTCCTGCACCCACATGGGAGACCAGGAAGAAACACCTGGCTCCTAGCTTCAGATCAGTGCAGCGTCGGCCGTAGTGGCCATTTGTGGATTGAACCAATGGAAGGAAGACCTTTCTCTCTCTCTCTCTCTCTCTCTCTCTCTCTCTCTCACTGTCTATAACTTTACCTGTCAAATAAAAAAAAAAAGTAAAACAGTCAGGACTTGAACCAGTATCCACATAGAATGCTGGCCTTGAGGCAGAGGCTTAACCCACTGGCACCACAACACTGGCCCTAAGTATGTTCTTTTAACATGTAACTTTTCCCCTTTTGAATATATATCATATTTGTCCAGAGTCTTATATTTCAATGTAGTTACATCTACCAATCATTTTGTGTTTTGTTTTTGTGTGATTTAAGATGATCTTCTCTACTAAAATGTAAGAAAAGATTTTCTTCCGAAATGTTTTTTACACATAGGTCTTTCATCTCTCTATAATTTCTCTTTTTTGTTTGTTTGTTTATCAGAACAGGTGAAGAAGGATATAAAATAATTTCTTTTCATCTGTGAAGGATCAATTATCTTTACATCATTTAATAATTCATTTCCTCCCACTGGTTTTTAGTGGTATCTGTCATGTATCAATTTTTCCTATGTGCCTAGGTGTGGGCTTTCTATTCTATCATTAGTTCATCCTTCAGTCAATACCATAAAGACATCCTTGTATAGTTTTCCAATAGGTTTTTATATCTGGTGGGCAAAATCCTTGCAACATTGTGTTTCTTTCAACTTGTCTTGGATCCTGGCCCATTAAGTTCATTTTATTCATTTCTTATTTTGCCTTCATTAGTGTGACCTCATTTTTTCATCTCCTTTTTTTTCTTAGGACTTATTTCTCATTAAGTATAAAAAATTGTAATAGCTACATTTTCAAATTGCACACACTTGATCTTAGCCAAAAGGCCGAGAAGCGATAGATTTTCAAATAGATCCTTTCCTACATTTTTCTATTATTGCTCTCTTTCAGCCATAAATGGAATTTGGATAATAAAATAATCATAATGGCTTAAAATCTAGAAATTCTATTTGGTTATTTAAAAAGTTCTCTGGCTGGCGCCGTGGCTCAACAGGCTAATCCTCCGCCTTGCGGTGCCAGCACACCGGGTTCTAGTCCCGGTCGGGGCGCCGGATTCTGTCCCGGTTGCCCCTCTTCCAGGCCAGCCCTCTGCTGTGGCCCGGGAGTGCAGTGGAGGATGGCCCAAGTGCTTGGGCCCTGTACCCCATGGGAGACCAGGAAAAAGCACCTAGCTCCTGGCTCCTGCCATCGGATGAGCCCGGTGCACCGGCCGCAGCGCGCCGACCGCGGCAGTCATTGGAGGGTGAACCAACGGCAAAGGAAGACCTTTCTCTCTGTCTCTCTCTCTCACTGTCCACTCTGCCTGTAAAAAAAAAAAAAAAAAAGTTCTCTGGAAGACAGCTCTGTGGCACAGTGGGTTAAAACCACGGCCTGCAGTGCAGGCATCCCCTAAGGGGGCCATTTTGAGCCCTGGCTATTCCACTTCCAATCCAGCTCTCTGCTAATGGGCTGGGAAACTCCTGGAAGATGGCCCATGTGCTTGGACCCCTGTGTTCACATGAAGACATGGAGGAAGTTCCTGGCTTCTGGCTTCAGTCTGGCACAGCCCATTGAGACCATTTGGGAAATGAACCAGCAGATGGATGATCTCTCCCTCTGTCTCTCCCTCTTTCCTTTCTGTCACTCTGCCTTTCAGAAAAAAAAAAAAGGTGAAATCTCCTTAAAAAAAAGTTTTCTGGTAATTTTATAAACTTTCATCTTATCTTATATTTTTAAGTTAAAATATATTTTAAAATATTTACTGGTTCTAGCATTTGACTTCATTGAAAAATTTCTTTTAAATGTTATTTATTTATTTATTGAATTTATTTGAAAGGCATTGAGAGGGAGAGAGAGAGAGAGAGAGAGAGAGGGAGAGAGAGAGAGAGAAGGAGCACTCATTCATTGATTCACTCTGCAGATACTTGCCACAGCAGGGGCTGGACTAGATTGAGCTGGGAACTCAGCATGTGTCACCCATGTGGGTGGTAGGGACAGTGAGAGAGAGAGAGAGAGAGAGAGAGAGAGAGAGAAAGGTCTTCCTTTGGCATTTGTTCACCCTCCAATGGCTGCCGTGGCCGACACGCTGTGGCCAGTGCACTGCGCTGATCCGAAGACAGGAGCCAGGTGCTTCTCCTGGTCTCCCATGGGGTGCAGGGCGGAAGGACTTGGGCCATCCTCCACTGCACTCCCGGGCCACAGCAGAGAGCTGGCCTGGAAGAGGGGCAACTGGGACAGAATCCCTGTGCCCCGACCGTGACTAGAACCCGGTGTGCTGGCGCTGCTAGGCGGAGGATTAGCCTATTGAGCCGCGGCGCCGGCCTTGTGCATAAGTTTTAACAATAGATAAAACTAAATTATGGTGTCAATGAAAAACATTATTATTCTTTTTCTATTTATCACATTAATGTGGTATTTTTTTTTTGACAGGCAGAGTTAGACAGTGAGAGAGAGAGAGACAGAGACAATGGTCTTCCTTCCGTAGGTTCACCCCCCAAATGGCCGCTAAGGCCAGTGTGCTGCAGCCAGCGCGCTGCACAGATCCGAAGCCAGGAGCCAGGTGCTTCCTCCTAACCTCCCATGTGGGTGCAGGGCTCAAGCACTTGGGCCATCCTCCGTGGCACTCCTGGGCCACAGCAGAGAGCTGGACTGGAAGAGGAGCAATCGGTACAGAATCCGGCACCCCAACCAGGACTAGAACCCTGTGTGCCGGCGCCGCAGGCGGAGGATTGGCCAAGTGAGCCGCGGCGCTGGCCAACATTAATGTGGCTGGAAAAAGAGAACAGGTTCAATATGGTTACTAGACAAAAATTCTAAGAATAAATGATACTTCACATCCTCTCTGCCTCCCTCCTTCATTCCTTCCTTTTTTAATTTTTGAGATAACATACTTTTAATTTACATTACAGCCAGAGGCTTAATAGTCTACTTAGAGTTCAACAAATAAAGAGTTCAACAAATAAAAAACCTAAATGACCTTAGTTCAGTAGGAATATACAGGCAAGTGTTATAAACAATAATCAAATGAAAATATTTCCATTGCACTCATATACACTAAGTTAAAAATTCATCACAGATCATTAAATTTATAGTAGTATATCACTCCATAGGTTTGACAAATATACAAAACAAAGATTGACACAACTATATTTGCAGCAATACTGATTCATACAGATATTCCTATTTTATTCTTAATACTTTCTTTTTAAATTTTAGCTCTGACATATAAGGGATAATATGTAGTATTTATCTTTCTGTGTCTGGCTTATTTCATTCAACAGTATGTCCTCCAGTGCATCTATTTTGCTGCAAATGGTAGAATTTCATCCTTTTATAGTTGAATAATATTCTGTGATATATGTATGTGTATATACATATATGTATATATGTATATATGCCACAGTTTCTTTATCCATTCCTCTATTGAAGGTCACCTTTGTTGAGTTCATATTTGGGCATTGCCATAAACATGGTGGTTCAGCTATCTCTTCAATACAGTATATTCATGTGTTTTGGGTAAATACCCAGTCTGGGATTGCTGGATCATATGGCAAGTCTATTTCTAGTTTTTAAAGAAATTTCCATGCTGCTTGCACAGTGGCTGCAGTAATTTACATTCCTACCAACAGTGTATAAGAGTCCTTTTGTCACATCCTCCTCAGCATTTGTTACTCTGCTTTTTGGATAATAGCCATTCTGACGTGGTGAAGTGATATGTTATTTCGATTTGCTTTTCCCTGATGGCTAGTGACATTGAGCACTTTTTCCTATTTGTTGGCCATTTGTGTTTCTTCTTACGAAAACTGACTATTGCGGTCCTTTACACATTTCTTACCAGGATTGGTTGTTTATTTTGTTGTTGAATTTTTTTGAGCTTCCTTTAAGTCCCTTTTCAGGGACACACTATCACTTTTTGGAATTGACTTTTTTTTTTTTTTTTTGCAAATGAATTGAGGTTATTATGTTAAACTATGTTTATTATGTTTCTAGGTATTTTTTAGTGGGAAGTGTTTGTATCTGCCAAATTGCTGGAACAAAAGTCAATATTAAACTTTAGTATATGAATTAGAGTTTAACAAAAATTATAATTTAATGTAATACTCTCTAGGAAACTGCTATTCCCTAAAATATTTAAAGTGTCAACTCATACTTATTTTTACACAGAAATTAGGTCTATTTACAAATACACATTGTAAACTCTCGGTCAGTAATGATTATTGGTGGATTAAATAAATGCATAAATGTTTTCTTTCTAATAAAAATGTTATAACTTTTAAAATATCAAGAAGAAAGTGCATCATAAAGGAATAATTGAGGGCCGGTGCCATGGCTCACTTGGCTAATCCTCTGCCTGTGGTGCTGGTACCCTGGGTTCTAGTCCCGGTTGGGGTGTCGGTTCTGTCCCGGTTGCTCCTCTTCCAGTCCAGCTCTCTGCTGTGGCCCGGGAGTGCAGTGGAGGATGGCCCAAGTGCTTGGGCCCTGCACCCCATGGGAGACCAGGAGGAAGCACCTGGCTCCTGGCTTCGTATTGGTGCAGTGTGCCGGCTGTTAGCGGGGTGAACCAACAGTAAAGGAAGACCTTTCTCTCTGTCTCTCTCTCTAACTCTGCCTGTCCAAAAAAAAAAAGGAATAATTAAGAAAATATGTTTACTATGATTTGAGCATTATCCAGTGAATACATGTATCAAAACATCACATAGTACCCAATAGATAATTTTTATGTATCAGTTAAAAACCTAAAAATTAGGTTTTAATACAGTTGTTTTTACAGATTTATTTATTTATTTATTTGAAAGGCAGAGTTACAGGGAGGGAAGGAGGGAGGAAGAACGAGCAAGCAAGTGAGAAAAAGATCTTTCATCACAGGTTCACTACTCAAATGACCCCAACAGTCAGAGCTGGTCCTACCTGAAGCCAGGAGTTTCTTCTGGGTCTCCCAGGTGGGTGCGGGGACTCAAGTACTGGGGTCATCTCCTGATGCTTTGCCAGGCACATTAGCAGGGAGCTGGATTGGAAGTGCAGCAGCTATGACTTGAACTGGTGCCCACATAGGATACTGGCACCATGCGGCTTTACCCACTATGCCACAGTGCTGGACCCTTTAATACAGTTTTTAAGAGGATGTTTCAAAGTACATGAAAAGTGTCCTGATAATATGTTTCCAAATAAAAATTCACATTTTTATTACTGCTTCAGCTCAACTCGTGTGTATTTTCTGTAAAGTCCAGGATTCAAGCTCAGTGGTCTGGGTACTTAATGCAAGGAGCTCTTAGATTGGTAATAAATCTCATGCTTTCTAATAACGAAATGATGAAAGTCAGGCCTCTTGCCTACAGGACATCGTGCCTTGTGTTTACTACTATTTTACTATGTCAGTGGCAGATTTATGAATGCACAGCTTCATGAGTCTCACATAAAAATGGTGTACTGCAGACATCACACTGGTGATGAGGATACAGGGATTTAGCAGCTTGTAAACAAGCTGACTTGGTTTTGCTTTCCTTTTATCTCAACCTTTGAACTATTGCATTATAAAACAGACTGAGGGAACCAAGATGGCGGAATAGTGAGGATGCGCACTAGCAGTCCGCGAAAAGATAGTTTAATAAAAACAGAGTTACTGTAGCCTCAGGAAAAATCTCAGGAAAAAAAATGCAGTGGAAATTCTTCCAGACCCATTGAATGAGACACAGAGGACCTAGGGGAAAGTAAGTTTGCGAACGGCAAATCGTGCCATAGTGGCACGAGAGCTGCCGGGAGGGACAGGAACCGGATGGAACACAGTCGCCATTGGAATTGAGCACTTGAACGGGAGCCGATACAGGGATCCCGAGACAGTGGCGGGGGGAAGCAGACCCCATGGGGGAAACAGCACAATTGAGGCGAGCCCGCACGGACACTAGCCTCTCCCATCACCCACCTTGTGAATTTGAACTAGATTGAACGCAGTGGCACAGCGCGCTCCCGCCGGCTGCGACGGGAGCCGGGCGGAACACAGTTGCCGCAGGATCTGCGCGCTTGAACGGGAGCTGATACAAAGATCCTGAGACGCTGGCGGGGGAAAATAGACCCCACGGAGGAAACAGCACAATTGAGGCGAGCCTGCACGGACACTAGCCCCTCTCGTCGCCCACCTTGCGAAGTCGAATTTGATTGAATGCAGTGGGATGGCGCGCGCGCCTGCCCGCCCGCCCGTCCGTCACCGAGGCAGACGGAACCAAAAACCCGAGGCTGTAGAAACCTGAAGGGGATCCAAAAACTGGGAACACACCGTGCACACAAACTCCATTACCTTGACAACCCAGAGAAAGAGTGTGGGAAAAAAAATGCCAAACAAAAACAGATCCCGAGGGAGCAAGATCAAGGAAGACGCTATGATGACCCCAAACGGAAAAGACACCCCAAGTCAGGATTATGAAGATAATGAGATAGAAGAAATGCAAGAAGCAGATCTCAAAAAATTGATAAGAACATTAAGAAGTTCTCAAAAACAAATTCTTGAACTACAGAAATCTTTAATGGATAAGATAGAAAATCTCTCTTGCGAGAATGAAATACTATGGAGGAATCAAAACGAAACGAAACAACTAGTAGAACAAGAAGCTACAATAGTGAAAAAAATCTTAATGAATTGAAGAATTCAATAGATCAAGTGACAAGCAATCTTGAGGGCCTTAAAACCAGAATGGGTGAAGCAGAAGAGAGGATATCGGACCTAGAAGACAGAGAACAGGAGAGGAAACAGTCAAACCAAAGACAAGAAGAGGAAATTAGAAAACTAAAAGATATCGTCAGGAACTTACAGGATACTATTAAAAAAACCCAACATTCGGGTTCTAGGTGTTCCTGAAGGTATGGAGAGGGAGAAAGGATTAGAAGGCCTTTTTAGGGAGATACTAGCAGAAAATTTTCCAGGCTTGGAGAAAGACAGAGAAATCCTAATCCAGGAAGCTCATAGAACCCCTAATAAACGTGACCAAAAGAGATGCTCTGCACGACATGTTGTAATTAAACTCACCACAGTGAAACAAAAAGAAAAGATCCTAAAATGTGCAAGAGAGAAACGGCAGATTACTCTCAGAGGATCTCCAATTAGACTCACAGCTGACTTCTCATCAGAAACCCTGTAAACTAGGAGGGAATGGCAAGACATAGCCCAAGTACTAAGAGAGGAAAACTGTGAACCCAGAATACTATATCCCGCAAAGCTCTCATTTGTGAATGAAGGTGAAATTAGGATCTTTCACAACAAGCAGAAACTGAGAGAATTTGTCACCACACGTCCAGCCCTACAAAGGATACTTAAAGATGTGCTATACACAGAAACACAGAAACACGGTCGTCAACTGGAAAGAAGCTAAAGGAAGGAAACCTCGCAACAAAAGACCATACGAAACTCAAAGCATATATAAGAAACTATTTTTGGCAAATGGCTGGGCAAAGCTACTATTTATCAATAGTCACATTGAACGTGAACGGTTTGAATTGCCCAGTCAAACGAAACAGATTGGAAACCTGGATTAGGGAACAAAACGCATCCATTTGCTGCTTACAAGAAACACACCTTTCTAACAAAGATCCATACAGATGGAAAATGAAAGGTTGGAAAAAAGTATACCATGCAGCAGAAACGAAAAAAAAAGCAGGCACAGCCATCCTAATATCGGATACTATAAATTTTACCACAAAAACTATTAGAAGAGACAAAGAGGGACACTATATAATGATAAAGGGATCCATCCAACAAGAAGATATAACGATTATCAATCTGTATGCACCTAATTACAAGGCACCGGCTTACTTAAAAGACTTGTTAAGGGACTTAAAAGGAGACTTAGACCCCAATAAATTAGTACTAGGGGACTTCAACACCCCACTCTCAGAGATAGACAGATCACCAAGACAGAGGATCAACAAGGAGACAGAAAATTTAAATGACACCATAGCCCAAATGGACCTAACAGATATCTACAGAACTTTTCATCCTACAGAGAAACAATTTACATTCTTCTCAGCAGTACATGGAACCTTCTCCAGGATAGACCACATACTAGGCCATAAAGCAAGTCTCAGCAATTCAAAAGAATTAGAATCATACAATGCAACTTCTCAGACCATGACGCAATGAAGGTGGAAATTAGCAACTCAGGAATCCCTAGAGCATATGCAAACACATGGAGACTGAACAACATGCTCCTGAATGAACAACGGGTCAGAGAACAAATAAAGAGAGAAATCAAAAATTTCCTGGAAGTAAATGAGGATAACAGCACATCATACCAAAATCTATGGGATACAGCAAAAGCAGTATTAAGAGGAAAGTTTATATCAATAAGTGCCTACATCAAGAAATTAGAAAGGCACCAAATAGAAGAGCTTTCAGCTCAGCTCAAGGATCTAGAAAATCAACAGCAAACCAGACCCAAAGCTAGAAGGAGAAGAGAAATAATTAAAACCAGAGAAGAAATCAACAGGATTGAATCCAAAAAAATTACAAAAAATCAGCCAAACAAGGAGCTGGTTTTTTGAAAAAATAAACAAGATTGACACCCCTTGGCCCAACTAACAAAAAAAAGAAGGGAAAAGACCCAAATCAATAAAATCAGAGATGAAAAAGGAAACGTAACAACAGACACCACAGAAATCAAAAGAATCATCAGAAACTACTACAAGGACTTGTATGCCTGAAAACAGGGGAATCTAACAGAAATGGACAGATTCCTGGACACATACAACCTGCCTAAATTGGACCAGGAAGAAATAGAAAACCTAAGTAGACCCATAACAGATACAGAAATTGAAACAGTAATAAAGGCCCTCCCAACAAAGAAAAGCCCAGGACAAGATGGATTCACTGCTGAATTCTACCAGACATTTAAAGAAGAACTAAGTCCAATCCTTCTCAAACTATTCAGAACAATTGAAAAAGAGGGAATCCTGGCCGGCGCCGTGGCTCAACAGGCTAATCCTCCGCCTTGCGGCGCCGGCACACAGGGTTCTAGTCCCGGTCGGGGCGCCGGATTCTGTCCCGGTTGCCCCTCTTCCAGGCCAGCCCTCTGCTGTGGCCCGGGAGTGCAGTGGAGGATGGCCCAGGTGCTTGGGCCCTGCACCCCATGGGAGACCAGGAAAAGCACCTGGCTCCTGGCTCCTGCCATCGGACGAGCGCGGTGCGCCGGCCGCAGCGCGCTGGCCGCGGCGGCCATTGGAGGGTGAACCAACGGCAAAGGAAGACCTTTCTCTCTGTCTCTCACTGTCCACTCTGCCTGTAAAAAAAAAAAAAAAGAAAAAGAGGGAATCCTCCCAAATTCTTTCTATGAAGCCAGCATCACTTTAATTCCTAAGCCAGAAAAGATGCAACATTGAAAGAGAATTACAGACCAATATCCCTGATGAACATAGATGCACAAATCCTCAATAAAATTCTGGCCAATAGACTACAACAACACATCAGAAAGATCATCCACCCAGACCAAGTGGGATTTATCCCTGGAATGCAGGGATGGTTCAATACTCGCAAAACAATCAACGTGATATACCACATTAACAGACTGCAGAAGAAGAACCATATGATTATCTCACTAGGTGCAGAGAAAGCATTCGATAAAATTCAACACCCCTTCATGATGAAAACCCTAAGCAAACTGGGTATGGAAGGCACATTCCTCAATATAATCAAAGCAATTTATGAAAAACCCACGGCCAATATCCTATTGAATGGGGAAAAGTTGGAAGCATTTCCACTGAGATCTGGTACCAGACAGGGATGCCCACTCTCACCACTGCTATTCAATATAGTGCTGGAAGTCTTAGCCAGAGCCATTAGGCAAGAAAAAGAAATCAAAGGGATACAAATTGGGAAGGAAGAACTCAAACTATCCCTCTTTGCAGATGACATGATTCTTTATTTAGGGGACCCAAAGAACTCTACTAAGAGACTATTGGAACTCATAGAAGAGTTTGGCAAAGTAGCAGGATATAAAATCAATGCACAAAAATCAACAGCCTTTGTATACACAGGCAATGCCACGGCTGAGGAAGAACTTCTAAGATCAATCCCATTCACAATAGCTACAAAAGCAATCAAATACCTTGGAATAAACTTAACCAAGGACGTTAAAGATCTCTACAATGAAAATTGCAAAACCTTAAAGAAAGAAATATAAGAGGATACCAAAAAATGGAAAAATCTTCCATGCTCATGATTGGAAGAATCAATATCATCAAAATGTCCATTCTCCCAAAAGCAATTTACAGATTCAATGCAATACCAATCAAGATACCGAGGACATTCTTCTCAGATCTGGAAAAAATGATGCTGAGATTCATATGGAAGCACAGGAGACCTCGAATAGCTAAAGCAATCTTATACAACAAAAGCAAAGCCGGATGCATCACAATACCAGATTTTAGGACATATTACAGGGCAGTAGTTATCAAAACAGCATGGTACTGGTACAGAAACAGATGGATAGACCAATGGAACAGAATAGAAACACCAGAAATCAATCCAAACATCTACAGGCAACTTATATTCGATCAAAGATCCAAAACCAATCCCTGGAATAAAGACAGTCTATTTAATAAATGGTGCTGGGAAAACTGGATTTCCACATGCAGAATCATGAAGCAAGACCCACACCTTTCACCCTGCACAAAAATCCATTCAACATGGATTAAAAACTTAAACCTACGACCCGACAGCATCAAGTTATTAGAGAGCATTGGAAAAACCCTGCAAGATATAGGTACTGGCAAAGACTTCTTGGAAAAGACCCCAGAAGCACAGGCAGTCAAAGTCAAAATCAACTACTGGGATCGCATCAAACTGAGAAGTTTCTGTACGTCAAAAGAGACAGTCAGGACAGTGAATAGGCAACCAACAGAATGGGAAAAAATATTTGCAAACTATGCAACAGATAAAGGGTTGATAACCAGAATCTACAAAGAAATCAAGAAAAGCCACAACATCAAAACAAACAACCCACTTAAGAGATGGGCCAAGGACCTCAATAGACACTTTTCCAAAGAGGAAATCCAAATGGCCAACAGACACATGAAAAAATGTTCAAGATCGCTAGCAATCAGGGAAATGCAAATCAAAACCACAATGAGGTTTCACCTCACCCCGGTTAGAATGGCTCACATTCAGAAAACTACCAACAATAGATGCTGGAGAGGATGTGGGGAAAAAGGGACACTAACCCACTGTTGGTGGGAATGCAAGCTGGTTAGGCCACTATGGAAGTCAGTCTGGAGATTCCTCAGAAACATGAATATAACCCTACCATACAACCCAGCCATCCCACTCCTTGGAATTTACCCAAAGGAATTCAAATTGACAAACCAAAAAGCTGTCTGCACATTAATGTTTATTGCAGCTCAATTCACCATAGCTAAGACCTGGAACCAACCCAAATGCCCATCAACAGTAGACTGGATAAAGAAATTATGGGACATGTACTCTACAGAATACTATACAGCAGTTAAAAAAAATGAAATCCAGTCATTTGCAACAAGATGGGGGAATCTGGAAAACATCATGCTGAGTGAACTAAGCCAGTCATAAAAAGACAAATATCAATTTTTTTCCCTGATTGGCGATGACTAACTGAACACCAAAGGGGAAACCTGTTGAAGTGAAATGAACTCTATGAGAAACTATGACTGGATCAAATCTTGTCTGGACGGTTGATATACAATGTAAATGTTTTCCCATTTTAGTATTTCTTGACGTTGTTTGTTATTGATCTAGTACTATTGGTTGAACTCTGCAATTAACACACAATTATTCCTAGATGTTTAAATTTCAACTGAAAAGTAATCCCTGTTAATTTAGGAGAGAGGGAAAAAGAAAGGGAGGATATGTACAATTTGGGCAAACTCAATTGGACTTGCCCCAAACGATGGAGTTAGAAATGTGCCAGGGGAACCTAATACAACCCCAGCAAGGTGGCATGTACCAAGCCATCTCACTGGCCCAAGTGATCAATTTCAGTTCACAATTGATCACACTGATAGGTCTAGGAGTCAAAGGGATCACACAAGCAAGATTAGTGACTGCTAATACTAACAGATAGAACTAAAAAAGGGAGAGACTGATCCAACATGGGAAGTAGGATACACAGCAGACTCATAGAATGGCAGATATCCTAATAAATCACTCTGGCCTCAGAATCAGCCCTTAAGGCATCAGGATCTGGCTCAAGAACCCATGAGAGTATTTTTGGCATGGAAAGCCAAGACACTCTGGAAAAAAAAAAAAAAGAAGAAGAAGACCTAAATGAAAGATCTCTGCGAGTAAGATCCCAACGGAAGGAACAGGGCCACCAGAGAAACCAGAGAAGGAGGTGCCTTTCTCCGAAGGGAGGAGAGAACCTCCACTTTGACTATGACCCTATCAGAACAAGATCCAAGTCGGCAAACCCTAAAGGCTTCCATAGCCTCAGCAACTCATGACTACAGCCTAGGGAGATTGCTGACGCCATAAACAAGAGTGGCAAATTGATAAATCAACAACAGTAGTCACTGTGTACTTACGGCCCATGTATGATCTGTCCTTAATGTGTTGTCCAAGGTGAAGTAATGCAATAACTAGGACTGAAACAGTATTTTTGCATTTTGTGTCTCTACGCGGATGCAAACTGACAAAATCTTTGCTTAATATATACTGAATCGATCTTCCGTATAGAAAGACAATTGGAAATGATTAAAAAAATTGGAAGTTACATAAAAATCAATCAATTAAAAAATAATATCATGTAGGATCTCTGTCCCTAATGTGCTGTACAACGTGATTTAAAGCTACAACTAGTACTCAAAGAGTATACTTCACTCTAGGATGCTATGTGAGGGCAAATGGTTTAAAATCTTTTCTTAACACATACTAAACTGAACTCCTGTATAAAAAGAGAATTGAAAATGAATCTGAATGGGAATGAAAGGGGAGAGGGAGTGAGTAAGGGGGAAGGGTAGCGGGGGGGGGGAGGGAAGGTACGGGTGGGGAAGCCATTGCAATCCACAAGTTGTACCTTGGAAATTTATATTCTAAATAAGACAAAAAATAAAAAAAAAAAATCACAATGAGGTTTCAAAAAAAAAATAAAACAGACTGAGTGAAGAGAACTTTTTGAATTTTTTTTTTCATTTTCAATTCTCTTTATACACAGAAGATCAGTTTAGTACATATTACGTAAAGATTTCAACAGTTTGCCCTCACATAGAGACACAAAGTGAAAATACTGTTGGAGTACTAGTTATAGTATTAATTCACAATGTATAGCACATTGACAGAGATCCTACAAGATTTTTATTAAAGAATTGATTAATTATCTATGCAATTTCCAATTTAACACCAAGATTTTTTAATCATTTGCAATTATCTTTATATACAGAAAATCGATTCAGTTAATACTATGTAAAGATTTCATCAGTTTGCACCCACACAGAAACACAAAATGTAAAAATACTGTTTCAGTACTAGTAATAGCATTATTTCACATTGGATAACACATTAAGGACAGATCCCTCATGAGACGTAAGTACACAGTGACTCCTGATGTTGATTTAACAATTTGACACTCTTGTTTATGGCGTCAGTAATCTCCCTAGGCTCTAGTCATGAGTTGCCGAGGCTATGGAAGCCTTTAGGGTTTGCCGACTTCGATCTTATTTAGACAAGGTCATAGTCAAAGTGGAAGTTCTCTCCTCCCTTCAGAGAAAGGTAGCTCCTTCTTTGATGGCCCCATTCTTTCCACTGGGATCTCACTCGCAGAAATCTTTCATTTAGGTCTTCTTTTTTTTAGTTTTTCAGGGTGTCTTAGCTTTCCATGCCTAAAATATTCTCATGGGCTCTTGAGCCAGATCCGAATGCCTTAAGGGCTGATTCTGAGGCCAGAGTGAACTTTTTGATTTTTTGTGGCCACGTGCTTACATATTGAAGTAATTTGAAAGGATAAATGAGATGGGGGCTTATTAGATAAAACAAAATCGGCCTAGACTTTGTACTCCTTCTCACTCCAAAAGCTTCCCATTGAATCAGCAGATTTATCACGACTTCCACACTTTGTTACGTTAAGTGCAGGTCAAAACAATCCTTGGCATTTCAGGTTTTATGAATTGGAGTTCAAGTTTAGCCTAAAACAGCATCTCTGTGCAAAAGAAGTTATGAATCCTTTCAAAGTATTTAACACTGACTACAAGAATTTCACTCATTTCCACAGACAGTAGCTGTATTTGATAATCGTTCATGCCACCTCCATTCATAGACTTAACTTCTCTTTAGACACGTATCCTGTATGTCGATACATCAGATCAAAATAGAAAATAGTGAAAATATAAATGAATATTTTCATAATAATGTGTTACGTCTCACTAGGATACTCGCATTTCAGAAGATGATACTATTTCCTAAGAACTGGAGCCATGATGGGGATATTTCAGACACCCTGCAAGCCCTGCAGGGAGATAGTTCAGCATTTCATGACCCTTGCGTTAATCATAGCAGCTCATGTCTGCTCATGGGCTCTCCCGAGACTCCTGCACTAGGCACCTTCTGCCTCCTGCATTCTCTTTGGGGAGGAGTTCGTTGACATGCAGAGCTTCATGTTTACATGTTCAGTCATGTCTTCAACTCCAGTGTTGAGCTTTGACTTTTTTTACATTTTCTGTTTTTATGTTTATGGTTTCTACTCTATTCTGGAAACTACAACTTGATTAAGGTTCAAATCATTAGCATATCTTGACACAATTTTAATATGTGAAAACCCAGGTTTTAAAAAACAACATTGGGGATGGGGATAATTATTAAATTAGGTTAAAAAATGGAGAGAGGTTTGCTTGAAACTGTGTGCTCTCTAGTGATTATAATTAAAGTTTTAATGTCTGGCAAAAGAGCAGCCATAAGTGCGTGAGAGCTAGAATATATGAAGACAAGAATTAAAGCTACTGGGAAGGCAGTTAGCAAATGCTAAAGATTCAGAGCGAGTGCATTTTCCAGACCGTCTGAGGACAGACGGAACAAATATTGTAGATGGTTCCAAGAAGGAGGCGGCCATTAAAGTCCTTAGATTCTTTTCATTCATCCGTTCTTTACCCATTCAGGGACTGACAAACAGGACAGCACCTCTGGGTTAGACACTGCTAGACCCTGAAATGAATGGCAACCCCTCATCTCAAAGAGCTTCCAGACCTGCTAGGCAAAGGTAGTTTAAAAATTGGGAAGCAAGGGGCGGGCGCTGTGGCGCAGTGGGTTAACGCCTTGGCTTGAAGCACAGGCATCCCATATGGGCACCGGTTCTAGTCCCGGCTGCTCCTCTTCTGATCCAGCTCTCTGCTATGGCCTGGGAAAGAAGTGAAAGATGGCCCAAGTCCGTGGCCCCCTGCACCCGCATAGGAGACCCATAGGAAGCTCCTGGCTCCTGGCTTCAGATCAGTGCAGCTCTGGCCATTGCTGCCAACTGGGGAGTGAACCAGCGGATGGAAGATCTCTTTTTCTGCTTCTCCTCTCTCTGTGTAACTCTGGCTTTCAAATAAATAAATAAATAAATAAATCTTTAAAAAAACTGGGAAGCAATAGTTGATGAACTTACAAGTGAATCTGTGTTACTCTCTATGTGGACTAGAAGACCAGGCAAGAGCCCTGGGAGTTTGAATCCTGTTCTACAAAGTAAGCAGCCGGCCCCTCAGGATGAGTGGTTTTTTGGGAAGTCATGAGATATCTGATCTTGAGCTTGGTTCCTGAATGATGTTTTTAGGCCAATGCGTACAATAATGAGCTGTTTTGTTAGCTCAGTCCAAAAAGTTTCATAAAGTAAACTTTGACGAATTTAAGGAATTATCATTTCTGGAGATAAGGTCATTCTTATTTTCTTTGAAAACATGATGGTGCTAGACAGTTTAACACACAGTCTGTAACAAGTTTTAAAATTTGGCCCTCTACCTGGATTATCTATTTCTGTTTTAATCTGGTAGGTCGACATAATCCAATCATATAAGATGTATTATCACAATCCAGTACCTGCTGATCCAGTATGCCAGCCACATGCAATTGTGCCTGGAGCCCAAGAACTGCCTCAGTTTCTCTCTCCTTGAGGTTTTGGGTTCTTCATTGTTCTGTCACTTGTGCTTGTTCTTGCAATCTCTCTGTTCTGCCTCCTCTCATTTTAATATGACCAAATTTTGGCACCCACAGTTCTCCTCCAGCTGTTTTTCTTCCTCAGGCTCATTGCATTCAAGTCTATTCACAAGTTTCCTTTACCCACTTCAGCCTTGTATTTGCCTCTAGCCATTATTATCACACTCAACAGATGCACTCACGTGGATACTTGTCTGGATCCATCTTATTCAACTCAAAAGTCCATATGCAATAGGTAACTATACTTTTTCTATGTGAACTATTTTTCCTCCTTTGATTCTTCTGATTCTACACTTTACTGGATTTCTTTCATTTGCTAATTCTTCACCAGTTTCTGAATACATGTGGAAAAAGTCACGAAAAAGAAAAGTCCTTCTTCCTCCCATTATACATACTGCATCATGTTCTTCCTAAAATTTTAATCACATGCTTTCTAACAAATCTGTTCAAGCTATTTGGAGGACATTATGTTAAGTGAAATAAGAAAGAAAAATTGCATGATATCACTTATGTGGAATTCTAAAAGAGCTGACCTCATGAAACAGCATAGATGAGTAGTTGCCAGGAGCTGAAGGTGGGGGGCAAAGAGGGAGAAAGTTTGGTCAAAGGACACACACTTTCAGAGGAGCAAATTCTGGGGAATTATTATACAGTATGGTGGCTACACTTCATAATAATGTATTATGTATTTGAAATTTACAAAGAGAATAGATCTAAGTTTTATAACCACATATGCACACAAGTATTTGAGGTTTTCCCTAAGATGGCCAGATAGAGGTGGCCAGCATTTGCCTCCTCCTCCACAAAGAAGAACCAAACAAAAAATAAACAGCTGCATTTTGAGTTTAGTTCCTGACAAAGAATGTGAGAACTTGGTAAGGAAATAGTGGGAACCTGGAAGGACTTGAAAACCAGTAATAGCAACAAAGACAGAGGAACAAAGCCAACTGGAAACTGAGATTTTGGGTCCATAGTTGGGGAGAATCTTCATTGCAGGGGAAAGCGTAAATGGAGAGCCTCAGCAGAGCTCATCTGCATGACTGCCTTGGGTGGGCTATGGTAGCTATGGGAGGACTAGGAACCCAGTAAACACAGCTGATGGGTAACTCAAAGTTGCTTTGATTCAGAGAAGGAGCTAACATTATATCCTACAGATCACAGATTGTGGCAGTGTAGCACTATGTTGCAAAAGGAATCACTGTCAGAGTCTGTTCAGCTTTAGGGCTTTAGAGTACAGGTGCTCTTCCATATCTTCAACCCTGGGGACCTACTGACTTTCTACATGCTAGCAAAAAGATTAGAACTCCAGAAATTCAACTAGACCTAGTAAACTTATAGGTGTATGGAGCCTTTTTTCTGCCAAGGGCTATTTTGATATTTATTTTTTTATTTTGATATTTGTGTTGGAATGAGAAATGTGGAATGAGAAGGCCATGCCAAAATGGCTGCTGGCAACTTAGCATCAGTTACTCAGGAGTGGCTTCAGAACCTCCCTGGGAAACCCCCTGTGAAACCACCTGGCAACAGAGCCTGCCTGGCAACAGGCTGTGATTGGTTAGGGCATAGACCACCCCTTGACTAGATTGGCTGCCTTGGCTATATAAGCTGCTGTACCAACTGAAATAAACGAGTCTGCAGGATGCTTGCCTCTGGCCCGCTTTCTCCCGACTCCCGGGGTCTGTGTGGTGACTCTGCACCTCTTGCACCCACCACACTCCTCATCTCAGAATGAATCCACTGCAACAGATATTTATAATATCATTCATAGGCCATGCAAAGTTGTCAACTTAAAAATTAGTGTGCTATAGATTTATTGAGTTTTAAATCCTGCCTGTGGTTGCCTTGGCAAGGTCAGATCAAGTAATTTCATGGGCCTTGTGGGGCCTGTAGATCGGATGTTCCCCACCACTTTTAGAGCAATTATCAACCTAGAACCCTATTCTACCCAGAACTTTGTACGGCAGGGGACAAGGGTGCTGAACATCAGGGTGTTCCTGCTGTCAGGATCATAGAAGTAGGGGTACCAGAATCCTTAGATTTGGAGCCTGCCCACTCACCACTGTGACCTGCACAAACTGGGACTCCTGGTTAAGGTTTCCATGGCTATGGCCAGGTCTGTCTACTGCTAGCCAGAACCGTGTATATGCTCAGGACTCTGCCTATGCTTGGTAGATACACACAACGTGGAAGCAGGGGGATTTGCATGTGGAATCCATTCTGGTGTCAGTGTACCTCCTCTGACTCTAGCCCCTCCCTCAGGCAGTGACTAGTGTTCCACATATCCCATATGTTTTAGTGCTACTCCTGGGCTTCTTTTCTCTCTCACAGGTGGTAACTGGGGGCTCTTGTGGCCACCCTGCACCTAACACCAGTGTTATGCCTTCAGTTCCTCACTTGAGTGGAGGCTAGAAGTCTGCAAGAGGGATCTGAGCAATTCTGCTGGTCTTAGAAGTACGCTAGACCCCTGCCACTGCTGTTTGACTACAACAAATGAAGTTATAGTGAGACTACAGGGTCCAACTGGAACTAAAGCCAAAAATGGCTACCAAACTAATATTTTATCACATATCTGCAAGAAAAAAGACTGAATCCAGGAAGCCCATCATTCAAAATTGATAGAGACAAATCACCCACCAGATGTGCAAATATCAATGAAGGCACAGAGAAATATGAAAAAGCATGTATTATGCTCAAATAAAAGATACAAGTGGTTGAATGGATTTTAAAAAAAAAGAAATTCCAGCGTGTATCAGTTTTGTAGCAAGTATAGTGTTTTGTCAAACTTTATTTTAAATATTTGTCAAATAAATTGTTAAGAATTATATACTACTATACTTTTAATGATCTGAGACTTTTAAAATTTACTGTATATAAGTGGAGTTAAGCATCTTTTCATTTGATTATTGTTTATAGCTCTTGCCTATATTCTGGCTGAACTATGGTCTTATTAATTTTTATTTATTGAACTCATTAATTAGTGGAACATTAAGCCTTTGATCATCATGTAAATTAAATATACATCATCTAAAAATAATAAATAAAATACAAAGGTAAAAAAGCAAGACCCAACAATATGCTGGCTACAAAAATCCAATAAAGATAAGCATGGAGAAAGTGTGAGATATTCCATGCAAGTGGAAAGTAAAATTCAGCATGAGTACCCAAACTTGTATCAGATGAAATAGGCTTTCAGGCAAAAACGTATAGCAAGAAGCAAAAAAGGTTCCTTTATTATGATTAATGGATCAATTCAATAAGAAAATATGGCCATTATAAATGTATGTGTACCTAATGCTGGAGCAACCAATTTTAGAAAACATTATTAGATCTAAAGGGAGAGAGAAACTCTAATACTATGATATTGGCAGATTTTAACACTTAACTTTTATCAATGAACAGATCATACAAACAATAAACAAGTAAAAACAGACTTAAACTACACTATAGACCAAAGGAACTTAATAGACATTTATAGTATCTTCCACCCAACAGCTGCAGAATACATGTTATTTTCTTTAGCATATGGAATATTCTTTAGGAAAGATGAAATACTTGAACACAAAACAAATCTCAACATATTCCTAAAGACTGAACTCATCATATATCTTTTCTGATCACAATGGAGTAAAAGTAGAAATAAAAAACAAATGGAACTCTAGAAATTATACAAATACATGGAGACTCAACATCATGCTTCTGAATGTACAACAGATCATTGAAGAAATCAAAAGGGAAATTAAAAAGTTTCTTGAAACTAGTGAAAATTAAAAAAAGTACCTAAACTTTGGAATACAGCAAAAGCATCACTAAGAGCAAAGTTTATAAAAATAAGCAACTACATATGAAAGAGAGAGACAGAGAAAATCAAATAAACAACCCAATAGTGCATTTTAAGGAGTGAGACAAGAACAAGCCAAACACAAAGTTAGTAGAAAAAATATTAAAAATTAGTGAAGAAATAAATGCAATTTAAAAAATACAAAAATTAATGAAATGGAGAGTTGATTTTTGGAAAAGATGAACAAAACTAATAAACTTTCAGTCAGATTAAGAAAAAAAGTAAGAAGACTCCAATAAAACTAAAGGTAAAAAAGAAGCTATTATAACTGATACAATACAAAGGATCATTGAGGATCATTATGAATAACTATACACCAGCAAATTAGAAAACTTAGGAGAACTAAGGTACATTTCTGAATACATAAGAGTTTACCAAAATGGAAGTATGAAGACATAGAAAATCTGAACAGATCAATAATCAGTAATAAGATTGAATCAGTAATAAAAAGTCTCCCAGAAAGAAAATATCCAGAATTTAGGTTTCACTGCTGAGTTTGCCCTAGTTTTTGAGAAAGAACTAATACCAATTCATTTCAAATTATTCCAAAAATGGTTATTATAAAGTATAAAAATTAAAAACAATTCTGGCAAGGATGATAAGAAAAGTGAACACTTACATGCTGTTGGTAGGCATGTGAATTAGTATATCTACTTGAGAATATGGAAGCTCCTCAAAAAACTAAAAATAAGGGTTGATGTTGCAGAGCAATGGGTTAAGCAACTCTGGCATGCTATATGAACACGGGTTTGAGTCATGGCTGCTCCACTTCCCATTTAGCTCCATGCTAATGTCTCTGGGAAAGCAACACAAGATGACCCTAGTTTTGAGTCCCTGCCATCCATGTGGGAGACTGGATGAAGCTCCTGACTTCCTGCATTAGTAGGACGTCAGAGTCAGGAATAGAGCTGCATATGGAACTCTGGTATTCTGGTATGGGACGTGGGCATCTTTATCAGCATCTATGAGGCCAAACTTCTCTCTACAATTGTTCAATTATTGTTCTAATAAACCTAGAAAAAACCCTCAGTGTAACTAAATGAAGTAATATATTCACCTCACTTTTATGCTTTCCATTAAGTCTTTGCATTTAGAATCTATTGAATATCAGAGGTAAATGTTGTCAGTTTCAATGATGGTGAAAAGTGAATGGACTTGGGGCTGGCACTGTGATGTGGCAGGTAAGGCTGCTGCTTTCCATATGGGCACCACTTGGCATCCCAGCTGCTGCATTTCTGATACAGCTCCCTGCTAGTGCACCTGGGAAAGCAGGGAAAGATGGCCCTAGTGCTTGGGCTCCTGCACCCTTGTGGGAGGCTCAGATGAAGTGCCTGGCTTCAGCCTGGCACAGCTCTGGCCTTTGCAGTCATTTGGGGAGTGAACCAGCAAATGGGCTCTCTTAGCCCAAATACAGTAGGGATTTGATAGTAGTTTGGACCTTGAATTTATCAAGGTTTAGTTTCATGTTTTTGGGGAAATGGATTTTAAAATAGAAATAAAATTAAGAACAGAAAAACAAAGGTGAAATTTATAATTCTCACATTCTTGAGTTTATAGCAAAGATGATTTTTTGCATATGCAGACACATCTTCTCCCTGCTGCTGACACATTGCTATTTACACCCAGAAGTGAAGATACCTTAAGCCTAGAGATTATGTGATGACATTCAGCATAGTTCAGTCTGCATAAAACTGCCAGGACATTTCTCAAGATCAGAGATGATGTCTACACAAAAACTCTGCATTGTCAGTATTAAATGAACTCTCTTTTTAGTTTTAGGGTGTTATAAGTTCAGAAGTTATTAGTGAGCCAATACTAACAGCTGTGGTCAGTTAATGGAGTAAGAATTAAATAGAAGAAATAGAAAATGATGATTATACAACTCAATAACTTCAGATTTGGATTTTTTTCACATTTATTTCAGTCAAAGATCTTTAAAATTTCCAGTTCTACGTAAAGTGAGGAAAAACTCAGCCAAAATTGAATGGATCAAAGTGAAATAAAACATATGTTGGGTTATGATTTTATCCTAGATGTTCCATATAAGGTTAGTGAATTGGATTTCTTTGCGACCCAGTAGGAAAGTACTTAAATAAAACTACAAATTTCATTAGTATTAAGGATTGTATGTTTTTGAGAATATCCTTAAAGGATAAGAGTGTAAATTATTGCTTCTGTTTTTAAGAGCCTTCTATGGCTTCCACTTACCTTAAAATGTAATTTCCTATTTATAGTAAAGAAAAATAAATACTAGTCTGAATCTGGGGCTCCAAGACTTTCCTGAGAACTTAGATACTTATGCTGATTTTGCTTTGGTGTCATATCAGTTTTCTTATGTGTATTTTGGGATGTCAACTTCAACATCTTAGTGAACAAGGGAGTCTTTTGGAGATCTACATTCAGGTGCAATGATTCATAGAATCATGGAGTTAGAAGACTATCAAAAAGTAATTTAATTATCTGTTTTCAGACAAAGGTCTCAGAATCATGCCTTACTCTGTAAAATCGGAAAGAGGAATTGAATAATCTGGAATACATGAACTGTGTACTTATGAGGTTAACTCTTGAAAGGTTAATGATTAAAATTGTTTCTTATAACTTTGTTAATGGCATTGAGATTATAAGTAAATATAGGTAACCTTGTTTGTTTTGCTTCTGCAGATTTTATTCTTTACTGGATCAACATCTATCAACAAAAATAGGTGAGGATGTTTGTTTCACCTCTTTCCAAAACTAATATTTTATTTTAGAAATAACATATTTAGCCTGGGCATTTTTTAGTAGTTAATTCCATAACATGCTAGAGCTATGATATCCTAAGACAATACTTGCATCCTGAAGAAATATATTATTACTGCTATAGTCGAAGAGTCCACATTCTTCCCTATATACAACCTGATTTCCTCTAGATAACGTCTAATTTATATCATTTACTGGTCCTGTACAATAAGGCTACTTTGTACACCACTTAGCAGTGAAATACTAACAATACTTTCCTAATCTGTCTAGTCAACAGAGAGGGAAAAATGGTCCTTGTAGAAGATACCATTTGATATGATCCTTAGGAACCTATTCTTCGAATAGACAAATATTTTTACATCACTGCAGATTATAGTTTAAGACTTCAAATAAGACATCAACACAAATCAGAGACGATCTTAAACCATCAGGTTATTCTCAAGGTGGCATCTCACTATTTGTAGCAGAGGTGTAAGTGGAGCAAATGTATTAGGAAGGATTTTGCAACCAATTACCCTTCAGAGGAAAGATGTTGGTCTTTAGGTCCAAGAAAATGTCTTATTTCAAACAAATCTGTCCAATAAAATGGCAAACATCCTCTTGACTCAGCTGATTGAAATAAAAGCCTTTTTCCTTTTCCACTGTGGAGAGCTCAGTTACTACCCTAGAACTGGGTTCCAAGTGGTGGATTAAGGGAGATGATTGCAACACCAATATCCTGGAGTTTTTCAAGAAAGTAATTTCTTTTCCCTTTATACTTTACCATGTAAATAGCATGGAAAAAGCTCTCATCATAATATTCTAGAGTAATGTGATCAGTGGAGAACTAATAAATGGAAAATAATCTGTTCTTTTTTTCTATTCTGATGTATGTTTTGGCTGCTCAGAAAGTCCAGAGTTTCTGCAATTTGTAAGCTAGAAACGCTGAACCATCTGTGATGGGTGCTGTGAGCAGGCCAGAAAGCATGAAGATTCTTTCTGTTCATACCACAAAAAATTTCTTGAGAGAAATAATTAAGATGCATATTCTATTAGAAAAAATTTATTTTGTAATATAAAAACTCAATGAAATTCACATTGGAGCACCTGTTCTCTTCAGATCAATGTGAAATTCTGCATTTTTGAAGACATAATATTGGAAAAGCTCTCAAAATTCACTGTTAGTTAAAAAATGAAGATGAAAGCTCATGGTTATTGAGCAATTACAATGTATGATGTTTACACATTTGGAATGTGGTATATCTGTACAAGGGAATAGTTTTTAATCATAACAAGGACTAGAGTTACTGATAGATACTATAACATGGATGATCCTTGAAGGCATTTTTCTAAGTGAAAGATGTTCATACACAAAAGACTGTGGATTGCAATTTTCATTTATATAAAATGTCCAGAAAAAGGCAAGACAGGAAGTATATTAGTGATTGCTATGGGGCTGGAGGTGGGGTGGGGCAAGAATTGAGAGTGGTTTTAAATTTTTTTTTTTAAATTTCTTTGTGGTCAGGGAGGATGGTGGTGCTGATGGCAACACAACCCTATTAACATACTAGAAACCATTGAGTTGTACACTTAAATTTTCTTTCTTTATTTGAAAGGGCAGTGGAGGGAACAGATAGATTTTCTACTTACTGGTTCATTCCCCAAATGCCTCCAACAACTGGGGTGGGCCAGGCCAAAGGTAGGAGCCAGAAATTCCATCCTTATGGGAGCATATAGGGACCTGTCTATTTGAGCTATCATCTGCTGCCTCCCATAGTGTCCATTAGCAAGCATAGCCAGGACCAAACCCATATGTTAACGGATAAGTCAAATATCTGCCCCTAAACTCTACATTATAAAAAATATAACTTTATTACATTGGCCTTTTTTTACCTTACTAAATAAAAGATAAGCCAAAATGAAAAAAAAAAAAACCTTAACAGATGAGTTGCAATATAAATTAATACCTTAATAATAAGGTCAAAAGAGATAATTACCATGAGGGTGAAACAAACCAGAATTCTATAAAAGCCCATTTTGTCATGTATCTTCCAACTAAAGACTTTAATTAAATTATAATTTTCTTCCAAATGCTAGTAGGTCTTTCTCATTAACAAATCCATTGCATGAAATTGGCACATGGTAATTACTTTTATTTATTTATTTTTTTGACAGGCAGAGTTAGACAGTGAGAGAGAGAGACAGAATGAAAGCTCTTCCTTCTGTTGGTTCACCCTTCAAATGGCCTCCAAGGCCGGCACTGCAGCTGGTGCACTGCGCTGATCTGAAACCAGGAGCCAGGTGCTTCTTCCTGGTCTCCCATGCGGGTGCAGGGCCCAAGCACTTGGATCATCCTCCAATGCCTTCCTGGGCCACAACAGAGAGCTGGACTGGAAGAGGAGCAGCTGGGACAGAATCTGGTGCCCCAATTGGGTCTAGACCCCAGGGTGATGGCGCCACAGGTGGAGGATTAGCCTAGTGAGCCACGGTGCTGGACTATGGTAATTGCTTACTGAAGGTGAGAAGTGGATAAATGGGATTCATCATTCTATTGTTCTAATTTTTATGCCTGAGTGATTATTTCCATAGTAGTGCATGAAAGATATTGCCAGGTTGAGGAAAGATTATTTTCCTAAAAAAGTTGAGCATTATTGTTTTCCCTTTTTCATTTTTATAATGGGGGTAAAATTTGCATCAGTGAAATGTACAGATCCTGAGAGTACAGGTCAATGACATTTTTTTTCTTTTGATAAATAGATTGGAAGATTCTATTCAATGTGATACCAATCAAAATACCAAAGACATTCTTCTCAGATCTGGAAAAAATAATGCTGAAATGGAGGCACAGGAGACCTAGAATAGCTAAAGCAATCTTGTACAACAAAAACAAAGCCAGAGGCATCAGAATACCAGATTTCAGGACTATACTATAGGGCAGCTGTAATCAAAACAGCATGGTACTAGTACAGAAACAGATGGATAGACCAATGGAACAGAATAGAAATGCCAGAAATCAATCCAAAATTCTACTTCAACTTATATTTGATCAAGAATTGAAAACCAATTCCTGGAGTAAAGACAGGCTATTCAATAAATGGTGTTGGGAAAACTGGATTTCCACATGCAGAATCATGAAGCAAGACCCCTACCTTACACCTTACAAAAAAATCCACTCAACATGGATTAAAGATCTAAATCTATGACACAAAACCATCAAATTATTAGAGAACATTGGAGAAATCTTTTAAGATATAGGCACAGGCAAAGAATTCTTGGAAAAAGCACAGGCAGCCAAAGCCAAAATTAACATCTTGGATTGCATCAAAGTGAGAAGTTTCTGTACGGCAAAAGACACAGTCAGGAGAGTGAAGAGGCAACCAACAGAATGAGAAAAAATATTTGCAAACTATGTCGCAGATAAAGGACTAATAACAGGAATCTACAAAGAGATCAAGAAACTCCACAACAACAAAACAAACAACCCACTTAAGAGGTGAGCCAAGGACCTCAATAGACATTTTTCAAAAGAGGAAATACAAATGGCCACAGACACATGAAAAAATGTTCAGGATCACTAGCAATCAGGGAAATGCAAATTAAAAACACATGAGGTTTCACCTTACCCTGGTTAGAATGGCTCACATTCAGAAATCTACCAACAATAGATGCTGGAGAGGATGTGGGGAAAAAGCAACACTAACCCACTGTTGGTGGGAATGCCACTATGGAAGTCAGTCTGGAGATTCCTCAGAAATCTGAGTATAACCCTACCATTCAACCCAGCCATCCCACTCCTTGGAATTTACCCAAAGGAAATTAAATTGGCAAACAAACAAACAAAAAAGCTGTTTGCAACTTAATGTGAAATTAAATTGGCAAACAACAAAAAAAGCTGTCTGCAACTCAATGTTTATGGCAGCTCAATTCACAATAACTAAGGCCTGGAATCAACCTAAACCCCTATCAACAGAAGACAGGATAAAGAAATTATGGGACATGTACTCTATAGAATACTATGCAACAGTAAAAACAATGAAATCTGGTCATTTGCAACAAAATGGAGGAATCTGTAAAACATCACGCTGAGTGAAATAAGCCAGTCCCAAAGGGAGAAATATCATATGTTCACCCTGATCAGTGACAACTAACTGAGCACCTAAAAGGAAACCTGCTGAAGTGAAATGAACACTATGAGAAACAGTGACTTGATCAGCCCTTGTCCAGACTGTTGATGAACAACTTAATACGTAATCCCTTTTAGTATTTTGTTGTTCTTCTTAATGCTATTGGTTGAGCTCGATAATTAATACACAATTATTCTTATGAGTTTAAATCTAGCTGAAAAGTGATCCCTGTTAAATATAAGAGTGGCAATAAGAGAGGGAGGAGATGTACAATTTGCGACATGCTCAATCTGAATTGCCCCAAATGGTAGAGTTAGAAACGTGCTAGGGGATTCCAATTCAAACCCATCAACGTGGCATGTACCAATGCCATCTCACTAGTGAAAGTGATCAGTTTCAGTTCACGATTGATATAATGATAGGATTAAGAGTCAAAGGGATCACATAAACAAGACTAGTGTCTGCTAATACTAACTGATAGAATTAAAAAGGAGAGAATGATCCAACATGGGAAGCGGGATACACAGCAGACTCATAGAATGGCAGATGTCCTAAATAACACTCTGGCCTCAGAATCAGCCCTTAAGGCATTTGGATCTGGATGAAGAGCTCATGAGAGTATTTTAGGCATGGAAAGCCAAGACATTCTGGAAAAAAAAAAGACCTAAATGAAAGATCTCTGTGAGTGAGATCGCAGTGGAAAGAACGGGTCATCAAAAAAGGAGGTACCTTTCTTTGAAGGGAGGAGAGAACTTCCACTTTGACTATGACCTTGTCTAAACAAGAGAAGAGTTGGTGAACTCAAAAGGATTCCATAGCCTTGGAAACTCATGACTGGAGCATAGGGAGATTACTGACACCATAAACAAGAGTGTCAATTTGTTAAGTCAACAACAGGAGTCACTGTGCACTTATTCCTCATGTAGGATCTCTGTCCTTAATGTGCTGTACATTGTGATTTAATGCTATAACTAGTACTCAGAAAAAAATAATCTTTAATTATATCTACTGCTTCTCAGTTGGATTAGCAGGCAGAAGGATTGCAAGCAGAAATGGGACTTAATTCCAGGCCCTCTGATGTGGCAGTGATCATCCCAAGTTGCAGCATAACCTACTGTGTCACAATGTTCATCCCATTCTACCTTCAGTCTTTAATGTTAAGTCCATGCAGTAAACTTTCCTCACATATTTTTTCACTTCTAGAGTTTGTATTTGGCTCCCCCTTGTAGTTTTTAATGCATGTTCTGATATTTTTCATATTTCAGCCATTGCATTCATCAGATTAATCTTTTTATCTATATTTTCCATGTATTTATAATAGTTTTATCTGTTAATTCTGTGATCTGAATCAGCTTAGAATTTTTACTATTGACTTCTTTTCTTTTGTTAAGTTCCATTTTGTTGCTTCTTCACATTTTTATAATGTTTTATTGTAATCTGGGATTATTTATATTTTATTGAGGCCTTGGATTCTGTTATCTTCCTTGAAAGAACGTTTAATTTTTTCTGCTAGGCTTTTGGATTATTGGTTGAACATGTTGGGTCAATTAATCATTTGGTTTATACTTTATGACATACCTATTTTGGTTTCTTTTATTAGGCATATGGTACGTCACTTCATTCTGGGTTATGGCCTTTACTCATGAAGAATGGGCTCTGGAATGGAATTTCAGTGGGAAGTTCAAGGTGTTTTTAACCCCTCCTCCTTCAAGCGTTGTCTTCTATGTAGTGAGAATCAACTGTAAAATAGTATTAGCCTTGGTGGGTGGGGGTGGGGAGAGGTGAATACAAAGTTTGAAAAATTAATAATCTACAAGTGTAAATAAAAACATAGCTTTATTAGATATTTTATTGCACAGCCTCAAAAAATAACTTTTGTAAACATTGATCATTATCAGTAAATGAGGACATTCAGGCTAATGTAAAGTTAAAATAGGATACTTATAAAGCACTTATCACAGACGCTAGCATATTGGAAGGACTCACTAACTGTAAAGTGTCATCTATCCCATTCATTTAAATGCTGAGGTTTTATTAATTATTGATTTTGTTTCAAGAGCCACACAGTTATTAGGGAGGCAGAGACTTGACTTGTTAAGGGAAACAGCCTTTGTCTTAAAAATTTTGGACATTTTTATTAACTTTTCCAGATGACTAGGGAAGATTTGGTATTTGCTCTTCCTTTGCAAGCTGCATTGAAATCAAGAGATATTTGGTTCCAGATTTGCTACTCCTTCCTCATGCGATTTGGGAAAGTCACTTCTTCTTTCTAGTTTGTATTTATATGTAAAATAAGAGTATTCACTAGATCCTTAGAGCCTAATTTTAAAATAAAATTTTAAGGAGTCCCGCCGGCGCCATGGCTCAACAGGCTAATCCTCCGCCTTGCGGTGCCAGCACACCGGGTTCTAGTCCCGGTCGGGGCGCCGGATTCTGTCCTGGTTGCCCCTCTTCCAGTCCAGCTCTCTGCTGTGGCCAGGGAGTACAGTGGAGGATGGCCCAAGTGCTTGGACCCTGCACCCCATGGGAGACCAGGATAAACACCTGGCTCCTGCCTTTGGATCAGCGCAATGCGCCAGCCATGGCGGCCATTGGAGGGTGAACCAATGGCAAAGGAAGACCTTTCTTTCTGTCTCTCTCTCACTGTCCACTCTACCTGTCAAAAAAAAAATTAAGAAGTCCTATGTCAAGCAACAATTTTAACCCCCATCGCTCTAGGAAGATGTTAATTGAGAAGTTCAATAGAAAGGAGAAATGATACAGTATCTTGTACATAATCTCTGCCATTCTTATTTAGAAATCTGAAGAAAACACATGAAAACACACATGTATTCTCAAGACCGAAAGGAAAATTTTTTCTAGAGGCAAACTTAGGAACCAAGACGATTTATTCAGTACAGGATGTAAGTAAGAGTTACTGGAGCTAATCAGATGATTCTGTTTATCATGTTAATTAAATATCTACTGGGTATTTGTTCCGTATTTGAAAGTTTTTAGATGGGTTGGGCCAGGGAAAAAGTTTACTGAACTAGAAGCCATAGAGATGCATCAGAACGCTTTCCAAATATGCTCACCTGGGAGTTCAGAGTAGTGTGAAAGGAAATAAGGGGTAAGTGGCTCAGAAATGGAAGTGTACTTTGTGGGTCAGAAGCATGCATAACTTGGGTTTGGCTTCCATTGGCCATGCAAGAGAAGGGCCAGGTTAAAGGGAAGGAGCCAATTGTGAGTACTGAGAGCCAGAAACAAGCTAATTTTAGATTATAGATATTGGAGACAGAAAAGACCCACAGGTTTCTATTACCACACTCATTCTTGTGCCAGCTCAGGATGCATTTGATCAGAGAGAATATTAAATAAGATGTAAAACTGACCTCAGCCGAAGGTTGCTGTTGTGGGTTTGTTGTTAGCAGTTTTGCTGTGTGCTGCTAAGTGCATATACAAGGGTACTGTTCTTTCTGATGAGCTAAAGGGTAACGGGATATATGTAGGGATCAAACAAGAAAGATAAATCTAAGTTTCTACCAGCTATTGCTCTGGGCTCTAAAAAAACATTGTGAATAAAAATTAATTCAACTGGATACTACTTGGATCAATTCAAATACTTCTGCCTCTTTAAAAGAAGCTGGGATATTGCTATTTGAAATCATGAGGAAAATATTTTTGAAATGTCTTCACATTCTTTAGATAGTATGGTTGCTATGTTTTGTTCTTAGTATTTTTCATGTACAAGATTGGGGTTGTGGATAATATTAGATATCTTTGTCACAATATCTCACAAATATGGTTCTATAATGTCAGTCTACAGATGTTTTGAAAGATTTATATGCTCGCTTGGAAAGATTTATTTGAGAGAGAGAGAGAGAGAGAGAGAGAGAGAGAAAGAGAGAGAGAAGGAATGAATGAATGTTTTATTTTTGCTGGCACATTCCCCACATGGCTACAATGGCTGGGGTTGCTGTAGGCCTAAGCCAAGAGCCGGAGACCCATTCATGTCTCCTACTTCAGTTCAGTGGCCCAAGTACTGATCTATCCTTCTCTGCCTTCCCAGGTGTATTAGCAGGAGCTGTATCAAAGAAGAGCAGCTAGGACTGAAATCAGCAGTCAGATATTGGATGCTGTTATTGCAGGCAGCAGCTTAGCTCATTGTGCCACAACACTGGCCCTTGATCTGTAGATTCATACAGATCCACATGGGAGAAAAAGCACATATGAGTTTCCCATGATGCTAATTTTATTTAAAAATTGACCTTACTTCTGACTTTAGTTTCTTCCTATATTTAATTTTTAAAATAATATTTTTTAAGGAAAAGACAGTATTGGTACATGTATTTTTTAATCATCTTAATGGGCAAAATGAAAGCTAATAAACAGCCCTATTTAAATATCTCCACTAAAAAAACAATAAAGCTATGGCATTCAAATGTAAGGTACATCTTCTTCAGAACAGCCTGAGGTATATTTAAAACAAAATGGGAATATGCCTCAAACCTAAGTCTATACTGATTGCAAGATAATCCATTATTTTAGGTGTAACTAAGAAAGGAATCACCAGTTAATTATCCAAGCCATTAAGAGTAAGATGCATCCTTATGTCAGAACTGTTAATACATGAAAAATGTACCTTAAGACTCCATGAAATATGGTATATCATTCACTAAAGAGTATTCATTCCTCTAACATACTTACCATAACCACCACAACGTATTTGAGTTCTGACATTGAAGTTTCTGAGTGATACATTAGATCATGTCCTGTCTTCTTCATTCTTTCCCCAGTGCAGTATTTCTCCCAGCTTTTGAAGTTTTCCAAGTGATTTCTAGACATTTCTCACTTGATAACCTTATGTTTGGCTGTGCCAAGTGCTATAGCTACTTAAACTATTCTATAGCTGCAGACATTCAAAGCTCCGTGGGTGCATAACAGACTGGACAAGCACCTTAAGACATAGGATTTGAGTTTTTAACATGTGGGGTATCTTGTTTGGTGTCAGACACAATCCTAAGGCTAGGGTTTTTGGAAAGATAAAGGGTGAGAAGGACTCTAGGGATCAAAAGTAGGAATGATGAATTTAAGTTTCTGCTCATTCTAAATATCTCAAGACTTTCCCAAAGAGAATTGCTGAAATAACTTACACATTATTTAGAAAACAATTCAGCCTCTTCTCCAGCATCAAGTCTTAAACATCTCTCTTACTATGTCATTAGTATCCCAGTGGCAGACTTTTGGTGTGCCTTAAGTTGATGCACAAATCCCCTGGTTAGCATAATTTCAATTTTTGACATTGTAAACAACAAAGAAACCAAGTAGCTGTGTCACTGAGTGAGTTAGGCTAGTCTATAAAGAGGCAAACATAGGAATTTTGTTGTGAAAACCAGTTTCCCTTGTATCCAAAAAGCCCATCCTCTAGTAAATCATTATATAGAAGTTTCATTAAATTAGGACAATTTCTCTACTAGTAACATAAAACAACTTTTTATTAATTTATGTGTTCTCCAACTGCCTACTATCGATAGTAGCAATAAGGTTCAGGGTAAAAAGTGAAAAACTAGGTTAAAAAAAAAAACTGGGTCATGTCCCCTTACTCAAAAAACTCCCTTTGGCACCTTCACTGCTAAATATCTCCTTTTGATGATGTTGACACTTCATTAGAAATAGCAGAGAAATACCAATGATGCTTTGTGGAAATGTTAATAATCAGGAGACACGGCTTAGTTGCTCTTTTAGACAGTTCTAATAAGGAGTAAACATGCTCTCAATTGTGCATGTTAGCTTCGGAAAATAGCAGATAGGAAAGCCACGAGGCAATTATAAAACCAGCATGATACTGAAATAGCAATCTTGTTTGTGCCACAGGTTCAGGGGTAGGAAAGAATTTTAATATGCTGAGGATGGGGTTTGAACTCACATTCTGATGTGTGATGAAGTTGAAAGTATGTAACTTTGGATAAGAAAATGATCTGTAAGGAGAGGGGAAGGAAATTTGTGGCTTTTTTCCATTTGAAAATAATTATGGTTTCCTTTAGCCAACTCCAGGAGATTTAATAACTTTTTGTATTGGAGAAGGGTAACCCATGCCATATGGCTACCCCCTGCTTCTGTGTTCAAACTACAAATAGCACAATTTGGAAGCTGAGCACAATTTGTTCATTGTAAAATTCATGCTGTAATTCTTCTTTATATCTTAAAATTGTATTCAAGACCCCTTTCTGGCTCTTGAACTTCCTTAAAAATAAAACCAACTGCCTAGTATCTGAGGTAGTTGAGGAAATAACTCCTGAGTGAGTGAAGAAAACTGCCCCTTTTGGAGACCATTTCAAGATATCCTTTGACAAACCAACAACTTATTTTAATTATTGAAACAAATATTCCACCTCTCAGCCTGTGAGCAATGAAAGCATGCAACTCCTTGAACATCACTGCTTAGATACTGAGTGCTTTGTGAAGTCACATCACAAAATCGTTGTTTTGAATTTTCAACTAAAATTCAGCCATGGGACTTTACATAATTCCAGATTTGGAAATAGGGTCTTTGCAGATGTAATTAAGTATAGCTGAGATCACACTGGGTTAGGGTGGTCATAAATCCAACAAGACTGCTGTCCTTATAAGAGGGAAATTTCGATACATACTCACAGGGGAAGACAGAAGTGGAGATTTGAGGGGATTCTTCCACAAGCTGAGGAACACCGATTGCTGGATACCACACAAGCTAGGAGAGAAACTTATAGCAACTTTTTCATCAGAGCATCCAGACAACTTAATGATATTTCACATGTGAAAGAAGAAACTTTGGGGCTGGTGCCATGGCACTCTGGGTTAATCCTCCGTCTGCAGTGCCAGTATCCCATATGGGTGCTGGGTTCTAGTCCCAGTTGCTCCTCTTCCAGTCCAGCTCTCTGCTGTGGCCCGGGAAGGCAGTGAAGGATGGCCCAAGTGCTTGGGCCCCTGCACCTGCATGGGAGACCAGAAAGAAGCACCTGGCTGCTGGCTTCAGATTGGTGTGGCGCTGGCCATAGCGGCCATTCTGGGAGTGAACCAACGGAAGGAAGATTTTTCTCTCAATCTCTGTCTCTCATTGTCTGTAATTCTACCTGTCAAACAAATAAATAAAAATCTTAAAAAAACAAAAGGGTGTGTAGTTGGTGGTAATTCATTGTGGCAGTGCTAGGAAAACATTCAGTGATAATTGTGGCTAATAATGAATTGGTTCATAAATGGGGCAATCAAATATTGATTAACAATAAAGGGCTAAGATCAGAATCTTATGTTCTATGCCAATATTTGGTGAGTGGAAAAGAGGTAAGAGGGGAAAAAAACCAGGGAAGTACAAAAACAATGAAAATAATCTCTATTTTTCAAGAAAAGGGAACTCCATCAGTGTTAACTGTAATGAGAAGGTTAAGAACTAGAGAAATGGGACTGGCAGCATCTGGGACTTGAGGCACTTTCAAGAGCTCGTTTCTGAAGGAGCAACATTTCTTAGTCTTGAGGATGTGTAAGAACCACACACAGACACTGCTTAAAAAACAAGTCCCTTGCTATCTCTGTAGGGGATGGTTCTGTAGACCTGAGGTTGGGTTTGGGAATATACATTGTGACCAGTATTCTGGCTGATTCTGAGGCAGAAGTGTCTTGGACTTCAACTTGTGAAATATTGCTGTAATGGTAATGTCAAGAGTGTAACCAGAGTCTGTGGCATCTGAAACTAAAGCTATTTGAGCATCTTTGTCTAAGAAAAATAATAAAAATTAGGAATATAAAATTAGAAAAAGGGGCTGGTGCTGTGGCGTAGTGGGTAAAGCTGCCACCTGCGATGCTGGCATACCATATGGGTGCTGGTTCGAGTCCTGGATGCTCCACTTCTAGTCCAGCTCTCTGCTAAGGCCTGGGAAAGCAGAAGATGGCCTAAGCCCTTGGGCCCCTGCACCCACATGGGAGACCCGGAAGAAGCTCCTGGCTTCTCACTTTGGATCCTCTTAGCTCTGGCCATTGTGGCCAACTGGGGAGTGAACCAGCAGATGGAAAACCTCTCTCTGTCTGCCTCTCCTTCTCTTTCTGTGTAACTTTGACTTTCAAATAAATAAATAAATCTAAAAAAAATTTAGAAAACATATTTATAATGAGAAAAGAAATAAATCATAAACTGTCTTATTATCTCAAAATTTAAAGACATTTGATGATTCTACCACTTTTCTTTTAAATGTTTAGCTTCTTGGGTTTTTCTTCAGAACATAGATTTTATATAAATCTATGTAGTATCAATAATTTTGAAATAAAATTAATCTGAAATTAAAGCATGCTCAGGAACTATTCAAATATGCTTAAAATTGCCACATAATTGTGAATAGGTATTTTTTTGCTGTCATGGATGACTTCTGATGAATTGGTATCAGAATTTTGTCATGGGAGTACTTATTTCTTCTGACAATTTCTCTGTGGCAGTTTTGAGTGGAACATCTAGTATCTTACAGGAACAAGATATGTCAGATAGGCTAAGATATCATCTACTAATTTAGAAGGCATACACTGTGGTAGCTTAAACACAGATATATCAGTATTTATTGCAGTTCCACGGATGCCTGCCCAACAAAAGAGAATTCTGATTATTTTCATTATGGTCTCCATTAACAAGGGAAAAAAAGTACATTTTTAGTTGTATGTGTCAAATTAATCCAGAACTCTTTGTTAAGAGAGAGCCTGGATTGTGACTGAGTACCAATGAAAATGGAATTTCCTATTTATAAATTTCTACAGACTGCTTCTGACTCTGTACTTTCCAAATCTTGATTCGCCTCCATATCTGATTTCCATTAGGTACCCATGTTGCAATACAACCTCTGGCCCTGTGTCTTCATATCATGCAGCAAATTTTACCAAAATTTACATCTATGTGAACACATCGCCAGGGACACTCCCAAGGCCTTGGCCAGCGGGTTCTTTTGAGGAAGGGGCCCTGAAGCTTAAGCTTCATTAGCTTAATGTAAGATCTAAAACTTAATAACAGGAACAGAAGCTGGCCTGCAAAGGAGTCAGGAGGAGCGTCTGGTAGGTATGAGTGTGGTGCTTCCCAGGCCTCAGAGTTTTATAGGCATTCAGCAAATGCAGGCATGCACGTGTGCTTGGAGAGTGGTAGGCTCACAGGAAAAGGTTCTATTTATTGAATTGAATTGTCACATGTGGGAGTATGAACAGGAAAAAAAGGAAAGGAAGAAGATAAAAGGAATGGGAAAGACAAGGAGGAGAAGGAGGAGAGAAAGAGGGAGGCAGAGTGGGGAGCAGAAGGAGGAGGAGGAAAAGTAGGGGGGAGGTAAAGGAGAGAAAATGGAAAAGGGCGGCAGTTTTGGAATTTCTGATTACAAATCATAGGATTCTTGCCCTGCCTTCCCACTCCCGTGGCGTTGGTTTAATTTCCTTGTTGGGAAAGGCTGCCTTCCATCCTCTTAGAGTCCCTTTCATGGGCATCTCTTGGCAGTGCCTGGATGCCAGTCTTTGTATCTGCATCCGTGGTTGCTGGCAATGCTTTGTCCCACATTGGCACTGGGTCTTTACCTCTTCATTTTTCTACTCCCAGCTACAAAATAATTTCCTGCCTCACATCCCTTCTGGAGGAACTTCTGAGACAGTGAGGGAAGGACTAGGGGAAAGGCACAGTAATATCCAGGTTAAAAATTAGGCATGTAGGAAGCTTGAAACAGAGATTTCAATACAGATATTTTCTTGAGAAAGCAGAACATTAGTATTCTACTCTATGAAATCTATTAAACAAACCTAGAAATTCCTTTAGTGACAATGATTTTTCCCCATTATAAGTGTTAATATAAATGCTTTCTCAAGGTGAATCACTAAAGACTGTACTCTGTACTTTGGCTCTTGCGGGACTAGATCTTTTAATTTTGGAACTTGCGCTCTAAAAGTAACAACACAATCAGAAATGCCCACATTTTGCTATGTCCATATGCTGACAAAAAAATATTTGGGAAGAAAAGTGAAAAATTCACTCATTCATTTGGATGTTTCCAAGTATCCAGATGTTTGGCCTCATGTGCACAAAATGTTAGGTGACTAAATGATTGGGCTATTCATATGCCACGTGTTTGGCATTGTATGGATAGTTTCCGATTATACTTTCAGATAGGGAAGCATGATGTGTTTTATGTACTCATTTGGGACCCAAAGATAATGGTGACAAATGGATTTTCCCCTTTGGCCTCCATGGATACAGTTCAGTTTCATTGTGTTTTTCAGTCCCACAAAAATGCAGGTGCGGAGATTTTATTGCTTTTAAATCTCACAAAGCACTAAAAGATTTGAATGAGAAAAATAATTCAGTTCCAGCAGAAATCATTCCATTTCAAAGAATAAAATTTTCCTTTCTTTATTCCAGTAAATTAACAATAAAAATATATGAAATCATATTATCACTAAGTTTTAGAATAAACATCAAACTTGATTGTTTTCTTTTAAGGCAAAATGAAGATGAGATTGAAAAAGAAAAACTTTCAGTTAGTATCTTATTGTACTTTATTACTGTAACATGCTGTGATTTAGAAGAGAAAGGCTGGGCAATTTCAGCGATGTTTTCTGACTCCGTAAGTTTTCTGTTAGCCTAGCATCAAGTATTTCCTGGTGGGCTGGGCTATTCATTTTAAATTGATTATGTGTTCTTCATGGAGCTATAACAGAAAACTGGGGAAACATCAATTTAGGGACCAAGTTATGACAGAAAGAGACATGAACCTGTAATAATTTCCTTTAATATGACTAGTGAATTAATTCAACAAATATTGACTGAGTTGTTTCCATCTCAAGAGAACTTGCTTTCGTGTCTTGGGATAAGTAGAGTTGAAGAACGTAAAAATCATTCATTGCAGTTCACTCTAACTCAGAATATTGGGCAGGAACAAATAATTTTATAAGAACACACTGTAGGAAGAAATGGTACTTTCCAAATAGAAATTAATCAATTACAAATTATTTCCATTTGGTTAGAAAGGCAGAGAGTGAGAACAAGAACGAGCTTGAGAATGAGAGATACTAAGATCCTCCATCTGCTTGCTGGTTCATTCCTCAATGCCTGAAACAGCCAGTGCCTAGAAATTCAATATGGGTCACCCATGTGGGTGACAGGGACTCAAGTAAATGGGCCATAATCTTCTGCCCCTCAAGATATGTATTAGCAGGAATTTGCATTGGAATCAGAGGAACTTGTACTTGAACCAGGCACTCGAAAATGGGATGTGTACATGTCAAGCAGCAACCTAGCCACTGTGCCACACACTTGGCCCAAATGACCAATATTTTAAGATGTTGAGAGATAAAGGAATTACAAACATACTCTTTAGGAAAGGAATAGAAATCAGGAATCACTTATGGAAACATAATCTTTCTTCTATTTGACACAGAACTATTGAGGAAAAATGATAGCAAAACAAAGGTGGGAATGAGTACTATAGAGTTCCTTTTAAACTTGAATGATTTCAAAGTATATGCCAATAAGCACTAAAACAAGCCTTCAAGAATTCTTGTGAATTAGCAAGTATTTCAGTGATACAATGCCAATACTATTATAAATGCAAATCAAGACAAATTACAGAATGTTATAGATTTAATCATTTGAACTCTTCTAAATGAATCAAAGATCAAGTGCAAAGAGAAAAATCAATAACTACTGATGTGTTCTGAGAAACCGAGAAAAGGAAACACAGAACAATATGCGAAAGCTTTAGGGTAGATAGCTAGTAATCACAAGAGCTATAAAACAAGTCAAGAGATTGTGGCAAATAAATAAGTAACATTCTTTTTTTATATATATAAAGCTTTTATTTAAAGAATATAAATTTCCAAAGTACAGCTTATGGATTACAATGGCTTTCCCCCCCCATAACTTCCCTCCCACCCGCTACTCTCCCACCCGCTACTCTCCCCTATCCCGCTCCCTCTCCCCTTGCATTCACATCAAGATTCATTCTTAACATTGATCCTCAATCGTGTGTTGAAAATCAACGTAATATAGTAAGCATGACTCCCAGAGTATTTTAGAAGAGAACTGCTACATGATGTACTCATAGCAGACCAAAGTATCTTTGCTTCAAGGAAAAAACATTCTACTATGGAAATTTTTTTTTTTTTTTGACAGGCAGAGTTAGACAGTGAGAGAGAGAGAGACAGAGAGAAAGGTCTTCCTTTTCCGTTGGTTCACCCCCAAAGTGGCCGCTACGGCATTGCGCCGATCTGAAGCCAGGAGCCAGGTGCTTCCTCCTGGTCTCCTACGCGGGTTCAGGGCCCAAGCACTTGGGCCATTCTCCATTGCTTTCCTGGGCCACAGCAGAGAGCTGGACTGGAAGAGGAGCAACCTGAACAAAATCCAGTGCCCAAACCAGGACTAGTACCCCTGGGTGCTCGCGCCGCAGGCAGAGGATTAGCCTAGTGAGCCGTGGAGCTGGCCCTGGAAAGTTTTAATGAAGCTAAGTTCTCTTTTGCCAACATATTATTCAATTTAATAGAAATAAGGATAAGAAATATGTAGGTAAACAAACAAGTAAATGAGAGCATCAACATTAAAATGGTTATCATCACAATTATAGTAAACCAACTTGGTAATTTTTATACTCATCAAAACTTTTTATATTTTATTAACATATACAAAAAGATATTAATAATAAAATGCATATTTATACAAGTTGATCAAATGACCAAATAGGATGGTTAGAGTAAGGACATTAAAGGGACTATCATGTTCTGGAAATAGATTATGGAGAGACTTTGATTATGAGAAATGGCCAGGTGGAGATATCCATGGAGTGAATGACTGAATCAGGGTGTTAAACACGGTAGTTAGGGGAAGGTAGGGCAAGAAAATGTAAAACCAGTGAATTGGGGTGGCCCAGACATTGTCAGTACTCAACATCCATTGTTCTAATATGGGATGCCAGCGATGCAAATGGTGGCTTAACCTCTCTGCCACAATGTAATCCCACACCCTTATTTTTTCTAGATGCCTACTTTAATGTCTTAACATCATTTATTGAACAGTCTAGCACTACTTATTTGAGATAGCATCTTTATCATATATTAAAATTACATATGCATGAGTGCTTGCATTTGGATCCACGTTTGAACTATTTTTTGTCTACTTATTACTATTAGTGCTTTTAATTGTATTTGTGTAATATATAGAAATTAAGCATCATTAGCATTATTAGCAAAATTAGCATCATTGTGAATTCAAGTTTCTCCTTTCAAGAGCTAAGAGCTATCTGTCCATTTTTTCTCCCCAAAATTTTGTTCTAATGCTCAATTGCATTTGTCTGCTAATTCCAACACAATGCTAAATCATAGTGGAGATACTGATCATCTTTCTTTGGCTCTTATCTTTGTGGGAATTCCTCAGTTATGCATAATATTGGTTTCAGATAAAAAGTCTTTTCTCATCTATACATATTATCAACCACTAAAAATCAAAAATGGTTCTAAATTTGTCTTTTAGCTTATAAGCAGATTACTATTATATATATTTTCTTCACAGATATATTAAAATGATAAAGCATATTATTAGATGAATCATTTCAACAGATTCTCTATACTGAACTATTGGAATAAATTCCACTTATTCTTGGTGGATCATACTTTTAATATATTGCTATTATAATACATAGGCATTTTTATTGTATACACAAGGAAGACTGGCCTGTAGTTTTAAAATGTCTTCCAAATTTTAGAATTATTGTTATATTCACTTCATAACATAGGAATTTTCTTTTTTTTAGTGCTCTGAAACAATACATATGCCTTTAGAATTATTTGATTTTTAAAGATTTGTTACTCTGTGAAACCATTTCAGCCTGGAGCTTTTTGGGGGGCAGTAGAAGAGTTACTGTTATCTTTCTTTTTCTTTCTACTGATATTACTTTTTAGTTTTTTTTTTCAGTTTTGATAAATTATGTTTTCTTAGAAAAGTAGTCATTGCATCTAGTTTTCAAGTATTTTTATTGGTAGTTATTAATTTCTTATGATTTTTAATTTCTTCTGTTTTATGAATACTCTTTATAATTTCGTTTTTTAAAGATTTCATTTATTTATTTGAAAGCAGTGTTACAGAGAGAAGGGGAGAGAGAAAGAGAGTGAACAAAATCTTCAATCTACTGTTTCACTCTCCAAATGGCCACAGCAGTCAAGGCCAAAACCAGGAGCCAGGAGCTTCTTCTGGGCTTCCACAAGGGTGATAGGGGCCCAAGGACCTTGGCCATCTTTGGCTGCTTTTCCAGGCACATTAGTAGGGAGGATTAGAACAGCTGGGGTACAAACTGGAGCATATATGGGATGCTGGCATCGCAGGAGGCAGCCCTTACAATTCCATTTACAAATATTTTCTGTTCATCTTTCCTAATTAGCTTTGCTTGTGATTTATTTATTTATATTTAAGAGATATCTTATTTTTTTTTTTGTTTTTCTATTTTCTAAGAATAAAATGTCTTTACTAATTGCTTCCTTTTTTGTTTATTTTCATGATATTTTTCTAAATTTTGGGATCAGATTTTCAATTTATTTTTAATTATTTTTATTGATATGGTTTTGGAAAGATTTGATTTATTTGAGAGAGTTACAGAGAGAAGGAGAGACAGAGAGAAAGGTCTTCCATCTGTGGTTTACTACCCAAATGACTGCAACAGCCGGAGCTGGACTGATCTGAAGCCAGGAGCCAGGAGCTTCTTCTGGATCTCTCACACGGGTGCAGGAGCCCAAGAACTTGGGGCATCCTCCAGTGCTTTCCCAGGCTATAAGCAGGGTGTTGGATTGGAAGAGGAGCAGCCAGGACTAGAATTGGGGCCCATATGGGATGTTGGTGTCATAGGCGGAGGTCTAGCCTACTGTGCCACGGCATCAACCTGACATGTTTTTAATTCCAAACATTTTCTCTAAACAATGTTTTAACAGAACTTTAGAGACTTGATATACAGTTATGTTACTATTGCTTTCTGGAAATTCTGCTTATGAGTATTAACTTTCCAGATAGAGGAGCCTCCTACTTTATTTTGTATTTAATTTCCAAAATTATTACATTTGAAAAAGGTATATTCTCTTTTCTTATGATGGATAGTTCAATAAATATTAATCAATTTTACTTATAAAAATTGTGCATGTAGATGTTTTACGTCCTTATTTTTTTCCACTTAGCTTTCATGAAATAAGAAGAAATTAAAATATCTTGTTTGTGTTTCTATTTATCTTTGCATCTCCTATATTTTCTTCGTCATGATTATAGTTTCTATGTTAATTGATATTATTACCTGAAATTTTAAAAAATATTATTTGATAGAGAGAGAGAGAGAGGGAAGAAGGGAGGGACCGGGAGAGAGGGAGAGAATATCGAGCTCACATCAGTTGGTTCACTTCCCAAATGCCTGAAACAGCAGTGACTGGACTGTCCTGTAACAGATAATCAGGCACTCAGTCTAGGTCTCCTACCAGGTACTCCAACGTGCCATGTGGGCATTTTAATTGGGTCTTAACTGCTAGGCCAAAGGCTTACCCTCTCACATGTAATTTTCAAAGTATTAAATGGGATTTGTATAACATGGAATCACTTTTGCTGTGTAGCAAATGAATTCAAAATTGGTGACTTAAACACTATTAATTTTGTTTCCCATTCTATAGGTCAGTTGGCCAGTTCTTGTCTGGTACTCTCCCATGTCTATTGCCAACTTACAGGTTGAGTTGGAAGCTGAAGCATCTAGGAGAACTGTCAGGGCTGCTAGGCCATGCATCCTTCATCGTGTAGCAGGCTAGTGTAGGATTATGTGGCAGGCCCAGTGTGCTGAGAACAGCAAGAGCAGAGGTTGCCAGGCTTCCTAGGGCCCAGGCCTAGAACTCACATGGTGTCAATTCTATTGCTCTTCGTCAATCATAGCAATTCACAGAACTGTTTCAGATTAGCGTGGCTGTATCCCAGAAGAAATGGACTCTGTTTCTTGATAGATGGAACTGCAAAGTATTGCCACTTTTTTTTTTTTTTTTTTTTGCAATCAAACACATTAACTGTACCTTGACTTTGGTAGCTGGATTGTAGAATATAGGGATTGCTTTCAGGGGGAACAGTGAGAAGTTCATTACTAAAGGCTTGAACTACAATAGTAGCAGTGTGGACAGAGAAATAATGAGTATTAGTTGCACGTGAGAATTGAATTGAGGACCTGAAGCTTTCATTATCTGTGATTTCTTGCTCAGATGATGTGTGAATGGTAATCCTACCCATGCGTCATCCTCTTCCACCACTAGGGAGAATAATATATCTATGGATCAGTCAAATTTGAAATCATTTATAAAATCACATTTCTAAGGCCAGGCCCTAATGAGAAGTGTAAAATCAAATCCCGTCCTAGTGATTACACACTGCCTTTTGATGTTTGTTTTGATGGCTCCGCTGGTCATTCCTTATATTGGAGTGGTAGATTTGGGCATTGGGGTGGAAGTTGGTAGAGAAGACTTTTTATTCTGTATTTGTTTTAGCCATTCAGGTAACAGAATTCATCCTGGAACTGGTATAGATCATGGGAATGTAAAACAAAGTGCCCCAAGTACAATAAGGCATTCTTCATCTTTTTATTCTGGCAAGAGGCTAGCAGCTAATGTATGTTGAGTATCGATGGTATATCTGACACCATTCTAAGTGCTTTATGTATTTCCAGTAAGTTAATCCTTATAATAATACCTACTGGGGCTAATATCATCATTTTCGTGGAACAGTCTAAGAAACAGACAAAGGGTACCAAGCTATGGATTTTCGGCATCTGGATGCCTGGGTTTGGATATGAGCTCTGCTACCACTCTGGGAATACCGAGGGCATTGGAAGTGCAGTAAAACAAAACAAAAACCAAAAAATACCCAGCAGAAATGATTGTATTCTTTTCTTAGCACAATGCTTTTTGCGAAGGGCTAAGCCAGATGGCATTTGGAAAAGTTGTAGTGTGAACTATAATACTATATACTTGGTATATAGATAATTTACTCTTTATGATATTCTAGTCTTAAAATCCACATTTGACTTTGTCAGCCTTTTCTGGTGAAGTCCATGTCGCATTATAGATATTTGATCTTTTCTCTGAGAGATTAGCATTATTCACCTGAATCAGTTAAATACATTTCTGCCTTTATATCTCTTCCTTGGTATTGCTGCTCTCCAAGCAAAGACTTATTTTGAGTAACAAAAACGTCCTTTTCTAATGAGTTGTTAACCCCCTTGGCTTATTTTGGACCAATTGTATCTAGGCCATGGTTCAGACTGGCTCATTACTCTGGAGGCTAATACTAAGATTTGGCTCTACATTATATTATTAAATAAAATAATCTTTTTCTTCTTTTGAATAATTATCCTATCAATAACAAATAACATCAACATCAGTGCATAACACAGAGAAAGATCAGTGAAAAATATCTTGAAAACTCTTGGGGAAATATCCAATCTTTTGTTTGTTATGATTGGTGATGCAAACTGATTACATAACTCACAATCATTTGTGTGGTTCATGTGCCATTATGGATGGGGGTTGTATGCACTGTGGGTTAAACTAGGTCACTGACCACCTTGGAAGGGAGGAGGTGAGGTTGTGATTGGCCAACAAGCATAATCATATTTGCTCCTGAATACAACAGAGGAGACATATCATGCCCAACTTGTGTGTCACCCTGGATTCTTGCCCTACCCTGGAGCACTGACCAGAAGTTGCTGTCAACACCCAGCAAGTATCTCTGGTCATTCACTCAATGAGCAGACATTTCACTAAGTTCAAAGATAAAATCCATCAGAGGAAAAAACGAAAAGTAATTCCACAAATGACAAAAATAAATGCAGAAATTAAAGGAAAAATAAGGAAGACAACATGACTCCCCTAAGGGAACATGACAACACTTCAATATTAGAATGTAAAGACAAAGATATTGATGAAATGACTGAAAAGGAATTCAAAAGAATTTGAAGCAATAAGATGCAAATTCATGAGTTAAAGAAATCCATACATGTCATGGAAGAAAAATTTTCCCAGAGGACTGAGATTTTGAAGAGAAAAAATATTAGAAATGAAAATTTTAATATGTGAAATAAAAAAAGGAAAGCCTTAACAACAGACTTGGTAAGGCAAAAGAAAATATCTGAACTAGAGGACAAATTTTTGAAATATCCCAGTCAGACCCAAAAAAGAAAAGAAATTACAAAATTAAAAAAAAAACAATAGTTTTTACGAAATACTATCAAATGATCCAACATATGGGTCATAAGAACCTGAAGATGTAGACAGAGAGAACGGATCAGAAGGCCTATTCACTGAAATAATAACAGATAACTTCCCTAATTTGAAGAAAGAAAGATATTCATGTACAGGAAGCACATAGACCTAGTAGACATGACCAGAAAAGACCTTCACCAAAACAAATTGTAAACTTTCAACAGTAAAACATAAAGAAAATATGCTAAAATGTGCATGAAAGAAACATCAGATTGCCTTCAGAGGATCTCCAAACAGCTGATTTCTCATTAGAAACCTTACAGGCTAGGAGAGAATGGAGAGACATATTTCACGTTGTAAAAGAAAAAATACTGTACCCTGCAAATACTGTTATAAAAGTAAAATACACATTGTTAAAGAAAACATACTGTACCCCAATGGCTCTAATTTATGAATGAAGTTGAAATAAAGACCTCACACAACAAACAGAAATTGAATTTGTCACTGATCATCCAGCTTTACAAATGACAGATAAGGATGTGTTACACACAGAGACATGGAAAGATCATCATTACAAAAGAATGTGAAAGCAGAAAATCTCCCAGTAAAAGGACAAAGAAAATCCAATGTAAACAATAGGAATATTTATGTAGAAATGGCTAGACAAATTTGTTATTTATTAATAATAAACTTGAAGAATGGGCCATCAAAGAAGGAGGTACCTTTCTCTGAAGGGAGAAGAGAACTTCCACTTTGACTATGACCTTGTCTAAATAAGATCGATGTCCGCAAACTCAAAAGCCTTCCATAGCCCTGACAACTTATAACAAGAGCCTAGGGAGATCACTGATGCCATAAACAAGAGTGTCAATTTGTTAAGTCAACAATAGGAGTCACCGTGCACTTACTCCTCATGTAGGATCTCTGTCCTTAATGTGTTGTTCAATGTGAATTAATGCCATAACTAGTACTCAAACAGTATTTTACACTTTGTGTTTCTGTGTGGGTGCAAACTGTTGAAATCTTTACTTAATATATACTACATCGATCTTCTGTATATAAAGAGAATTGAAAATGAATCTTGATGTGAATGGAATGGGAGAGGGAGCAGGAGTTGGAGGATTGTGGGTGGGAGGGAAGTTATGGGGTGGGGGAGCCATTGAAATCCATAATGCAAAGCTGTACTTTAGAATTTTATATTTACTAAATAAAAGTTTAAAAAAATAGTAACCTTGAATGTAAATGGCCTATGTTCACCAATTAAAAGATACAGACTTGCTGAATGGATTAAAAAACAAGACTCATCTATTTGCTGACTATAAGAAACACACCTCAACAACAAAGATACTTACAGATTTAGAGGATGGAAGCAGATATTTCTTTTTTAAATTTTGTTATATATATACTTTTTAATGATCAAATTTGTATAATTAGCATACATTACTTCATATATTAAAGATTTATTTGTAGTGTGAACTATCAGAAGGCTTTCTTCTATTTAGAAAAGACAGTATGTTACTGTTAACTATTATTATGCAACTGTGTAACAGAACACCAAGAGGATTGTTTATACAATAAGGAAAGAAAGTACTTTTTAATTCAATAAAAGTAAAACTTTCTGAGGTTTGATTTTTTGATCTATCTACCTCTATATTTTTTTGAGAGAGTTAACTTTGGAGAAGAACCCAGGAATGGTGCATCTTTTTGAGCACTTTGTCATTACTATAGCTTATGAGACATAGATAATATCAACCACTTAATACATTAAATTGGGTAAATATTTGTGAAGTTTTAATATCAACTCTTATAATCCAACTTTTTAAGGATAGAGGTCTGGCATGGGAAGTTAGTGCACAGTGACTCCTGTTTTTATTTAATAATTGACACTCCTATGTATGATGTTAGTGATTGCCCTAGGCTCTTAACATGAGATGCCTACGCTGTGGAAGCATTTTGAATCCACAGACTCATTCCATATTTAGACAAGGCCATGAGCAAAGTGGAAGTTCTCTCCTCCCTTCAGAGAAAAGTACATCCTTCTTTGATGACATCCTATTTCTCTTGGGATCTCACCCACAGAGGTTCTTCATGTAGGACACTTTTGCCACACTGTTTTGATTTTCCATGCTTGAAGTATTCTCATGGACTTTTCAGCCAGACCAGAATGCCTTAAGGGCTGATTCTGAGGTCAGAGTGCTATTTAAAGCCATTGTCATTTTATGAGTCTTCTGTATGGATTGATTCCCATATTGGGGCATTCACTCTTTTTAAATTCTTTCTATTATTATTACCAAACATTAATTCCAATTTATATAATCAACTTAACAATTAATCCTATCTATATGATCACTTTATCACTTAATCTTATTCCCATGCTCACTCTCTTACTCATAATGCTATTTTTACCACACAGCTTAAAGGGTTTTGGGGTCCCATGGTAAGTTTATAAATTTTACCCTTAAAAGTAATTTCATGGGAATGTATGAAGAACTATACAGGTTTGCAGATGAAAACTTCATACAATTCACAGCTACAAAACTTTAGGAACATGGTGATTCTTCCCAACATGCCTAGCCTCCCACCCATGCTCCCACCGCACATCCCCCCCCCCTTCTCACTTTTGTTTTTTGCTAAGATCTACTTTCAGTTAACTTTATACATATATGATTATCTCTATTTTGAGTAAAAGTTCAACAGATTATGAGAAAGAAGAAATAACAAAAGAAAAGGAAAAAATGAAAAAAGGCAAACTGTTCCTCAACAGTTAAGATAAGAGCTGTTCAAAATCATTGCTTCTCATAGTGCCAGTTTAACTTCTATGGATTGCCTTTTAGATGCTCTATTAGTTCCTGAAGGTCAGGAAGAATATATGGTATTTGTCCCTTTGGGACTGGCTTATTTCACTCACTAAGTATGACATTTTCTAGTTTCATCCATTTTGTTTCAAATGCCTGGATTTCATTTTTTTTTTTTTTTGAGAAATAAAGCAACCTTTGTTTATTTTTTTAAAAGACGTACACGGCTGATCTGTGCTAATCATAACATTCTGAGGAAAATAAAAACAATATCCAACATTTCTAGCCAATAAATAATACCCTGTTTTACTCATTCTGTTTGCCCAAGAAAAAGTAGGAAAATGAGAAAACTGGATAATGCATACGGATTTAAAGGTATCAGACATGGTATTTCATTCTGAAAAACGGAAGACATAGATGGGGAAAAATGGCCAACACAATGACTAATGAATGACATTTAGAGGTTTACACAAAAGCTTTACAAACTTGACAGATTAGAACATTTTTCAAGTCTCTAATTATAAGAACAGCAGCGAAATGTAAGACAATGGAAATTCTCCATTTAAAACTCTGCTGTTTTATTAGGAGTAAATGCAAGACAACCATCAGTGGAGATCCAGAAAATCCAGATTCCTGTGATATTTGAGTCTATGTACACTGGCTTTAAGTTTCGTGTTCCCTCATTCTAGGTGTGAATTGTACCTTCAGCTACAACAACCTGCAAGCGTAATGGACTACAGTGGCTGGCTGTAGAACCAGGCTCACTGCATTACAGCTACAGCACATCATCAACTCCATCTGTTATTAAAATACCCAAACCAGGCTCAGGTGCAGTGCACTCTCTCACGTTATAAACACATTGCACACCAGAATCACAAAGTACAGAAATAAAGACAAATTGTGGCATGAAGGGTATGATACTTTATTTAAAAAAAAAAAATCTGTCCCACACTGATCACCCTGACCAGCACTCACATGATAATGGCTTTTCTCTTGGGTATTAACATTGCAGTATTTTTATATACTGAAATGTTTCAATAGGACCAAGAACGTTAGAGGGTAAAGATCTTAGATGAAAATGAACACTAATAATTCTGGTGTCCTACCCAGCAGAATTAATTTAACCCCTTGTGAATCAGTGGCATTGTAACGGCATGTAATTATGAAGAACCTCCATTCTCCTAGAAGTAGGCAGTGTGACTGTTTACTTCCTTATACTTTCATTTTTATGTTTTTTAAACTTAAGCTATGTCCACCCTGGCTAAAGCACAAACATACAGGACACCTCAAATAACTTCCATGCTACCATTGCACAAATTTACTGATTTTACTAAAAAAAAAAAAGAGAGAGAGAAAGAAGAGAAAAAAAATCAAACTGCCATCAAAAGAACAAGGTATATGACTTTCAAATCATTGGAAAAGTATAGTGCTTACTTGTCCCATACAGACTCAAACTTAGATTAAATGCTATAATTATAACCTCCAAATTTCTGCAATAAAATTAATATTTTTATGTATCAGTTTTGTTTATAGAACTATATTTTGCAACAGATGAAAAAAATGTTAATTTAGAGAACGACATATTTGGTGACAGTTGCACGTATCTGTAGTAAAGACAAAGCCACGTGATGTGAAATCTGGCTCTCAGTAAGCTAAGGTACAAAATTTGACCAATGATCAAAATTACAATAATTTGATGTGAAAAATCCAGCCCATGAGAGTCCTTTTTCAAAAGGGCAAATGTGCTGTTGAGTGACTGTTCCAGTAACCTTTCCCTGTTGTGACTGTCTGCAGATGGAACCTCTTCCGGTCTCATCACCACTCACCAACAGCTCAGGCTAACCCCCTTCCTCTGGGTCACCATTTCAGTACCCAGGAGTTTCTGAGGCAGTGGAAGATCAACTTTATAGGAACAGTAGATACTTGAACCTTTCAGTGACAGTTCTGAAATCTGTAAACTCAAGAATCACATTATTAAGCTCAGCAACTATAAAAAAAAAAAAATTGAGATCCTGGTACTTCAAGCCAGCAATCTCTTTGTGCTTTTTAACTTAAGCTGCTTTTGAATCTTTTTGGTATTTATCAACCATTTATATTTCCCTTGAAACAGTAAAAGAATATATTTAAAATAATTTTTAAGGGTAAAAGTCCTGCGGGGTGGGGGCTTAGGAATACTATTTAAAACACATTATAAATCATTATTTTTTTTCCTTCAGCATCTGGAATAGTAGAAATTATTTCTGGTCCCTCCTTAGATCAACCAACACCACTTTGCATCACGTATAACACTGAAATTTACAGACATCCCTGAAAGTTTTTGATTAAGTAAACGAGTGAATCACAGTGGAGTCTCGATCAGTTAACAGTGTAGATCCATTAAAAGAAGAAAACTGAGTATTAAATCTTCAATCTAAAAAAGAGAAAAAAAAAGAAAAACCAAACCCATCCAAGAACTGAAACCGAGTGTGTGTTGTCACTGATCCTGTACTTGCATCCTCTGATTGATCAGACTCCTCCTCTGCCTGTCGCAAAACAAGTCTGCTGAAATCTTCACGTCAAGTTCTCAGGACACCTGTGTGAAGAGGCTATGCTACTGTCGCGTCTACAGGAAGATGGTGGCAGGTGGCACCGTGTCTTCCCTAATGGATTTCACACCCAAAGATGAACTTCAAGTCTCCCTCCTCAGCACTCACCAGCATCTTAGCAGGAGATAACGCTTGCTGTGCAAATTGATGACAGCTGATCCTCCCATCCCAACCCCACCACCAACATGAGGTTATCATCAGTTTGTCATTGTATGCACTGTCTTTCACTCTTTCAATCAGAGACGATGTGGCTTACTTAAAAAGGGGAGGTTTGGGGGGAGAAAAGAAAAACCAAGAGTCTAAAGGCACAAAGTCGCATAGCTGCTCTAGTTGGAGTTTGTAAACAGAGAATAGGTTGAATTTAGGTAATCCCAATCTAGGTGAGTAAAAGGCATCCGCAGCAGGCTTGGATCCAGCCAGCTTCTTTGAGACCCTTCATGGGTTTTGAGGTCTACAAAGTATGCACTAAAATACCCATACTTGAAAAAGCAATAAGGCAAATAGTATAATCATTATTCCAAAAGTTACAATGGTAGTGTAGGCATACATAGTATAATTTAGTTACAATGCGTGGTACTGTTCCTATTATATAACCATATTAACTGTTTCTTTCCTACATAATTATATATTCAGCTGGGTTTCAGTTGAACACAAAACCATCCTTGTACCACCACTGATAGTTGGCAATAGCTCTTTGATAGCAGTTTTTATTCTGCTGTAGAATTATCCTTGAACTGGAAAAAAAAAAGAAGTCCACAATCCAATGACCAGTCATTAAACACTATCATATTTGTGAAGAGCTTCTTCCAACTTCTGGGTCACTTTTTGGAAAAATATTATTTGCTGTTGTAAGAAATGCTGCATCTGTGATTTAAAGTCTCTTACTCGAATTTGATGGAAGTGGTGGATTTCAGCCAAAGTGGCAAAAGAAATAGTGTTACAGCGGTCCTGGATCCCGTCGGCCTTCTGGACTTCCATCTTCCCCTCCTCCACGTGGCGCCTACTCTCCTTCACTTTGGTAAGAGCTCCTTTCTGAACGTGGATGATGTCCGGGAAGTTGGCCAGGTGCCCCTGATAGAGCGCTAACAGGTCCATGACCGGGTCCAGGTCCTGCCTGGGCTGCTCGGCGAAGAGCTCGCTGATGGCGTCGTAGGCATCTCCGGTGAAGGCGATGGCCTGGTTGAGGCCCGCCGAGAAGGCCTGCTGGTCCAGCTCGAAGGCCTGGCTGAGGCCGCGGAAGGACTGGCCCACCTTCTGGTACTCCTTCTTGAAACCCGTCACCTGCTTGCACGCGAACTCGTTGGCCGTGTGGTTGAGCTGCAGCGCGCTGTCGTCCATCTTCTTGGTGAAGCACTTGAAGCCGTCGATCTTGCTCTCCACCTCCTGCAGGTCCAGCGCCGCGGCGGGCGGCGTGCTCAGCGTCAGGAAGAAGTTGGCGCCCACCATCTCGTCCTTCTCCGCCTTCCGCTTGCCCTGCTTCAAGGCCTTCTCGTCCGTGCTGCTCGGGCACGTCAGGAAGTGCTGGAAGACGTCGCACTGCGCCAGCACCGGGTGGCTGGCCATGTGGTTCATCCACCAGATCAGGCCCTTCCTGCGCTTGGAGATGAAGTCCTCCTCGAAGCGGCCCGTGGCCTGCTTCTCGGGCAGGTGCGGCACCGAGATGACCGGGAACTTCTCGGCCAGGCGAGCATACAGCCAGTCGAAGTGCTTGTAGCGCCGGTGCACCGGCACCTGCGTGTGCGTGGGCACCAGCTTGTAGGAGATGTAGCTCTTCATGCCCTTGAACTTGGTCTGCTTGGTGGGGTCGTCAATGGTACACTGGAACGGGTAGGGGTTCTCCTGCCACTCGGGGCCGTAGGGCCCCAGCACCACGCACAGCTTGTCGCCGTCTTTCACGAAGCCCGACGCCTCACCCAGCACGAAGGCCTCCCCGCCCGACTTGACGAAGGTGGAGAAGCGGTTGAGGTTGCGGCTCACCGTGGCCGAGCTCTTGGCCCCCGACGCGTGGTGCTGCGCGGGCGCCGGGCCCCCGCGCGCGCCCAGCGAGAGGTCGGAGCGCGTGGACAGGCGGTAGCGGCCCGCCGCGCCGCCGCCCGCCGACGACGAGCCGTCGAGGTCCGGGTAGGCGCCGCTGCCCAGCGCGCCCGGCTCGTCGGCCACCGTGGAACTGTCGTCCCACTCGTCGTCCCAATCGTCGTCGCTGCCCTGGCTGGCCTGGTAGTCGCCGCCGTACAGCGGCTGCTGGGGCGACGGCTGCAGGGCGCCCCCGCCGTACGGGAAGCCCGCGCCCGGCAGCTGGAAGGTGCTCGGCGGCGGCGCCTGCTGCGGCTGCAGCAGCGGCTGGAAGGCGTCGGGCGGCGCGGTGGGCAGGGGCTCGAAGCCGCCCGGCGGGACGTTGGCGTAGCGGGCCGGGGCGCCCGGGCCGCCGTCGCCCAACGGGCCGGGCTCGGGGGCGCGGATCACCTGCACGTACGAGGCCGGGAAGAGGCCCCGGTCGCCGCGGCTGTTGACCCCCTCGAGCCAGCCCTCGATGTCCTGCTCGCTGCACAGGCTCAGCACCTCGTGCTCCCTCAGCGAGATCTCGCCCGGGTTCTCCGACCGAAAGTCATACAGCGCCAAGGGCGTGCAGCGCCATGGTCCCGGCGCCCCGGGCGGGCGGTCGCGAGACCGGCGCCCTCTCGCCCTGGCCCGTCTGACGGGGCCCCGCGGTGCCGCCCGCGCCCTCGCCCTGGCCCCCTCCCGCGCGTACTGGAGCTCCGAAGGCAGCGCGCACCCCGCCGCCACGGCCAGCTGGTCGCGCCCTCCGCGCCGCGCGCAGCCCCGAATGCCGCTCTGGGCCGCGGCCGGCCGGGGGCCTGGGTTTCATTTTTTTAAAACTGCTGTGTGGTATTCCATGGTGTACATATCCCATAATTTCTTTATCCAGTCTTCAGTTAATGGGCATTTGGGTTGATTCCATGTCTTAGCTATTGTGAATTGAGCTACAATAAAAATGGGGGTACTTACAGCTCTTTCATATGCTGATTTTATTTCCTTTTGGTAAATTCCCAGGTGTGGGATGGCTGGATCATATTGTAGGTCTACATTCAGATTTCTGAGGTATCACCATATTGTTTTCTAAATTGGCTGGACCAATTTACATTCCCACCAACAATGGGTTATTGTTCCTTTTCCCCTACTACCTCACCAGCTTTTGTTGTTTGTTGATTTCTGTATGAAAGCCATTCTAACGGGGGTGAGGTAAAACCTCATTGTGGTTTTGATTTACATTTCCCTGATGGCTAGTGATCCTGAACATTTTTTCAGGTGTCTGTTCATTTGTATTTCCATTTTGAAAAATGCCTTTTTAGGTCCTTTGCCCATTTGTTCACTGGGTTATTTGTTTCATTGTTGTTCAGTTTCTTGATCTCTTTATATATTCTGCTTATTAATCCTTTATCAGTTTTATAGTTTGCAAACATTTTCTCCCATTTTGTCAGTTGCCTCTTCACTTTGTTGAGTATTTCTTTTGCAGTACAGAAGCTTCTCAATATGATGTAATGCGATTTGTCAATTTTGGCTTTGATTGCCTTTGTCTCTGGGGTCTTTTCCAAAAATTCTTTGCCTATGCCAAAGTCTTGCAGATTTTTCCGTGTTCTCTAACAATTTGATGGTATCAGGTCATAGATTTAGGTCTTTAATCCTTGTTGAGTAGATTTTTGTATAAGGTGTAAGGTAGGAAACTTGCTTCATACTTCTTCATGTGGAGATCCAGTTTTCCTAGTATAATTTGTTGAAGAGACTATCCTTGCTCCAGGGATTGATTTTGGTTCCTTTGTCAAAAATAAGTTGCTTGCGCCAGCACCATGGCTCAGTGGGCTAATCCTCTGCCTGCGGCGCCAGCACATCGGGTTCTAGTCCTGGTCGGGACACTGGATTCTATCCTGGTTGCCCCTCTTCCAGTCCAGCTCTCTGCTATCGCCCAGGAGTACAGTGGTGGATGGCCCAAGTGCTTGCGCCCTGCACCCAGATGGGAGACTGGGGGAGGCACCTGGCTTCTGGCTTCAGATCAGCACAATGTGCCAACCCCAGTGCGCCAGCCCGCGGCAGCCACTGGAGGTTGAACCAATGGCAAGGGAAGACCTTTCTCTCTGTCTCTCTCTCTCACTGTCTACTCTGCCTGTCCAAAAAAAAAAATAAGTTGCTTGGATTGATTTCTGGCATTTCTATTCTGCTCCATTGGTCTACAAATTTTTTTTTTTTGTAGCAATATCAGGCTGTTTTGATTATGACTACCCTGTAGTATGTCTTAAAATCTGGTGTCGTTATTCCTCTGGCTTTGTTTTTGTTCTATAAGATTGCTTCAGCTATTTGGGGTCTCCCGTGTTCCATATGAATTTCATTATCATTTTTTCTGTATCTTAGAAGAATGTTCTTGGTATTTTGATTTGTATCACATTGAATCTGTGAATTGCTTCTAGTAGTAAGGATATTTTGATGAGATTGATTTTTCCAATCCATGAACATGGAAGATTTTTCTATTTCTTTGTATTTGCTTCTATTTCTTTCTTTAATGTTTTGTAGTTCTCATCATAGAGATCTTGACATCTTTGATTAAATTTATTCCAAGGTATTTATTTTTTTGTTAGCTATTGTGAATGGGATTGATTTTAGGAGTTCTTTCTCAGCTATGGCTTTGTCTGTGTATATAAATTTTGTTGATTTTTTTTTTTGTGTTGATTTTATGTTCTGCTACTTTACCAAACTCTTCTATGAGTTCCAGTGGTGTCTTGGTGGAGTCTTTGGGTCCACTATATATACAACCATGTCATCTGTTAATAAGGACAGTTTTATTTTCTCCTTCCCAATTTTTATCCCTTAGATTTCTTTTTCTTACATAATGGTTCTGAAACTTCCAGTACTATATTGAATAGCAATGGTGGGAGTGGGCATCCCTGTCTGGTAACAGATCCCTGTGGGAATGCTTCCAACTTCTCCCCATTCAAAATAATGCTGGCTGTGGATTTGTCATAAATTGCCTTGATTGTGTTGAGGAGTGTTCCTTCTATACTCAATTTGCTTACAGTTTTAATCATGAAAGGATGTTGTATTTTATCAAACATTTTATGCATCTATTTGAGATAATCATATGATTTTTTGTATTTCAATTTGTTATTGTGATGTATCACACTGATTTGCAAATGTTGAACCATCCTTGCATACCAGGGATAAATCCCACTTGGTCCTGGTGAATGATCTTTCTGATGTGTGGTTGAATTCGATGGGCTAGTATTTTGTTGAGTATTTTTGTATCTATGTTCATCAGGGAAATTGGTCTGTAGTTCTCTTTCTCTATTGTAGCTTATTCAGGTTTAGGAATAAAGGTAATGCTGGCTTCATACAAAGAATTGGGGAGGATTCCCTTCCTTTCAATTGTCTTGAATATTTTGAGAAGGATTGGAGTTAGTTCTTTAAATGTCTTGTTGAAGTCAGAAATGAAACCATCTGGTGCTGGGCTTTTCTTTTGTTGGAGGGTCTATATTATTGATTTCAATTCTGTCTTGGTTATGGGTCTGTTTAGGTTTTCTATATCTTCATGGCTCAATTTAGGTAAGTTATATGTGTTCAAGAGCCTATTTATTTCTTCTAATTTTCCCACTTTTTTGTCATACAGCTCTTTGTCGTAATTTCTGATGATTCTTCTTATTTCTGTGGTGTCTGTTGTTACATTTCCTTTTTTATCACTAATTTTATTAATTTGGGTCTTTTCCCTCCTTTTTTGGTTATTTGGGCCAATGCTTTGTCTAGTTTGCATATTTTTTCAAATGATAAGCTCCTCATTTTGCTGATCTTTTATATTATTATTTTTTTGGTTTCTATTTTGTTTATTTCTTCCTTAATTTTTTATTTTCTCCTACTTGGTTTTCATTTAATTTGCTGTTATTTTCTAGGTCTTTTATATGCATTGATAGCTTATTTATTTGATGCCTTTCTAAATTTTTAATGTAGGAACCAATTGCTATAAACTTTCCTCTTAACACTGCTTTGCTGTATCCCATAAGTTTTGATATGTTGTGTTGTCATCTTCATTTGTTCCCAGAAGTTTTTAGACTTCTCTTTTGATTTCTTCTGTGACTCATTGTTCATTCAGGAGGATGTTGTTTAATCTTCATGTGTTTTTATATGTTCTTGAGATTCCTTAGTTTTTGATTTCCAACTTCATTCCCTTATGGTCAGAGAAGGTGTGTGGTATGATTTCTATTGTTTCTTTAATTTGATGAGACTTGCTTTATGGCCTCACATGTAGTCTATCATAGAGAAAGTTCCATGCAATTTTATGAAGAATGTGTATTCTATGGATTTTCTGTGTAATGTTCTGTAGATATCTTAAATCCATTTGGTGGATAGTGTTGATTAACCCTATTATTTCCTGGTTGATTTTCTGTCTGGTTGATTTGTCCAATGATGAAACTGGGGTACTGAAGTCTCCCATTGCCATTGTAATTGAGTGTATGTATCCATTTAGATTCATTAACATGTATTTTAGGTAGCCAGGTGTCTTGTTATTAGGTGCATATAGGTTTATAATAGTCATTTTTTCCTGTTGAATATATCCCTTGACCATTACATAGTGCCTATCTTTGTCCCTTTGAACTATTTTTTATGTTAAAGTCAATTTTGTCTGATATTAGGATTGCTACCCCAGCCTTTTTGGTTTCTGTTATCTTGGGATATCTCTTTTCCATCTTTTTACTTTCAGTTTGCAAGTATCTTTCTTGGTGAGATGTGTTTCTTGTAGGCAGCAAACATATGGATTTTTTTAAAAAGACTTACTTTATTTATTTGAAAGACAGAGTTAGAGAGAGAGGTAAAGCCAGAAACAGAGAGAAGTCTTCCATCTGTTGGTTCACTCCAAAAATGACTGCAATGGCTAGAGTTGAGCTGATCCAAAGCCAGGAGCTTCTTCCAGGTCCCACATGGTTGCAGGGACCAAAGGAGTTGGGCCTTCTTTTACTGTTTTTCCCAGGCCATAGCAGAGAGCTGGATTGGAAGAGAAAAGCTGGGGCTTGAACTAGAGCCCATATGGGATGCTGTAAACTAGTATAGCCATTGTGGAAGACAGTATGGATATACCTCAGAAAGCTGAAAATAGGAGTACCATATGAGCCAGCAGTCCTAGTTCTGGGAACCTACCCAAATGAAATCAGTATATGATAGAGTTATCTGTATCTCCACATTTATCCAGTGAACTGATGACTGGATAAAGAAATTATGGTATGTATATGTATATATATATGCACACATACACACACACACACACACACACACACACACATATATATATACACACACACACATACACACATATGGATCTCCATGTCCAGAAGTATGAAACAAGACCCCTACCTTATAGCTGTAGTCATATTAGAAACTTGAATGGGCTTTGGAGTCAGACGTGGTTTAAATTCTTCTATCTAACAAACTTCTTGGCCACTCACAAGTTACTTATCTCCATTTTTGTCTGTAATGATAATATAGCTCATAGACTCATCTGATTAATATTTTTAAAATATTTATTTTTTGTATTTGAAATGCATAGTGACTGAGAGACAGAGAGGGAGAGAGGGAGAGAGGGAGAGAGGGAGAGAGGGAGAGAGGGAGAGAGAGAGAGAGAGAGAGAGAGATAACTTTCATCCACTCATTTCATTCTCCAAATGGCTAGAATGGCTGAGGCTGGGCCAAGCCATGGCCACATTGGTGGCAAGGGCCCAATGCTTGGGTCATCTGCTGCTTTAAAAGGAAAAAATAGCAAGGAGTTGGATTGGAAGCACAACAGCTGGGACTTAGACTGTGTTGCAAGCAGCAGCTTAACCCATTGTACCACCATTCTGGCCACACATTGTGAATATTTAATGATGTATATATTTAGGAGTCAGCTTTGTAGTATAGATGGCAAAGCTGCCACCTGTGATGCTGGCACGCTATATGATCACTGCTCCATGTCCCTGCTGTTACACTTTCCATCCAGCTCCCTGCTAATGGCCTGGGAACAGCAGAAGAAGATGGCACAAGGGCTTGGTTCCCTGCCACCCATGTGGGAGACATGGATGTAACTGCTGGCTTTGGCTTGGCACAGCCCAGCCATTATGGTCATCTGGGGAGTGAATCTGTGGATGGAAGGTCAATATCTCTGCCTCTTCCTCTTGCTCTGTAACTCTGACATTGAATTAAAGAAATAAATCTTTAAGAAAATGAGATGTATTTAAAAGACTATTGTACAATACACTGAGCACAAGGTAAGCCCTGAGTTAATGTTAGCTATAATTTACATTAGGTATGAAAACAGGCTGCTCAGAAAATATCTGTCAATTGTCCTAGAAATAGCAATTTTGATACATGGCAGTTGAAATGAAACAAATCATTTAATAAAAACATACCTTAGAGAAGATGTATGTAAATCCAAGAGTCAGGGGGTGAGAATAGGAAAATAAGGATATGTTTTTATTTTCCTGTAACCAATATATTTTTTTTCATTTTCAATTATCTTTATATACAGAAGATTGATTCAGTATATACTAAGTAAAGATTTCATCAGTTTGCACCCACTCAGAAACACAAAGTGTAAAAATACTGTTTCAGTACTAGTTATAGCATTACTTCACAATGGACAACACATTAAGGACAGATCCCACATGAGACATAAGTACACAGTGACTCCTGATGTTGATTTAACAATTTGACACTCTTGTTTATGGCGTCAGTAATCTCCCTAGGTTCTAATCATGAGTTGCCGAGGCTATGGAAGCCTTTTGAGTTCAACGACTTCGATCTTATACCGACAGGGTCATAGTCAAAGTGGAAGTTCTCTCCTCCCTTCAGAGAAAGGTACCTCCTTCTTTGATGGCCCCATTCTTTCCACTGGGATCTCACTCACAGAGATCTTTCATTTAGGTCTTCTTTTATTTTTCCCCAGAGTGTCTTGGCTTTCCATGCCTAAAATACTCTCATGGTCTCTTGAGCCAGATCCGAATGCCTTAAGGGCTGATTCTGAGGCCAGAGTGCTATTTAGGACATCTGCCATTCTATGAGTCTGCTGTGTATCCCACTTCCCATGTTGGATCATTCTCTCCCTTTTTTATTCTATCAGTTAGTATTAGCAGACACTAGTCTTGTTTGTGTGATTCCTTTGACTCTTAGACCTATCAGTGTGATCAATTGTGAACTGAAATTGATCACTTGGACTAGTGAGATGGCATTGGTACATGCTACCCTGATGGGATTCTATTGGAATCCCCTGGCATGATTCTAACTCCACCATTTGTGGCAAGTCTGATTGAGCATGTCCCATATTGTTATTCTCCTCCCTCTCTTATTCCTACTGTTATATTTAACAGGGATCAATGTTCAATTAAAATTTAAACATCTAAGAATAATTGTGTGTTAATTACAAAGTGCAACCAATAGTACTAGAATAAAACAGAGAAAAAATACTAAAATGGATAAAGTATTACATTGTACAACAACAGTCAGCACAAGAGCTGATCAAGTCATTGTTTCTCATAGTGTCCATTTCACTTCAACAGGTTTCCCCTTTGGTGCTCAGTTAGTTGTCGCCAATCAGGGAGAACATATGATATTTGTCCCTTTGGGACTGGCTTAATTCACTCAGCAAGATGTTTTCCAGATGCCTCCATTTTGTTGCAAATGACCGGATTTCATTTTTTGACTGCTGTATAGTATTCTATAGAGTACATGCCCAATAATTTCTTTATCCAGTTTAGTGTTGATGGGCATTTGGGTTGATTCCATGTCTTAGCTATTGTGAATTGAGCCATAAAAAACATTACTGTGCAGACGGCTTTTTTGTTTGCCAATTTAATTTCCTTTGGGTAAATTCCAAGGAGTGGGATGGCTGGGTTGAATGGTAGGGTTATATTCATGTTTCTGAGGAATCTCCAGACTGAATTCCATAGTGGCATACCAGTTTGCATTCCTACCAACAGTGGGTTAGTGTCCCTTTTCCCTCACATCCTCGCTCGCATCTGTTGTAGGTAGATTTCTGAATGTGAGCCCTTCTCACCGGGGTGAGATGAAACCTCATTTTGGTTTTGATTTGCATTTCCCTGATTGCTAGTGATCTTGAACATTTTTTCATGTGTCTGTTGGCCATTTGGATTTCCTCTTTGGAAAAATGTCTGTTGAGGTCCTTGGCCCATCTCTTAAATGGGTTGTTTGATTTGTTGTTGTGGAGTTTCTTGATATCTTTGTAGACTCTGGTTATTAATCCTTTTTCTGTTGCATAGTTTGCAAATATTTTTTCCCAATATGTCAGTTTCCTCTCCTGACTGTTTCTTTTGCAGTACAGAAACTTTTCAATTTGATGCAATCCCAAAAGTTAATTTTGGCTTTGACTACCTGTGCCTCCAGGGTCTTTTCCAGGAAGTCTTCGCTGTGTCAATATCTTGCAGGGTTTCTCCAATGATCTCTAATGATTTGATGGTGTCGGGTTGTAGATTTAGGTCTTTAATTCATGTTCAGTGGATTTTTGTGTAAGGTGTAAGCTAGGAGTCTTGCTTCATGCTTCTACACGTGGAAATCCAGTTTTCTTAGCAGCATTTATTGAATAGACTGTCCTTGTTCCAGGAAATGGTTTTAGATCCTGGATCAAATATAAGTTGGCTTTAGATGATTGGGTTGATTTCTGGGGTTTCTATTCTGTTCCCTTGGTCTATCCATCTGTTTCTGTATCAGTACCATGCTGTTTTGATAACAACTGCCTTGTAGTATGCCCTGAAATCTGGTATTGTGATGCCTTCGGCTTTGTTTTTATTGTACAAGATTGCTTTAGCTATTCAAGGTCTCCTGCATCTCCACATGAATTTCAGCTTAATTTTTCCAGATCTGTGAAGAATACTTTGGTATCTTGATTGGTATTGCATTGAATCTATAAATGGCTTTTGGGAGAATGGACATTTTGATGATGTTGTTTCTTCCAATCCATGAGCATGGAAGATTTTTCCATTTTTTGGTATCCTCTTCTATTTCTTTCTTTAAGGTTTTGTAATTTTCATCATAGAGACCTTTAACATCCTTCGTTACATTTGTTCCAAGGTATTTGATTGTTTTTGTGGCTATTGTGAATGGGATTGATCTTAGAAGTTCTTCCTCAGCTGTGGCATTGCCTGTGTATACAAAGGCTGTTGATTTTTGTGCACTGATTTTGCATCCTGCTACTTTTCCAAACTCTTCTATGAGTTCCAATAGTCTCTTAGTAGAGTTCTTTGGATCCCCTAAATAAAAAATCCTATCATCTGCAAAGAGGGATAATTTGACTACTTCCTTCCCAATTTGTATTCTTTAATTTCCTTTTGTTGCCTGATGGCTCTGGCTAAAACTTGCAGAACTACGTTGTATAGCAGTGGTGAGAGTGGGCATCCTTATCAGGTACCAGATCTCAGTGGAAAGGCTTCCAACTTTTTCTCATTCAATAGGATGCTGGCTGTGGGTTTTTCATAAATTGCTTTGATTATATTGAGGAATGTTCCTTCCATACCCAATTTGCTTAGCGTTTTCATCATGAAAGGGTGTTGAATTTTATCAAATGCTTTCTCTGAGTCTAGTTAGATAATCATATGGTTTTTCTTCTGCAATCTGTTAATGTGGTGTATCACATTGATTGATTTGTGAACATTGAACTATCCCTGCATACAAGGGATAAATCCTACCTGGTCTGTGTGGATGATCTTTCTGATGTGTTGTTGCATTCTATTGGCGAGAATTTTATTGATGATTTTTGCATCTATGTTCATGAGGGATATTGGTCTGTAATTCTCTTTCTCTGCTGCATCTTTTTCTGGCTTAGGAATTGAGGTGATGCTGGCTTCATAGAAAGAATTTGGGAGGATTCCCTCTTTTTCGATTGTTCTAAATAGTTTGAGAAGAAATGTAGTTAGCTTTTCTTTAAATGTCTGGTAGAATTCAGCAGTGAATCACTCTGGTCCTGGGCTTTTCTTTGTTGGGAGGGCCTTTATTACTGTTTCAATTTCTGTCTCAATTATGTGTCTATTTAGGTTTTCAGTGTCTTCCTGGTTCAATTTAGGTAGGTTGCTTGTGTCCAGGAATCTATCCATTTCTGATAGATTTCCCTGTTTGCTGGCATAACACTCTTTACAGTAATATTTGATGATTCTTTTTATGTCTGTGGTGTCTGTTGTTACATTCCTTTTTCATCTCTGATTTTATTGATTTGGGTCTTTTCTCTTCTTTTTTTAGTTAGTTGAGCCAGTGGTTTGTTGATTTCATTCATTTTTTCAAAAAACCAGCTCTTCGCTTTTTTGATTTTTTGCATGATTTTTTGGATTCAATCCTGTTGATTTCTTCTCTGATTTTAATTATTTATCTTCTCCTACTAGATTTGGGTCTGGTTTGCTGAAGTTTTTCTAGATCCTTGAGTGCACTGAAAGCTCATTAATTTGGTGCCTTTCCAATCTCTTTGTGTAGGAACCTATTGATATAAACTTTCCTCTCAACACTGCTTTTGCCGTATCCCATAAGTTTTGATGTGTTGTTATCCTCATTTACTTGCAGAAAGTTTTTGATTTCTCTTTTGATATCTTCTATGACCCAGTGTTCATTCAGGAGCATGTTGTTCAGTCTCCATGTGTTTGCATATGCTCTAGAATTCTTGAGTTGCTAATTTCCACCTTCATTCCATTGTGGTCTCAGAAGCTGCATTGTATGATTCTAATTCTTTTAAATTTGCTGAGACTTGCTTTATGGCCTAGCATGTGGTCAATCCTAGAGAAGGTTCCATGCACTGCTGAGAAGAATGTAAAATCTTTAGATGTTATCGAAAGTTTTGTAGATATCTGTCAGATCCATTTGGGCAATAGTGTCAGTTAGCTTCTGTTTCTTTGTTTATCTTCTGTCTGAATGTTCTGTGTATTTCTGAGAGTGGGGTATTGAAGTATCCCAGTACCATTGTATTGGAATCTAAGTCTCCCTTTAAGTCCCTTAGCATTTCTTTTAAATAAACTGGTGCCCTGTAATTAGGTGCATATACATTTATAATAGTTACATCTTCCTGTTGAATTGATCCCTTAATCATTATATAGTGCTCCTCTTTGTCTTCCTTAACAGTTTTTGTGTTAAAGTTTATTTTGTCTGATATTAATATAGCGACACCTGCTTTTTTTCATTTCTGTTGGCATGGAATATCTTTTTCCAGCCTTTCCCTTTCAGTCTGTATGCATCTATGTTGGAATGATGTGTTTCTTGTAAGCAGCAAATAGATGTAAAGAGCAAATAGTTCCTTAATCCATTCAGCCAGTCTGTGCCTTTTAACTTTAGAGATCAGTCCATTAACATTCAATGTGACTATTGATAGGTAGTGACTTTGCCCTGCCATTTTCCCAAAGATATTTTCTAGTGTATGCTTTGAGCTTCCTATGATCTTTTACTGATAGGTTTTCTTCCTTTACCTTCTTTCATATTGATGGCCGTGTTTCTGTGTTTCTGAGTGTAACACATCTTTAAGCATCTTTTGCAGGGCTGGATGAGTGCTGACAAATTCTTTCAATTTCTGTTTGCTATGAAAGGTCTTTATTTCACCTTCAGAGCTTTGCAGGATATAATATTCTGGGCTGGCGGTTTTTCTCTCTTAGCACCTGGGCTATGTCTCGCCATTCCCTCCTAGCCTGTAGGGTTTCTGGTGAGAAGTCTGCTGTGAGTTTAACTGGAGATCCTCTGAGAGTAATCTGACATTTATCTCTTGCACATTTTAGAATCTTTTCTTTCTGTTTCACTGTGGTGAGTTTAATTACAACGTGTCGTGGTGAGGATCCCTTTTGGTCATGTTTACTAGGGGTTCTATGAGCTTCCTGTACTAGGATGTCTCCATCCTTCTCCAAACCCGGAAAGTTCTCTGCTAGTATCTCATTGAAAAGGCCCCTAATCCTTTCTCTCTCTGCATGCCTTTAGGAATTCCTAGAACTCGAATGTTGGTTTTTTTAATAGTATCCTGTAGATTCCCAACAATATGTTTTAGATTTCTAATTTCCTCTTCTTTTCTTTGGCTCTCTTCTGTTTCACTGACTCTGTTTTTAAGACTCTCTAATGTGTTTGTCATTTGATCTATTGAGTTTTTCATTTCATTTTGATTTCTCTTCACTATCACACTTTCCTTTTCTACTAGTTTCTGCATTTCATTTTGGTTCCTCCTTAAGATTTCATTTGCACGAGAGAGATTTTCTATCCTGTCCAGTAAGGATTTCTGTAGTTTAAGAATTTGCTTTTGAAAACTTCTAAATGTTCTTATCATAAATTTTTTGAAATCTGTATCTTGCATTTCTTCTATCTCATCATCTTCATAATCTTGGCTTGTGGTGTTTTGTTCATTTGGGGGCATCATAATGTATTTGTTGATCTTGTTCCCTCAGTTTCTGTGTTTATTGCTTGGCATTTTGGAGGAATTCTTTGAATTCTTCTTCCTTTTTTTTTTTTTTTTAAATCGATTAATTTTTTTATTTTTTTAATTTTTTTATAACGCTTTTATTTAAAGAATATAAATTTCCAAAATACAGCTTATAGATTACAATGGCTTCCCCCCCCTTAACTTCCCCCCCATCTGCAACCCTACCCTTTCCCACTCCCTCTCCCCTTGCTTCACATTTAGATTCATTTTCAATTCTCTTTATATACAGAAGATCAGTTTACTATATATTAAGTAAAGATTTCAACAGTTTGCCCTCACATAGCAACACAAAGTGAAAAATACTGTTGGAGTACTAGTTATAGTATTAATTCACAATGTATAGCACATTAAGGACAGAGATCCTACATGATATATTTTTTTTTAAAAAAATTGATTAATTTTCTAGGCAATTTCCAATTTAACACCAAGATTTTTTTTCATTTTTAATTATCTATATACAGAAGATAGATTCAGTATATACTAAGTAAAGATTTCATCAGTTTGCACCCACACAGAAACACAAAGTGTAAAATACTGTTTCAGTGCTAGTTATAGCATTACTTCACATTGGAGAACACATTAAGGACAGATCCCACATGAGACGTAAGTACACAGTGACTCCTGAAGTTGATTTAACAATTTGACACTCTTGTTTATGGCATCAGTAATCTCCCTAGGCTCTAGTCATGAGTTGCCAAGGCTATGGAAGCCTTTAGGGTTCGCTGACTTCAATCTTATTCCGACAGGGTCATAGTCAAAGTGGAGGTTCTCTCCTCCTTTCAGAGAAAAGTACCTCCTTCTTTTATGGCCCCATTCGTTCCACTGGGAGCTCACTCACAGAGGTCTTTCATTTAGGTCTTCTTTTTTTCCCAGAGTGTCTTGGCTTTCCATGCCTATAATATTCTCATGGGCTCTTGAGCCAGATCTGAATGCCTTAAGGGCTGATTCTGAGGCCAGAGTGCTATTTAGGACATCTGCCATTCTATGAGTCTGCTGTGTATCTCGCTTCCCATGTTGGATCATTCTCTCCCTTTTTGATTCTATCAGTTAGTATTAGCAGACACTAGTCTTGTTTGTGTGATCCCTTTGACTCTTAGACCTATCAGTGTGATCAATTGTGAACTGAAATTGATCACTTGGACTAGTGAGATGGCCTTGGTACATGCCACCTTGATGGGATTGTATTGGAATTCCCTGGCACAATTCTAACTCCATCATTTGGGGCAGTTCCGATTGAGCATGTACCAAATTGTACATCTCCTCCCTCTCTTATTCCCACTCTTATATTTCACAGGGATCACTTTTCAGTTAAAATTTAAACACCTAAGAATAATTGTTTGTTAATTACAGAGTTCAACCGATAGTACTAGAATAAAAAAATTACTAAAATGGATAAAGTATTACATTGTACAACAACAGTCAGCACAAGAGCTGATCAAGTTACTGTTTCTCATAGTGTCCATTTCACTTCAATAGGTTTCACCTTTGGTGCTCAATTAGTTGTCACCGATCGGGAGAACATATGATATTTGTCCCTTGGGACTGGCTTAATTCACTCAGAATGATGTTTTCCAGATTCCTCCATCTTATTGCAAATGACCGGATTTCATTGTTTTTGACTGCTGTATAGTATTCTATAGAGTACATGTCCCATCATTTCTTTATCGAATGTATGCTATGAATTCCCTGTGATCTTTTGCTGTGAGGTTCCCTTCGTTTACCTTCTTTCATGTTGATGGCCGTGTTTCTGTGTTTCTGTGTGTAACACATCTTTAAGTATCTTTTGCAGGGCTGGACGAGTGGCAACAAATTCTTTCAATTTTTGTTTGTTATGAAAGGTCTTTATTTCACCTTCATTCACAAATGAGAGCTTGGCAGGATATAATATTCTGGGCTGGCAGTTTTTCTGTCTAAGTACCTGGCCTATGTCTCGCCATTCCCTTCTAGCTTGTAGGGTTTCTGTTGAGAAGTCTGCTGTGAGTCTAATTGGAGATCCTCTGAGTGTAATTTGACGTTTCTCTCTTGCGCATTTTAGGATCTTTTCTTTCTGTTTCACTGTGGTGAGTTTAATTACAACGTGTCGTGGTGAGGACCTCTTTTGGTCATGTTTACTAGGGGTTCTATGTGCTTCCTGTACTAGGATGTCTCTGTCCTTCTCCAAAACTGGGAAATTTTCTGCTATTATCTCACTAAAAAGGCCTTCTAGTCCTTTCTCCCTCTCCATGCCTTCAGGAACTCCTAGAACTCGAATGTTGGGTTTTTTAATAGTATCCTGTAGATTCCCAACAATATTTTTTAGATTTCCAATTTCCTCTTCTTTTCTTTGGTTTGACTGTATAGTTTCCTGTGTTCTGTCTTCTAAGTCCAATATTCTCTCTTCTGCCTCATCCATTCTGTTTGTAAGGCTCTCTAATGTGTTTTTCATTTGATCTATTGAATTCTTCACTTCATTATGATTTCTCGTCACCATCACAGTTTCATGTTCTACTAGTTGTTTCATTTCAGCTTGATTTCTCCTTAATATTTCATTTTCACGAGAGAGATTTTCTACCTTGTCCATTAAGGATTTCTGTAGTTCAAGAATTTGTTTTTGAGTACTTCTTAGTGTTCTTATCAATTTTTTGAGATCTGCTTCTTGCATCTCTTCTATCTCATCATCTTCGTAATCTTGAATTGGGGTGTCTTTTTCATTTGGGGATGCCATAGTGTCTTCCTTGTTCTTATTACCTCGGTTTTTGCGTTTGTTGTTTGGCATATTGGTTTCTTCACTGTGGTGTTTTTTTCTTGTTATACTATGACTCTAGATTAAGTGGACTGCCTGCTTTTGATGGAGCCTTAGAGGCTTGAGATGGGTGTGGCCTGAGAGCTCTGTTTGGTTCCTCAGGGTTGAGGGTGTGTCAAAGGAGACACTCCCAGGCTAGGCGTGGTAAATCTCTCTCTGTTACTTTTTTTTTTTTTTGGTCCAAAAGGGAAGTAATTCCACACAGCTGAATGGAATTGGGGGTGGTTAGCAGGCGAATGATATACCCACAGGAGCTAGAGATCGGAAGCTCTTTCCCAAGGACCAGAGAGGGAATCTTTGCGGCCCTTTGTGTGGGCTGAGATTCTCCTGTAGTCTCCCACTGGGCTGCCAAGGCTACTGAACTGTAGCGTCTCTGGAGAGTACTCACATGAATTCGTGATTTCCGTGAGTTCTCTCCCCCACCGTCTCTTTTTTCACAGTCTCAGTTCATTAGCACCACACATTCATTAGGTTCTAATCTCCTGTTATTTCACCCCTCCCACCCAGAGTCAGGTTTTTCTGCTAGGCTTGGGGCCGGTGCCCACCCGAGGTCGCCCTGCTTATGACGTATTCCAAAATGGCGCCTGCTCTTTGTCTTGCTCACCTTTGAGAGGTGAGCGGAGAGAGAGAAGCTCATGTCCGTATGGGTCACTTTTTTTTTTTTTCCCTCTCTCTCTCTCTCTTCTAGTTAGCCTGGTGAACTTTTCCCCGTAGGGTTTCAAGCCTTGTTCGCTCTAGGCTCCCTTTTCCGCTTCCCTGCTGGTAATTCGGGCTATTGATGTTCTGCTCACCTCGCGTTCCAGCGCTGGTGTGTTGAATCTGCTGCTGGTGTCCCAAACTGCGGGCTCCCACGCTCTCCACGCAGGTCCACTGTGAATCTCCAGTTCCGGAAGGGTTTTCTCTGCTGTTTCTTCCCCTACTCTTCCTTGAACCTGCAGTATCTCCACTTTTATTAAACTGTCTCTCCCCAGACTATCGGTGTGCTCCCTTCCTATTCCGCCATCTTGCCGCTCTGAATTCTTCTTCCCTTACTGTTTTTTTTTTTCTTGTTATACTATGACTGTGTTAATTGGGCTGTCTGCTGTTGGAGGAGCCTTGGAGGCTTGAGATGGGTGTGGCCAGAGAGCTCTGCTTAGTTATTCATGGTTAGGTGCGGTAGATCTCTCTTTTTATTTATTTATTTTTTCCTCAGGAGGGAAGTAATATCGCACAACTGAGCAGAATTGATGTTAGTTAGCTTCCAATCTCTGGCTTCTGTGTGCATAGCATTCGTCTGCTTTTTTTTCCACAGTCCACCCACAGAATCTGTCCTGCCCACAGTGTGCGTTCAATTTCTCCTGTAGTCTCCCTCCGGATGCCAAGGTAACTGAATTGTAGCGTCTCTGGAGAGTACTCACGTGACCTCCGTCAGTTCTCTCACCCACCTCAGTTCATTAGCTCTATCCTTTCACTAAATCCTAACCTCCTGGTATTTCACGCCCCCAGAGTCAGGTTTTTCTGTTTGACGGAGTCTGCGCTCAGCTCCAAGTTCGCACACAGCCCTGATGCACACAGCTCTGATGTAATGAACACCTGAGGACAAGCACCTTTTATGTATATCCAGAATGGTGCCTGCACTTTGTCTCTTGCTCGCCTTTGCAAAGTGGGCGGAGAGAGAAACCTGTCCACACTGGTCCCCTCAACCCTTTCTCTTTCTCTTCTCTCCTGAAGTTAGTCTGGTGATCTCCCCCCTGCGGCGCTTCAGGGCTAGTTCCCTCTCTGTCTGCCACTTCCCCAGCTAGTGTCTCAGGTTACAGAGCTCACCTCCCCTTCCAGTGCAGATGTGTAGACTCGAGCCGTGAGCGTCCTTGCTCTCCCCGCAGGATGTCTGTGTCACCTCCACTAGATCCAGAGGAGTTTCCTCTGCATTTTCTCCCCCTGGGTCTTTCCCTATATTTACTGTAATTTCTCTTTTATCAACCTATCTTTTCCCGGACTGTCAATGCGCATCCTCACTATTCCGCCATCTTGGCTCTGCCCACCAAAATTAATCTTAGGACCTGAGAATCAGCTCTAGATTTAGCTTTGAGGTGCTTGGGAGAGGAAAGGCAGCTATTCTGCTGTCAACTGAAGGAGCTGGACCATAAATTGGGGCCATAAATTGAAAGCCATATGTGCCTAGGATGTTTCTGACAAATTGCATCTTGATCCAAAGATTAGGGTCCTAGAGAGGAGTGGATGTCTTTGTGCCAGACATCACATCTAAATTCAATAGGCTTTTAAATAGGCAATAGGCCATTCTACACTTACACCTTTTTCTTCTCAACATTGCAACAGAGGAAATACTTATGCAATGTATTCTATTGACAAAATGCTAAAACAAGCAGTGAAATGTAAAATGCTAAACCTAAAATTTATGAAACAAATTTATTTATTCATTCACTCCTCTACTTTTATTTGTAAGGATTTGAATAGATAGCAATTGGAAGAGGGGCCAGTGCTGTGGCACAGAGGGTTAAGCCATTGCCTGTGATGCTGGCATCCCATAATCAAGCACTAGTTTGAGCCCTGGCTGCTCTACTTCCAGTCCAGCACACTGTTAATTTACTTGGGAAAGTAGCAGAAGATGGTCCAAATATTTGGGGCCCCTACCACCCACATGGGGGACTGGGATGGAGTCCTCCACTCCTGACTTTAGCCCAGCCCCAGCTGTTACAACCATTTATGGAGTGAACCAGTAGATAAAAGATCTCTGTCCCTCCCTTTCTCTCTGTCATTCTGCCTTTCAAATAAATAAATTAAAAATTATTAGAAGAGATTTTTTGCCTTTTTCCATAGAATGTACTGACAAAGAATATGTTCATTTACCCCCTAAGGCATTGGTAAAACATATATATATATATATATATATATATATATATATATATTATTGTTGAATTTTTTCAAGCACTTGAAGAATACCAATTCATGGGAGTCTCCCTTCTCCTTCCCCCACCATATCCAAATGGAGTCTGGGAAATATTAAAAAGCATTGTGTAGTCACTAATTTTTAGTGAAAATTTCTAGTCATATTTGGGCATAAGAATGACATTTTTTGGATTCTAAAGAAATGACTATGCCTTGGCTTCCAATGACATTTGGAGATAGAGAGGTAAAGTAGGTTAACTTTCACTGACCCAAGCATTCTCTTTTCATATACATTAAGACTCATTCTGGTTAACATGTTTTTAGCAACTATCTAATTAAATGTTTGAAGACTGATTTACTTTGATGCAATTACCAAGTTTATTTATTTATTTTCTATTTATAGCTTTTTACATGCAGCATACTGATGTCAGAACCCCTTACCTGATGCCAAGGACAACAGAGAACTTGTCTAAGCTGCCCACCTCAACATTGTATCAATTGAGCTGATTTGACACCTGAAAGTTGGTTTAGTTCAGCAAAACCTATTCTCAAAATTTTATTAGCAATGATGAATAAATATATTTGGAGTCTTCATCTCACCCTTGCCATCTTATTTTATATAATCAGTACTGTGTAGAGAATTTTCCTGTCTTTATGATTCCACATTAGCATTTTAAAAGCAAATAAATAAATCTTCATCATTGACTCAACTTGTAACAATAATAGGCCAAAGAGAGTTTGATTAAGTTTTCTTTTTTTGACAGGCAGAGTGGACAGTGAGAGAGAGAGAGAGAGAGAGAGAAAGGTCTTCCTTTTCCTGTTGGTTCACCCTCCAATGGCCGCTGCAGCCAGCGTGCTGCGCTGATCCGAAGCCAGGAGTTAGGTGCCTATCCTGTTCTTCCATGCGGGTTCAGGGCCCAAGGATTTGGGCCATCCTCCACTGCACTCCCGCGCCACAGCAGAGAGCTGGACTGGAAGAGGAGCAACTGGGACAGAATCCGGTGTGCCGACCGGGACTATAACCCGGGGTGCCGGCGCCACAGGCGGAGGATTAGCCTATTGAGCTGCAGCACCGGCCATGATTAAGTTTTAAGAAGTTTAATGGGAAGCCAATAAACTTAAAGATAAAAATATGTGATCTATTCAAACCAAAATAAATTGACCTTGGAGAAATGGAGGCACATGTGTCATGCCAGCAATATTAACTTGATAGATTGCTTTCAAACAGACACCCACATATGCATAGTGATGTATTTCCCTGGTACAAGAAAACAGTCTAGTAGAGCACATGAAACTGCAGATGCTTTGGTCTTTAGAAGACTATGTCATGCCAGGTATCAGTTTGGTAACAGACTGGTGCCTGATGTTGAGGCAAGTTAAGAATTCATAGGCCTTGTTTATGATTTAAAAAAGGAAAACCCCAAACAACACCTAATTTTTTATGTCCAGACAGTAGACAAGAAATATCTGCCCAGATAAAGGGATGTCAGGTATCAATATTCTATTACTGAATTCAAGATATTGGAAAATAAGATGATAACTGTGGGGATACAGATCGCTTTTCTTAGTTTTATTTATTAAAACTATATGGTTTTAATAAGAGGTAGAATTGAGACTGGGATACTATAAAAAGGAAAATTATAATACAGGATCTTCCTATACCTTCTGATAACAACCATGTTAGGGCTCAAAACCAAGCATCTCCTTACTGATGACTCTGAGTGCGAGAAATACATTAATGACCATTATTTGCATTACTTTTTTTCCTTTTATCTCATTTGATTATTCATCCATCTTATGTTACTAATTCCTACCTATCATAGGTTGCCATTAGCTCCACTTCATGGTTGGAGAGATGAGGCTCAGAAGGACTAAATGACCTGGGCAAGGACACTCAGCTAGTGCTAGGTGATAGTGCTGGGATTTGAGCCTACACTTTTTGAGTGAGCTGTTAAGCTTTTTTCACTCTCACTTCTGTCTTTCTTCATAATCACTATTCTTTGGCTGCCTCATAAAAAGCTGAGAAAAATATCCCATTGTTGATAAATAGACACATGCTTGGAATCAGTCCTGCAAATTATGTCCATGTAGAAAGCTCATATCCCTCTGGAACTCCCCATAGACATCATAGTCCATCAAGATGGGTCTGGGAAGAGAATGTAGCTTTTCTGCCAAGTTGGTTTGTTATGATTTCAATCATCATGCCTTCTGAGTTCATGAGGCCATTTTTCAACACTCCTCGAAGCATTTTTTGTTTTTACATAATTCTAACCAGAGCATTTAGAAAAATGGCCTAGGATATTTGTTCATTTGGTCAGCTCTCTAAAGTTTTGTAAAAATCCTTCCCTCCAGCATGAACTTTCTCATCAATTCCTCTAGCAAAGCTATCTACTCTTTATTTCACTAATTTAAGAGGCAGTCTCTTAAAGACAGCAAATATTTTCTTGCAGAAGAATCTTCTACTGTCTCTTAACTAATTCTGGAAGACACACATAACATAAAGGGGCAGAAAAGTCAAATTTTACCAAACTCACTTTACTTCTTAAAGGGCAATTGGGTAAAACAAGCGTGTTTTAGCCTTCCCATACTGTTTCTCCTTTCTCCCATTATTGTTTCTCTCCTGAAGTGGCTTCAAGGTAGTTTAAAATAGTACCCAAAACTAGCAAAATGACATTATGGGTTGGAATAAAAGAACAGTAATAGTAGGAAGGAATAAACATAACCAATGAGTTAAGTGCTCCAGAGAAGGAGGCTAGGACCAAGTGATTTGCTTGAGAAATGATAAATTTTCAAACAGTATTAGCTATGATTACATCATGACAAATTTTAAACAAATGCAGAGGATACTGAAAAATTTTCTCAGGAAGTTTAGCTTCCACATATGTATGCACATGTGTCATTGTATACATTGTTTTATGTTTATTGTCTAATTTCTCCTTATTTACTGCAAGCTGTAGTAGAGCAGAACTTTGACTTACTCAGGAGAGCAGCAGATGGTGCTGGTGTTCCATCTATAGCTCAGGGGACTTACCACTTCAGGGCACACCAGCAGGCCTCACTCTCTGCCCAAGAACTGTCTGTAAGCTCAGGAGAGCCACTTTGCCCAGGTAAGGAATTAACATCACCTAAATTTCCCTTAGAGCCACTTAACCAAAGAGAATGAGAGATGTTGTAGTATAAATACCTCAGCTCCCTCACTCCCCAGGATATATGTGTATAACTGTATGTGTATATTTCCCAGAGGCCCCCTTTGTGACCAGATCTCAGTCATGCATCATGGCAGCTGGCATATTCCTCCTCGTGTACAACAGTTTGTATGATACTTCAGTAGACATCGTTAACATTTTATTGGGGTCAATGCTGTGACACAGCAGGCTAAAGCCCCGGCTTGAAGTGCCTGCATCCCAAATCTACGCCAGTTCTAGTCCTGGCTACTCCTCTTCCAATCCAGTTCTCTGCTATGGCCTGGGAAAGAAGTAGAAGATAGCCCAAGTGTGTGGGCCCCTGCACCTGTGTGAGAGACCAGGGGGAAGCTCCTGGTTTAGCTCTGGCCATTGTGGCCCTTTGGGGGGAGTGAACCAACAGATAAAAGAACCCTCCTACCCCCACCTCTGCCCTTCTGTAACTCTGCCTTTCAAATAAATAACAATAAACCTAAAAAACCCCAATTTTATTGAAAATGTTCTGATTAGAAAGAACAAACAGTATATAAACCATAGAAATATTTATTAAAGGGAAGAAGATCTTTACTATCAACGTGAAGTACTAGGTAATAATCATCAGTTTTTCAGATGAGAACACAAACTGCTTGTGAATGGAGAAATAACTATCTTGTTATGAATGACATAAGCAACTTTGCCAGGAACGAACCACTGGTCAAGACCTGTTTTTATTGCCTTATTTCTTCTCTCCCTTTCTCACTCCTCAGTGAAACAATCAATTTGAATGTGAACCCTTGTTTTAGGGTCTGCTGCTTGGCTAATCCAAACTAAGACAGTAATATATCCCCAGAACCTACATAAGGATCTAACAAAAAATAATTGAATGATATAATTTAAGACAAGTGTTAAATTATGAAATCATATGTGTTACTCTCTCCTAAAAAGGTTTTTAAAAATATTTATTTGTTTAAAAGGCAGAGGGGAGAGAAAGAGAGAGAGAGAAACAAGAGAGCTTCCAACTGTTGGCTTACTCCCCAATGGCTACAAGAGCCAGACTCAATCCGGGAGCCTCATTTGTGTCTCCCACATGGGTTGGAGGGGCCCAAGAACATGGGTCATCATACGCTGTCTTTCCAGGCTCATCAGCAGGGAGCTGGACTGGAAGTGGGGCATATGGGACTTGAACTGGTGCTCATATGGGACACCAGCATCATGGGTTGCACTTAACCTGCCCTCCTCAAAAAGGTACTTTTAGTGCAAGAACTAGAGTATTGAATTCCTGAGCTTGATTCCAAATTTTAACTTCTCAGAGGTAAGGGGACTGAAGTAGCCATAATACTGAAGGTTCAACTTTTGTGATATCCACACTGTGGCCTCTGAAAGAGAAAGTGCCTCATGTCCATTGCACTTGATGGCTTCATAATCAAGGGAAGCCAAAAGCACTTTTGGCTTTTTAGTTCATCAATATTTTAAAAATATTTATTTGAAAGACAGGGAGGGAAGAGAGAGATGGAGAGGGAGAGAATCTTCCATCCATTGCTTCATACCCCAAAATACCCACAACAGCCAGGGCTCAGCAAGCTGAATCCAGAAGCCTGGAACTCACTCTGCATTTCCCATGTGGGTGTCAGGGATCCAACTACTTGAACCATCATCTGCTTCCTGCCAGATTCTGTACTGGCAGGATACTGGACTAGAAACTGGAACTTGGACTTGAGTGAAGACATCGATATGGGATATGGGCATCCCAAATAGTGTCTTCACTGTTATGCCAAATGTCTGCCTACAGTCTTGCATTTTAGAACCCATCTCTATTATTTGATTAAGGGGAAAAGAATGAAAACATTATTTATCCAGCAACTTGGGCTCTTTTTTAGCTTTCTAATTACCTTATTAATTTTTTGAAAATGCATAACATGAGATTGACATCAATCTCACACTTGCAGTTTTAGTCAGGGTTTTTGCTTCCTCTTCCAGCCCTGGAGAGCTGCAGTCACAGGTGAACAGATGGCAAACTTTACTTTCTTATTGTCTCTACCTACATCTTAGGACAAATTTCCTCTCACTGGTTGCCTTCTTCCTTGCTCTGGTACTACATCTGGCTGTTTTAGTTCTTTGTGGTACTAGATTCACTGAAATACATTATTTATGGCTACTTTTGAAAGTCTTGGATTTCAAATTTTTTTTTACATAGAAATAAACTTGTCTTTTAACTTCATTTTCTATTAACTTTTAGAAGTATCCTCATATTTGCATATAACCTATGCACACCCTCCTATATACTTTAAATGATCTCTTGATTCCTTAGAATACCTAACACATCATAAATGTTATATAAACAATTGTTATACTGTATTTCTGGGGGGATGACCAGAAAAAAATACTGTACACATTTGGCACAGATTTTTTTTGGAATACTTTTTATCCATAGTTGGTTGAATCCATGGACTCAGCACCTGCCAATATGGAGGGCTGATTGTAAACAGAAGATCTTACAACTTGTGTGGCAGTAGTTGGGGGGAACTGTGTAGTAACTACAATACTGTTCAGATGGGGCCCTTACACTCCAGTTTCCAAACCTGACTGCCGCTTTCATTTATGTCACCTTCTTGTCATCTAAGATTGAGATCGCTGGTGGCCTTTTACAACCATCTTGTCCTGTTGTGTGTCTTTGGGCTGGAGGAAAGGAAGACTGTATGGCAGTCCCGCAGTCCCTCCTCACTGCCTTCTCTCTCTAATGAACACACTTTCCATAGTTCAATATTATCTAGACTCACAGAGGCCGAGGCAAGGCTTAGATAGAGGTTCTTTGTGAAAATGTAAGCAGTGCAGGAGTCAGCTAAAGGTTAGCCTGGGTGACAGGGATATGAGACATTCAAAAGACAGGACATACTATTTTAATTACAGAATGACATTGTAGTTTGAATGCCACTCCCATGCTTGCCTGTGTGGAAGACAAAGCACTCTTTCAGACAGGCTCTCCGCTTTCTACCTTGCTTCATATGAACTGGAAAGCCAGGCCAATTATATCTCTTAAGTAAAGGAAAAGCCTACTGTCTCCAAGTGCCCCTGGGCATGGCTTAGTAGCCAAACCACAGGACTAACGAGCTCTTTGAGCTGCTTTATAAATACCTCATCCTTTTTGTTTCATTTTGATGAAGACATTTACCATCTATAATATAATTTTAAGATACCCTTAAATCTTACTGTAGCTTCCTCTTCAGCTTCATGAAGAACTGTGCCCTTAAGTTATCCAGAAACCCACATTTTCTCCACTGCTGGATCAGGGAATGTAGTAGACTCAGATTAGCTGGATGTCGTAAGACTCTGGCAGTGTCTCTCATGACTTATTTAGGGACAAAGTGAAGAAAAAACTGGATGATGAGGTGGTGAGGTACATCGTAATCTACTGCATAGCTTCTCTAAGTGATGACAAATTTGTAATAACTAGGAGGAAGTTCTTAACACTAGCACTAGCACTTAACCCTAGCACTCTCATATTCAATATACGTTTCACAATGCTGTTGTGCATATTTTATTAGTGCATTATTAAGAATGGATCTTTTACAAAATTTGTTAATGACATGAAACCAGAAATATATTACAGTTAATGCTAGAATCAGGAGTCTAATAGATCTTGAAAGGATAGAATGATAGCAAGAAACTATTCGAATTTCAAAGATGGAAATCTTTAATTTTCTATATTCATGCAAAATGAAAAACACATGTCCAAAAATCACCACCACACAAGTCTAGCTGGAGAAGACATGGTTTTTTAGGAACATGTATGAAAAAGACTATAATTCACTGAAAACTCAATAAGACTCAAAATAAGATGTGACTATTCCAGAGCAATGCAATCCTAAACAAATGGAAATGTTTTCATCCAAAAAGTGGCCCATGATAGTTCACTTATGAAACATGCTTGAGACTACACCTGTAACCTAATGCTCACTTATGACACCCTCTGTTGAGTGGGCTATTGGCAGAAAAGGCATATTTAGAGGGCAGAGGCTACATCTAAGTTTAATAACTATGACCGAGTTGCAAATGGAAGGACTAAAGACAGTAATAATTGTTATTTCTGAACATGTCAAAGGCTACCACACCGAAGGCAGAACAGATGCATCCGATGCTACACTTGGAGGGTTGAAGTGCAATCAGTGAGAAGATTAAGGGGAGACAGATCTATCTTTTATATGAAGAAATATATTTTTACAGTGGGTGATATGGACATATAATAATATAAGCGATACTTTAAATTTATGCTAGCTGACATAGATATTTAAATTTTATATCCTACAGATTAGATGTACCCAAAATTGCATTGGGCTGCCTTGGGAGGCATTTTCATTTTTAACTGTGAGATGCTTAATAACAGCACAGATAAATCTATAAAATCAGAGTTTTTACAAAATGATCTCTATATGTCCTTTACCATTGTGAAGATTTTTGTGTTCTATAAGCATCAGTTCTAAATGATATCTACTTCGCTTTATTTCAAAATAAATTCCAACTTCCAAGCCATAATTTCCACTGAAGTATGTGTACTCGATCAAACTAATTTCTGTACTTTGTGTCTTATTGGGCCACAATATTTATTTTTTAAAATATATTTATTTACTTGAAAGGAAGAGTTATAGAGAGGCAGAGGCAGAGAGAGAGAGGGAGAGAAAGAGAGAAAGAGAGAGAGACAGAGAGAGAGCGCACAAGCCCTTCCATCCGATGGTTCACTCGCCAACTGGCTGCCACAGCTGGAGCTGGACCCATCTGAGACCAGGAGCTTCTTTCAGGTCTCCCACATGGGTGCAAGGACCAAGGACTTGGGCCATCTTCTACTGCTTTCCAGGTGCATTAGCAGAGAGCAGGATTGGAAGTGGAGCAGCCAGGACTTGAATTAGCACCCACAGGGGATGCTGGCACTGCAGGTGGTGGCTTTACCCACTATGTCACAGCACCAGCCCTCATAACGATATTTACTCCTTCCTAACCCAGTGCCTGGCACTGAATGGAGTCAATTTATATTTATTAAATGAATGTTAATTTATGGATTATAGAAATTATTTGGTGATAGTACTACTGCTACCAAATAATCTTACACATTTAGCACTAGAGATTCTTTTCCATAGACATTTTAATGCTTTTTATCATCCTGTTCTCTGCTCTCTTAATAATGTATTTCTTGGAGTATGGTTGGATTCTGCTAGGGAACCAGGCTGTGTTTTATGTTTAATGTATTCTGCAGGAAAATTGGTAGTTTTAGAGAAGAGAGTGATTTTATAATTTTGGTCATATATATCTTACATATTTGAAATCTAAGAACTGAAAACTTCAGATATCCTATAAGAGAGTTTTAAATTATTTCATTTTGAAGATGCCCATATACTATAAAGATAATATTGATCACTTTATCTTATTTTCCTATAATTTCATTCTTATTATATTTGTATTTATATTACTGTTAAAAATGTGTTACTGACTGAAAACCTATTCATTAAACTGTAAAAGTAATAACTGTGAATCCCATGATTAATAATTTTATTTATTTAAATTAAAAAATTTTATTTTTTTGTTTGAAAAGCAGAAAGACAAACACACAGAAGAAAAGAGAAAAGAAAGAAAGATATTCCATCCCTGGTTCACTCTCCAAATGCCTGTAACTCCCAGGGCTTGGGCAGGCTGAAGCCAGGAACCTGGAACTCAGTTCAAGTTTCCCTTATGTGTGGCAGTGATCCAAGTAGTTGGGACATCAGCTATGGGCTCTCAGGATGGGTGTCAGGAAGCTGCATTGGAAGCAAGCTAGGACTGTAGCCCAAGCACTCTGATGTGGGATGTGGCCTCCCAAGTGATGTCTTAACTGCTGCACAAAATACTCACCCCTCATACTATTTAAACACAAATAAACTTTGATTTATGTTGACATACAATTTGAATGTGAATGTTTATGAGGGATAAAAAGTAGATTTACAAGGCTATTATTTTGCGTAACAACAATGTAAACAGGATGCACAGTAGCTATCTAAAAGCAGGTGTTGCTGTACCAGTAGCCCATCTATCCCTCATTACCTGAGGGAATTAAATTTTGTCAAGCACAGGAATAAAGCCTTGGAAATTTTACATAATTATAAACCAAGGTAGAATTAGTTTTCTGGTTTGGAACAAATGCACATCACTGATTTACAGCTTGAAACCTATGAATTGTGTTGCTAAAAGATAGTGATGAGCTTAAGAATGCAAGTAATCACAGCTGTAGTTACTACAGTAAGGTCAGATGTAAAGGGTGCCTTTTGTGAGAGAATTTCAAACTTTGGAACAAAGTTAATGTAAACTATTATCCTTAGAGAGAAAACAGACAAGCAATGTATTGTTAAGATCTCTGTCAAATGCCACAGCTATTATAGTATACAATCAATACGATCTGGAAAAACCATGCCTGTGCCAGCAGATGCAGTTATGTGGTAATGCAGGTGTGTATACGTGAATCACCTCTTATGTATATGAGGGAGAAGTATCTGATGACTTCATGTCTGTTTCATCATTAAAAAATTCCACATACTTGAGATTCTGTAAGTTAACCATTGTTTTATGTTCCAACATGTTGTAATCTGGTCAGGAAGTGGGGAGTTCAGCAGTCATGGGCGGCCACTGTCTCTGCAAGGGGATGAGTAAGAAATACCAAACGTTTCAGATAACGTTTGGTGGTTAGCAGTTTTCTTTTCTCTTGATTCTATTTTGAAAAACAATGAAAATTGAGGCTATGATTAAATTATAATCAAGTGTATAGCACTTCAGTGTTCAATGCAAAGAAATGTATCAAAGGTATGTATGCCCCCCCCCCTACATTTCAGTATGCTGGCTTTTGAGGTTAATGGTGACCTTTTTAAGTGAAAAAATTTTTTTTTCTTATGAAAAATTCCATTAAAGACTATTTCCATGATTTTAGGCTTTAGGCTCCTTATAGAAGGGGCACATCTTAACGATATTTACAAGATCCTGAGCCAATCACTTCAGACTAAAATATTTCTCAATATCAATAGAGCTGAGATGTCAGCTTAAAGACCATGAGTGTGAAGCTTTCTCAACACTTGATTTTCTTTAGTCATTAAAAGAACTGATTACATACACTTATGCATATTTAAAAACCAGATTCAAATGCTATAACATACCTGGGTACAATAATTTTTTGTGCAACAATGAAATAAAGGAATGGAGCAGAAATCCATTGGCACTATACCTTAGGTTGACACACTCAGCTTTTCAGATTTTGGGTAGGATATGCTCATCAACTTGATGGCTGACATGTACTGGCAATAGTCATATCAGTTAGGAAAACTTCCTGCTGCAAGTAACCAAAGATTGTAACACATCAGATGAATGCAGTCTTACATTTTCCTCGCAGAGAGCAACCTAGACAAATGTTACTCCCTGAAATTTTTTAGCAACTCCAGGAAGATAGACAACATCCTGGTCTCTGTATTTTCTTGGACACTTTCCTCATGGTCACAAGATGAGAGCTGTAGTTCCAGTCATCAAACCTACACTCTTTTTTTTTTTCTTTTACTGTTTGTTTTCTGTATATCTTTTTAAGAATTTTTTATAGAAAACTTTTACTTAATAAATTTCAAAAGTACAATTTTTGGATTATAGTGGATCTTCCCCCCCCCCAACCACCCTCCTACCCACAAAGCACCCCATCTCCTACTCCCTCTCCCATCCCATTCTTCATTAAGATTTATTTTTAATTATCTTTATATACAGAAGATCAGCTGTATGCTAAGTAAAGATTTCAGCAGTTTGTACCCACACATAGTATACAGTACTGTTTGAATACTAGTTTTACCGTTAATTCTCATAGCACAACACATTAAGGACAGAAGTCCTACATGGGCAACAAGTGCACAGTGACTCCTGTTGTTGATTTAACAATTGACACTCTTATTTATGATGTCAGTAGTCACCCGAGGAGCTAGTCACGAGCTGCCATTCCTACATTCTACATTCATCCTGCCAAACCTACATTCTAACAATAGAAAGAATGATGGGGGCAAGCTGACATCTGGATCAAGAGCAAAAGCTTTTCCAGAAATCCAAGACATTTCCACTTTTAATTGATTGACAATGGCATCTCTTGGCTCAAAGTAGTCAGGGTTTTTTGTGGAAAACGGACAGCAGAAACATTTAAATATTATCTCCAGGGGCAGACATTGTGGCACAGTGTGTTAAGCTGCTGCTCTACATGCTCTATCCTGTGATAACATGTTTGGTTTGAGTCCTGCTTCCACTTCCTGCTAATATGCACCTTGAGAGGAAGCAGATGATAAGTAGCAGATGATGTCTCAAGTATTTGCGTCCCTGCCACTCATGTGAGAGACCTTGACTGAGTTTCTGGTCCCACACTTTATCCTGGTCCAGCATTCACTGTTGTGTGCATTTGGGGCAGTGAACTAGCAGATTGAAGAGGTCTCTCTCAGTCTGGCTTTCAAATAAATCTTTAAAAATCTTATAAATTGAGGCTGGCATTGTGGCATAGCCAGCAAAGCTGCCACCTGCAATGTTGGCATCCCATATAGGCACAATGCGAGACCTGGCTGCTCCACTTCTGATCCATCTCCCTGCTAATGTGCCTGGGAAAAAAGCAGAAGATGGCCCAAGTCTTTGGGCCCATGAACCCAAGTGGGAGACCTGAAAGAAGCTCCTGGCTCCTGGCTTTGGCCTGGACCTACCCTGGCTTTTGCAGCTATATGGGGAGTGAAACAGTGTATAGAAGATAACTCTTTCTCTTTCTTCCCTTCTTCCTTTCTCCTTCTCTCTCTCCCCATTTGCATCCATCCCTCCCTCCCTTATGCTGTGTAAATCTTTCAAATAAATAGTAAATCTTTAAAAACAAAAACCTTGGTTGAGGAACCTAAAGATGGCAGAATAAGGAGAGGACATACTGCTTTAGGCTAGGGGAAAACAGCAGCAAAAAAAGTGGGTGAAGTGCATTCCCAGAGGAGAGTTGGAAAGAAATCCGTAGTAGAAATTCTTCAGAAGTCAGAGGGATGCCATGGATCAGTATAGAAGGTGCAGATGTACAGCAGTGAGCATGGACACAATACATGATCCCCGATGCTGAGAATGAAGGAACCACCAATTTTGGAGAGCTAGGTGACAGCAGCCTGCAGCAGCCTATGACAAAGGCAATATGGCTGGAGGGAGAGCTTGGTGTGAGTCTGGCCTGGAGCCCCAAGGGGGACAGCCTAACCCAGTAAAAAAAAAAAAGGTCATATTGCTCTTTCCCCATTGCCTCACAATGGTGCCTGGCAACTGCCTAGAAGAGTGTGTGATCTTGACACAAGCAGTGGTTACTGCAGTAGCTTGGATGCACGTACTCGGCAATGTGTGAGGAGAAGGTCCTTTCTGAAGTCAGCAGCAGCTGCAGTGTCTCTTGTGCACTCAGCACCCAGCAGGGAGAAGCCACCATTTTGAAAGAAGTAGTGATTTCTGTGGCTCTTGTGCATGTGTATGATTGAGGGATTTTACCAGAGGGAAAAAGTCCACTTTCCCCACTGACTTTGAGTCTGTCTGTCTGGATAGATAGGCACCCACATAGGACTATGAGGTGCCCCCAGCCTCTCAACATATCACACGCTCAGGGGTTCAAACTGTAAAGGTGGAACACCCTCAGGCAGCTGGCCCTGGGGACATCTGTGCCTATCTGTGGATGGAACGGGATAGCAGGGCAGAGCAGGTCCTCTGTACCCTGAGTCTATGGGAGTCATGTGTGCTAAGACTGTGGGAACTCTGCACAATAGGGCACAGGCTATAGCTGTGTCTATGGGCAATTGCTGCATGTGGTGCCAAAGGCTCAGAGCTCCCTGTTTCCTGGGCTGGGTCCTTGTAGCAGGATCTGTATTCACATGACGACTGCACAGATCCTTTTTTTGGTTCATGTGGCAGCATGGGTGAGTGTTGCACCCACAGTGGGCTAATCCTAGGAATTGATCACCTTGGAAGACAGAAGGTGTGGATGTGATTATACCAAAAGGCATGATCATATTCTCTTTCCTGTTGACAAGAGGAACTCTACCATACCCAACTTTGGTGTCACTCTGGGTACTCGTCCCACCCTGAAGGATATACCAGAGCTTCCTGGCCAGACCCAGCAACACACCTCAGTATTCACTGAAAGGACAGACACTCCACTAAGCCACAGAGGTATAGTTCAAAGACAAACTCCATCAGAGAAGAAAATCAACAAGTAATCAACAAGTAATTTCACAAATACCTAAAAGTGAATGTAGAAATTCAAGAAATAAGAATAATAAAGACACCATGATCCCCTAAAGGAATACAACAGTTCAATGCTAGAATGTGAAGATCAAGAGATTGATGAAATTACTGAAAATTAATTCAGAAGATTAATTATAGGATTACTCAGAAGTAGTGAGAAGCAAATTCAAGAGTTAAAGAAACCCATATACGACAAAGAAGAGATATTCTCCCTTGAGACTGAGATTTTGAAAACAAATTAAATTGATATTAGAAATGAAGAGTTTATGTCAAATAAAATATACAGTTGAAAGCAATGACAACAGACTTGCTGAGGCAAAAGAAAGAATATCTGAGCTGGAAGACACATCTTCGGAAATTCAAATAAGTGCTCAAGATTTATCTATCAAATGACCCAACATATGCTTCTTAGGAGTTCCTGAAGGTGTGGAAAGGGAGAATGGATTGGAAGTACTATTCACTGAAATAATTACAGAAAACTTCCTTAAGTTGGAGAAAGAAAGAGACATCCAAGTGTATGGGGCACACAGAATTCCTAATAGACAAGACCAGGGAAGATCTTCACCATTACACATTGTAGTCAGACTTTCAGCAGTAAAACATAAAGAAAAGAGTCTAAAATCTGTCTGAGATAAACACCAGATTACCTCAGAGAATCACCAATTAGACTCACAACTGACTTCTCATCAGAAACACTATAGGCTAAGAAAACAGAGAGCCATAGTCCAAGTATTAAAAGAAAAAAAAAATTCAACTCAGAATACTTTACCCTGCAAAGCTCTCATTTCTGAATGAAGGTGAAATAAAGACCTTCCGTACAGAAATTGAGAGAATTTTTACCACTCATCTAGCCTTACAAATGATGCTTAAGGGTGTGCTACACACAGAAACATGGAAAGATAGTCATCATCACAAAAGAAAGTGAAGGCAGAAAATCTCCCAGTGAAAGTACATACAAAGGAAATCCAAAGCAAACAGCAAGAATATTTATTGAAAATGGCAGGGCAAAGTCATCACTTATCAACAATAACCTTGAACCTAAATGGCCTAAAATCACCAATTTAAAGATATATCCTGGCTCAATGGATTAGAAAACAAGACTTCTATTTTCTGCCTACAACAAACCATACCTCACCAACAAAGATACAAGCAGACTGAAAGTGAGAGGATGGAAAAAGATATTCTGTGCTAATGGAAAGCAAAAAAAAGCTGGTGTAGCCATCTTAATATCAGACAAAATAGACTTTAACAGAAAAACTGTTAAAGAGACAATAAGGGCAATATGTAATGATTAAGTGATCAATTCAACAGGAAGATGTTGCTATAAAAAATCAATAATAACAAAACAATCCAGCTAAGAAATGGGTCAAGGACTTACACAGGCATTTTTCAAAAGGAACTTGAAATGGCAAACAGATGCATGAAAAAATGTTCAGGATCACTAGCCATCAGGGAAATGCAAATGAAAACCACAATGAGTTTTCCCTCACCCCAGGTAAAATGGCTCTCATTCAGAAATCAACAAACAATAAATGTTGGTGAAGATGTGGAGATACCTCAGAAAGCTGAAAATAGATATACAATATGATTCAACAATCCCACTCATAGGAATTTACCCAAAATAAATGAAATCAGCAAATGAAAGAGTTATTTGTATCCCCATGTTTTTTGCAGCTGAATTCACAATAGCTAGGACATGGAATCAACCCACTTGTCCATCAGTTGATGACTGGATAAAGAAATTATGGTATATATACTATGGAATACTACTCAGCAATAAAAGGAATGAAATCCTGTCTTTTGCAACAAAATTGATGCACCTGGAAACCATTATACTTAAGGAAATAAGCCAATCCCCAAAAGACAAATATTTGTTTTCCCTGATCTGTGGTAACTAACAGAGTACCAAAAATGTAATGTATAGGAGTGAAATTGACAATTTGAGCTTTGATGATTGTTTTCGGCCCTTGTCTCCACTGATGAGGTACAGTATTTTTTTCCTTCATACTATTTGTTGAACTCTTTACTTAGTGTAGGCTTAATCTTATGAGTATAAACTGAAAGTAGATAATTATAACAATTGAGAGGGAATGAAAGGAAGGAAGGGGAAAGTTGGGAATGTTGGTGGGAGGGAGGATAGGGTGGGAAGTATCACTATGTTTCTAATCTGTATACATGAAATACATGAAATTAGTATACCTTAAATAAAAACTTAACTATCTCATAGCCTCTTATATGAAGCCAGATAATTTCTCTTGAGATAATCTCATTTTCTGTAAACATGGATGCCAACAAGGACTTCTGGAACTGAATTGGAGTCTGTGAAATAAATTATTTTCATTCAGTCATGTGCCTTTCCCATACTTTTCTCTATGCTACTGCTAGACATTAACTGCTGCTATGTGATACTTTCTTCAGATAGCATAGAAGTCAGTATCAGAAGCAGAATCAGAATTTTTTTATTTGAATTGACAAAATGTATACATATTGTGTACATATTGTTTTTAGATATATATACATTGGGGCTGGTGCTGTGGTGCAGTGGGTTGATGCCCTGACCTGAAATGTTGGCATCCCATGTGGGTGCCTGTTCGAGGTCCAGCTGCTCCACTTCCAGTCCAGCTCTCTGCTGTGGCCTGAGAGAGCAGCAGAGGATGGCCCAAGTTCTTGGATCCCTGTGATTTCATGGAAGGCCCAGAGGAAGCTCCTGGCTCCTGGCTTTGGATTGGCACAGTTCCAGCTGTTGTGGCCAATTGAGGATTGGACCATCGGATGGAAGACCTTTCTCTCTCTCTGTCTCTCCTCTCTCTGTGTAGCTCTTACTTGCAAATAGATGGATATATATTTTTAAAAAAGTATACATCATGGAATGCGTAAATTGACATATGCTAATTAACATATGCATTTCCTGACATACTTTTTCCTTCAATGATGAGAAGCCATAAAATCTACTCTTGCAATTAAAGAATACCATACATTGTCATTAACTACAGTGGCCATGCTGAACAATAGATCTCTTGAACTTGATCCTACTATTTAAATTTTGATTTCTTCTATGACCCAGTGTTCATTCAGGAGCATGTTGTTCAATCTCCATGTGTTTGCATATGCTCTAGGAATCCCTGAGTTGCTAATTTCCAACTTCATTCCTTATGGTCTGAGAAGCTGCATCATATGATTCTAATTTTTTGAATTTGCTGAGACTTGCTTTATGGCCTAGAAATGCACTCTTTGATCAACATTTCCCCTTCCTCCCCAGCGTTTGGTAGTGATCATTTCCCTCTGCTTCTGTGAGCTCCATTTTTTTTGGATTCCACATACAGGTAAGTTATGAGGTATTGCCTGGCTTTTTCAACTTAACAAAATATCTTCCAGGTTCATCCATGTTGTCACAAAGGATGGCTGGATTTCCTCCTTTGTGCTGAATAGTACCCATTTCATATATACCACATTAGTAAATGTAATTTTTTTAAAAAATATTTATTTTAAAGGCAGAATTACAGAGAAAGGAGGGGCAGAGATTTTCCATCTGATTCATGACCCAATGGCCACAATAACCGCACTGAGCCTGGACAAAGCCAGGGCATTTTTCGAGGTCTCCCCATGGGTGCAGGGGCCCAAGCACTTGGGACATCCTCCTCTGCTTTCAAAGCCCACTAGCAGGAATCCAGATCAGAAGTAGAGTATCCGTGGCACAAAGCAGTGTCCATATGGGATGTCAGTGTCTGTGGGCAGAGGCTTAACCAACTCTGCCACAACATCAGCTCCAAAGCATGATTTCCAAAAATCCGGATACCCTGAACTGAGATGTAGTGTTAAGAATGTTTAAGTGTTTAAGCATTCCAGCCTAAAAAGCTCATTTAATACCTGAAATAATATACATGAAAAAATGTTTTCCTTTGTAACTATTGCAAATTTCTAAAAATAATTTCTCTTGTCCCTATTCATCTTACTCTCAGTTTCTTCCTTTCTTTTCCTGGTTAAGATGATGTGATGTGAGAACTTCTCCTTCCCTTCTTTTTCTCAAGTGTGACTCTATCCTCTCATGCATTTTGTCTCTTGCTTTCTTTCCATCTCCTGACGTCATTTTTATCCTTCACCCACAGCATGCATGGATGAATATCTTCTTTATCTTGATTACTGCCACCATCCTTTTTCATTTTTTTTTTTTTTTTTTGCTGAAGCTCCCAGTAGACCCAAGCTAATTGTAAGACTTTTAAAGACTGACAACTTTGGATATTTTTCCTCTGGACAGATTTCAAAATGAAAACAAAAGCAAACTATAAAATACAATATGTCCCACGTGCTGGTGACTTCATATCCTTTACAACATAACATGTCTTTTTTTTTCTTTTTATTATTTAATAAATGTGAATTTACAAAGTGCAACTTTTTTATTATTGTGGCTCCCCCCCCCAACCTCCCTCCCTCCTGTGGCCCTCCCCTCTGCCACTCCCTCTCCCATCCTGCCCTTCATCGAGTTTCATTTTCGATTACCTTCATATACAGAAGGTCAACTTAGTATATACTAAACAAGGATTTCAACAGGCTGCCCTCACACAACTGCACAAGGTATAGGGTATTGTTCAACTAGTAGTGTTGTTTTTAAGTTTCATAGTAAAACACATTAAGGACAGAGATCCTACGTGGGGAGCCTGTACCCAGTGACTCCCGTTGTAGATTTAACAATTGGCGCTCTTATTTATGACATCAGCAATCACCCGAGGCTCTTGCCAAGAGCTGTCTAGGCTATGGAAGCCCCTTGAGTTCACCAACTCTGAACTTGTTTAGTCAAGGCCATATCACAGTGGAGGTTCCTTCCTCCCTTCGAAGAAAGGTGCCTCCCTCCTTGATGGCCTGTTCCTTCCGCTGGTGTCTTGTTCACCAGGATCTTTCATTTAAATTGTTTTTGCCACCATGTCGTGGCCATAGCACTTCTTAAGAGAGGATTTGGGAGTGACACCTGTACTCTGTTCAAGTTTTTTCTGAGCTCTGCACTTAGGGCAGAAATATCGGACCTGATTCCTGCTTAGGGTATGCTATGTAGTTACCTCCACGGAAGAAGGAAAGGCGCTTGTCTTTTGCTGTAAGCTCTTAGTGTTCACTGTTAACCGTATGTTCCATGGATTATGTTAATCACAGTATTACACACACACACACACACACACACACACATTTCTGACCCAGCCCCTTGTGTTTTTCTTTCCACTTCACACAGCTCCTATTTGTTATGAAAATAAACATTTTGTAACACAGAAGCATTTATAATAAAAAAATCCTATTATTACTTACTCCCTTCCCCATTTTTCCCTGCTCTGCTTCTGACAGGGAATCACCTTTACCTGTTTCAGCTTTAGCTTTTCTGAACAATATAATGCATATGTAAAGTAACTTTAGACACTGTTAGTTTTTCTTCAATGATACAGAGATTTAACTCTAATACAGTCACTAATTTTTATACTTTTTGGCCTTTGTACTTTTGCTTTTTACAAAACATCGCAAATTTCTCAATAGATTTTAGAATGTGCTATTTTTATATTTTGGGATGAGGATGTTTCTGTTACTTATGTTGGGTAATTCTTCATGGTTCATTTGTTCTTACAGTTGGATTTTTGTTTCTACTGAAATTGACATGTATGGGAATTTTCTTCTCTGGGTGTATTTTGTTCACTGAAATATGGAAGGATTGCTGCGGAGAGATTTTGCATTTGCTGGGTTATTTACTAGCTGTAAAACATATTTCTTAAAAATTTAAGTATATGGGGCCAGTGCTATGGTGTAGTGGGTAAAGTTGCTGCCTGCAGTGCTGGCATTCCATATGGGCACCAGTTTGAGTGCTGGCTTCCTATCCAGCTTTTTTTTTTTTTGACAGACAGAGTGGACAGTGTGAGAGAGAGAGAGACAGAGAGAAAGGTCTTCCTTTACCGTTGGTTCACCCTCCAATGGCCACCGCGGCCGGCACGCTGTGGCTGGTGCACTGCACTGATCCAAAGCCAGGAGCCAGGTGCTTCTCCTGGTCTCCCATGCGGGTGCAGGGCCCAAGCACTTGGGCCATCCTCCACTGCACTCCCGGGCCACAGCAGAGAGCTGGCCTGGAAGAGGGGCAACCGGGACAGAATCTGGTGCCCTGATCGGGACTAGAACCTGGTGTGCCGGTGCCGCAAGGCAGAGGATTAGCCTGTTGAGCCACGGCACTGGCCCTATTTTTTTATTTCTGAGAATTGCTGATTTTACAAAAAATATCTGATAAACTCTACCCAGCAACTCTGTCACTGGAGAAGATGTCTTCTAATTAACTTCTAGTTTGTCAATTTTGACTGAAAGTTTTAATTAAAACCTTTAATATTTTACATTTAGCAAAGCTATGCATGTCTATAGTTTTAAAAAAATCAAATAGACAAAGCTAAAAATAAACTATGGGGGTTGGACAACAAGTGGAATCCTGGAGCAAGTCCAGTTAGGTCTGATGGCCTGAAGTTGACCATTTCCCCAGTTACCAAATGTATACTTGGGGTTGGGATGCTTGACATTGTGGAGACAAAAAAAAAACTTCAGAAATTATAGTTCACCAAGGCCAGGGTAGTAAATCAACTGCCACTTCACATTCTGAGGGAGGGGGTAGGAAAAATTAGTACCACCTTAAGGATCTAAAGCAGGAATTGGAAAATCATGCACACGAGATAAAATCTGGTCCATGGCCAGTGAACGGTTTTTTTAAATATTAAAAGGATTGTTTAAAAAACAAATATATACCACCTAGACCACATATGGTTAGCAAAACATAACATTTTTATTATCTGTTTTTTTACAGGAAAAGTTTGTTGTTCCCTTATCTAAAGGATGTGTGGTTAGTCGTCACATTTTACCCATTTAATTCACTTGCTAGCCCTGGCTGAAAACAAATGGATCCTAAATATCAGCTGCAGACTACAATGAGCTCAACCAAATTATAACCTTGATCACAGCCCCCACTCCCAATATGTATGGGACCTTTGCTAGAGTGGATTCATATGCAATCAGATGCATATATGTTTTAGTTACTGATTTGATAAATGAGTGCTATTTTTAACTAACAATTAGAAAAAGTTTGTATTTACATACAATGGGCAAAGGTATATAATTATACTTTTGCCTCAGGACTATCTCATACTCTATGTCATCATACAGTCACACATATTCATGACATAATGACATTCTGCAGATCATCATGTACCCACATTGTATCAGTGACACTATGTTGCTTAGTGGGATGAGCAAAAGGTAGAAACACTGGAGAGAGTGAAACTACATGACCTCTCAAAAGTGGGAGATACACATTGCAAAGAATCAGGCATTATATGTATCACTAAAATGTTTAGAGACTTGTGACGGGGTATGCCAGGATAGTTTTCTGCAATAAATGACAAATTAGTGCAGGCTGTTCCACCTGAAAGAGAAAGAGGTACAAATTCTGTGGGGCCAGCCAACATAAGCAAAATACTTAGGTAGTAGCCCAGTTACTATCTACCATGATGCACCAATGCCCCTTCAGCTTGGACCCATGGCAATATGGTGAGTCTTGGATGGCCAGCTCAAACAGGAATAAAAAGCCTGAACTTAGTTTTCAGATGGGATGGTTTGGTGTGTGTGGACAAGCTAAAAATGGATGGCAACTACATTAATGTTTCAATTAGGACTTGTTTTAAAAGATAGTAGTAAGGAAAAATCCTCCCAGTGGGTAGCACACTTGGTGAACCACTTTGTGAGGAAAGATAAGTGATCAGAAATTAGCATTTATAGACTGCTGGTTAGATAGCTTCAAGAAAAAAAAATCAAGGAAAATTAGGGCCAGGGAAGTATGGAATAATATTGGATTAACTTATTGGAATCGGAAAAACTGGAGATCTTTGAGTATGTACCATCTGTGAGATAGCATCCTGTTCTCAAGTAGAGAAGATCACTAAGTCAATGGATGTTTGCCAGTCACTGTTATTAGTCACACTAGTGCTGGCATTATGGTCACATGAAGGTAGCCTAGATGGAGGCAACACACAACCTACATTCCCTCTTACCATGGCTGATTTAGCCACTACCATTATGCACCCAAATTACCAGCAAAACTTCACCAAATCTGCCATGTGGCAGTATTTCTTGAGATCTATTGGCCATGGATGTCAAGCTCACTACTAGATGGATGGTAGGGTCAGGAATTGGCACACATTCAGGTGTGGACTTCTACAGCATCTAGCAGCATTAACTTAAGATTTAGAGTTCTTGATTCAGCAGCATGGGATCCCATATAAACACTGGGTTGGACCAGAGAGCCCATGTGAGAGAAAAACAGATGAACTAATGGACTCATGATGTTGAAATTCACCACCCAGAAGTTGTCAGCATGGGAGAGGTTTGCACTGGTTGAAAGCTCAGATAGAACACCATTTTGGAGGTAGACTATGTGGGGGACAAGGCAACGTTCTCCAGGATATTATATGTATATATTTATTTCTATGTACAGGAATGGAGAAAAGCCTCTTCCTTGAATGACTAACTTCAGTAAGTATTCCTTTCCATTTCTTGGTTTTGGGTAAAGTTAGAGATTAACTTAATAGTACACCTTATAGGAAAGCATAGTTATTTGCCAAAAATAACTACAAGTAGAATGGTGACAGTCAATAAATCAGTACATTCATTAGAATCCATTTTCTATTTTGATTTGCTTTACAAAAATAGAGGTTGGACAAGAACCTAACCCTGCAAAATATAGTTGTGGAAAATGTAATTATTTTATCAATCTACTGTTCTTGCAATGGTGCTTCCTTATAGAATTTGAAGTGCATCTGTCTATGCATTCCTCGTTTCCTTAAAGGCTTTGCTGCTTGCCTAGCCTTTGGAAGGCTTCCAGATGACATACTCTTGACTCATGCTAATGGCCTAAATCTGTCTGCTGTGTAATTTACTAGCTGGATCAAAAGCAATGAGGGTGTTTTATGTTAAGAATTTAAGTTAAAGTTTTGCTTGAACGTAATACATCAGCTCTTTTCTTACCACTGTTGCTGGGTTGGGAGTAAATTCCTTTGCCAAATTCCTCTGAAAGAAAGGTAAGCTCTTCACTCACTAATTTTATTAACTTTTGATTGAACTAAAATTTTTGCCCAAAAATTTCCTTCTGTAAAACACATTTCTTTATCCAGATTTCACATCAGGAAAATCATTTTTGCTACAAAACTTCTCTTTAACATAATTCTTTGTCATTTCAAGTCAGAAGAGACTTGCTTTCCAACTAGTCTCCCAATAAGACTATACACTATAGCTCTTTTGGGTATTCATGAATAAACTATTCCCACATACTGGCTGCAGTCTGTGTGTAGTAGAATTAAGTCAGTGAAGTAATGCAATTATCTGGAACATTTATATCAATCACTGGGATAAAATTTTATTTTGACCTAAATAGCCATAATGAATTCCTAGACTGAACATATGCAGAGGAATGTTGCTCAGTTCTCCATAGCACCAAGGCAATACTCTAGTATTAAAGATCCAAGTATTTATAGACGTATGTAATTTCAATAGGTCAAAAACTAGAATGTACGCAGGCCTGGGTACAGCCTGACATTGTTCCATTCCTGAAGACCCTGTGTGTTCACTGTGCTTTCTTTGTATATAGAACTTTCTGTAACTTTGTCTACTTCTTGGAATTCTCTTCCCTTAGCTCCTAAGTTATTGTTTCCTATATAAGAGTGGGAATAAGAGAGAGAAGAGATGTACAATTTGCGACATGCTCAATTTGAATTGCCCCAAATGGTAGAGTTAGAAACGTGCTAGGGGATTCCAATTCAAACCCATCAACGTGGCATGTACCAATGCCATCTCACTAGTCAAAGTGATCAGTTTCAGTTCACGATTGATATAATGATAGGATTAAGAGTCAAAGGGATCACATAAAGAAGACTAGTGTCTGCTAATACTAACTGATAGAATTAAAAAGGAGAGAATGATCCAACATGGGAAGTGGGATACACAGCAGACTCATAGAATGGCAGATGTTTTAAACAGCACTCTGGACTCAGAATCAGGCATTTGGATCTGGCTAAAAAGCCTATGAGAGTGTTTTAAGCATGGAAAGCCAAGACACTCTGGCAAAAAACAAACAAATAAACAAAAACCTTAAAGGAAAGATCTCTGCGAGTGAGATCCCAGTGGAAAGAACAGGTCATCAACGAAGGAGGTGCCTTTCTCTGAAGGGAGGAGAGAACTTCCACTTTGACTATGACCTTGTCTAAATAAGATCGAAGTCAGCGAACTCAAGAGGCTTCCATAGCCTTGGCAACTCATGATTAGAGCCTAGTGTGATTACTGATGCATTAAACAAGAGTGTCAGTTTGTTAAGTCAACAACAGGAGTCACTGTGCACTTACTCCCCATGTAGGATCTCTGTCCTTAATGTTTTGTCCAATGTGAAGTAATGCTATAACTAGTACTAAAACAATATTTTTACACTTTGTGTTTCTGTGTGGGTGCAAACTGATGAAATCTTTACTTAATATATACTAAATTGATCTTCTGTATATAAAGAGAATTGAAAATGAATCCTGATGTGAATGGGATGGGAGAGGTAGCAGGAGATGGGAGGGTTGTAGGTGGGAGGGAAGTTATGGTGGGGAAAAGCTGCTATAATCCAAAAGTTGTACTTTAGAATTTTATATTTATTAAATAAAAGTTTTAGAAAAGCAATTCTTATTTATTTTCATTTTATTTGAAAGGTAGAAAAGATATAGAGAGAAACAGAGACAGATTTTCTACCTTCTAGTTCACTCCCCAAATGTTCCCAACAGTTGGAACTAGGCCAGGCTGAAGTTAGGAGCCCAGAACTCCATCCCAGTCTCCAACATGGGTGGACAGGGACCCACGTACTTGAGCCATCACCTGCTGCCTGCCAGGACGCTCATTAGCACGATGATGGATTGTATGCAGAGGTACGTCTCCAGTAAGGGAAATGGGCATTCCAAGAAGTGTCTTCACTGATGCCCCAAAATGCCTGACATCAATTCTCTTCTATTTCTTACTCTTACTTAAGTGAGTTAGATAAATACTTCAATTTTCAGTAACACTGAATAACACTGATAAATTAACTGTATGGCCTTACATTGTATAGCCAGTTACAAGATAATAATGATTACTTTCTACTGTTATTGTGAAAATTAATTGAGATACCTTCTTTTTTTTGTATGTTTATTTTGTAACTTGCAACTTCACTGAATTGGTTTATCAACTCTAACTGGTTTTGGTAGATTGTTTTTTTTCCATGTGTAATATCATGCAATCTGCAAACATGGATAATTTGACTTCTCTTTTCCAATTTATTACCATTTTTTTCTCCTTCCTAACTGCTCTTGCTAAAACTTTCAGTACTATATTGAATAAGCGTGGTGAAAGCAGACATCATTGTGTTATTCCAGATCTGAGGGGACATGCTTTCTGTTTTTCTCCATTCAGTTTATTGGCTGCTGGTTTGCAATGTACAATCTTTATAATTTTGAAGACTTTTTCTTCTAAACCTAATTTGTGGAGGATTGTTTTTATCATGAAATGGTGTCGATTCTTATGAAATGTTTTCTCTGTATCTACTGAGATGATCATATGGTTTTTGTTCTTCATTATATTGATGTGATTTATGGCATTAATTTATTTGTGAATGTTGATCCACGCTTGCATTTCTGGGACAAATCCCACTTGATTGTGATGTACGATCTTTTTGATATAGTTTTGGATTCGATTTACCTGTATTCTGTTAAGAATCTTTGCATCTATGTTCATTAAGATATAGGTCTGTAGTTTTCTTTTTGTGTCGTGTTTTTGGTTATGGTATCAAGTAATGTTGGCCTCATAAAGAGAGTTTGACAGAGTTACATTTTGTTCAACATTTTGGACTAGTTTGAAGAGAATTGGAGTTACTTCCTTTTTGTATGTTTTGTAGAATGAATTCAGTAGTAAAACCATCAGGTCCCAGACGTTTCCTTGATGGAGGACTTCTGATGACTGCTGCGATCTCATTGTTTGTTATGGATCTGTTTAAATTATCTATATCTTCTTCATTTAATCTTGGTAGGTAATGTTAATCCAATAATTTTTTAATTTTTTGAGGTTTTCCAGTTTATTAGTATATAGTTCTTCATAGTGGTTTCTTGCAATCCTTTGTATTTCAGCGGTGTCAGTTATAATCTCTCCTTTGTCATCTCTAACTTTATTTATTTGAGTTATCTCTCTTTTTTGAGTTGTTAGTTTGGCTAGAGGTTATCTTATTTTGCTTGTCATCTCAAAAAAACCAACTTTTTGGTTTGCTGATCTTTTTAAGTTAGTTTCAATTTCATTTATTTCTGCTTTACCCTTAATTATTCCTCATCTACTGCTGATTTCTTGTCAGAGGCAGAGGCAGAGAGAAAAAGAGAGATCTTCTTTCCACTGGTTCACTCCCAAAATGGCTATAATGCCTGGTGCTGGGCTGATCCAAAGCTAGGAGCCAGGACCTTCTTCCAGTCTTCCATGTGGATTTAGGGCCCAGGGACGGACTTACACCATCTTTTGCCAATTTCCTAGGCACATTAGCAGGGAGCTGGATCAGAAGTAGAGCAGCCGAGACTTGAACCCATGCCCATAGGGGATGCTGGCACTGTAGGTAGCGACTTTACCTGCTACACCACAGTGCCAGCCCCTGTTCTTGCCTTTCTGAGTCTTCAAGGTACATCATTAGATCTTTAATTTGAGATATTTCTTTTTTAAAATGTAAGCCTTGGTGCTATTAACTTCCCCTTCTTAATATTGGTTTTACTGTATTCCACAGTTTTTGATATGTCGTTTTCATTTTTGTTTATTTCAAGAAAGCTTTTCATTTCCTTTTTAATTTCTTCAATGACCCATTGATCATTCAGTAGCATGTCATTTAATTTCCAAGTATTTATGAGTGTTCAATTGTTCTTGTTGTTTTCCAGCTTTATTCTTTTATTACCTGAAAAGAAACAGGATGAGAAAAATATTTACAAATCACCTGACAAAGAATTAATATTCCAAACATATCAGCAACTTAAAAATCTCAACAAAAAATCAGTCCAGTTGAGAAATGGGCAAAGGAGTTCAATAGATAGTCCTCAAAAGAAATACAAATGGCCAACAAATATATGAAAAAAAATGCTCAACATCACTAGCTATCAGGGAAATGCAAATCAAAATCACAATGATATAATCACCTTGCACCTGTCAGAATGGCTAAAATCCAAAACACAGAGTAACAAATACTGGTGAAGATGTAGACAAAGGGGAGTACTTGTACAGTATTGGTGAGAATGTGAATTAGTGCAGCTACTGTGGAAAACAGTGGAAAGATTTCTTAAAAAACTAGAAATAGACTTGCCATATGATAAAGCAGCCATGCTACTCAGCTATATACCCAAAATACTTAAACACAATATATCAAAGAGATACCTGCACCACCGTATTGATAGCAGCACTGTTTACAATAGCCAAAATTTGGAAGCAACCAAGCTGTTCTTTATCAGATGAATGGATAAAGAAGATGTGATATATATATATAATATTACATTGTATTACATAATAATAATATAATAATATATATTAATAATATAATAATAATATATATACAATGTAATATTATTCAGCTTTTTCAGCTATAAAAATAATGAAATTCTACCATTTGCAGAAAAATGGACACAATTGGAGGAAATCATGTAGAATGAGGTAAGCTGGACTCAGAAAGACAAATACTGTATGTTCTCCCTTATATGTGGGAGCTAAAATTTAAAAACCAAAGAAAAAAGAAATGTGTGTATCAGTATTGCTGCAAATGTATTTTTATGAATCTTTGTTTTATACCTTTGTGAAACCAATGGTTAAGAATGTTATGCTAATATGATTTTAATGATCTGTGATTACTTTAAAATTTAATGTATATGGGTGAAATGGTCTTTTTTCCATTCAATTATTTTTATAGCCATTCCCAAACTGCTTACTCAGTGAAAATTAAACGTCTTTAGTGTAATCTAACTTTAAAATTTGTTATCTTGAAGACTAGAAAGAAGCAAGAAAGAGAGAAGGATAGAGGGTAGGAGCGAGTGAGGGGGAGGAAAGGAGGGAAGGAGGAAGGGAATATCATTGTTTTTAGAATTGTATCCACAAATCATATGGACTGTTAAAAACTAATTAACAATTAAGCTAAAAGATATATATATATATATATTAAAAGATATATATATATATATATATATATATATATATATATAAAACCTACTCCAGACAGATTGAAGAACAAACTCTGAGAATCCTAACCCTCACCTGCAGCTCTCAGAGAATACTTGATGGCCATAGTGAAGTTGAAGTAGGGGAGTGCAGAGTTCCTGAACTTGAAAGCCTACAACCACCCCAGACTACAGAGACACTAGCAGTGGGTTCTCACCAATGCCTAGAGGCTAAGTGAATCTTTTTTTCCTATCCATTGTACCACTAGGAAACCCAAAGGACACCCTGACCACCCTATCCCATCCCACCTCCCCACCACTGTGTATATGAGTTTCCTTGATTCAAGAAAAGGAAAGGAAAAGACAGTAGAAAATGTCCCTGGACTCATTGCCATTTAACAAAAATTACTTTGTCAAAGGAAGTGAACGAATTTTCTTTTCTTTTCTTTTTTTTTTTTTTCCGCACTCGATCGCATGTGCTCTGCCCTGTTTTATTTATTTATTTTTTTATAACGCTTTTATTTAAAGAATATAAATTTCCAAAATACAGCTTAGAGATTACAATGGCTTCCCCCCACATAACTTCCCTCCCACCCACAACCCTCCCCTTTCCCACTCCCTCTCCCCTTTCATTCATATCAAGATTCATTTTCAATTCTCTTTATATACAGAAGATCAGTTTAGTACATATTACGTAAAGATTTCAACAGTTTGCCCTCACATAGAAACACAAAGTGAAAATACTGTTGGAATACTAGTTATAGTATTAATTCACAATGTATAGCACATTAAGGACAGAGATCCTACATGATATTTTTTTAAAATTGATTAATTTTCTTTGCAATTTCCAATTTAACACCAAGATTTTTTTCATTTTTAATTATCTATATACAGAAGATTGATTCAGTATATACTAAGTAAAGATTTCATCATTTTGCACCCACACAGAAACACAAAGTGTAAAATACTGTTTCAGTGCTAGTTATAGCATTACTTCACATTGGACAACACATTAAGGACAGATCCCACATGAGACATAAGTACACAGTGACTCCTGAAGTTGATTTAACAATTTGACACTCTTGTTTATGGCCTCAGTAATCTCCCTAGGCTCTAGTCATGAGTTGCCAAGGCTATGGAAGCCTTTAGGGTTTGCTGACTTCAATCTTATTCCGACAGGGTCATAGTCAAAGTGGAGGTTCTCTCCTCGCTTCGGAGAAAGGTACCTCCTTCTTTGATGGCCCCGTTCTTTCCACTGGGATCTCACTCGCAGAGATCTTTCATTTAGGTCTTCTTTTTTTCCAGAGTGTCTTGGCTTTCCATGCCTTGAATATTCTCATGGGCTCTTGAGCCAGATCTGAATGCTTTAAGGGCTGATTCTGAGGCCAGAGTGCTATTTAGGACATCTGCCATTCTGTGAGTCTGCTGTGCATCCCACTTCCCATGATGGATCATTCTCTCCCTTTTTGATTCTATCAGTTAGTATTAGCAGACACTAGTCTTGTTTGTGTGATCCCTTTGACTCTTAGACCTATCAGTGTGATCATTTGTGAACTGAAATTGATCACTTGGACTAGTGAGATGGCCTTGGTCCATGCCACCTTGATGGGATTGTATTGGAATTCCCTGGCCTGTTTCTAACTCCATCATTTGGGGCAGTTCCGATTGAGCATGTCGCAAATTGTACATCTCCTCCCTCTCTTATTCCCACTCTTATATTTCACAGGGATCACTTTTCAGTTAAAATTTAAACACCTAAGAATAATTGTGTGTTAATTACAGAGTTCAACCAATAGTACTAGAATAAAAAAAATACTACAATGGATAAAGTATTACATTGTACAACAACAGTCAGCACAAGAGCTGATCAAGTTACTGTTTCTCATAGTGTCCATTTCACTTCAATAGGTTTCCCCTTTGGTGCTCAATTAGTTGTCACCGATCAGGGAGAACATATGATATTTGTCCCTTTGGGACTGGCTTAATTCACGCAGAATGATGTTTTCCAGATTCCTCCATCTTATTGCAAATGACCGGATTTCATTGTTTTTGACTGCTGTATAGTATTCTATAGAGTACATGTTCCATAATTTCTTTATCCAAATGTATGCTTTGAATTCCCTGTGATCTTTTGCTGTGAGGTTCCCTTCGTTTATCTTCTTTCATGTTGATGGCCGTGTTTCTGTGTTTCTGTGTGTAACACATCTTTAAGTATCTTTCGCAGGGCTGGACGAGTGGCAACAAATTCTTTCAATTTTTGTTTGTTATGAAAGGTCTTTATTTCACCTTCATTCACAAATGAGAGCTTGGCAGGATATAATATTCTGGGCTGGCAGTTTTTCTCTCTAAGTACCTGGGCTATGTCTCGCCATTCCCTTCTAGCTTGTAGGGTTTCTGATGAGAAGTCTGCTGTGAGTCTAATTGGAGATCCTCTGAGTGTAATTTGACGTTTCTCTCTTGCGCATTTTAGGATCTTTTCTTTCTGTTTCACTGTGGTGAGTTTAATTACAACGTGTCGTGGTGAGGACCTCTTTTGGTCATGTTTATTAGGGGTTCTATGAGCTTCCTGTACTAGGATGTCTCTGTCTTTCTCCAAAACTGGGAAATTTTCTGCTATTATCTCACTAAAAAGGCATTCTAATCCTTTCTCCCTCTCCATGCCTTCAGGAACTCCTAGAACTCGAATGTTGGGTTTTTTAATAGTATCCTGTAGATTCCCAATAATATTTTTTAGATTTCTAATTTCCTCTTCTTTTCTTTGGTTTGACTGTATAGTTTCCTGTGCTCTGTCTTCTAAGTCCGATATGCTCTCTTCTGCCTCACCCATTCTGTTTTTAAGGCTCTCTAATGTGTTTTTCATTTGATCTATTGAATTCTTCACTTCATTATGATTTCTCGTCACTATCACAGTTTCATGTTCTACTAGTTGTTTCATTTCAGCTTGATTTCTCCTTAATATTTCATTTTCATGAGAGAGATTTTCTACCTTGTCCATTAAGGATTTCTGTAGTTCAAGAATTTGTTTTTGAGTACTTCTTAGTGTTCTTATCAATTTTTTGAGATCTGCTTCTTGCATCTCTTCTATCTCATCATCTTCGTAATCTTGAATTGGGGTGTCTTTTTCATTTGGGGATGCCATAGTGTCTCCCCTGTTCTTGTTACCTCGGTTTTTGCGTTTGTTGTTTGGCATATTAATTTCTTCACTGTGGTGTTTTTTTCTTGTTATACTATGACTCTAGATTAAGTGGACTGTCTGCTTTTGATGGAGCCTTAGAGGCTTGAGATGGGTGTGGCCTGAGAGCTCTGTTTGGTTCCTCAGGGTTGGAGGGTGTGTCAAAGGAGACACTCCCAGGTTAGGCATGGTAAATCTCTCTCTGTTAGGTTTTTTTTTTTTTTTTTTTTTGGTTCAAAAGGGAAGTAATTCCACACAGCTGAATGGAATTGGGGGTGGTTAGCAGGCGAATGATATACCCACAGGAGCCAGAGTTCGGAAGCTCTTTCCCAAGGACCAGAGAAGGAATCTTTGTGGCCCTTTGTGTGGGCTGAGATTCTCCTGTAGTCTCCCACTGTGCTGCCTAGGCTACTGAACTGTAGCGTCTCTGGAGAGTACTCACATGAATTCGTGATTTCCGTGAGTTCTCTCCCCCACCGTCTTTTTTTTCACAGTCTCAGTTCATTAGCACCACACATTCATTAGGTTCTAATCTCCTGTTATTTCACCCCTCCCACCCAGAGTCAGGTTTTTTGCTAGGCTTGGGGCCGGTGCCAACCCAAGGTCGCCCTGCTTATGACATATTCCAAAATGGCACCTGCTCTTTGTCTTGCTCACCTTTGAGAGGTGAGCGGAGAGAGAGAAGCTCGTGTCCGTACGGGTCACTTTTTTTTTTTTTCCCTCTCTCTCTCTCTCTTCTAGTTAGCCTGGTGAACTTTTCCCTGCAGGGTTTCAAGCCTTGTTCGCTCTAGGCTCCCTTTTCCGCTTCCCTCCTGGTATCTTGGGCTATTGAGTTTCGGCTCACCTGGCGTTCCAGCGCTGGTGTGTTGAATCTGCTGCTGGTGTCCCACACTGCGGGCTCCCACGCTCTCCACGCAGGTCCACTGTGAATCTCCAGTTCCGGAAGGGTTTTCTCTGCTGTTTCTTCCCCTACTCTTCCTTGAACCTGCAGTATCTCCACTTTTATTAGACTGTCTCTCCCCAGACTCCCTTCCTATTCCGCCATCTTGCCGCTCTCCGAATTTTCAAAATCTAGGTTTATGTTTTCCTCACCAACAACAGAAATGGGAGCTCATGATTATGTTGAGTTTAGTTACAGAAAATAAGGTTCAGTTTATTTATTAAAAAAGAGATGCCTTGTATAGCAATTGTAGTAGGAATATGGCAAGTAGTTCTAACTTTTCTCTCTAATTTTGTTCCTATATACAATATAAAATCATTTTATATTGATCTGATAGTTGATGGCTTCACAAATACTTTCATGTATCTTATTTGGTGTCACCACAGTAATTTTAGTTGATTAAGATAACTATCTGTTATTCTTACTTTCAGACAATGTTTAGAGAGAGAAAGAAGTGTATAGATTCAAAATGTCTTTAACAGCCCATTAGAAATGGGAGGGAAGTAGTGACACTTAAAAGGGGTTTTCTAGTGATGTAAGCCAGTCAAATAACATATTTCCCATGATCTGTGGTAACTAATATACAGAGTACAATAAAGTGTAATGTATGTGCGTCCAAATGATTTTTAAAGATTTGATTATTTATAGCTCTTATCTGTATGCTTGAGGAATAGTGGTTTTTCTTTTTACTGCTTGTTGAATTCTTTATTTAGTGGAGGGTTAAGTTCATGATTATAAAGTAAATTGAATGTATGTCATTGTATATGTGCTGCTGAAGCGAGCACTGAATGTATGTCATTGTAAAAATTAAATAATAAACAAGAAAAGATGGAAATAGGTGGAAGTGAGGAGGGGCCGGCGGTTAGGGAGAGAAGTATCACTATGCTCTTTGTTTTTTTTTTTGACAGGCAGAGTGGACAGTGAGAGAGAAAGAGAGAGAGAGAGAGACAGAGAGACAGAGAGAAAGGTCTTCCTTTGCCGTTGGTTCACCCTCCAATGGCTGCTGCAGCCAGCGTGCTGCGGCTGGCTCACTGAGCTGATCTGAAGCCAGGAACCAGGTGCCTATCCTGGTCTTCCATGGGGTGCAGGGCCTAAGGACTTGGGCCATCCTCCACTGCAATCCCGGGCCACAGCAGAGAGCTGGCCTGGAAGAGGGGCAACTGGGACAGAATCCGGCGCCCGGACTGGGACTAGAACTTGGTGTGCCAATGCCACAGGTGGAGGATTAGCCTATTGAGCTGTGGCACCGGCCATCACTATGCTCTTAAAAAAACTGTATATAAGAAATACATGAAATCTGTACCCTTTATATAAATAAAAAAGTACACAAAAAGGTGTTCAAAAATTTCATGAAAAATACATTTTATCTTTTAGTTTTACTTTTCTAGTAACTGCTTGAACTACCTTCATGGTTCCTGGGCTGTGTTTAGCAGAGACATCTTCTACCTGGGTTGTGATACTGAAAACCGAAGGGCAAACCTTGGATTTGAATCCAAGTGCTGGTAGATCAAAGATTGAGACAACTGTAAGAAACCAGATTGTTATTCTAAATGAATGGACAGAGTTAGGCAACAAAAGTAGATGAAGAAAACATAGCTTGGAGAATTCTCCAGAAGGAGTCTGGATTACATGTGGACATGTGGTATGCATTTAGAAGTGAACTAATAATTTGATGGTGTTGGGTCATAGATTTAAGTCTTTAATCCATGTTGAGTGAATTTTTGTGTAAGGTGAAAGGTAAGGTCTTGATTCATGTTTCTGCATGTGGAAATACAGTTTTCCCAGCATCATTTATTGAAGAGACTGTCCTTACTACAGGGATTGGTTTTAGATCCTTGATCAAATATAAGTTGGCTGTAGATGTTTGGATTGATTTCTGGGGTTTCTATTCTGTTCCATTGGTCTATCCATCTGTTTCTGTACCAGTACCATGCTGTTTTGATAACAACTGCCTTGTAGTATGTCCTGAAATCTGGTATTGTGATGCCTCCGGCTTTGTTTTTGTTGTACAAGATTGCTTTAGCTATTCGAGGTCTCCTGTGTCTCCATATGAATTTCAGCATCATTTTTTCCAGATCTGAGAAGAAGGTCTTTGGTATTTTGATTGGTGTTGCATTGAATCTATAAATGGCTTTTGGGAGAATGGACATTTTGATGATATTGATTCTTCCAATCCATGAGCATGGATGATTTTTCCATTTTTTGGTATCCTCTTCTATCTTTCTTTAAGGTTTTGTAATTTTTATCGTAGAGATCTTTAATGTCCATGGTTAAGTTTATTCCAAGGTATTTGATTGTTTTTGTAGCTATTGTGAATGGGATTGATCTTAGGTCTTTCTTAGCTGTGGTATTGCCTGTGTATACAAAGGCTGTTGATTTTTGTGCACTGATTTTGCAAACTGCTACTTTGCCAAACTCTTCTATGAGTTCCAATAGTCTCTTAGAGTTCCTTGGGTCCCCTAAATAAAGAATCATATCATCTGCAAAGAGGGATAATTTGACTACTTCCTTCCAAATTTGTATTCCTTTAATTTCTTTTTCTTGCCTAATGGCTCTTCCTAAAACTTCCAGAACTATATTGAATATCAGTGGTGAGAGTGGGCATCCCTGTCTGGTACCAGATCTCATTGGAAAGGCTTCCAACTTTTCCTCATTCAATAGGATGTTGGCTGTGGGTTTTTCATAAATTGCTTTGATTGTATAGAGGAATGTTCCTTCCATACCCAGTTTGCTTAGAGTTTTCTTCATGAAAGGGAGTTGTATTTTATCAAATGCTTTCTTTGTGTCTATTGAGATAATCATATGGTTTTTCTTCTGCAGTCTGTTAATGTGGTGTATCACGTTGATTGTTTTGCGAATATTGAACCATCGCTGCATACCAGGGATAAATCCCACTTGGTCTGGGTGGATGATCTTTCTGATGTGTTGCTGCATTCTATTGGCCAGTATTTTTTTGATGATTTTTGCATCTATGTTCATGAGGGATATTGGTCTGTAATTCTCTTTCTCTGCTGCATCTTTTTACAGCTTAGGAATTAAGGTGATGCTGGCTTTATAGAAAGAATTTGGGAGGATTCCCTCTTTTTTGATTGTTCTGAATTGTTTGAGAAGAATTGGAGTTAGTTCTTCTTTAAATGTCTGGTAGAATTCAGCAGTGAATCCATCCGGTCCTGGGCTTTTCTTTGTTGGGAGGGCCTTTATTACTGTTTCATTTTCTGTCTCAGTTATGGGTCTGTTTAGGTTTTCTAGGTCTTGCTGGTTCAATTTAGGTATGTTGCATGTGTCCAGGAATCTATCCATTTCTAATAGATTTCCCTGTTTGCTGGCATACAAGTCCTTGTAGTAGTTTCTGATGATTCTTTTTATTTCCGTAGTGTATGTTATTACGTTTTCTTTTTCATCTCTTATTTTATTGATTTGGGTCTTTTCTTTTTTTTTTTCTTTTTTTTTTTTCTTTTTTTTTTTTTACAGGCAGAGTGGACAGTGAGAGAAAGAGACAGAGAGAAAGGTCTTCCTTTTGCCGTTGGTTCACCCTCCAATGGCCGCTGCGGCTGGCGCGCTGCGGCCGGCGCACCGCGCTTGTCCGATGGCAGGAGCCAGGAGCCAGGTGCTTTTCCTGGTCTCCCCATGGGGTGCAGGGCCCAAGCACCTGGGCCATCCTCCACTGCACTCCCGGGCCACAGCAGAGGGCTGGCCTGGAAGAGGGGCAACCGGGACAGAATCCGGCGCCCCGACCGGGACTAGAACCCTGTGTGCCGGCGCCGCAAGGCGGAGGATTAGCCTGTTGAGCCACGGCGCCGGCCAGGGTCTTTTCTTTTTTTAGTTAGTTTGGGCAACAACTAACTAAGCACCAAAGGGGAAACCTGTTGAAGTGAAATTGACACTATGAGAAACAGGACTTGATCAGCTCTTGTCCTGACTGTTGATGAACAATGTAATACTTTATCCATGTTAGTATTTTTTTGTTTAGTTTTGTTCTAGTACTATTGGTTGAACTCTGTAATTAACACACCATATTCTTAGGTGTTTAAATTTTAACTGAAAATGTATCCCTGTTAAATATAAGTGTGGGAATAAGAGAGGGAGGAGATGTACAATTTGGGACATGCTCAATCGCACTTGGCCCCAAATGGCGGAGCAAATATTTATTAAATTGGAGGGTGAACCAATGGCAAAAGGAAGACCTTTCTCTCTGTCTCTCTCACTGTCCACTCTGCCTGTCAAAAAAAAAATTCCACAGAAGTATCTTGTCTGCTTTCATTGAAGATGTCTACATATACTTCTTAATTTTAAAAGTTTTGTAATAATGCCACAAGGTAAGAAATATTTCTTTTTTCAATTTATTACAGGATAAAAGATATATACATGTGCTGGATCAAAGTAACATAACTAAAACCTGCTAAGATCCATATTTAATTCAGCTATTTCTGATTGCATAGTATGTGCTTACTTCATTCAGTTTCACTTCTGCAAAACAGAGAGTAATTTGTGAATTCTAATTATCTCGTTTCACCTACTAGGAGAAAAGAGTAGAATACGGTATAAATGTAATCATACCAAATCTCTCGATTTGTTTTGTTAATTGACTACAGACTTGTATATAATTGCAGACAAATTCATTCACTCAATTAATCATTCAATGTGTATTTATTAAGGATTTATTATGTAATAAACATTATTTTATGTACTGAAAATTTGAGAAAATATAAAACTATGTGGATTTTAATTCTAGCAGGAAATACTGTGGCCTAAATCATCCATCCAAGGAATCTGTACATGTTATTTCCATATTTTTGGTATTTTAGTAAATCAAGCTAGCAAGAAATGAAAAAAAATTTAACTATAAAGAAACATAGGCCGGCACCGTGGCTCACTAGGCTGCATACAGCACCATCACCCCTGGTTCTAGTCCCAGCTGGGGCACTGGATTCTGTCTCAGTTGCTCCTCTTCCAGTCCAGCTCTCTGCTGTGGCCTAGAAGGTCAGTGGAGGATGGCCCAAGTGCATGGGCTCTGCACCCGCATGGGAGACCGGGAGGAAGCTCCTGGCTCCTGGCTCTGGATCGGCACAGGGTGCTGGTCATAGTGGCCATTTGGGGAGTGAACCAATGGAAGGGAAACCTTTCTCTCTGTCTCTCTCTCTCACTGTCTAACTCTGGCTGTCAAAAAAAAAAAAAAAAGAAACATAGAATTACCTACTACAAAGTAATAAACAAGCAATAAGTTTCATGTAAGGGGTGATTTTAAGAAACATAAAATTCTTTATTAACATTCCATTTATACTTAAAACTAATATGCAAGGATATTTGAGGTGTATTTTTTTGATTATGCTAAATATTCTCCTTGTAACTTTGTTTGACTGCATCATTAATATCCTTAGCAGGTGTCTTCTTTAGTATAAGTAAACTGGCTTCAGTTCAGATTTTCCAAAAATTTGAAATTGTCGAGACTATATCTGTGTATATGCATCCCTGTGCACAAAGATTTAAATTATTTTTTTATTTAACAATTAAAAATGTGCGTTAATGGAAACAATTGGATCATTTTCTGGTCACTTTACTTTGCCTGGGGTGAAGTCTCAGGGAGTGTTTCGTAGGCTCTGCCTTTGTTGGGTCCCAAACAAGCCTGGTTGAGTAAGGGTAGAATAGAAGCAGTCCACAAACGAAAATTCCACAATGAATTGAAATCTCTGAGCAAAACAGGGATTTCTATGTCTCGTTGAGCACATTATTTACGGTATATTCTGACAGATTAAGAGAAACGAGTTTGAGTTCTAGGCTAATGGGGGTTTAGGGAGCCAAGTTTTATAAGATTTAGACATGGCAACAGTCTCTATATAGGACCAATAACATGTTTGGGTTTGTTTCCCACAGGTTCTGAATGGTTTAGAATTAGAATGGACTTTCAAGGATAGATGGTCTGACACGTTTGATTTAAGAAAGCAGACTCAGCTGGCGACGCGTCTCAACAGGCTAATCCTCCACCTAGCGGTGCCGGCACACTGGGTTCTAGTCCCGGTCAGGGCACCAGATTCTGTCCCGATTGCCCCTCTTCCAGGCCAGCTCTCTGCTATGGTCTGGGAGTGCAGTGGAGGATGGCCCAAGTGCTTGGGCCCTGCACCCCATGGGAGACAAGAAGAAGCACCTGGCTCCTGCTTTCCATTCAGTGCGGTGCGCCGGCCACAGCGCACCGACTGCGGCGGCCATTGGAGGGTGAACCAACGGCAAAGGAAGACCTTTCTCTCTGTCTCTCTCTCTCTCACTGTCCACTCTGCCTGTCAAAAAAATAAAAAAATAAAAAATAAAAAGAAAGTAGACTCAACTAAGACTACTAGAACTCATGAAAGAGGTTGCTAAAGCAACAGGATATAAAATTAACACACAAAAATCAATAGTCTTTGTATATACAGACAAATCCACAACTGAGAAAGAAATACTGGGATCAATCCCATTCACAATAGCTACAAAAACAATTAAATACCTTGGAATACATTTTACCAAAGACATCAAAATTCTGCATGATGAGAATTAGAAAACATTAAAGAAAGATATGACACCAAAAAAAAAAAAAAAAAAGAAAAATCTTACATGTTCATGTAGTGGAAGAATCAATCTCATCAAAATGTACATACTACTAAAAGATTTATAGATTCAATGCAATATCAATTAAAATACCAACTCAGATATAGTAGAAATGATGCTGAAATTCATATGGACACACAGGAAATCTGGAATAGCTAAAGCAATCTTATACAACAAAAACTAAGCCAGAGGCATTATAATGCCCAATTTTATGATATAACTATAGAGCACTTATAATCAAAACAACCTTGTACTGGCAAAAAAGACAGACTTGTAGACAACTGGAACAGAATAGGAACTCCATAAATCAATCCACACATTACAAGCAACTCATCTTTGTCAAAGGAGCTAAAATAGCTAAAATCTATCCCTGGAGCAAGGACAGTCTGTTTAACAAATGGTGCTGAGAAAACCAGATCTCCACATGCAGAGATATGAAGCAAGACCCCTACTTTACACCTTACACAAAAATCTACCTAAAATGATTAAAGACCTAAATCTATGATTTGATACCATTCAAATTATTAGAGAACATTGGGGAAATCCTGCAAGAAATTGGCATAGACAAAGAGTTCTTGAAAAAATACCCCAGAGGCACAGACAATCAAAGCCAAAATTGACAATTGGGATTACAACAAATTGAGAAGATTCTGTGTTGCAAAAGAAACACTCAGCAAAGTGAAGAGGCAACCAATATAATGGGAGAAATTATTTGGAATCTATGCAACTGATAAAGGATCAATATCCAGAATATACAAAGAGCTCAATAAACTGTACAACAACAAAACAAACAACCCAGTTAAGAAAAGGGTAAAGGACTTAAACCAGCATTTTTCAAAAGAGGAACTCCAAATGGCCAACAGACACATGAAAAATGCTCAGGACCATTAGCCATCAGGGAAATGCAGATCAAAACCACAATGAGATTTCACCTTACTCTCTTCGAAATGGCTTTCATATGGAAAACAACCAACAACAAATGCTGGTGAGGATGTGGAGGAAAGGTACCCTAATTCACTGTTGTTGGAAATGTAAACTGGCAGAGACACTGTGCAAGATAGTATGGAGATACCTCAGAAATATGAATGTAGATCTATCATGTAACCCAGCCATCCCACTACTGGGAATTTACCCAAGGGAAATGAAATCATATATGAAAGGTATCAGTACCCCTATGTATATTGCAGCTCAATACACAATAGCTAAGATATGGAATCAACCCAAATGTCTATAAGCTAAAGACTGGATAAAAATTATGAGATATGTACACCAAGGAATACTACACAGCAGTAAAAAAACCCAAACTCCTGTAATTTGCAACAAAATGGATACAACTGGAAAATATTATATTTAGTAAATTAAGGCAGTCCCCAAAGGACAAATACCATATATTCTCCCTGATTTGTGGTAACTGATAGAGTACCTAAAAGGTAATCTATAGAAGCGAAACTTAGACTTTGAGATGTGATGATTTTGAACAACCTTGTCTCACCTGCTGAGGAACAGTTTTTTTCATACTTTCGTTGAACTCTTTACTTACTATAACCTTATGTGTATAAAGTTAATTGAAAATAGATATTAGTAAAAATATGCATAGAGTTTACAACATGTTTAGGCACAGCTCCAGATAAGGAAGAAAGATGAAATCTCTACCTTCATGGAGGTTGTGTTTTGCTTGGGACATCCAATAAACAAATGAGTAAAATTTCAATTAGAGACAAGCACTCTGCAGAAGGGAAAGTGGGTGACATGGGTAATCATGATAGGATGGCCAGGGAAGACCTCTTCAAAAGAGATAATATTGGAGCAGAGACCTGAGTGATGAGAAGCAGACAAGCTAAAATCTGAGCGGACAGGACATCAAAGAGAGCACCCTGTGATGGGCTAGAGAAAGAAGCCAGAGTGACCAGTGCATATTCAATGGGAGAGAAGAGACTGAAATAAAGCAGAAGTGGTAGACAGGGGTCAGATTTCTGCAGGACCTGGAACTCATTGAGAAATTTTTCTTTCTTTTTTTAATTATTAAAACTTTTAAAAATTATTTATTTATTTATTTTTTTTAATAAAGCTTTTATTTGAAGAATATAAATTTCCAAAATACAGCTTATGGATTACAATGGCTCCCCCCCCCCCATAACTTCCCTCCCACCCGCAACCCTCCCCTTTCTCAATCCCTCTCCCCTTCCATTCACATGAAGATTCATTTTCAATTCTCTTTATATACAGAAGATCAGTTTAGTATATATTAAGTAAAGATTTCAACAGTTTGCCCTCACAAAGAGACACAAAGTGAAAAATACTGTTGGAATACTAGTTATAGTATTAATTCACAATGTATAGCACATTAAGGACAGACATCCTACATGATATTTTTTTAAAATTGATTAATTTTCTTTGCAATTTCCAATTTAACACCAAGATATTTTTTCATTTTTAATTATCTTTATATGCAGAAGATCAATTCAGTATATACTATGTAAAGATTTCATCAGTTTGCACCCACACAGAAACACAAAGTGTAAAATACTGTTTCAGTACTAGTTATAGCATTACTTCACATTGGACAACACATTAAGGACAGATCCCCCATGAGACGTAAGTACACAGTGACTCCTGATGTTGATTTAACAATTTGACACTCTTGTTTATGGCGTCAGTTATCTCCCTAGGCTCTAGTCATGAGTTGCCGAGGCTATGGAAGTCTTTAGGGTTCGCCGCCTTCGATCTTATTCCGACAGGGTCATAGTCAAAGTGGAGGTTATCTCCTCCCTTCAGAGAAAGGTACCTCCTTCTTTGATGGCCCCATTCGTTCCACTGGGATCTCACTTGCAGAGATCTTTCATTTAGGTGTTTTTTTTTTTTTTTTTCCCAGAGTGTCTTGGCTTTCCATGCCTGAAATACTCTCATGGGCTCTTGAGCCAGATCTGAATGCCTTAAGGGCTGATTCTGAGGCCAGAGTGCTATTTAGGACATCTGCCATTCTATGAGTCTGCTGTGTATCTTGCTTCCCATGTTGGATCATTCTCTCTCTTTTTGATTCTATCAGTTAGTATGAGCAGGCACTAGTCTTGTTTGTGTGATCCCTTTGACTCTTAGACCTATCAGTGTGATCAATTGTGAACTGAAATTGATCACTTGGACTAGTGAGATGGCCTTGGTCCATGCCACCTTGATGGGATTGTATTGGAATCCCCTGGCACGTTTCTAACTCCATCATTTGGGGCACGTCTGATTGAGCATGTCCCAAATTGTATATCTCCTCCCTCTCTTATTCCCACTCTTATATTTAACAGGGATCCCTTTTCAGTGAAAATTTGAACACCTAAGCATAATTGTTTGTTATTTACAGAGTTCAACCACTAGTACTAAATTTTTTTTTATTTATTTGAGAGGTAGAGGTACAGACAGAGAGAGTAAGAGACAGAGAGTGAGGTCTTCCATCTGCTGGTTCACAACCCCAAGTGGCCACAATTCCTGGAGCTGGGCCAATCTGAAACCAAGAGCTTCTTCTGGTTCTCCCACATGGGTACAAGGACCCAAGCACTTGGGCCATCTTCCACTGTTTTTCCAGGCCATAGCAGAGAGCTGGATCAGAAGAGGAGCAGTTGGAACATGAACCAATGCCCATATGGGATGCAGGCATCACAGTTAGGTGCTTAGCCTACTATGCAGCTGGCCCCAAAGATTTTTTTCTTTCAAGTACATAAGGAAGCCACTCACGGTTTTAAGCAAAGAGTGATACTATTCAAATTATGTTTTTAAAATGGACCTCTGGCTGTCCTGTGAAAATGGACTTTAGGGGAGCAAGAGTGAAGGCAGTGAGTTCAGCTATCACTGTGACCCAACTGGAGCTGGCAGTGTATCTGCCTGGCCTGGTAGTAGCTGACATGATGAGAAAAGTTGTGATTCAGGATAATTATCTTTTTGGCCCTTTGATACTCTGGAGAAGCCTACAAAACTCTTTTCAGAACAGTACTTTAAAGTGTATAACAAAATACATGAGATTTTGAAGGAAACCAATTGTTTCAAAGAGCAGCTATTACAATATTAAACAAACTTGTGAAATAATATATGCACTTGTTACATATTAAACAGCAAGAATTGGTAGCAGTTCTGACAACCAATGTAATTGCAAAGCAGTGATAAACATAATTATAATATTGCTAAAATATCATAGAAGTATCTGAGATTTCTACTGACGATCAAGTCAATCGCACTGCACTATGTCACCTACTCATCATGGAAAGGACTGTTAAATTTCAGTTAAAAGCTACCCAATATACAGATATGATTTTTTTGCCCATTTAAGTTTACTCATCTTCAGCTTTCTTGGCAGAGATGACAAGACTTCCTTATGAACTATCTTTGGGGAATGAAGAGATGAGGAAGACAAAGGATCTTGGGATAGATGACAGCACAGTTCTGGTGTGTAAATCTGTGCTGTTTATAATAAATGCAATCATAGCTAGGCCCAGGGAAGATGCTTTTGCTTGTCTAGTTATGCAGGTATGTGGGAATTCTAGTTCTTGAAGTGGACACAAATAAAGAGGTACATTAATGTGCTTCAGCCATACCACAGTAAAACCTTATGTATAAATAAGGCTAAAAGTTTTATTTGATGAAAGGTTGAATTACAGAAAAGTACAATGGGGCCATCATCTGCTGCCTTTCAGGTATATTAGCAGGAAGCTGGATCAGAAGTAGAGGCTGCAGTGAGGGGAGGCAGTATTGTGGCATAGCAGGTAAAAGACATTACCTACAATGCTGGCATCCCCCATATGGGAAACAGCTCAAGTCCTGGCTGCTCCACTTCCCATACAGCTCCCTGATGATGTCCTGGGAAAACAGTGGAAGATGGCCCAAGTGTTTTGGCCCCTACCATCCATGTGGGAGATGAAGGTGAAGCTCCTGTCCCCTGGTTTTGGCCTGTCACAGCACTGGCCACTGCAGCTATCTGAAAATGCAATAGAAGATGGAAGATTACTCTCTGTGTATCCCTCTCTTTTTCCTGTAATTCTGACTTTCAAAATAAATAAATCTTTAAAAAAAGTGGAGCTAGGAGTTGATCTCAGGAACTCTGATGGGGGTATGCACATCCCAAGGAGCCTTTTAACCTATTGTAGCAAAACACTCACCCGAGCCTAGTTTTTATGAAAGGTTTAACTACTAAGGATTATTATCCCAGCTGAAAATATTTAAAATAATTTATGTTTCAAAGATACATTTTAATAACAATTTTTAAAAGGCTGTCAACTTATATTGTACACACTTGGGGTGAGAGAGAAGATAATAAATAAATTCATTTCTATAGAAGTTAAAATAGAATGTGACTTTTACAATTCACTTTTACTACAGCCAGCTCTCCTATTTAGGCTGCTGCATTTTAAGACATGGCAAGGATACAATAAATAAAATTTCCTTTAAAATTTCATCAGTTAATTTAATTCCTTCTTGAGGTTACTCTGCCCTCTTGGTGATGGCAAAGTAGAAGACATCAGATTTCATCCAACTACATGTGGAGACAGTGATTCCAAACCAAAGTAGCTCAGAAAAGCCTCAAGTGTCCATTAAAGAGTATATGGAAATACAGAAGAGAGAGAAAAAATGGAAAATGGAGGATCTTTACAAGGAAGGCTTGTTCATAAGACTGGCGTACCCAAAGATACCAGGAGATGGCTGGGAGAGAAAAGAAAAGGCCAGAGCACTGGCATCAGCTAGGTAGTAGCAACCGCTATGATCCCCAGGGACTGGTTCAGAGGAGAATGGACTGTCTTGTGATGCAGGGAACCTTGGAAAGGGAGAAACTGTTAATCCCCTTTCCACACCCAAGCGGGAAGGAGTTGCCACATCTTCCAAGCCTGAGGACACACACTCCAGACTAATGCTCTGTGGATGGACTGGGCCTGCCACATCCCAATCACTGGCATTAGTACCATTGCAAGCTGGTTTATAGTCTGGGCTCACAGCCAAGCCCTTGCTGCACGTCTCTGCATTCTAGACACTGGCTTAGCTGCCATAGAGAGCTGGATCCTGCCCAGATCAGGGGACTGTTGCAGTTGATTTCTCAACAATGTTGCAGTGGATTCATTTCTGAGAGGAGCATCGTGGTGGGGACAAGAGGCTCGGAGTCAACACACAGACCCTGGGAGTCGGGAGAAAGCAGGCTTGAGGTGAGCAGCCGGCAGACTCCTTTATTACAGTTGGAACTACATCTTATATAGCCAAGACCAGCCAATCTGGTCAAGGGGCGGTCTATGCCCCAACCAATCACAGCCTATTGCCAGACAGGCTCTGTTGCCAGGTGGGTTCCAAAGCCATTCTTGAGTAACTGACACTCGCTTGCCAGTGGCCACCTTGGCATGGCCTTTTCATTCCACCACAGGGGACTACTTTCCCTTTGTGCATACCAGTGCTTCCATTCTTGGTGGTAGAGGTTATAGGATTTGTTTATAAATTAAATTGGACAAATAAAGGGTGAGGGAAAGCAAGGGATAGATACTATAATTCAGGTGTATAAATCTGTGTTGATGTGAGTACAATAAAAGGAACTAAGGTAAGGCCTAGAGCAGATATTATTGTTTATCCAGTTGAGTGAACATGTGGGAAATTCATTTCTTAATATATGCTTTACTGTGAACTGAATGTAGGAGTCAATGTGGCAGTGGACATGCCTGTACTCCAGGCACAGTATCATTAATGCCCTTAGAACTCAGACATAGTCTTCCGCCACGTGTGCCTCTGATTCAGGCCTCTGTGGCTGCTCCAGAGGTGCCACGGATCAATACCAGTGCCACAAGCACTGCCAGAACCACAAACCAGATCTGATGCAAAGATCTTGTACTTCAACTATAACCTTCTGCAGTGGAAAAAAAAGAGTTTGAGAGAACATTGTCACTGTGGATAACCATAGTTGGCCAATGAGAATCCCTGTAATCTTTGTCACTATTGTCCTTGGCTAACAGAGCTGCACAGAGACTACATAGCTGGTTAGCCTTGCTGCTTCCAAAGCAGAACCCACTCAACATGGACTTCTGAACCTCACTGCGAGAAGCAATGACTTGATCAGCCCTTGTCCTGACTGTTGAGGAACAGCTTACTATTTTATTCTTTTCTAGGTGTTTTTTCAACTTTCATTTAATAAATATAAACTTCCAAAGTAAAACTTTGAATTACAGTGGCTTTTTTCCCCCATAACCTCCCTCCCACTTGCAACCATCCCATCTCCCAACCCCTCTCCCATCCCATTCTTCATCACGATTCATTTTCAATTATCTTTATATACATAAGATCGACTTGGTATATACTAAGTAAAGATTTCAACAGACTTCACCCACACAGACACACAAAGTATAGAGTACTGCTTGAGTAGTAGTTTTACCATTAATTGGCATAGTACAACACATTAAGGACAGAGGTCCTACATGGGGAGGATTCTAAAAGCAACAAAAGAAGCAATCACATATAATGGAGTTTTAAGAAGGCTAGCAGATTTCTTAACAGCAATTTTATAGGCTAGAGGAAAGCACGATAATAAAATGTATCTCATTACAGAGAACCCCAGGACCTGATATAATTCAGAATACAGCTATCAAACTATGAAAAATTTAAACAATACCAATCTTGCAGTAACCCTTTAAAAACCAGAGGAAAGAGTGCTGGGAATTCACCTTATGAGACCAGCATTGCTCTGAAACCAAAGCTGGATAAAATACTGCATGGAAATTACAGGTCTATGCATGCGATGAATATGAACATAAATCAACAAGCTTCTTGCAATTGCATTCAGCAGCATATGAAAGGATTTATGCAGAACTATCAGAAATTTGAATAAGACTTCACTTAACATAAGTCTAGTATCACTTTTGCAGTAGTTTGTGAAGAGTCTGAGTTATCCTGCAGGATAAAAAGGAAATAAAGCCTTTTATTACGAAGCTTTGCCACCCTACCTCTAAGTCCTCTCTTAAATTCAAGATGGGGATGTTGCAATTTAATTCAAATTAAACTTGGCTGAACCTTCTTGAATATGAAGAGCTATGTCTTTAACTTATTTGTAAGTCTTTTTATATGTTTTCTTGGATTTGAATTTATATTCTAGTAAATGCAAGCTGGACTAACTCAATAATTACTAAAATTGGTCACCAGATAAATTGGATTTATTAAAATTGTTGAAAAAGAGGATAATTCACCATGATAAAAATAAAACATATCCCTGAGAAGCAAGGATGGTTTAATATATGAGAATTAATAAATGTGATACATCATATTAACAGAAGGAAGAGAAGATGGGAAAAGATCTCACGACACTGGCCTGGGTACTGGCAAGAGGTTTTATACAGTCAATGAAGGTAAAGTTGATAAACTGGATAGTGTCAAGCTAAGGAATTTCTGCATAGGCAAGGAAACAATCACTAGAATGCAAGATATTATAGAATGGGAGAGTATATTAGTATCCAAGGAGTTAATATCCAAAATATATAAGGAACAGAAACAAATGAACAATAACAAATTAACTGATTAAAAATTGGGCAAGGTCCTGAATAGATGTTTTTCCAAAGAAGACATCCAAATAGACAAAATGTATATGAAAAAATATTCAATATTACCAATTAGGAAGAAAATGCAAATATCATCCATAATGTAGCATTATTTCACACCTGTTAGAATGGCTATTATCGAAGCAATAATAAATGTTGGCAGAGAAGTGGATAACAAGGAAATTTTCCACACTGTTATGGGGAATATAAACAAGTCATTATGGAAACAGTTTGGAGATAATATCAAACAGTTTCACTTTTGGGTATATATGCAAAAGATATACAACCAGTAACCTGAAGAGGTATCTGCTCTCCCATGTACATTGCAGTATCATCCACAATAGTCATGCTATGGACTCAATCTGTGTCTATCAGCAGTTGGAAAGAAAAAGAAAATTTGAAAAAAATATACACAATGGAACACAATTAAGAAATTCTGTTATTTGCAACAACATGGATAAGCCTGGGAGACATTATGTAAGTGAAATAAGCTAAGTGCACAAAGACAAATACCATATGGCCTCACCTATATGAAGAACTTTAGTCAAATTCACAGAAGCATAGAATGGTGGTTATAAAAGCCTGATTTGGGGTAGAGGCAAGGATTTGGGGAGCTATTGATCAAAGTACACAAAATTTCAGTTAAAAGGAATGAGTTCAAAAGATCTGTTGCAAAACATGGTGACTATAGTAAATAACGTATTACCTACTTGAAAATTGCTAGGAGAAATTTTAAGTGTTCTCATTCCAAAACAATGGTCATCATATATAGTTTTATTTATCCCAATATTATATAAATAAAAATGTTATATATCATAAGTAAAAATTTTACTGAATTAAATATAGAAACAGCAATAAACTCTGAAACCACTTCTTCCATTTCTTGAGATAAAGAAACAAAAGGGTGTAACTAGAAAAATACAGACATGTTCTTGGCTCCAATGTGACTGTAAGCATTAAATAGTACTTAAAAACAGAGTTAATTTCCTGGAAAAATGAACTACTGTTTCTATAATAGTGGAGACTGTTCAGACTTCTGGAGATGATGATGGTAAGTTAATAACTTTGGAGAGAGGTTTTAAGCTAAATCTTTCTTTTGTAAGTTAATTGTCAGTTAACTGTAGTAAGTTGTTTCTGGGATAGTATAATTAGAAAATAATATTTGTACTTGAACTGAAAAAGCACACCTCACAGTCTATGTTTTAAAAATTATTCACTCTGCCTTTGTTGGATGAAAATTTATTGCATCAGGCACTACAAATGCTAAGGCAAAAGCCATAGACGTTTCCTGACTTTAGAGTCCAGTTACTTAAAAATGTATTGAGATCACAATGAGATGTCTGTATGACAACGGTTATTAAAGGGAAGCCTACATTAATTTTTGAGTAATATCTTGAATTTCTACTTTGACATGCAGATGCTGGACCTTATTCTGTAGCGACATTATAGGATGAAATACTATAAAAAGCATGAAGCACTCATTTTCTGTTCTTTCTAGCCCTTTGGAAGATAAGACTTACAGGCTTTCCCATCTTCATGCAAAATATTATACTCTAGCCAATTTGTGAGCATAGAATACCACATGCTCACTGTATTTTTATGACTAATGGTAACTCTAAAAATATGTAGTTATTTGATGAACTGTACCTTTTCAAAGAAATGTGTTTTTATTTTGATCTTCAAATATATTGTCTATAAGTACAAAGCAAATGACTACCTTGCCAAACATTGTGCTTACAATGGACACAAACTGAAATTATTTTATCTTTAGAGAACCAAAAGGAAAATTAGGAGTTGGATGAGCATTTTATTTATATAGGGAAGTGCAAAGATTTTGAAATCTGTAAACTTGCCCCTAATTCCTAACAGCCCAACAACTCTAGTCTAATCTAATTTTCTATTCCTCTTTTCTCTTCAAAAATTTCATTAACAAGTTGTTTGTTTTCTGCAAGTATTACAGCACTGGAGTTAGGAGTAGAGATTTTAGTACTACATTTAAAGATGCACAAGCATTTGAACTTCAGTGTCATGACTTTGCTCTAGGTTGTTAAAACATTTAAATTCTCCAATCGAGTTTACTTATCTATAAAATGGAGATTAAATCAACATCTTAGGGTTTTTGTGAATAGTGAATAAAATAGATGAAATAGGAACTTTAGAATACCTTACACTTAGCAAACACTGGTAGATTCTAGTAGTTCCTGCTCACAGTTAGGCAATAGGTAATGGCAGTGGGGTTCTAATGTGTTAGAGGAAACTTAATATTTCTACTACGGCTCCTGCAGAAAGTCCATTTTTAAAAATTTTGTAACAGGTAATAACTATAATTTGCTGAATGCAGTATACTACAGTCGTTTTATTAAATATATGCTTTCATTTGATCTTATTTAAAGCCTAAATGCTCCCTTGGCATTGTAGTAAAATTACAGGTTGAGGCTGAACATTTCAGTACCTAGTTATTTATATCATTGAGTCAGGGAAAACAAGGGAGTTTTAAAGAGGAACAGATCCCACTCAGAATAGTTAGAGATAGTGGGCAAAGATTGCACATGTGGGGCACAGTTCTGTAGCCAAACAGGATTCACACAGATGGGATTATATGAGATGAGGCACTGGGAACAATGCAGATGTCAAGAAAAGAATGCATGATACAAATGTTATGCGTGGGGCAATGAACGCTGCATGTGGAAAAAAAAATGTGAACAAGAATTGAGAACAGCTGGCTTACTTTGAAAGAATACCTTTGTGCAGGCCAAGGGAGGACACTGTACCTCACCCAGAAACCCAATGGCTGCTCAAGAGTGCTAAGCTGAAAAAGTTCAGGGGTGCAATGTAGTTGAGTAATATATCAGCAAATTTCAGGTGTGACTAAGTGTGTGTGTAACAGAGAGTAGGTCTAAAACTTTTGCTATAGTATAGAATACTGAATATGGGCAGTAGAGGTAGACATATATCTTTTATGCATGAAAACATTGATTCAACAAATATTTTATTGACCATCTTGAATTTTCTAACAGATTGGCTTTACAAAGCATCCAATGAGATGATGTTCATGTGCAGGATTTTTTTCTTTTTTTTTGACAGGCAGAATGGACAGTGAGAGAGAGACAGAGAGAAATGTCTTCCTTTTCCGTTGGTTCACCCCTCAGCGGGCACACCACCCTGATCCAAAGCCAGGAGCCAGGTGCTTCTTCTGGTCTCCCATGAGGTGCAAGGCCCAAGCACTTGGGCCATCCTCCACTGCACTCCCTGGCCACAGCAGAGAGCTGGCCTGGAAGAGGAGCAACCGGGGACAGAATCTGGCGCCCCGACTGGGACTAGAACCTGGTGTGCTGGCACTGCAGGTGGAGGATTAGCCTATTGAGCCACAGCGCCGGCCATGTGTAGGATTTAAAATGTGCTGGGAGATTTTGAAAAGGAGGCAGCATTCTTAGTGGCTCAGATACAGAACTAAAGAGGTAGCACAGGAGGTGGTTTGGGAAATAGAAATAATCAAAATACTTTCTGATTATCTGCACAGACACTGTGAAGGGAAAAGAGCAGAGGGGCTAAGTGTAAATGAGAAAAATGCCTCCTCAGTCAAGGATGAGAGTGTGTTTGGAAGTGTGATGGTATAAAGTAGAAGAACAGACAATATGAAAACAATTCAAAATGATAGCAAGAAAAGTGGAGAAATAGAAAAGGGTTGAGTGCAGGAGGAGGAGGAGAAGAAAGTACACATAAATACAGGACCTGTGGACCCCTCCTCTGTAAAAGCGTTCATGAAGAGCTCCAAGTTGTCTGCCTGAAGGCAAAATTTCCAAGGATGTGACCCATTTCACTTTCCCTTCACAATGAAACCATACATTTAAACTCTGAACCTGATTTTAACGCTAAAGGGATTTGCAGGTGTAGAACACATTGGGAAGAAAGCAAGAGGAATCCTGGTGACACAGATTAAAAAAAAGGGAAACAAATGGGCTAACACACTGTTGTTTATAAGGAACTTGCAACTGAACGTGGATTGGTATGTCAGGATTGCTCGGCCTTGATGTTCAGTGATGAGGATTGCTCGGCCTTGATATTCAGTGATGGTTGCAACTTAGGTGTATTCCTTGGTTTTCTCAGAGATTTTCACAAAGTAAATTGTTTAAAGAGGTAAGTAATTTTTTAATTAATTAATTAATTAAAAAAATTTTTTGACAGGCAGAGAAGACAGTGAGAGAGAGAGACAGAGAGAAAGGTCTTCCTTTGCTGTTGGTTCACCCTCCAATGGCCGCCACGGCCAGAGTGCTGCGGCAGGCGCACCACGCTGATCCGATGGCAGGAGCCAGGTGCTTCTCCTGGTCTCCCATAAGGTGCAAGTCCCAAGCACTTGGGCCATCCTCCACTGCACTCCCTGGCCACAGCAGAGAGCTGGCCTGGAAGAGGGGCAACCGGGACAGAATCCAGTGCCCCGACTGGGACTAGAGCCCAGTGTACCAGTGCTGCAAGGTGGAGGATTAGCCTATTGAGCCACGGCGCCGGCCAGAGGTAAGTAATTTTAAGAAATCTGATTATGCACTTTGAAGCAGACTTTGTATGCTAAGGAATTCTGTTGGAGAACTCTTTTTCCCTAAGGAAAGATTCTTGATTTTCTATTTTTCAGATAAAGTCAGTAAGATCTCTAAAGCTAATAATATTTTATATAAGAGGAAATCACTAAGAATAATTAAAGTTTCTTATCTAAAAGTAAAAAAAAATCTACCTAAAAACTAACTGTAGGTAGGTCTTTTTTTGTTCATTACACTACTGGGAGTATTCAAAGGGTAGATGTTTGTACTTGTTTAGAAAAGAATAGGGGTAGAGACTGTCTGGAAGCAGGTAAACAGTACCAATGTGTGATCCATATGAACAGAGAAAATATCATTTACATAACAGTGACTCACCGCCAATTATTAGCAGTATGTAGGTACATCAGAGAGGACATGTATATCAGATAAATTCCATTTACATTAAAACTTTTCAGGCTAATCAGATGAAGAAATTACCTATGGGTTTGGTTTTAAACATAAATTAAGCCTTTTTCACAGGAACTGATTTAGTTTTGAATAAGATTCTAAACCATAGTAACTTAAAAATAACTTACCTAGCTTCAGACATAGGCTAGGTCCAGAGGTTTAAGTCGTCATCTGATCTTATGAAGAGAAACAATTAAAAAAAAATAACTTTTGGGGCCGGCGCCATGGCTCACTTGGTTAATCCTCTGCCTGTGGCACCAGCATCCCATATGTGTGCCAGGTTCTAGTCCGGGTTGTTCCTCTTCCAGTCCAGCTCTCTGCTGTGGCCTGGGAAGGCAGTGGAGGATGGCCCAAGTGCTTAGGTCCCTGCACCCGCATGGGAGATCAGGAAGAAGCAGCTGGCTCCTGGCTTCGGATCGGCGTAGTTCTGGCCATAGCGGCCATTGCTGGGGGGTGAACCAAAGGAAGGAAGACCTTTCTCTCTGTCTCTCTCTCTCTGTCTAACTCTGCCTGTCAAAAAAAAAAAAATAAATAAATGAATAAAAATAAAAACTTCACAGGATAAATGCATGATAACAAGAAAACTGAACTGAAAGTAACCATGTTTAATATGTTGAAGCAATTAAAAAAGAATCGGGAATTTTAGTAACTAATGTGTAAAAGATGGTTTGTTGAAAGTATTTAATTAGAAGATGTCCTTGTTCAGTGAGTATCTGTTGCTCTCCCTTGATCACCTGTTCCATGCCTTCGTTTGTAAGGCTGCCAGGTAAAGGAACAAAATGGACTTGAAAGGTAAGACCAGGGTCTGAGAACTGCATGACTGGTGTTGGGCAAGACTCAATTCTCCTGTGATCCTCAGGTTTCTCATCATTAAAATGGGGTAATGTTGCTCACTTAAATAAAGCTATTGAGTCTTAAGGAGATGAAGTAAGTATTTCCCATGTTACCCAAGGGGATGGTGAAAAACATGTCACAAACCAAAGGTTCTCTGTCACTATCCTGATTTGTTCTGTGAGAATCCTGGCCTTTTCAGTTCTAGATTCCAGCAATGATATCTCAGACTGTTTGTTGATTTACCCATTTGAAAACTTGAAGTAAATGCTAGAAACAGCAAGTGACCAATCCTTGAAAAAGGATGCAAAATAAATCAATGAAATGAACAATTAAAAGGCATCAGAAATCAGAATGATTGTAAATCCTAAAGTGATGCTCACATACACACACACACACACACACACACACACACAGTTTCTCTTTAGTGTCCAGTTATTATAAGGATACAGAGATAAATGATATCTGGATCCTGCCTGCAAGATTATAATATTGTTCCCTTTGCTAAGTTCTAGGTATAATTTTATGCTGAAGCAGACTTTTGAGGCAATATCTGAAGGAGTGATAATTCAGTGCGCATGCTAGACTTAGCCTTATGCTTCAAAAAGAGGATTACATTAGGTGTTTCTCAAACATCATCACATGGAGGTCTGTAAAAACACAGATTCTAATTCAGTGGACCCAGGGGGAGCCAAGAGTCTACAACTCTAATCAGTTCCCAGGTGAGACAAGTGTTGTAGACCCAAGAAGCACACTTCTACCTGCTAAAGAGAATGATTTGTTCCAGTAAGGGATGTATCTATTCTGGTTGTGGTGCTTCATTATAAACAATGCCAACTTAACTGTGGTAACATTAAGACAAAAACAGGACGATGTAAGGAGGATACCAGATAGCTCACAGCATTGATATAAATACATGGGAACTGTGTTCTGGAAAATGAGCAGGACCAGGAAAGAGTCAGGCATGGCCAAGACCATCTCAGGAATGGTCTGCTCAGGACTGAACCAGCTCTGCTAAATCCTCCCACAGACTTGATGGATTCTTGGCTGCCACAGTTGTAGCGAACAATTATTGACTGGCCTTGTTCCTGGACATCACTCTCTGAAGAAGTTCAAACTCCCAGGGTTGAGACAATGATTTACTGTGCTGAAAGCCTGTCCTTCTAGGTGTGTTTCTGCAACCTGTCCATCTTGGAATTCCCCATAGATAGGAAGGGGAATTGGACAGTAAACATCACTAACCTCTCAAACCCAAGAGAGGTAACAGCAACTAGATACCCTGCAGTCCCCATGAATACTTTTGATAAGTGAAGAATATTATCAGAGTGGTTATCAGACTTGTTGAAGTTTTCATGTAAAGTTAGTGGGGGGTAAATAAGATGAATTTTCAAATTATTTACAATTCTCACCCCACCAATCTCCTGAATCACTTGACATTTTTCCCCTTTGTTGATTTAATTCATCCTTCAAATATTTTTAAAAGATTAGCAGATGATGGATTAGAAAAGCCAATGCCATTTCATGGTCTGTGTTGCAGATGCTGTTGGATAGAGTGTCACAAAAAAAGATCAGTATGCTGTGACAATAGAGCAATGAAGCCTGATTTACTTAACACAAAAATTAACAATCTCTTCTTTGTAAGTGTATTTATTAAGAGGCTGGAAAAGAGAAAAACAGGGGAAGAGAAAGATATTTCTATGTTACACTAAATAGGTAATGCGTTTTAAGTAAATTCGCTTTTAATGGATAAAGATAAAAATTTGAGTCAGAGAAAACTATTTTACATTGTCTCTTTAAGAATTGTCAAATGGATTTTTTAAAGGTACATAAACACACACACACACACACACACACACACACACAAATTTCCTTCATGGCTGAGCCTTAGAGATTCCAAGTTATTTTTGGTGCCAGATTTTAACCAAGAGGAAGTTTTATGGCCGAGTTAAAACCCCCAAAAGCAAAGGTTACAATGGAAATGCTGACAGAGTCCATGCATGGCAACATTTGTGAGCTGTTTTATTAAAACAATAAACAATTTTTGTTCAAGTGCAAGTAGATGTCAAGAAAACAGAAAAAGCGCCCCTTCCCGCCTGCGTCTAAGGCCTAATCTTTTTTCTCTTATTTTTTTTCATCATGAGCTTGCTGGGTCTCACAATATTGGGTTGAAATCAACTCTTGCACACAAGCTTCTTATAAAACGGACAATAACACACCAGGAGAGGGCGCTCACATCTGTACTGGTTAAAATCGATATTGTGTATATTCTCTTTTAGGTGACTGGGTATATTTGTAACTGGCAATAGAACCTGTGTTTCTAATTTCCTAACTTACTTTATATGTACTTTTGTGCATCTTATTATCTTACAACTTACATGTGTTTCCTGTTTTATTGTCAAATAACACATTGGTGCCTAAAGAATACCTCATGTTGTACAGAATGTGCATACCACAGGGAGACCACAAGACTCACCTCCTTGCACAGTGTAGTTAGCAGACCAGGTGGAGCTGGTTAATGCTTTTCACATTTGGTGTCTATAAAGGGAGTTCAGTGACTCTACTGGGAAATAAGAGTATTGTGCCCTCTTTCTCACCAAAAGTGATATTATGCACAGTGTTTGCAAATGACATAAACCTCGCAGGAAAATAAAAACCATTCAATTAACAGTTTTTCAAAGAATGATCATAAGAAACAAATATCATCAAAGCCAAACTAAGCTATAAGGGAAATGAGATCAAATATATGACATACACGAAAAATACATTTAGAAAACTGCATCCACCGAAAGGTACTGAAAACAACAAAAGGGAACGAAATGTTTGGAAAGTAATGATGAGCTAGAGGCAAAAGTGCAGTAAATTGGTGAGACATTTTCCATTGCCCAGAGAAATGCCTGAACTTAGCAGAACAAATGGGCCTGAATTTGCTCTGCTAATTAAATTATACGGAGAAGCTCTGTGCTCACATTCTCCAGCCACCAAGTCTTATCAGTTTAGGGCAGGCAATCTCAAAACAAACTCAAGATTAGAATCACTAGTGGGCCCAGGGCACAACCACACCACTTAATGTTTCTGGGGGTCTGGGAGATGAGATGCATATCAGTATATTTTTAAAGCTCCCAGGTGATTTTACAGTGCAGCTGAGGCTATGAACCACTGACTTCGGGAGACCCAGCAGCCCCGGAATTACTGACCTTTCAGCTGAAGGAAACTGCAGATGTTTGCAGCAGAACATTTCCTCAGGGCGATTTATTGGACCCCTTTGACTGTCACTGGCATTCCTAATTTGCTTCTGTGGCTCCTCGCCCATTTGGTAGAATGTCGATAGCAGATGTTCTGAAGGACATTAACAAATGGAAGCCTCCAACCCCTTCGTCGTCTAACAAGTAACAGGAGGCCCTTGTTGAAGTAATGATCAGTAGTGTTAACTTTAATCCCCTTAAAAATTGCCATTTCTTCTCTTTTATAAACTAGCTGAGCTTTGGATGCACAAAGTCACTTTGTGGACGGAAGGAAACTGAGTTTAGAGCAGGTTTTAATTATCACTTCAACTAATACTTTTTAAATTATTTTTAGTTTCAATCATTACTTCAACTAATGCTTAAAACAAGCTACTTATAGAGGAAGGAGGTTTATTTTGATTCCGAGTTTTGGAGGTTTAGAGTCCAGGATCCAGGGGCCACACTGGTTTGGCCATCTTATGAGGACAGAGGCTGGCAATGGTGGAACAAATGCAGAGGAATGATTGAAAAGTGAGCCAGGGAGTGGAGAGGGAAGCTAGGCCCAAACAGGCTTTAAAGCCCCACCTCACAGAAGCCCAGGCTTCCAAGGGCACACCCCCTATTCCTAAGGACCATCCTCCAGGCCCACCTACTGAACACGGTAATTAGAACAAGTTTCCACACTTCAATCCCACTAAGTTTTGACTTTGGGTATAATATGTGTACATGAGTTTGGGAGCAAAATCTGTTCAAACCACAGCATGCAGTCAGATTGCTATGTGATCCATCTCATATAGTAAGACAAATTATGCAAAGTGATAGATTATTCCAAACACCTGAAGGACTAGTCTGAATTCAATCCTTTCTTTTTCAGGATTTAGGATATGGAAAAGCCTAAGTTAAGCCCAACTAGGACCTGGCAAAAGCTATGGAAATAGTCCTTTTCCTCCTGTGCTTTTGATGTTTCATGTTTTAGTCACATTTTCATGATCATAAACTATTACTTTGGGCAAAGGGTTGCATCTAAGAATTCCAGAGAATTGCACATATATAAACAGGCTCAATTTCTGGTTCACTTATAGGAAACATCTCTTCAACTCATGTCTTTCCACTCCCACTACTCCTTATTAATACAGATGCAGGAACGGCATGTTGGTGGCCATTCTCAGCCCATGGATCACAACCCTGGTGGCTCTCTAAGGCAGGTGTGCTGGGGTGTATTAGCTTCTCTTGGAAGAATGTGATGCAGAATCACAAGCTCCTGGGATTATTGGGCCCTGCCCCCTTGCAACTGAGCCAATATACTAGTCAGCATACGCTAACCTCTAGTATGGAAGCCACCCCTTCTTAACAATCCAATCTAGGCAGAGATCTAACGAAGCAGGCTGCACAAAAAGCTTTGCTTTCATTCTTCTTGGAGACATCTTAAAGCACTGACCAATTCCCTATTTTCACCTTTCCCTCCACAACCTTCTGGAGTGATTGCTTAAGCAAGCAATGGTTGTTTTGGGAACAGAAATCAACAGTGAAAATCCTGGTTTTCCTTTTGAACTACTTTAAGTTGTGGAGAATAATTAAGTGAGGCAACGGGTGTATCCAGTCCATGCTTATCATGATCTATTCTTCACAGCTTCTATGTAGGTGATCTCACCCATCTTTCTCAAGTTCCTTTGGAATTTTCTGGAACAGATGTTGCTACCTCTTCTAGACAGCAAAACTGAGAGTTCTTGATATTAAATTACTTGCCTTAGCAGTCCAATGCACTTTAAAAAAAATTATTCGAGAGGCTGGCTCTGTGGCTCAGTAGGCTAAGCCTCAGCCTGCAGTGCCAGCATCCCATATAGGTGCCAATTCAAGTCCCAGCTGCTTCTCTTCCAATCCAGCTCTCTGCTATGGCTTGAGAAAGCAGTAGAATATGGCCCAAGTGCTTGGGCCCCTGTTCCTACATTGGAGACCCAGAAGAAGCTCCTGGCTCCTGGCTTCAGACTGGCCAAGCTCTGACCATTGTGGTCATTTGGAGGGTAAACCCTCTCTCTGTAACTCTCTCAAACAAATAAATTAAATCTTTAAAAAATTACTTGAAAGGCAGAGTTAAAGAGAGAGAGAAAGAGAGAGAGAAAGAAAAGAGGGAGAATCTTTCGTCCACTGGTATCTTTGTGATCTTTAAAGTTGAGTTGGACTCACTGTCTAGAAGCCCCTTCACTAGTGCTATGCTAGTGCTATGGTTTGTCCAACTGTGTTCTGTAGTTTCCTGGTAATGAGGTCAGTCTCAGTGCCCAAAGGATTTCCAGTTGGAGCCTTCTTGCTTCTTTACAACAAATCACCCTTTACTTTGAGTCAACCTTCAACAAAATCATCCAGTTCACAGAGGGGTCCTAAGTGACTTCACTCTTTTCAGCGATGGGAAAACCAAGGTGGCAACAAGATAGGGAGTGTTCCAGTAACCTATGGTTGGGTACTGTGCAATGACTAATGAGTTTCCTCAAAAGCAAAAAGTTAAGGAAGTCAAGGTGGAAGAAGAATGTGGAGAGAAGAGGCTCAAGTGAGGATGTGAAAGGATTTTCTTGCCATGCAGGTGCAGATTTGCAGGTGCAGAAGCTCATCCAGAGACTGAGAGTCATAGTTCATCAGAGAAAATGCATGCACCATGGATCTCAGGAGGAAGAAGTTCAGCTACAAAGGAATTCTAGAAAACCACGGGTGCCAGGTCTCATGTATCATATGGAAAATGAAGTTTCCATAACTGGAAGTGAAAGGGTATCCCAAAGGTCAAGACTGCCCAGGATGCTTCAGGGTCTGCTTGCAGTTATCCATTTTAGCTTTTACCCCATCTATTTAAAAACATTATCAAAATATTAATTAACAAAAGAGATGAAAAGCTACATTTTCATATTACCTGGGAAAGTATATATAGTGCATTAATGGGATAATGGGCTAGGGATGTACAAAAAGAATGTTTTATGATAAAAGCTGAGAGTTACGGCCGGCGCCGTGGCTCAACAGGCTAATCCTCCGCCTTGCGGCGCCGGCACACCAGGTTCTAGTCCCGGTCGGGGCGCCGGATTCTGTCCCGGTTGCCCCTCTTCCAGGCCAGCCCTCTGCTGTGGCCCGGGAGTGCAGTGGAGGATGGCCCAGGTGCTTGGGCCCTGCACCCCATGGGGAGACCAGGAAAAGCACCTGGCTCCTGGCTCCTGCCATCGGATGAGCGCGGTGCGCCGGCCGCAGCGCGCCAGCCGCGGCGGCCATTGGAGGGTGAACCAACGGCAAAAAGGAAGACCTTTCTCTCTGTCTCTCTCTCTCACTGTCCACTCTGCCTGTCAAAAAAAAAAAAAAAAAAAAGCTGAGAGTTACAAACATTCCTTGAGTGAAATAGTGTTGCTTGCTATTAACTTGATGATAATAGTGTTCAACACCTTACGCTGAGCTCTGGAGTTTCCTTATCTTGTATTTATCATAGGACTTTAGCATGCTTGGTATAATTCTTTTGCCAGCTTCCTATTTAAATAAGTGATAGATAATTGGATAATAAAGCTAGGAGATTTATAATTATTTATTTAGTCAAAATGCCTACTTTGCAGAGTACAAACTAAGGTTCACAGAAGTTACATGATTTGTCCAAAGCCACACATTTCCTTAAAGGCAGACCAAAGATTAAAATAAAAGAAAATGTGCCACGGATTCTTACACCTGTTTTTTCCTAAACTTCTCTCTCTACATATGAGCACATTGAGTGGAAAGTCATAAAACTGGTGAAAAAGAACACAGAACGTATTCTTGAAGTACAGGATCTCTCTAATTGCCACAACTGCTTATAGTTAGCAATGATCCTCTGGCTGACCTTGGGCTTCAAATTTTCCTTTGGGCACCTTTTATAATCCTGGCTGTCTTCTCTGTGAGTTTTTGGTGCAGCTTAATTGTCAGTTTAGCAATTTGCGGAGTACCAATATTTAATCACTCATTCTTTTCCAGTAAAAGTTAAACAGGAAACATGGGGATTTAAGAATTCTATGTACTTGTTTGTATCCCACTATTTTGTAAACTTCATGAAAACAGAGACAAGCTACTTTGTTCACTGTCTTATTCCTCGTGTGTTGCATATAAGGGCTCAATAAAGACTTGTGCACTTCACAGCCCCTTCTCTAACCTCCTGCCTTGAAGACCAGTAAAGCATTGGACACACACTGAAAATATCTGACCACATGAAATATTTCTCAGGACTAGAATAAATATAGTTTTAAAAAGATCTCTAACGAGTCTGACAAAAAGGTTTGTCTCTCTACATTTATTTTTAAAATTTGAGAGCAACTTTTCAGCTAGTGAGAAAAATGTTTACCAGTAGGCATGGTTTCACCTAGGACACTTATGCTTTTGTAATCATTCAATAAACATTCACTGGTTATATTTTACAGGGTGATTTTGTATGAAATTTCATTTGATTTTTACAAAATTATCCCTATGAAATAGGTAAGACTGATATCACCTTCAGCTGATGTAGGCTGGATTTTTCAGTGACTGACTTATTCCATTTTTGGCCAACAAGGGTTTTTATTTTTTAAAAAAGGGGTCTAAGATATTTATTATAGGAACACAGACCTTCTGACTCTAAATATCATATCTCAAACCCCAAGCTTTCTCTGCAGATAGAAAATATGACCTTGGTAAATTACTCATCAATATCTGATGATTTTTACATGCATTAAAGATCAGGGACCTTCACTGTGCCTCTAGAGGACAGTAGAGTTTACCCAAAACAGAAGGTCAAATTGTTAGTAGCTTCATGGAACTTTCAATTTTTTGTCTAGTGTCTTGCTTTGTATCAAATTTGGTGGCTCTATGGTATGTCTCAATATTAAATCTGCCCATGCAAAATTTCATATTCCTAAAAATCTTCAGCTAAGAAACTGTACAACAGTCTTGGGAAAAAGTGTTACAACCAAATGCTGCAATGATAATAGAGTTTGGAAGCTTCTCTGAGTAATATAATTTCAAGTCAATGCAACAAATAATTCTTGAGTACAATCGACTATTAAGGTAGACCTTGTATTGACAGATCTAACACATGTGCCTACTCTAGGAAATATGCGGTCTCATGGAAGAGATTAAATGTGCTATATAACCTGTATAACCAAACTGCTATAAGTGTAGTTAGGATTAATTATACTTGGTTAGAACACCTTTCAGGTGGCATATAACTGAGGCTTTAAAAGATTAATTTGATTTTGTCAGCAATGACCATTATTCTAGGTAAAGGAAATGGTGTGAACACAGGCACAGTGGTAGAAGAATGCAAAGCTTTTGAAGAAAATGATAGACAGTTGTTGAAGTCAGATTATAAATGTTTAGGGGAATACAATGGAACATGGATAGCATGTTGGACCAGAGTATTGGGTCCTTGAAATTCAGACGCTGTGCTTCTGATTCTTTTAAGTGGGAAAGAAGGTAGGTAGATGCAGGTGACAGGACTGTGAGTGTATAAAAGTCGATTCTTATCCATAAATCTGGGTGGCACTCAAGTTTCTGCAATTATAATAAACTCCCACATTAAGCTACTAGCCCATGGCCTGGGCTTTGAGAAGCAAGGACCTTCTGTGCTGAACAGACTCAGGCTTTTGTGAGTCTGTGTTTCAGTGCAGGTGGGCTTTTGGGATTTCTTGATACAGGTAAAATTATTTAATCTTTCTAGATGTATTAACTTTCAGGCAACTGTTGCTTTCAGAAGATTGACATTAATAAAAAAAAAACTTGTTAAACCTCCGATGATTACAGAAATTAACTCCTCCAAGATCTTCCAACAAATGATCATAAAATGCAAGACTAAATATGAGACAAGTGACTTCATTTAAAATAAGATGTTTTTCCTGGAAGTAAACATTGAGGCATTGAAATAATGAAGGAATTTCATTTTTAAGCCATGTCTTATGTAGACTGAAGTCTACATCTCATAAAAGAATCAGAAAGTGGACTTCTTGAAGAGATTCGGATTTTTCCTGGGAAACTAGACTTTTACTTTTATAATGGCTTTTAACTGTGTCATTATTGGGAAAAGGTGTGGGACACACTATTCTGATCACATCATTTTAGTCTCTATAAACACCTCAGAGTCTTTCATATCACCAGCCAGCTAGTGTCCTCATATTTCCTGGACATCTCCAATTTATGTTCTCTAAATTAGTTACAGGACAATGGCTGGTTTTACTTATCTAAACCACTATCATGCTTTCTTTCCCCACTTTTTTCTGACTTATAAGGAGCACATAAAATTACACTGTGGTTTGAATTATTCAAAAAGATTGGGACTTTTGGAAATTTGAAAACAAATCTGAGTTTTGTATTTGAAAAATTCTTCTGGAAAAACTATTCTCCACTGAATCTCACAAGAACAAAATAGTCCTCAGTTTAAAATGTCTTGCCACAGGTATCTGCTGCTGAAGATATTTCAGATCCAGTTGCAATAATGAAATAAGTATTTTGTTGTATTGCTGCGATTAATGCCTACTTGTTTAGCTGCTTTTTAAAAAGCTGTCTCCTGAGGAACAGGCCATCAAGGAGGGAGGCACCTTTCTCTGAAGGGAGGAAGGAACCTCCACTGTGATACGGCCTTGACTAAACATGTTCAGAGTTGGTGAACTCAAGGGGCTTCCATAGCCTAGACAGCTCATGGCAAGAGCCTCAGGTGATTGCTGATGTCATAAATAAGAGTGCCAATTGTTAAATCTACAACAGGAGTCACTGGGTACAGGCTCCCCACGTAGGATCTCTGTCCTTAATGTGTTTTGCGATGAGAGTTAAAGATAACACTACTAGTCGAACAATACCCTATACCTTGTGCAGTTGTGTGAGTGCAGTCTGTTGAAATCTTTGCTTAGTAGATACTAAGTTGATCTTCCGTATATAAAGATAATTGAAAATGAAACTTGATGAAGGGCAGGATGGGAGAGGGAGTGGGAGAGGGGAGGGCTGTGGGAGGGAGGGAGTGAGGTTGGGGCAGGGAAAGCCACAATAATACAAAAGTTGCACTTTGTAAATTCACATTTATTGAATAAAAAAAGAAAAAGAAAGCTATCTCCTGCTAATAGATACTCTAAGAAACAGAATATAAAAACAAGGGAAAAACTTCCAAGTCATTGAGAGGTAGATCATTAAAGAAATTCCAGGAGACAAATGATAGATCATTTCCTCTAAAGAAAAGGGTGTGTATGAAAGTGTTTGTGTAGGTATGTATGCATGTAACACAGAGAGAGATTAAGACAATGCTTTTTGATTGGAATAGCAAGTATGGGATTATTCAGGGGCCAAGTAATCAAAATATAAAGTTAGAGTTTGGTTTAACAATTTAATAAAATAAATAATATTTTCCATTTTTTAATTTAAAAACTTGTCCTCTAGAAACCAGATTCTTTAATATGGGAAAGGTGTAATAGTCAGGAAATAAAACAATTCCATGATTTCCCAATAACAGAAATCACGGAAAGAAATAATTTTTAATCATGGACAAATTATTTCCAATTGATATATCTTGAAATTTCAAGATATGGGTAGATTTCAAAGTGTTTAATATATTTTATGATCAAACTGTTGAAATATTTACTCAGTATAGTTGGTCTTCTGTACATAAAGTTAACTGAAAATGAATCATAATGAAGAATGGTACTGGGAAGGGGAGAGAAGAGGAGGAGGAGGGGTGGGACTGTGGGAGGGTGGGTATGGTGGGAAGAATCACTATATTCCTAAAGTTGTACTTATGAAACTTGTACTCCTTAAACAAAAGGTTTCTTTGGGGGTGGAAAAAAACAATTCATGCTAAAAAAATGGCTTGTAAATGCTGTTTAATTTTTGTTATCCCCTGAAATGATGGTTGATTAATGATAATAATTTTCTAATTTTTAAGACTGAAGGATGGACATTTAGAATAAAACAAAAAAAATTAGATCTAGTCTAAAAAATAAGATATTTTATGATAAAGTCCTAAAGTTGTTCATGGACAATTCAGTAAATACTAGTTACATAGGGTAAGAACCATAAACATAGAAAGTTTTCTTAAGGAATAAAAATGAATGGTCAAGAAAATCCTGGAAGAGAATACAGAAAAGTAAGATTGCATTCCAGGTCTGCCAGTTACTAAGGGAATCACTGAGTATTTACTTACCTACCTACTTAAATACATAAGTAACTCTTCTTAAGTTTCTATTTGCAAAAAGTTATTAATTTTGAGAGTTGTAGATTGGCTCCATTAGGGGCAGATACTCAGATGGAGATTAGCAAAGGGGAGGTTTTTAGGGATGCTGTTGGGATCAACAACTGCAGAAGGGAAGGCTATAGGACTGGGCTGAGGGAAGACCTGAGCCAGGAGACCGACTCAACAGAGGCCTCAGCTCACATTTTGGGGAACAATGAAGCTGGAGTGGCCCTTCAGAGATGTACAAGGTAGATCAGTGCTCTGTGTCAATCATTGTATGCAGGCTCCCCTAGGAAAAGAACATTACCTTGAACAAGGTGGCTGTCTTCATCTTCAGCCAAGTAGTCTCCGAAGTGGATTGGCCGTTGAAAGCCATCTGCCAACATCATTCCCAGTGAAGATACACACTCATCATTCCTGAAAGAGGATCTGGATATAAAATGCCCTTTCGTGGAGATAATGGGATTGTCAAATGTTTGTTTATTTAGGCTGCATCACACTGATGTTTCAGTATTTGCTAAGTTCTCACATAAACAGCAAGAGTCATACTAAGCATTTTTTCCTTGCAAATACTGTTAGAATGGCATTTCCTAAGACTTAATTCATAATTCAAGAAAGCCAATTTTGGTCCTAAATTTATGGTAAAAATATTTGCAGTATGATTTTAAATTTCTAGCCTTATTATAGTGAAGATATTTGAAATGATGTTTTATGAATTTGCAGGTCTCAACAGCTGTTTTTCTGAAGAACAAAGTGAGCATTACTATGTTGCACATGGCAAGACAATGTTGTCATTGTCCCCAGACTCAGAACTTCTCTGGACACTCAGGACATGCTGTGAAGTACTCAGGGCACTGTTATGTAAGGGCAAGAACTGACATAATTTTCACGAGGTCACAGAGACAGAAAATGGCAAAACCAGTGCTAAAACTCAGTTTTCTGGCTTGAATTACTGCAGTGCAGGGCTCTTCACATTAACTCTCTCTGATAGTAGAAAACTGGATGGGCTATTCATATACATTCTGAGCTTTTCCTACTCCCCCACATCTTCTATTCCTGTAATTAAAATATAGATATTTTACTCATCTATTCATTTCACTTAATAAATATTTTCTGAGCATGGTTGTCCCTCAGTGTCTGTGGGGAATTGGTTCCAGCACTGCCTATGGATATAAAAATCTACACATGCCCAAATCCCTTATACAAAGTGGCACAGTATTTACATATAAAAAATCCTCTTGTGTACTTTAAATCATCCATGGATTACTTACAACACCTACTACAATGTAAATAATACATAAGAGTTGTTATACTGTATTGCTTAGGGAGTGATCAGAAAAACATCTCTCCGTCTAGGCCATACCACCCTAAATGCACCCGATCTTGTCTGATCTCAGAAGAAAAAGTTCTGTCCATATTCAGTATAGATACAGTTTTTGTGTGTGTTAGGTCAAAGTCATGGATGCAAAATCTATGGATACAGAGGGCTGACCACAAAGACAGGCATTCTACAAAGCCTTAGGGTATAAAGATGGATGAGCCATAGCCCTTGCTTTGAAGAAGCTTAGCTTTACTAGTTCTGGTCTAATGCCTGCTTAGAGGAACTTTCAGATACAGAGTGGGTTTTCTTCACTGAGCTAGAATAGCAGCTCTCTATGTTTTTGTGTTCTGAAATCTCAGATATGCTTTCACTTAAGAATTATATTGATGAGACCTGGCACTGTGGAACAGTGGGTTAAGCTGCCACTTGCAATGCCAGTGTCTCCTATCAGAGCACTGGTTTGAGTCACAGATGCTCCACTTTCCATCCAGCTCCTTGCTAATATACCTGGAAAAGCAGTGGAGGATGGTCCAAGTACAACATGGGAGAGCCAGATGGCTCTTCAGATCATTTGGTGGAGTAAACCAATGTTTGGAAGATCTCTCTCTCTCTCTCTCTCTCTCTCTCTCTCTCTCACACACACACACACATACACACTCTTACCTTCCTTTCAAATAAATAAATCTTTAAAAAGAGAATTGTGCTGATGCATAGGATATAAATTGTAAGATGTAATAGGTTATTTTCCCCTCAGAGTGCATAACTATGAACTCTCCTAAAATGTGGATTTAGACTCTAGGAGAAATGATTCCGAGAATGTTCAATTTCCCCCCAAAATTCAACAGAACCCTTAAATAGTTTATTGTACTATCTTTTGGAATTAAATGGGAAATTGTTTTGATTATTACCTTGAGAAAATCTCTGCTCTTAAGTTTCAATTTACATTTGGAAGACTTTCTCACTTTCATACTTAAATCATGATATGAAGTAGTTTTCTATTTTGATTCTATAATCAATATATAGGAAGGCTGTTCAGAATGCTAAAAAAATCAGTATTGATTAACTGACATACTATCTTTGAGGAGTTAAAAAGCAAATGCATTCCCAATGTCTATTTTTAAAAATTTTCTTCAGAAGTTGCCAAAACATGCAGTAACTGTAGGCATCTGTGCCAACTGTATAGCCAGACCTGGAAAAGGTCTCCTACTTGGACAAATGTAAAGACTAGTGAGGAAGTCATGTCCTTTCAGAACAGACTGAAAATTTGTTTGCTTCCTAGTGACAGTGCCTAGATGCTGAAATATATTTATTTTCCTCTTTGTTTTCTTTTTAAAGATTTATTTATTTGAAAGTCAGAGTTACACAGAGAGAGAGGAGAGGCAGAGAGAGAGAGAGAGAGAGGTCTTCCATCCGTTGGTTCACTTCTTCAATGGCTGTAATGGCCGGAGCTAAGCTTATACAAAGCTAGGAGCCAGGAGCTTCTTCCAGGTCTCCTACATGGGTGCAGGGGCCCAAGGACTTGGGCCATCTTCTTCTGCTTTCCCTGGCCATAGGAGAGAGCTAGATCGGAAGTGGAGCAACCTGGTGTCGAGCTGGCACCCATATGGGATGCCTGCACTGCAGGCAGCAGCTTTACCTGCTAAGCCACAGTGCCATCCTCTTATTTTCCTATTTGTTGCTGGCTTGTATGTCAGTGGTCAGCAGTTGACCCCTTTGCTCAAGGGCCAAAAGCATGGCTTCACATCATTGAAACTGATAAAATGGTTCCATTCTAACCTAATGGTTTTATAGTTGACAAGACTGTGCATAATGCCAACACATAGAGTAGTTAATGTCTTGTTTTAATTTCAAATATAGTACTCATTTAAAAGAGGTCGCAGTATAAACCGTATTGTTTGTTTTCTTTAGTTCTCTACCTTTAATTTAAATAGAAAAGACAGTTTATTTCCATGTCTGAATTTTTTGAGAATAGTGAAAAAGGATACGGTAGATGATGTAAATATTTCCCAGACATAACAACTAGCTTATCAGAATAATTTTATGGGGTTGATGGTGTCTGAAAATGTTATTATAAAGACATTACAGATAATCTTATAATTAAACAGTATCATGATTTATTTAAAAAATAGTGAATAGACCTCAGGTTATATAAAGTAATAAGCAGCTTTTAAGTTTTGACCAAGCCATGGTTTTTCACTCATGTGATAATTTCTTTTTATAGAAACAACACTATTTGGAATAAAATTGATTTTTGTTGTTGTTGGCTTGGATAATTCAGCTCTTAGATTAGTAAGTAATAGTGATATGACTATTCTGGTATATGAATGTGCAATGGTTGTGAAGGAAAATACGTTAGATGTATGTATCAAAAAGGATTATCTCATATTTAAAACTTTTTAATAGTCCTTGATCTTAAATTTTATATTATAGACATATTCACATTTGCTGGATTTAAGATACTTTACATTTTCAATATTCAGGAAAGATCATATTAAGAACAAAAAAGGGCTTTATTTTTCCTCACAAGCAAATCATTTGGAAGAGATTACTGCTGGATTCTCTTATGGAGAAATTAGGTCATTTTTGGACCATCTAAATGTATTAAGAGAATAACCTGTTCTTCTAGTTTTTTCTTCAAGGAATTAGATTGTTTCTGAAGGGTCTACGCACTGTAAAAATGAAACATAGCTCTATCTATAACATAAGCTGCAGATACACTAAAGATGATGAGGCCAGTTTTCTTACAAAATCTTCAACATGACTATTTAATTTTTATCTTTAAGGAATGTTTAGTAATTTTTAAAAACACCTTTTGAAGACTGCCACTTTCCCCACTAAAATAGTAAAAGTTACTCAACAGTTTAAAAATTAGCTGATTATGTGATTAATAATGATCAGTGAACAATGAACTTATTTTCAGAGGCAAGGAAACACCTTGGGCTTAAACTTGAGAAACAAGACTAAATAAATATATGTGCTTCCCCTGTGATATCAGTCCCACACCCCTCACAAGTATTTGTGAATGTATTTAATGGAGTGAGATAATTGTACATGCCAGAACAGACTAAAATTTCTGACTAACTTCTAATTGTAGATTAGTCAGAGGTATGAAATTGGAATGCTGGTCTGTGTCTAGGCCATAATTTATGGAACCTTCTAGGGCCTCATTGACTCTATCTTCTGGACTAAAATAACAGGTCAAAATACCAAACATTGGGACATTTTCAATGAATTATGCTAATTAATTCTGTCAGGAAAATACTTGTATATTCTTGAGTCATGTTTGACAGAGGTGAGTTGGACAGGAGGATGCAGTTATCACCCTTGAATTAAGAATGACGTAGGGTTTTTTAATGCTAATTGAAATTATGAAACTGTCCATTCCACAAAGTGGTGTCCATGTATTCTTTTCTTTCACTTTGTTTCTCTTTCTTTTTTTATTTTTATTTTTATTTTTATTTTTTATTTTGACAGGCAGAGTGAACAGTGAGAGAGAGAGACAAAGAGAAAGGTCTTCCTTTACCATTGGTTCACCCTCCAGTGGTCGCTGTGGCCAGCACGCTGATCCGAAGCCAGGAGCCAGGTGCTCTTTCTGGTCTCCCATGTGGGTGCAGGGCCCAAGGACTTTGGGCCATCCTCCACTGCACTCCCCGGCCACAGCAGAGAGCTGGACTGGAAGAGGAGCAACCAGGACAGAATCTGGCACCCCGACTGGGACTAGAACCCAGTGTGCTGGCGCTGCAGGCAGAAGATTAGTCTATTGAGCCATGGCGCTGGCTTGTTTCTCTTTCTTTTAGCCAATCCATCACCTAACATAACACTTAAATCCCAGGTACTCAATAAATACTTGTTGAATTTAAAAGAGAGGGTAGATTAGAAAGAAATAAATGAAAATAAAGGTACAAACAAGTACACATTCTGAAAACACTGCAATCCTATCATTCATCAATGAAAGTGCAATTCAAATCTAATTGGTGTTACTAAAGTAATGGCAACTGAGAAAATTTGGTTTATGTTCTGTTTCATACTGTGCATGAAAAGGAGCTGCTCTGGAGAGGCATTTTAAAAGCACCAGTTCATACAAGTATTATACCAGACTATATCAATTATGAATCCAGTTCTCAGGATGAGATGTACTTCGTATATTATCTCATCTATGTAGGCCAGGTTAGGTAGTCAGACAAACTTCTGTTGCATAATGGAGCCAGTTATTTGGTTTTATTCCTACAGTTTAAACTTGCTCTATTTAGCCTCAATTTGACCTGTGTCAATCCCAAAACAATTATTTTTTTCTTTACTCCCATATCTAGATATTTAGATAATAATTTATTAACTCAATTAATCATATTCTCATCTTCAGTGTGGTACCAATGAATCTCAACGAGAGAAAACCACAGACAATTTGAGATGGTGAGGAGTTTGTATGTAATCTAACGCACTACAGTGAGCTCAAAATATACACAAGGGACAAGGACTTGCAACAGAGATCGAGTTGCCAACACAAGGTCACACCATTACTTGCAGACCTTGGAACGGAACCCAGGTGTATGGATTCCTCACTTCATTCACTTTTTCATTAAGCCAAATACATTTCCCAAAGAATAGAAACCATGTAATCCCATATTATAATATAAATTAGATTATTTCCAGCTATTTAGAAATTATAGTGGGATTCTATTTATTCTTTCCTTATTCTAAGAAGAATGATGAAAAACACACACACAAAATGGGTTAATTATCTTTCCCTGGAAAAAATTAGGTACTAACACCTTGATTTTAGAATATATTATGAATATAACTTTGTTTTTCTGTTATTTCCAATTGTTGGATTAAATCTACATGTGGAAATCCACCCCTGTCACTTGAGAAGGCAAATATTATGTAATGGGGGGAGAGTTTGGGTAATACTGACATACAATCTACCCCCAAATTATATTTCAGTCTGTCCTTCAGCCAGAGACCAAATGCTTGTTCAACTTTTAGGGTTGAAATCATCCTTTGTCTCAGATATTAAAATATAGCTCTGTTTAAAATTCACAGATAAACCAGACAGCTCTATATTAGAAATAATTGGCCCACACTTTAGACACAGAAACAGCAGAAAAGAGTTGGCATTTCCTGGAAAAATCATGTGCAAGGATTTTGCATCCCAGTCTGGCCCCAGCTGTTGGCCGAATAGCCCATCTTAGTGTGGGCTTTGCTATGAGCAAATTGGTATCAAGGCCCTCTTTCCTTTTTTTCTGAAAAGTGACTCCAGTCTGGAAAACACTACAGAGCAAGATAATTTTAAAGAAAGAAGGCAAAGCAGAATAATAGCAAGTCAGTACTGTGTCTGAGACCTGATCTTTATAAACACATTATAAAATATCAAAGCTAACACTAAAATAAAGGGAAAACATGGTAATTCTTTGTTATAGAAAAAGAAATTCTATATTAAAAAACTCTTTCCATGCACATAATGATTTTCAAATATAATTTACTTTTTACAGCAATTGATAAGTTATGGTGAAATAAAATATTTTTAGTAAGAAGCAAAATTAAGAAATACATCCTGAATGACTTATAAGAAAAAATAATTTACTCAAATTTTAATTAATACCTGGAATCATGCTACTTGGTGTTTATTTGATGTTTTAAGGTGATTAGTTTGAGGGGCCAGTGCTGTGGCACAGGGTGTTAAAGCTCTGGCCTGAAGCTCTGGCATCCCATATGGGCATGGGTTCTAGTCCTGGCTGCTTCTCTTCTGATCCAGCTCTCTGCTATGGCCTGGGATAGCAGTAGAAGATGGCCCAAGTCCTTGTGGGTGCAGAGGCCATGCACCCACATGGGAGACCCAGAAGAATCTCCTCGCTCTTGGCTTTGGATCAGCTCATCTCTGGCCATTGCAGTCACCTGGGGAGTGAACCAGCAGATGGAAGACCTCTCGCTGTAACTCTTTCAAAAAAAAATCTTTAAAAAAAAGGTGGTTGGTTCGATCTAAAAGCAAACAACCAAATTTTCCCTGTAATACAAGTTTAATGAGGGAAGAACAGTTTCCATTTTCTGATCAGGAGATTCAAAACTGAGTTTTGATGGTTATTTAGTAATTGCAAACTAACAAATTAAAACAGGGTACTTCACTTGCATTACCTCACTTAATTCTTTCTTAAGGAAAAAGTAGGACAGTTATTATCATTACTGTTTTTATCTAAGGAAAGTGAGTTTTGTGAAATAGCTGTATTTAACAGTTGGTAGATAGAATGAAGATTCAAATTCAAAGTCCTAGACTGTAGCTCTTTCACTTCACTATACTGGGCCACCAGAGTGGTTCTAGTGTGCAAATTCATTCATTTTTCCTGTCATCTCTGCAAAGTGCAGTGCTTTCAACTCTTACAGTTGTGGTGATCATAACCAACCTCACACCTGACTCTTTCTCAGTAGTGGTAGATACTTGGCAATTCAGTGAAGTGGACTTGTTTACATGAAAGTCCATTGTATTGAAGTGTACTTTGTAGAAAGCCATTATTAAACAAAGTGAAATGTTTCTCTAAATTTGGGTGAGGCTTGTTTACTCTTCCACATTACTACTCTTTAAATATTTAAGATACCATTATATTCCTTATACTTTTGATTCCTTTCTAGGCTAATTGTCTTCGATCCTCCAGATGCCTGTTAGTAATGATTTTCCCATCCTTCATATTTTTCCTACTTTCCTTATTTTCTCAAGTTTGTGAGTTTCCCTAGTATTTCAGATTCAGTAAACTATTCATATGTGTCCTGACTAGTAAAAAATATGATGAACTTGTTTTGTTTTTGCCAAGACTCTGAAATTTAATTTTTTATTAATTTGGCCCAGTTTTATATATTGGCTTTCACTGAACTTGAGTTTCATTGGTAACCTCAAGCTTATTCTTTTCACATGAAATACTACCAAACGATGTTTCCAAACATTTATTTCTTGGGCTTCTATTGTTTTAGTTTGATTAAGATAATGTTGGATTTTGATTTTCCAGTCTTCCCTGGCCTTGCCAGATAAAGTATCAGCTTCATATTTGATAATGCCTCTTCATTGCCTTTGTCCTGGTCATGGATAACAAAGCTCTGAGTCCTCTGATTTTTTCAGAGTGCCCTCTCCATTCTCTGGTGCTTTTGTTGTCCAGATTTCCTTTTGGAGAGAATGAGACTGGGTGAAGTCAATTAATGTTCATTCCCTTCAACACTCTTTTCTGTTAGCAATGATGATATAAAGTTGACATAAAGTAGACATGAAATAAATATTTGCAGCTTGTTCAATAAGAGATGGCATATTGGTGAATAATTTGACCTTCCATTCTCCTTTGTAATCCACTTGGATGTTCTTTAATTAAAAAAAAAATTCAAAATTGAATGCATTGTCTTCCTTTGAGCTCTTCAATCTTGTTTTTCTTTTTAAAGATTTATTTTATTTACTTGAAAGGCAGAGTGATACAGAGAGAGGGAGAAACAGAGAAATCTTCCATCCACTCATTCTCTCTCCAAATGGCCACAATGGTGGGGGCTGGGCCAGGTGGTAGCCAGGAGCAAGGAGCTTCTTTCAGGTCTCCCACATCAATTGCAGGGGCCCAAGCACTTGGGCCATTTTCTGCGGCTTTCCTTGGAGCACTAGTGGAGAGCTGGATCAGAAGTGGAACAGCAGGGACTTGAACTGGTGCCCATATGGGATGCTGGTGTTGCAGACAGTGGCTTAACCTGCTGTGCCAGAACACTGGTTCACGTTCACTCCTCTTGGCCATGCTGGTTTGTGATCTCTGATAGCCAGAACTGAACTCTTACCATTATTTTAACCTTCCTTCCACTTCACACATTCAACCAGCAGCTACCTACTTTCCTCAGTTGTATTTCTACACATCTCCCCTCTAAACCCTTTTCCTTAATCTCAATTTCTGTTTTTCTCAGTTCTCTTTCTCCTTTCCATGGAAAATCTATTTTTTGCAGCTGACATGTTCTCTTGCTTTGTTTCACAATGCCTCTTATTGAAGTACTCTTCTGATTGATCATGCCATATTAAGCATATTCCACAGTGATTGTGCTCTGCTGTGTTTCTTAGTTTGACTTACTTCAAGGCCCTGTTACTTGAGTGGTACCTGTCTCTTCATCTCCTTCTCTATCATTCCCTCCACGCTGTTTTTTGTTCTGGTCACACTACCTACCCTGTCACTTTCTTGAATTTGTATTTATCTTTGGTCCTCATTTTTCTCCTTGAATTATTTTACTTATTCTTTTATTTAAAAAAGATTTATTTGTTTATTTGAAAGACAGAGTTACAGACAGAGAGAGGTCTTCCATTCTCTAGTTCATTCCCCAAACGGTAGCAACTGCCCGAGCTAGACCAATCTAAAGTCAGAAGCTAGGAGCTTCTTCCAGATTTCCCACATGGGTGAAGGGGCCCAAGGACTTGGACCATCTTCTGCTGCTTTTCCAGGCACATTAACAGGGAGTTAGATTAAAGGTGGAGCAGTCAGGATTTGAACTGGTGTCCATATGGGATGCCAGCACTGCAGGCTGGGCCTGTAACCTATTACACAGCAATGCTGGCCCAAATTTTACTTATCCTTTAAGGATTCATGTAGGATATGACACTTGGTTTTAAACATGGATTGCACCAAGTGCAGATTCATTTATTCATTGATTCAATTTATATTTATTATGTCTTGAGGCATGGAGATTGCTGCCACTGAACCCTAAATTATTTAAAAGTTGATCCAACCCTTAAAATTATCAGTTTGCTAACTTGAAAGTAGACATGGTTATAGCTACCACATAGTGTGTAGAAGCATTAGTTGACAGAATGTTCTGGCACCTAGAATATGGTTATAGGTTAAAAAATGATGGAAATTATTCCTGCCATGGAACTCTTGCTGTGTGGCAAAGTACTATAAGATACTAAGTAGTAGAAGAAGAAGGAATATTTGTCTCTGAAGAATTCAAAACAGGATCCTTTCTTAAAATATAATGTAATTTGCAGGGACTTGAAAAGTGATGTAGATTTTGGATTGTTGTAAAAGTATAGCATGGAAAAATACTTGAAACAAATTTTAGTTAAAAAAGCAAGTTACAAAGCGAGTAACTCTTAACATTTTATAAATTACTACATGCATATAAAAATCTGGACAAATGCCTGTTCAAGTCTAGGTAGTCTTAACTGCAGAGAGGACTAAGGGTGGTGGTGGTGGTAAGATTATCTGGACTTTTAAGGTGCTAGTCAAGTATATGCCTGTATGTATATAAGCAGTTTGAAAGACAATGTATGAAGTTTATAAACAAACAATATGGCAATTGTTTAAATGATGATGAGATAGCATGCTCAAGGACAAACATATACCAGATATGTGATAGGGATACCAGGTAAGGAAATATACACTGTGAAGAGAAGAAAGGAGAGGAGATGCCCAAGTCACTATTCTCAGTCTCTTCATAAGTATCCATCCCTGGGTCTTTGCCCTGTTCTTCCGTCCCCAGACAGATATATAAGTATAAGATATATAAGACAGATATATAAGATTCCTCTTATACTAGACATATACATTGTGTCCTATTGACTTCTGGGTAGGTGTCTTGGTGCTGAGCTTTGACCTAGTAGCTGAGATGCTACTCTCTGAATCTAGGTACTTCAAAATCCAGCAGGACTCTTCTACTCCATATTCTGGCCTTAGCCATTTATCAGGAACTTTATCTTTCTTCATGTGCTAGAAACTGATTCCACCACCTTCTTTGAGGGCCACCTCTCCCTTTCCATGCTCTATGGAGTGGGTTCCTGTTCCCAAAACGTGATGACTAATAGCTAGTTCCTTCCCAGGGGATTAAGTAATTTCTTTCAGTAAGAAGTTGTGAAAACACATGGCTTTGGGAACAAATGGACCCAACTTGGAAGAGTAGTTTGTTTTATAAATTACAATATATGAAGTTGGGCATGTTTTGTTCCCTATTTTATCATTTGTCATTGATTCTCTGAAAAAAATAATATAAAGTGCACTTTGAGGCCTTCAGGTTCAATGTTGACATAGAGATAACCTTTCTCTCTAAGGAGCTCATGATCTCATACAGGGGACAAAGAAGAAATTGTTGAAAATATCAAGAATGCTGTGATAGTAGAAGTGTGGGATATCCTGGTTAGACAGAAGTAGCCACTCAACACAGACTTGGGGTGTTCAGGAGAAAGTGAAGATGCAAGTGAAGACAGAGTGGGGATTTTCTAGATTGTCTAAGCACAGGGAATACATAGGGTAGACAAAGGTATGGAGTCAAAGGGAAACATGGCATTGTTCTGGCACTAATGGATCCTGGAGCTCCTATACAAAGGGGATGGGACAATATTCAGGGCCAAGTCACAAAGGACCTTGAGAGATTTAGAATTTATCTTGCAACAAAACAAAACAGGAAGCATTTGTAGAAATTTAAGTAAGGGAGAGGGTTGAGTTTTTGTCCTAGAAATATTTCTCTGGTTGCATTAGAAAGAATACTTGGGAGATAGAAAGTCTCAAAGCTGTGAGAGCAGCTGGGAGGTGGTTGCAGGACTTGAGATATGGAATAATAGAAGCCTGAGTTAGGGAGGAGGGCATGAGAGCTGAGGCAAGAGTGTAGATTCATGGAGACAAAAACCTGAAAGAATTCAGAGAAAATGGTTATGTCTAATCATAGAGCTCTCATAGGTGCTCCTAACCAGGGGTGGAGAACCTTTTTCCTGCCAAGGACTGTTTGAGAATTTATAGCATCATTTGCAGGCCATACAAACTTGTCAACTTAAAAATTAGCCTGCTGTAGATTTATTGAATTTTGAGTCCAGCCTGTGGTTGTCCGGGCGGGACCAAACAAAATGATTTTGCAGGCCTTATACAGCCTGTGGGATGGTTGTTTCCCACCCCTGCATGCAACCAGCAATGTTTGCTTCTTACTGATTTTTTTATTTAAAAATTTAACAGATATATAAAAATTGTACATATTTATGGATAACATGTGTAGTTTCAATACAAGTGTACATTATATAATAGCCAATCAGGGTAAATATATTTATCTCCTCAAACATTTAACATTTCTTTGTGGCAAAAATCCCCCAAATCCTGTCTTCTAGTTTTAAAAATAGAGAAATGTACAGCGTAATAACACTACCTATAGTCATCGTAGTTTTTGGTAGAACCCTGGAACTTCTTACTCCTATGTGGCTATAACTTAGTGCTCATAAATCAACCATTCCACATCCCTACCTTCTTTTCCTCCTAAGCTTTTGGTGATCAACATTATATTCCTAACACCTATGAGATCACCAATTTTTATTTTTATTAAAAAATTTACTTATATTATCTATTTTTCTTAAGTTTTAATTATTCATTTTAGGTATTTGAAAGCTAGAATGAGGGAGCTGCTGCTGTACTAGGCTGAAGCCAGGAACTGGGAACTCAATTTGTAGCTCTCATATGGGTGAGAAACAAGTTGTTGACCTGCTGCCTCCCAGGGTATACATTAGAAGGAATTGGTATTGTGGGCAGAGGTATGACCCTAGCACTCTGTGGGTATCCCAAGTGGAATCTTTTTTTTTTATTTTTTATTTTTTTGACAGGCAGAGTGGACAGTGAGAGAGAGACACAGGGAGAAAGGTCTTCCTTTACCGTTGGTTCACCCTCCAACAGCCGCTGCAGCCAGCACGCTGCGCTGATCCAAAGCCAGGAGCCAGGTGCTTCTCCTGGTCTCCCATGCGAGTGCAGGGGCTCAAGCACTTGGACCATCCTCCACTGCCTTTCTGGGCCACAGCAGAGAGCTGTACTGGAAGAGGGGCAACTGGGACAGAATCCAGCGCCTCAACTGGGACTAGAACCTGGTGTGCTGGTGTTTCAGGTGGAGGATTAGCCTAGTAAGCCGCGGAACTGGCCCCAAGTGTAATATTAACTGCTGCATCAAACAGCTACCTACACCAAACATTTGCGTGCAATCACATGGTACTCTTCTTTCTGTGCTTGGTTTATTTCACTTAACATAATAACATACATGTTATCACAATTGACAGGATTTAATCCTTTTTGTGATCGAATAGTATTCCTTTATGTATATACACAACATTTTCTTTGTTCACTCAACAGTGGTTAGGCACTCAAATTACTTCCTTTTCCATTAGATACAGTAAATAGTTCTGTAATAAACATGGGATTATAGATCTCTCTTCGACATACTGATTCCATGTACTGCTGAGAAGAATGTGTATTCTTCAAGTGTAGGATGAAAAGTTCTGTAGATATCTGTTAGATCAATTTACTCTATAGTGTCAATTAAATCTGCTGTTTCCTTGTTGATTTTTCTCTCTGGTTGATCTGTCTGTTGCTGAGAGTGGAGTATGGAAGTCCCTCAATACTTTTGTATTGGTTCCTGTTACCCTTTAAGTTCCTTAATATATCTTTTAAATAACCCAGTGCCCTGTAATTAGGTGCATATATGTTTATAATAGTTACATCTTCCTGTTGAATTGATCCCTTTATCATTATAGAGTGCCCCTCTTTGTCTCTCTTAACAGTTTTTGTGTTAATGTTTATTTTGTCTGATATTAAGATGGCGATGCCAGCTCTTTTTTGGTTTCTGTAGGCATGGAATATCTTTTTCCAGCCTTTCACTTTCAGTCTCTATGCACCTTTGTTGGAAAGATGTGCTTCTTGTAAGCAGCAAATAGATGGGTTTTGTATTTTAATCCAACCAGTCTGTGTCTTTTAACTGGAGACTTGAGGCCAATTTTCATTCAATGTGACTATTGATAAGTAGTGACTTTGCCATGCCATTTTTCCAAAGATATTTCTAATACATACTTTGAACTTCCTATGATCTTTTACTGAGCGATTTTCTTCCTTTACCTTTTTTCTTATTGAGGACTGTGTTTATGTGTTTGTGTGTCTAACACATCTCTAAGCATCTTTTACAGGGCTGGACGAGTGGTGACAAATTCTTTAAATTTCTGTTTGCTATGAAAGGTCTTTATTTCACCTTCATTCACAAATGAGAGCTTTGCAGGATATAATATTCTGGGCTGGCAGTTTTTCTCTCTTAGTGCTTGGAGTATATCTTGCCATTCCCTCCTAGCCTGTAGGGTTTCTAATGAGAAGTCTGCTGTGAGTTTAATTGGAGATACTCTGAGAGTAATCTGAAGTTTCTCCCTTGCACATTTTAGGATCTTTTCTTTATGTTTCACTGTGGTGAGTTTAATTACAATGTGTCATAGCTAGGATCTCTTCTGGTCATGTTTATTGGGAGTTCTATGTGCTTAATGTACTTCGATGTCTCTTTCTTTCTCCAAACCCGGGAAGTGTTTTGCTAGTATCTCACTAAAAAGGCCTTCTAATCCTTTCTCCCTCTCCATGCCTTCAGGAACTCCTAGAACCCGAATGTTGGTTTTTTTAATAGTATCCTGTAGATTCCCAACAATATGTTTTAGATTTCTAATTTCCTCTTCTTTTCTTTGGTTTGACTCTGTATTTTCCTGTGCTCTGTCTTCTAAGTCCATTATTCTCTCTTATGCCTCACTGTTTTTGTTTTTAAGGCTCTCAAGTATGTTTTTTATTTGTTCTATTGAATTCTTCATTCCATTTTGATTTCTCTCCAATATCTCAATTTCAGGTTCTACTAAATTTCTCATTTCATTTTGATTCCTCCTTAAGATTTCATTTTCATGAGAGAGATTTTATGTCCTGTCCTGTATGGATTTCAGTAGTTCATGCATTTGTTTTTGATTACTTCTAAATATTCTTATCATAAATTTTTTGAGTTCCATTTCTTGCATTTCTTCTACCTCATTATCTTTATAATTTATTGGTGTGTCATGTTCATTTGGGAGCATCATGTTGTCTTGCTTGTTCTTGTTTTCTTGGTTTTTGCATTTGTTGTTTGGCATTGTGGAGATATTCTTTGGTTTCTTCTTCTGCTTCTTCTTTTTTTTTTTTTCTGCTGTGGCATCTTCTCTTGCTATACGATGACTCTAGATTAAGTGGACTGTCTGCTTTTGGTGAATCTCTAGAGGTGTTGGTGGTGTGGCCAGAGAGCTCTGTTCAGTTCTTCAGGGTTAAGGATGTGCCAAAGGTGACACACCCAGGCTTGGCATGGTAATCTTCTCTCTCTCTCTTTTATTCAGAAGGGAAGTATTTCCACTTAGCTGAGCTCTTCTCCTCGATGGTTATCATTGCCTGAGTGCTAGCCCCAGTGGGTATAATATTCATCTGCTCTGTCCCAAGGACCACACAAAGGATCTGTGCAGTCCTCAGTGTAAGCTCAGATTCCCCTGCCATGTCTCTCACTGTGTAGCCAAGGCTACCTGAGCTTGTGGCATCTCCCTCCAAGACTACTCATGTCTCAGCCACACCGTGATTTCTCCCACACACCCTCATTTTTTTTTTTTCACAGTCCTGGTTCATAAGTTCCACACATTCACTAGGTCTTAGTCTCCTGTTATTACTCCCTACCATTGTTAGGTTTTTCTGCTTGGTTGAGGGCTGGCGCAGCCCTGAGCTGTCGCAGCTGTTATCTGTGTCCAAAATGGTACCTACTGTATTGTTTTGCATGCCTTTGTAAGGTGAGTGGAGAGAGAGAATCATGTCTGTACGGTCTCTTTTGTTTTTTTCTCTCCTCTAGTTAGGCTGGTATACTTTCCCCCATGGGGCTTCAAGCCTTGTTCCCTCTAAGCTCTTCCTGCTGCTTTTCTGCCAGTATCTCAGGCTTCCATGGTTTCATCTTACCTCTCTTTCCAGCGCTGGTGTGGAGACTCTCTCGGCAGCTGGGGTCTCGAGCCGTGGGTGCCTATGTGCCCTCCACATAGGTCCACTATGCCCCTCTAATTCCGGAAGAGTTTCGTCTGCCATTTTTTTCCCTAACTTTCCTGAGACTACACTATTTCCACTTTTATTAAACTATCTTTTTCTGGACTATCAGTGAGTACCTTCCCTATTCTACCATCTTGGAACCACCTGAACAGGCATTTTTCAACAGAGGAAATTCAAATTGCCAACAGACACACCAAAAAATGATGAGGATCACTTGCCATCAGGGAAATGCAAAGCACAACTACAATAAATTTCACTTCAGTTAAAATGGCTCTCATACAGTAATTTAAAAAATAAATGGTTTTGAGGATTTGTAGAAAAAGATCCTCTAATCCACTGTTTGTGGGAATGCAAACATGCAAACTAGTATAATGGTTGAGGAAGACAATATGAAAATTCCTCAGAAATTTGAAAAGATATCCACCATAGGACCTAACCATCCACCTCTGGTAATTTAACCAAGCAAGATGAAATCAGGACATGAAAGAGTTATCTGTACCTCCAAGTTTATTGCAGCTCAGTTCACAATAGCTAGGATACAGAATGAACCCATATGCCCATCAACCATTGAGTGGATAAAGAAAATGTGGTATATATATACTATGGAATAACACTCAACTGTAAAAATGAAAGAAATCCTGTTTTCACATCAAAAGATGCATTTTACTTAGTTTAAGAAGCCAACCCCAAAAAGACAAATATTGTGTGTTTTCCCTAATCTAATAGAGTACAAAAATGTAATGTATATTATCAAAATTGACATTTTGAGAATTAATTATTGTTTACAGCCTTTGTACAGATAAGAAACAGTGTTTTTCTTTTCTTCTTACTATTTATTGAATCCTTCGCTTAGTAGGGGGTGAAGTTTATAATTATAAAATAAACTGAAAATCATTTTAAAAATTAAAAGGAAGTATAAGAAAGGAAGGAAGAGTAAGGTTAGGAGCATGTGTGGAAAGGACAGTAGGGTGGGATGTATCACTATGTTCCTATATCTGTAGACATGAAATAGTTCAGTTCACATCATATAAATAAAAAATTCTTTTTTTAGGATTTATTTCTTCTTATTTTTTTATTTTTTATTTTTTATTTTTTGACAGGCAGAGTGGACAGTGAGAGAGAGAGAGGCAGAGAGAAAGGTCTTCCTTTGCCGTTGGCTTACCCGCCAATGGCCATCGTGGCTGGTGCGCTGCAGCTGGCGCACCGTGCTGAACCGAAAGCAGGAGCCAGGTGCTTCTCCTGGTCTCCCATGGGGTGCAGGGCCCAAGAACTTGGGCCATCCTCCACTGCACTCGGGGACACAGCAGAGAGCTGGCCTGGAAGAGGGGCAACAGGGACAGAATCCGGCTCCCTGACCGGGACTGGAACCCTGTGTGCCGGCGCCGCAAGGTGGAGGATTAGCCTGTTGAGCTGCAGTGCCAACCTAAAAATTCTTAATTAAAAAAAGAAACTGCCCTAGCTGGAGAATTTAACATTATTTGAAGATCAATGAACACTTGCTGAGTGAAAAAATGCAAAATAAAAAACCAATGGTGTTTCCTCAAGAAGCCATTTGTGAAAACATGCAGAAAAAGATAATTTACTATTGTTGCATAACAATAGCACTCATTTGTGCGCATTGCCTTTGTATACTGAAACTGTTCATTAGTTCTAACCGATTTTTAGTGGGGTCTTTGGACTTTTCTATACATAAGATCATGTCATGTGCAAATAGTGACAATTTTTTTTTCTGGTTTATATTCCCTATGTTTCTTTTCTTGCCTAACTACTATCTCTAGGTCTTCTATTACATGTTGAATAAAATTGGTGGAAGTGGCATTCTTGTCTTTTTGGAAATCTTAGGGACAAAGTCTTCAGGTTTTCCCCATGTAATGTTATGTTTGCTGTTTTGTTGTTATATATGGCCTTTATTACAATGAGACATGTTCCACCCCTACCTACTTTGGCAGAGTTTTTGTAATGAAAGTATGTTGAATTTTATGAAAGGTTTTCCTGCATTTATTGACATGATCATATGAACTTTTCCTATTTTTTTTTGATGTGATATACAATGTTTATTGACTGGCCAATGTTGAAGCATTCTTGAATACCTGGGATGAATCTCACTTGCTCATGGTGAATATTCTTTTTAGTGTCTTAGTGCATTTGATTTTATAGCATTTTGTTGAGGATGTGTGTCTATGTTCATTAAGTCTATGTTCATAAAGAATATTGGTCTGTAGCTTCATTTTCTGGTTGCTTTCTTGTGTGGTTTTGGTAACAAGGTAGTACTGGTCTCATAGAACACCCTTTGTGGAGCCAGCACTGTGGCACAGTTGGTTAAACCATTGCCTTCAGTGCTGGCATCCCATGAGGGCACCAGTTCCATCCTGGTTGCACCACTGCTTGTCCAGCTACCTGGTAATGTGCCTGGGAGAGCAGTGGAAGATGGTCTATATCCTTGGGCCCCTTGTACCCACAAGGGGGACCCAGATGAAGCTCCTGGCTCCTGGATTCAGCCTAGCCTATCCCTGGCTGATATGTCCATTTGGAGAATGAATCAGCAGTTGGGATATTTCTCTCCCCACCCCCTCTGTAATTCTGCCTTTCAAATAAATAAATGAATATTAAAAATACCTTTTAGCATTTATTATAAGACATATCTTACTTGGAATATCTTTTTCCCTCCTATCTGAAGGTTAGCATTTCTGGGTCCACTATTCTTGGCTGGCATTTTTTTCCCTTCAGTTCTGTGAATACCTCTTTCCTTTTCCCTCCTGGCTGGTAAGTTTCTGCAGAGAAGGCATCCGAGAAATTGGGATTTTTAAAATGTAATTTGGTTCTCTTACATCCTTGAGAATCCTTCCTTTATCTTTGGCCTTGGAGAGCCTGATTAGAAAAGGAGGAGGGAGAAGAGTGGGAACACATGTGGGAGGGTAGGAAGAATTACTAGGTTCCTAAATTTGTATATGTGAAGTGCATGAAGTTTGTACACCTTAAGTAAAAGGTTTCTTGGCTACAAAAAAAGGGAGGGAGTAATAGAGGAAGGAAGAGGAAGGGTATAACTATAGGTAGGAGGAAAGGCAGGGTGAGAACATCACTATGTTCCTAAATCTGTATATATGAATTACATAAAATTAACTAATTTAAAAAATAAAAATAAAAAATAAGTTTTAGAGTAGATTGGGTTTTATCTCTCTCCAGGTTTGTGGAGTTTCCTGTTATTATCTGTATACCTTGTACCCCACTGGCATTTTCAAGTCCATCTTGAACCCCAGCAACATAAATATATGCTCTTTTCATGTTGTCTCAAGGTGTCTATAAGATTTCTTTATTCCTCTTGGTTCTTCTCTTACTGTGTATTTTCTGGTAGCCTGAAGCTTTCTTCAGTGTGATCTGCTATTGATGGCTTCTATCTGAAGTGCTTAGATTTTGTGTATTGTGCTTTTCAGTTGAAGGAATTCTGTTTTATTTTGTTTAATTGCTTCCATCTCTTTGAGTACAGAATCATTGCTTGATGTTCTGAAATTCCTCAATTTTTCTTAAAATAGCTATTTTAGGGGCCAGCACCATGGCTTACTTGGCTAATCCTCCGCCTGAGGCACTGGCATCCCATATGAGCACCAGGTTCTAGTTCCGGCTGCTCCTCTTCCAGTCCAGCTCTCTGCTGTGACCCAGGAAGGCAGTGGAGGATGGTCCATGTGCTTGGGCCCCTGCACCACATGGGAGACCAGGAGGAAGTGCCTGGCTCCTGGCTTCGGATCGGTGTAGCTCCTGCCATAGCGGCCATTTGGGGAGTGAACCAATGGAAGGAAGACCTTTCTCTCTGTCTCTCTCTCTTACTATCTAACTATACCTGTCAAATAAAAAAACACAGCTATTTTAACTTCATCAGAGCATTTGAAAATCTCAATTTCTAGGTGGTTGGCTCTGGAACCTTATTTTTCTTGTTAGGTGAGGTCACTTGGAAGTTCTTGAAACCTCTTGTTATATGATGTTGTCTTCAAATTGAAGGTTGTTATAGTTATTTGGCTTTGTTTGTGCATGCCCTTCTAGAAATTCTAAGGATTCTGTTTATTTTGTTTTCTGAGCCTGTGGACACTTCTGCTAGTTCAGCACTAGATAGCACCCTAAGTCAAGGTTTGCTTCCAGTCTATTGTTGATGTTTTTTCACTGCTTCAGTCCTTCAATACTCCCCAAAGCTCAAATTTCTCCTAGTTCTGCAGTTAGTGTATTGTGCCTCTTCCTTGGTCTAGGGTAGGCCCAGACTCTTAACTGTGCGGTCACTAACGCCATGATGCTAGATCACATCTGGGTTCCACAGCCCACCAAGATCAGTGTACCTGGGGGTAGGACTGCAACCCACCCTGCATGGTCTGCCTGCTCCAGAGGAGGGCTCATGGCCCACTGCCACTCCTACCAGTCACTGATGATGCTGGGTAGGGTACAAGATTAGCCAACTTGGGCCACAGGACTCTCCAAATACAGGTGCTGACCTGAGTACAGGGACCACCCCTGGATTTCACAGTCACTGGACCTGTGCGATCTTGGGGGTGCAAGTCAGGTCCATATGATGCTAGTGACGATGTGTACTGGAACAAGTCATTCTCACCAGGGCACAGGTCTCTACCTGATACTGGGACAAGTCTAGAGATTGTCCATGGCACTAATTTAGGGACAAGGATGTTTAAGATCTGTCTAGTATTGAGCTTTGAATTCCAAGATAGCCCTATGTTTCCTAGATGTCTGCCCAAGGTTGGAGGAAGGAGATAAAGACAGCTCCTTGGTAGCCTGGATTGGTCTAAGCTGGGTCATACTCGAGTTTTATAGTCTATGGGCTGACATAGCCTTGGGGTATGTAACAGGCCTGCTTTAGGTTGGTGGTGATGCACACAGGAACGAGTTCATCCCACCATAGATCAGGTTTCCACCTGATGCCCAGAACATCTAAAGACTCCATTTGCAAGACAAAGCTTGGAGGTATGATGTCATTGCGCTTTATTAGGTGCTAGGCTCATGGTGGTAGGCTGGTCTCTGAGTCCATGGCAAGGTCCTAAGCTACCTCTCTTGCCCTCTTTGCAGAACTGGAGCCTCATTCTGCTTTCTGTTAGAGGTTGCAGGTAAGTGTGGCAGAGTTGGTCTGGCTGTGAGGGTCCAAACACTCAGTCTACGGGTAATGGGCCTTACAGGTGGAGGGTCTGCCCAACTCTGAATTTGATCACAGTGGGCCTGGCACTGGGATTGAAATCCCTCTTCTACCCACAAGCAGGAGGTGTGTCTTTCCATGCAAAGCTTCTTGGAGCTTGGGGAAGAGTACCACAGGAAACTCCTTCCTGCTTTCTTCAGTGACACTTTCTTATTTTTACATTAAAATGAGGCACTGTAGTTTTTCACTTGGCTTCCATAGTATGTTTGAAGGTGCCAATGCATGAATATCTGTTCACATTGGTGTCACTGTGAAGAAATGGTAAGAGGAGTGTGTTAACCACCATTGTGCTCTCCCTCCTTGCCCTTTGATTAGTTATAGGCACTCACAGGGAACTTATGCATCGGTCCTAGGTACAACTAGCTAAAAGGGGCTGCCAGTTTTAAACAGTGTTGCATCAGTGCGCTAGGTTGGTTCAATTCAGGACCGAGTATTGATATCAGAACTTTCAATGTAATTAGGTTATCAATAATTATGTGGATCACTCAGCATGAAATGAGAAACTGTCACATTAAAGAAAATAGAAGTTTACAAACTAATCTAACAAGGCTGACAACAAATCTTGCTTTAATCAGAAAATATTTAAAATTGCACACTGTGAGAAACTGGTTCTGTTTCCTTCTGTTCCAATTAACAATCCCCTTTCTTAACAGCTTTGTAAGAGATTAATTTGCATAAAGACCCCACCCCCATCAACAAGTAAACAGAATGAAGTTGTAGCATTTATGTGGCCAGCATGTGTTAGAATTACTCACCATGATGGATGACGTAAAAACTTTGTCTTTTAGTTTATTTTGCTCACTGAAGGAATCCGTGATCTACATTGAAGCTGACAGATATTTTCTGATTTTAATTCTGAATGATGCTTTTAAAGGAAGACAGTAGCAGAGTACCTTGCCTTTAGAGATGGCAGATGATGACTTCTGCTTGAAAAAATATCGTAAGATATGTACTTAGCTTAGACAATGAAGGACTTTTTTAGGCTTTGGGAATGGAATTATGGTTCACATGGCGCCGTGGCTCAACAGGCTAATCCTCCGCCTTGCGGCGCCGGCACACCGGGTTCTAGTCCCGGTTGGGGCACCGGATTCTGTCCCAGTTGCCCCTCTTCCAGGCCAGCCCTCTGCTGTGGCCCAGGAGTGCAGTGGAGGATGACCCAAGTGCTTGGGCTCTGCACCCCATGGGAGACCAGGAAAAAGCACCTAGCACCTGGCTCCTGCCATCGGATGAGCGCGGTGCGCCGGCCGCAGCGCGCTGTCCGCGGCAGCCATTGGAGGGTGAACCAACGGCAAAGGAAGACCTTTCTCTCTGTCTCTCTCTCTCACTGTCCACTCTGCCTGTTAAAAAAAAAAAAAAAAAACTGAATAAAGAGGTTAACATTATATGCTGTAGGGAGTAGGACTAGAAACAATTTATGGAAACTGAAAGGAAATACAGGGAGTTTATTTTACAATGCATCTCACAACCATAATAGTCTAAGGAAGATGTGACTTATGAGTTCCCTTTGTGGTAATTGTGGACTGGTACTACCTCCTATCCAACTCCCTACTAATGTGCCTGGGAAAGGAGCAGAGAATGGTCCAACTACTTGGGCCCCTGCCACCCACATGTGAGACCCCGTTGGACCTCCTGGCTCTTGGTGTCTGTCTTGCCAGCCCTGGCTGTTGTGACCATTTGAGGAGTGAGTCAGTGGATAGAAGATCTCTTTTTTTTTTTTTTTTTTTTACAGGCAGAGTGGACAGTGAGAGAGAGAGACAGAGAGAAAGGTCTTCCTTTGCTGTTGGTTCACCCTCCAATGGCCGCCGCGGTCGGCGCACTGCGGCCGGCGCACCGCGCTCGTCCGATGGCAGGAGTCAGGTGCTAGGTGCTTTTCCTGGTCTCCCCATGGGGTGCAGGGCCCAAGCACCTGTGCCATCCTCCACTGCACTCCTGGGCCACAGCAGAGGGCTGGCCTGGAAGAGGGGAAACCGGGACAGAATCCGGTGCCCCGACCGGGACTAGAACCCGGTGTGCCGGCGCCGCAAGGCGGAGGATTAGCCTGTTGAGCCACGGCGCCGGCCAGAAGATCTCTTTTTTTTGCCTATTCCTTTCTCTGCCTTTTGAACAAATAAATGGATCTTTATAAAAAACAAAGTTACTCAACACAGTTGGTCACAGTGTATTTATTTGACTGTATAGGTTGCATTCGTTTTTATTCGTTCTTTATTTATTTATTTGAGAGGCAGAGTCATAGACAATGAGAGGTAGAGACAGAGAGAAAGGTCTTTTATCTGCTGCTTCACTCCCCAAATGGCCACAATGGCCAGAGCTGGGCCGATCCAAAGCCAGGAGCAAGGAGGTTCTTCTAGGTCTCCCACATGCAAGCAGGGGCCCAAGTACTTGCACCATCTTCTCTTACTTTCTCAGGCCATAGTAGAGAGCTGGATCAGAAGTGGAGTGGCTGGGACTAGAATTGGCACCCTTATAGGATGCCAGCACTGCAGGCTGAGGATTAACCTGCACCACTGCGCCAGCACCAAGGTTACATTCTTTACAAAGAAACTTGACCACAATGGGTTGCTCACAACATGGAAACTCCTGCTATTATGGAAATATGCATTTAAGTTCTGGTTTCACAACTGTGATTGCATATAGATGTGTTTATGTTACTATTTATGGGATTAGATAATTACCCATGTGTCTGTACTCTGTATGGCTCTGGCCCACTAGCTGGATGACTCCAGATATTTATAAATTAATTCCCATAGATTTATTGAATAACTGTATCTGAAATATTTAAGCCTGCTCATAGAATCTCAATTTCTCACTTGCATGTGTAATTTTTCATGGCTATATGATAATAATCAATATATCACCAAAAATATATTTGAGTTTTAACACTGCCTGTGGTAGGCAGAGTAAAAGCTTCTAATTGGATAAAAATTCTTTTCTAAGGTTCAGAGTATAAGTAAAAAAAATGCGCAGCCCAGAGCAAGAGAGGCAGGATGCTGATGGAAGGGAGAGCATGTCCTACCTGTTTTTTTCCGTTTTGTGCCATCATCTAAACTGAAGGCTCTATCCTGCAGCATTCCACACACTTCCTTTGGGCTGTTTTCTTGGGTTGACATGAAAATGAGATAGAGATGCTTCATTACCAAAGGCCGTCAAAAGTTGCCAGCTTCAGGTTAGCTCTTCACTCATTTATTTATTTTCAAAGCCATCTTACTTTTAGGAGATGAAAGGGCAAGGCTCTGAAAGCATACTCTTTTCTCTTTGCCCTGGAGTCTCATTGTTTGCATCCCCTTTATCTCAGAGGGGAAGTTATTCTCTCTTGTACGTGATGAACATAAATTCTAAAAAAAAAAAAAAAAACAATCCAATGGATTGCCTAGGGCTTTCTACTCTAATTGAAAAAGCCCCTGTGTTGTTTTACTTAATTGATCCAAATTACAGAACAAGAGATACAAACTTCCTATGACATTTCTGTCAGTAGATCCTAGGCTATCCTTGTGCTGATCAGCCAAAAAATTACTTTGGAGTTCTTTCCAAGCTGTTTGCCATTACTTAAAGAGAAAAAAAAAATATAGCAGTAAACCTATGATCACTGGCTTTGTGGCATACGATCCTAAGTTTCTGGGCTATCTTTTCCTCCCTGGATGAACACTGGATGTGACAGCTCTGCACAGCTCCATAGAGAGCTATATTATTCTCATTAAGCAAAGTAAACAAAATACAGGCTTTTTATTGGCAGCAAACAGAAGGGCCTTCCTTACTTTCCTCTGGCCATTTGTTAGTCCTTAGATGAAACAATTACTAGACTATATCATGAGAAACAAAGCAAGTGTAGCAGCAGACACAAAGTAAAATTTCAAATGTTATTCAAGATGTATCATCAGCAAAACTGACCCGTTTTCAAAGTTAAAAAAGAAAGAAACGTTTTTGGCTTAGAAGATTAATTGATACAAGGAACCTGAAGATAACTGTTACTGTCATTAGATGGCATCTCATCCTGTCACTCACAGCCATTTCCTTGTTCACATAAATGCCTGCTGTGACCATCAGCAGTTGTCTCTAAATCAGAGTGGACACTTCGTTTCCTACACGTCATTGTGTCCAGGAGTTTCGGGGTGGCGTCAGTGGAAGCAGGTTTGCTGAAACATTCTCTGGCATCGTTTGGAGATAATGTAGTGCTTTCACTTGAACTGTACATCCTGTACTTCAGAACTGTTGTTCATTCGTTCACTGTCACCAAGAAGGCAGTTATTTCTCATAGTTCCGGAGGTTGTGTTAGTCAAGATCAAGGGGCTGGCCAACTGGTTCCAGGTGAGGGAACATTCCCTGGCTTGCATACTTTTGCCTCCCTATTTCTCACATGGTGGGGAGGGAGGGAGAGAGAGAGAGAGAGAGAGAGAGAGAGAGGAAAATAGCTAGTTCTATTGAGCTGGAAGCACCTCTAAGTCTCTGACCCCATGTAATTCTATTCTACTTGTCAACCAAAATGCTCCCTTTCCTGGGAACTTCATTCAGACTTGGTTAGGAAAACACTACGTAAATATGGATATTGAGCTCCAGGTGGAACTTATGGAGGTGTCATTTAATTCCCAGGTGGTTTCATACTAGAGGCGCCACCCCTGATCTCATAAAGGAGGCCAACTAGGAGGAGCAGACGACTAGGAAGAGCTCCATCTCTATGCTGCAGACCACCATTGGAGGGGCTGCCTCGTGCCCTGTCTCCTCATTCCTACTTCTTCTCCTCCAACTCATGGTGGGCATCTCTCTGTGTGGGGTAATCCATGCCCATGAGCGTGTGTTCCCATTTTCCCACCTTTTAAATAATTTTTATCACTTTATGCACCTTATTTGTGTCAGCAGGTGGAATGCTTGTCTTTTGCCTCATGACAAGAACCTGGATTAAAAACTCAATACCCCGGCCGGCGCCGTGGCTCAACAGGCTAATCCTCCGCCTTGCGGCGCCGGCACACCAGGTTCTAGTCCCGGTCGGGGCACCAGATTCTGTCCCGGTTTCCCCTCTTCCAGGCCAGCCCTCTGCTGTGGCCCAGGAGTGCAGTGGAGGATGGCCCAAGTGCTTGGGCCCTGCACCCCATGGGAGACCAGGAAAAAGCACCTAGCACCTGGCTCCTGCCATCGGATGAGCGCGGTGCGCCGGCCGCAGTGCGCCGACCGCGGCAGCCATTGGAGGGTGAACCAATGGCAAAGGAAGACCTTTCTCTCTGTCTCTCTCTCTCTCACTGTCCACTCTGCCTGTCAAAAAAAAAAAAAAACTCAATACCCCCTCACCCACATCATGTTGAGCATTCACTTGAGACTGGGCACTGTGTTTAGGCTCAGTGCTCAGTGATGAACACATTTTCCTGCTTAAGAGTTTAGTAGACAATACAAGAAGCAGCAAAGATGCAGTGTAGGTGAAGTGCAAGATCATGAAAATATGTGGAATGTGATAGTACCTAACTACTTTGTGAAGTGTCTCCAATTTCAATTTTTTTAGCTTTCAAAAATAACTAATAATGGTTCCTAAATTTTTCCCTATATTTGTGTGTTTGGAGTTTCACATTTATTTCCTACTTTCATCAGAGCATGTGGCTTCCTATACAAGATATCACATTACATTCATATTTTGTGCCCTGAGTTTTCTTAAACTGTTGAGTTCCAGGATTCCCAAGGTATAGACACAGCTGACATATTTTCTTTGTGGAGTAGCTTTCCTTAAACAACAGAGGTGAATTTTACTTTGGAATGTCCAGTAATCTTTGGATCATTATATGACAATACATTTTCCAAAACTGTTCTAGGATTTCACATAGGACCAAATGTTGTACTTCTATCATAACAGAGTACCTAGCCCCACTCACTTGTCTCACAAACTTCTGACTGATCTTGCAAAGACTGAGGTGAGAGAGAGTAAAGACTGGGGCCTTCTTTATCTCCCATTCCTGAGAGACAGCATTTTGTTTATGAAAGGCAACTCCAAGGATTCTGAGGATTGATCTTGAATTAGAGCAGTAGCTGTCGACTGTCTCGATAGTGGAAGGAGTCGGGGTGTCTCTTGAGGAATGATCCCGCTTCAGCACTGTCAGCATGAGTGAGAAGCACACTTGGCTCCCTACCCCCTGTCCAGTCTGATAATCTTACTCCTGAAGAGTCATACAGTAATTACTTGAATCTGAGGAATTGCAAACAGTTTGTCTAGGAACCATGATGTTCAGCTAATGCTAGGATAAGATGAAAGTGCTGTGTTTTTCCCATTAAGAATTGTGGATGTGCATGAGTACTGTGATAACATGGACTCAGCCTGCAAATGTTTGCTAAAATTAAAATCATAGCTACTGGTTCTTCCTCTCCATTCTAGGACCCAGGACAACCATGGATCACATTCTGGATAGTCTGGGTTCCCTAACATTGTATCTGTTTCTGAATACAGTAGGTTAACTTAGTCCTAGGGGAAGAAAAGCAATTTCTGTCTGGCGTTACCATTGTTAGCAAAGAGAATAATGTGAAAATAGATGAAATGAACAAGGATGTGGCTTTTTGTGACATAGGCTGGCTCTGGCCAGAGCATGGCTGTAATTTAAACACTTATTTCCCATCTGCTAGGTGAGTGATTTAGTCCCTTACTTATGGCTCTGTGCTTTAGTTTGCTCATCCACAAATTGAATCAATGACTGAACCTTCCCATTAGAATTGCTATCATACTTTAAGATGTATGTAAAATATGCAGTGTCTAGAATAAGATACGTGTTTAATAAACAATGAAAATAATGCAAAGAACTTCTAGAACCTCTGTAGACATCTGCCAGTGAATTCAGCTAAGTCTGTTTTATTGAGGAGCCCTTGTCATCCTCTTTTATTAGTTGGAAAACATTACAGGCTTTCTCATCCTACATTAGTTAGCCTGGAATTTTTCTAGGGTTCCATCAACACTAACTGTCCCATGCCAGCATATTAAGCAGGAAATATATCCAGAACTGAATTTATTTTCTAAAACAAAACAAAAAATTTCTGAGCATGTAGTATTGTATGTGGTAACACTTAATCTGTGAGGGAACTAGGGACTGTTAATTTGTAGCTACATAAACCCTGGAGGTGCATGTTCTGTATTTGAGCACGTTGGTGTGTCCAAACCCTCTGTACAAACTTAGTACATCAGGACGAGGTGAATTGGAGGAGGTCACATTCATTCACTCAAAGCATCAGGAGGTTCTGACACCAGCAACACTTAAAGTGGTGAACCTAATCCTGGGTTGTAAAGAAGGGAAAGAGAAAGTTTAGGACAATAGATAGTACTGTTTGAAACAATCAACTGCAACATGAATCACAATCAGACAATTTTTTTTTACTTTAAAACAAGAGTTCACCTCCCTGAGGATGAGACCTCTGGGCTTTTACGCACTTTCCATCACTTATCAGTCTAGGAGGAGGGGCAGCTGCACTGCCCTCGGCTTTCCCTCAAGTTATTAGTACAGAGTGTATGTCAGGAGAAGACATAGTGGGCTTATCACTGAGGCAGAAACCCTGGATGTTCTCAGGAGGACAATAATACTGAAAAACAAGCTGGCAGCAAGTACATATCCAGCTCCCTGGGGTCATTCCTCAAAGTCTACTGATGAGGAAAGTTTACAGGATCCACTCTCCCAGAGCCAGCATCTGACACCAACACCTTTGGCAGTGAGAAGTGTGGCTGTAACTTACAAGTGTGGGCCAAAAGGGCGGGTCAGGAAAGGCTTGATGTGGTTTATCTCATAGGGGAAACAGAATAGAGTTAATGACCTCATCCTTAGCTTGGAGGCTTTGCAGTGCCTTGGCAGATGGACACTGGCCTTGGGGTTTAGCTTGCAGAAAGCCCACATCAACAGAGGAAAACACTGTGACCACCTGTGTACTTTGGCTGCAATAGCATGTTTCCAACAAGTGCATACAGAGGCCTGGGAAAAGGGCAGGGAGACAGAAGTTGGGATAGGAGAGGCAGAATAGAATGATTCCTTTCATGGTACCTGTGGATCTCACGAAGCAATGCAGTTCTTATGCCTGGCCCACCAGCTTTGGTTTACTATCATGAGCCTAGAAGAAAGGTAGCTGCCACTGAACACACACTATAGAGGCATCCCAAGGCAAGAGTTGAGTGGGATGGGTGAACTAGGGTAAAAATGAGATAAAAAGCCAAAGTAAATTAAGCGTTTGTTCTCAGGAGTTTGAAGGACAAGTTGAAGGTGCAACTCTGAGTGGAGGATCAGTACTGAACTTGGAATCAGGGAGGCCTCAGACGTATAGATGGCTTTAAGCTGATGCTGCCAATGTAGAAAGTGCTCCAGACTCTAGTCCCTTCTAATGTTGGGATGCTGTGTTGTAAAGAGGGCTACAGGATAGGAACAGAGGCTTCAGGGAGGTGTGCAGGCAAGATCAACTCAGAAACTAAGATCTAAACCCACCACACTCAAGCATCTTATGTATTATAAATAACTTCAGATGGGCAGTAAATTAAAAAATAATGGATGAACCAGAAATGTAAGTACTCTAGTATAATCTAATTCAGTGATCCTTTGAAATATGTGGAAAGGAGACTTTTTCCACTTGACGTGAAAGTGGATGTGAAAGAATAAACTTGCACAGCCGTGGGCACTTTGATCTTGTCTCATTCATGGTTTTATAGCTCTTGGCTTTTGTCAGGGACACAGATTATATTACCTTTGGATTAAACCAATAACAATAATGCTGTTCATTTATAGAGTGCTTTACAGAGAATAAAATGTTCTCACTTTCCTGACCTCATTGACTCCTAACTTGTCTGTGAGCTATTAATATCCAAACTTAACAGATGAGGATTATTTTATGGAAGGTTTCACAGGGATAGAATATATTACTTCAATTCTACTATAACAACAAAAATGCATCTTCCGAATTTTAAGGTAAAGCAATCTCTATCACTGTATTCACTTGTTTTATGTATTTATTTGATTTTAGCTTTCCCCCTTTTTTAGTTACAAAGATGCTCATATATATATATGATACAAAGATGCTCATATATATATATGATACAAAGATGCTCATATATATATATGAGCATACGGAAAACCAACCTAAATGTAATAATTTTACCCAGAAGGCAAACTATTGAGAGCCTCAGCCTACAGTTCCTCAGGCTCATTTCCTATGGAATCAGAACTTTCCCAGGATCAAGTGGCCATTTAGGGTTATTGCATTTGAATGCCTTAGTACTGAATTTAATTTACCAAGCCAAGTATAATAATGTTCTGAGTGGTTATCTGGGGCTTTGATAGTGTGTACATACTGATTTACTTCCATAGTTTTGTTGTGGGGGTTCCTATGCTTTCAATATTGTTTTTCACCAATAGTGGTTTCAATGGATTATGTTTCTTAAATGTAGCCTTCAATTAAGGTACGAGGCCAACAAAGGCCCCTAATTCATCCATAAAGACCAAGTCACAGACACTTTCACATCCTACATGCTTACCTCTTGGCAATGTAAGGAAGCACATGGAATGGTTATGTCACTGTATTTAACACAGTGACATAGCAATTTCCTTTTAAAAATAGATACGTGCTTTTGGGCTTCAGAGGACAGGGCAGGGATGTTCCTGAAAGCACACATTGGAAACTTATTTTAAATTTTATTATTAGTGGCACTAGAAACATACATTGGATTGAATTCATCTCAGTCAGCATTCCTTCTTGTGGTGGCCATAAGATTCAGAGTTGAATTTAGATACTTATTTGTTGTAAAGACATTTGGCCAGTGGATAGATGATTGCTTAAGTATAATTCTAAGAATAATTTATTCATGCTGTCTTGCCAGATAAGGCAAGGTGTAAAGCAATGTCAGAAGTCTGAAATAAAGAAAACATCTCTTGCCTCTGCAAAACAAATCTCTGTTTTCTTATATATTAGGTTTATTTTCCTTTCTTAGGGATTTTTATAAAAAGGTCTGGATTTTTATTTGCCTAAGGTGAGGCGTTCAGGAAGAATGGTAGCTAGTTGGCATTTTGGAGAAAGCAGTTCACTTGATTGTTGGGTAGATACCCAATAAATAGAAACTGAGGCCTAAAAGAGTAGCAGAGGTCTTGGGAAAATTATTTTATGGAAGTTTATAAGCAGAACATCTTTTGGGAGTCAGGGCAGAATGGATGGAGAATAAAATCAGAATTGTAGAAATAGGAAATTCATAGGGTTAAAGAGGAGGTGGGATGGGGAATAGTCAAAGTTGGAATGGTGCTGATGAGAATAAAATGAAAGGTGGATGGCAGGGACACATAACTGTATTTGCCTTTCTGGTCACTAGAAATATGGGTCATGAAATCTAGGGACAGGGATAAACTGGTTGGATGTCACAGGCACATAGATGGCAGCAAGAGCTAGGAAAGAAGCCAAGGCCATTCAGGGAATTCCTGCATAACATGAAGGCCAAGGACCAGACATGACCAAGAAGTACTTACAATATCAAATTACAAAGCATCTCCATGGGTCAAAAGACAGTCAGAGGGAAAGTTGTACATAATGCTAAGTGCTATGGAAAACTTAAGCAAGATAATGGCTGAGGAGTATTTGAATTTGAAAATTATCGAGGCTCTAGTATTTCCTCTAGAGAAAGCTTCAGTAGAGTTTTGAGTGTATCATTCTCAAATCTGGTAACTATGGCAGTAGAGTAGAATATGATGGTGTAATGTCTAGATTCAAAACCCAAGAGGTCTGGAGTTCTTGCTCTTGCTCTACCATTTAGCAGGTATGACACTGAGCGAGTAGGTAACCCCTCTGAACTTCAAATTTCACACCTGAAAAATGACAGTTATAATGACTGAAGGAGTAAATGTTTAACTTTCTATGTAAAACACATATGATTGGGGCTGGTGCTGTGGTGTAGTGGGTAAAGCCACAGCCTGCAGTGCTGGCAACTCATATGAGTGCCTGTTCGAGACCCGGATGCTCCACTTCCTATCCAGCTCCCTGCTATGGCCTGGGATAGCAGTAGAAGATGGCCCAAGTCTTTGGTCCCCTGCACCCACAAGGGAGGCTCAGAAGAATCTCCTGGCTATTGGCTTTGGAACAGTTCAGCTCTAGTTGTTGTAGCCATCTGGAGAGTGAACCAGTAGATGGAAGACCTCTCTCTCTCTGCCTCTCCTCTCTCTGTGTAACTCTGACTTTCAAATAAATAAACAATTCTTAAAAAAAAAACACTAATGATTGAGCATGGCCAATCTATATACATAAATATATTATCCATCATGATCATCATACTTTGAAGAAGCTCATCTGAAAAGGAGTGTTGTGAAGTGCATGAATTAGCTTTCCATTGCTGCATGTTAAATTACTACAGACTTTGGGGGCTTAAAAACAACAGCCACTTCTTATTTCCCAGACCTAGAGGTCTGGAGCCTGGGTAGAGCTCTTTTCTTACAAGTGTGAATCATGGTGTTGGCCAGCTACAGTCCTCTGTGGGGGCTCCTGGGAAGAATCTGCTTCCAAAAGCATTGATATTTGTCAGAAGTCAGCTCCTTGTGACTGTAAGACTAAGGTCCTTATTTCCTTGCTGGCTATCACACAAGGACTGTTCTTAGCTCTTAGTTACTCAATTTCCTTGCCATATGGACCGACCCATTGTTAGAGTAGACACAGAGAATTTCCCTCCTATTATAGCTCTCTCATTTTAAATATATTTTTCTAAGAAGAGCCATATCTCTCTTAACAGCTCACCTGCCTAGATCAGGTACACTGAGGATGATCTTTCTTAAAGTCAACTGTGTGATATAAGCTAATCACAGGAGTGATATTTCATCCTATTTTGAAGTCTTTCCTTCATGACAGATGATTACACAAAATCGTGGGTCAATAGGCATCATCTTAGAGTCATGCCTCTCACAGTGTAGAAAATTAAGATTGTGTGGGTTAAATGGTTTTATTTGCAAGAAGAGGGAAAGTAACCAATGGAAGAGATATGAAAGAAATTAGAGAAGAAAAGGTCATTTCTTTTCAAGAGTAATATCCTGAAAAGAGATGGTTATATTGGTACATGGTATTGAGGACAGAGCTAGACAGGTAACACTGGGGAGGACTGTGAACATCTCTGAGATAGCAGGACAAGACATTAGAATAAATATTATCATTTTCTTTCTTGATGTTAAGCAAATAATCTGAATGCCTGTGGCATGTAAAAAGGACCAATTAATTTTCATGCATCTTTAGGACTCAATGATATTGGTTAGGCTCCCACATGTATCCATGACAAAGCTGGCCCCTTCTCATGTCTGCAGATTAAATCGCCTCCTTTATTCTCTCATTCACTCGGTACCAGCAGGCAAAGCTCAACAAATCTGTTGTGGTGAATGCAGAGGCACAAGAACAAAACAGTGTCACAAGATTTCTGGGGGCCTATGCATGGATTTGCTATCACTTCTGCTTTATTGTACCGAACAAGTTGCATTCCAATTTAGAATGAGTGTACCAGGGTGCCACAAATATATGGTAAGTAGTAAAGAACTGAAACTGCTAATACATTCTACCAGAATACAGAAAAATTTGGAAGCAGGGATGTTATATGGTGATGAAACTCACACCTAATGGCATCTAAGTTTTTGGTAATGTGAGAACAATTTGGAATTCAATTTTTAAAATTTGAATATAAGGGAAATAAGGAAAAAGAAAAAAAAGCCTCTGAATAATTACAGAACATACTGTTTTTGCTTGTTTAAAGGAAGAATAAAAGAGATATGCGATAGATAAGTAAAAAATCATTTGAGAATTAACCAGAAGGCATTTAAAAGTAATATAAAGTGCTGGATATTTTTCTTCCAGATCTACTTTTTATCCTTTTCTATTTTATCACCCAAGAAGCTACCCTGTATGAGCCTCTCTTTCTTGGTTTCTGGATTAAAGTTGGATTCAGACAATAGGGAGCACTGGGGGTAATCAGCCTGTGGAAGGCTACTAAGAGCCAGGTCTACTGCCTCTGCTCCTCACTTGCAGGCTGCCACAAGATCATTTCAGGCAGCCCTCTCCACATGTTAGCTCTTCTAGGTATATCTCATTGTGTATATGAAAATATTCCAAAATCTTAAAAAACTGAAATTTGAAACACCTCTGGTTCCAAGCATTTTAGATAAGAGATTCTCAATTTGTAGTCAACTACAGACAAGAGAGCATTGGGAAAGGGCTATGAACTGAACAGTGCTGTTGGGAGATTAATATGGAAACCACACAGAGAGCAGAGGAGGCAGGAAATCATATAGGAGACACAGAACCAACCATCCAGGAGAATGAATGTGAGGTCCTAAACTGTAAACAGTGCTATGGATATGGAAGAGAGGAATGGGTACAAAAGTTATCATGAATGTAAAATGGATATACACCATGGGATTTGGTGAGCATTTAGAGAGCATTTAGAGAATGAAAGGCTATGATATTTACAAAATTTCCATCCTTGGGAAGTTGGCAATAAGTAATACCATTACTAATTTCTAGAATGACTAAGGCTCATAAGAGAGTAGGATGTACCTTTTTTAGCATATAGAATTGTCCATGTGATGTTGGAAATGTTGAACTTGGGAAATGCATCAGGGCTTGGAGTAATCTGGACACTGTCCACACAGAACTCAACAACTGAAGCCAGTAAAGTAGATAAGACTGCATAGAACTAGTATACCCAGAGAGAACATAGTGACAGAGATAAACAGAAAATAATGAGGAATGAGGAGAGCAAAAGAAGCTAGAAATCAGAGTATCAAAATTCAGGTTGAGAAACAAGGGAATAAGGTGTTTGAGAAATTTTAAAAAGGGTATTGATCATTTTTTAATGTGGTGTCACTTTATATGGGGTTGAAGGGTGATAAGAAAATAGAACAGCAAATATAGAAATTCATTGCTAAGCAGGGGTCTTATGTCTTTTCTGTACATATTTGAGGCTTTGTGGGTTATAGTGTTTCTATCTATTGTGATGACTCAACTCTGCCATTATTGTGTGACTGCATAGACAATATGTGAAAAAAACAGCCCTCATTGTGTTCCAGTAAAACTTCAATTACACAGGTGGAAGGTGGAAATCAAACTGTTTGTCTTAGCTTGCTGACATCTGAATGAAACCAAGAAACTTCAGTCATTATAAAAGAAAGTGCCATATTTGTGAAGATAAATGAAAGTTAAGAGATGAGCTTTATTATTGTTTTGTATATGAGAGACAAAAAGCAAGTTGAGGTGCTGGGGAGGAAGCTGATAGGAAAATGATGTTGAGGGGAATGGGAATAACTGATACAGTGAGACACTAGAAGAGGGGCCAGAATGGAGGGTGTGAAAACCACAGTGGAGACATGGTTTCTTAGATGGGAGAGAAGCAGTGGGCAAAACTGCAGGCATAGCCTTTTTTTTTTTCAATTTAATTATGCTGTTTCAGTTCTCCTTTTGTGAACATTTTGTGAAAGAAACTAAATTTTAAGGGATTTGGAGACTTTGTTATTCTTTCTTTGCTTTATTTTCGTAGCCAAGCATCCTAGCATGGATTTTGGTTTGTCACAGGAAGACCATGGGATTTGAGGAGTAAACCAGAGGATGGGAGCTCTATTTAACTTCTGAATAAATAAAGTAAAAAAAAAATATAATTTGAAAATTCTTAAGTGCAAACTTTTTATTCTTCTTTAAAAACTCCTTTTTTATGTAATCCTTTTCAACTGAAAGTTTTTTTGTGACTCACTTTCACCCTGGGAACAAATAATTTCAAAAACAAAGGGGAGCACCAGCAATCTATATCCACACAATTGATGCTATCTCCTGAATATCATTGCTGGTTACTTTGCTTCTTCTCCCATCTCCTGCATGTACGTATATTAGTCAATCAATGAATATATACCTCTACCAAAGAACTCAGGCTAACAGAAATATGTATTTAAATATCCCAGGAAGAATAATTGTTTGACAATAAATTCTTTATAGTACCCTTTGTGAAGTGGGTCAAGCCCTTTAAATGATCAGTTTTGAAAACTTTTTTATCAATAGATTTTTCTCAGATTGTCTTTTCTTAAACTGAGGCACCCCAGTTCTTATTTTTTGTTTGCTTTACTTCTTTTCTGTACAATAATCAGTCCTCTATCTTGGGGTGGGGTCCCTCAGTGGAGCGGAAATTTAGATGGGTAAAATAAGAGATGAACCCATCTATACTAAACATTTTACTCTGTGGTTGACAATAATTTTTAACCTTTAATTTCAGAGAACTGGATGCCCTTGGTAATCACGGAATTCTACTTGGGAATGTTTATCTACCACTGATCTACAATCTGCTGATCAATCTGCTGATTTGTTCTTTAGCTCTTCAGTTCATTCTTATAGGACAAGCTCTTACCTATATAGAGTATAATAAACATAAACTTCCCAGAAAAGAATAATCCTAAAGATTTGTTGCTAATGATCCTCTCACATCTGAGCCCAGCGCAATCAATAAAGGCAAAGCAGAACTTTACCTCTACTTATGTAGGGTCTTTGGGTGAGAGAGTTAAATTGACATAATGCAAATTAGGAGAAAAACATAAGTTTTACATCTACATGAGAGTCTCTGCAAGAATGTGGAGACCAAAAGAAGAGTCTAATCCTTATGTACTAAGTTGGACAAAGGGTAGTGAATAGTGAACCTGTGATGCAGGTAAAGGGACTGGGGCATGGATAATCATGAAGAGGTGACTAGGCAGATAAGGCTTGATTTAATAAGGTTATACAGCTTTCCCTCAGGCTCTGCTTCCTGCCCTTGGAGATAAGAACAATACTTTCCTTCTGGAACAGGGAAGGCATCTTTCAGGCAGGGGTTTTGCCTACCACTTTCAGGAAGGAAAAGGAAGGTCAGATGTATTTCTGGCATCTGCAGTTCCTTATGTACTTTTAACTCAAAATAGTTAGCATACCAGAGTGGTATATATTGGTGTGGTATGTTCTGAGCTCCTATAATCATGAAGACACAAATCTGTCAAAAAGTTTTACTCCTGCTTCTATAAAATGGCTTTCTTTTGTAGAGTTATTTCTTTTTGTTTGGATCATTTGGTAAGGCCTTTGGTCAAAATTTAAGCTCTGATTCAGGAACATGAACCTCTTTGTTGGTATATTATTTGTGTTGGATTTTTCAGTAGACTTGGCCTCCATATCTTGGAATCACTTTCCTATTACATGGTGTATGGAACTCAACTTAGAATAGAAACAAAGAAACATTAACATATCTACTGAAAATGTGCTGAACAGCCCCAAAGTCTAAAGAAAGTAGATGAAGCCTTTTGGGTTGCAGTACACATCCATTTCACATGTGAAATAACGCAATGTTCTATGCTGACAATAATTCAGGTTTATGTGACTCTTTGAATCTGGTAAAGCTTACATTAATTGTGGAACAGAGCAAAATATATTTCCAGATAATTCATTATTTGCTGTGCTAAAACCATTTGCAGATTTAAAAAAATACAACTTCAAAAACATTTTAGCTTTCCAGTGAGAGGTGGTTTAAGACAGTGTGAAACAGTTTGTTTTGAAACCTACTTCATCTTAATTCTAGGATCTTGGGCAAGAGATACTTCGAGACTTCATTTCTTTATTAAGTGTCAATGAGATAAATGCTATATTTCCTAGTTGCCTGGGATATACAAAGGATAAAACGTGAAGAAGTGCTTGGTGAACTATGTATTTTTATATACTCATTCAACCTTTACATTTACAGAGCATCTATTAAAGACTATACTAGTATTAAAAGTGTGGTATAAAAAAAGATAAACAATAGGTCATCTGCTCTGTAAGGACTTATGATCTTTTTCTTTTTTTTGACAGGCAGAGTGGACAGTGAGAGAGAGAGACAGAGCAGAGAGAAAGGTCTTCCTTTGCCGTTGGTTCACCCTCCAATGGCCACCGCGGACGGCACGCTGCAGCTGGTGCACCGCACTGATCTGATGGCAGGAGCCAGGTGCTTCTCCTGGTCTCCCATGGGGTGCATGGCCTAAGCACTTGGGCCATCCTCCACTGCACTCCCGGGCCACAGCAGAGAGCTGGCCTGGAAGAGGGGAAACCGGGACAGAATCCGGCACCCTGACCGGGACTAGAACCTGGTGTGCCGGCACCGCAAGGCGGAGGATTCGCCTGTTGAGCCACGGCGCCGGCCAGGACTTATGATCTTACATGGTTAGTGCTGGGAAAGATGGACTTATAAACGAAGAAATACAACCCATTGCGGATAAGTGTGAAAAGGATTCAGCAGTGGTTTTAAGTGGTCAATTCAGCTGAGTCAGGAAAGGATTTCCACAGAAGGTGATCAGAGCAGATGTTTCAGAACACAAGAAAATGAGGGTAGTACATATGGTGATTCTTTCAGAGGCCAGTAATAACAAAGATGTCTATGTGGGAAATAGCCTGGCTCGTTCATTAGGTTTTCTGTCTTGACTAATTTGTACCAGATGCACTAATAGATACAGTGATGATATTAAGTCGAATACTGATTAAAACAAAGGGTGATGAATTATTTTGAGAGAAAACAGAATATATTTCTTTTTATAACTTTTTCTAGATGTATTCTTAATGGCAACCAATAGTGAGCAGAGTGAGACTTTAAGTAGATTTCATGGTGTGGTAAGACGTTATGGGTGAATAGATGAAGTTTGTTTTAAAAATGCAATAATGTTAAAAAGATACCATTTTTCATGTTTGCATATGAAAGAACGTGTGTTAGAAAAAATTTAAAGTGATTTTTTGCATTCATCTGCTATAATTATATATGAGGAAAAAACCAAGAAACTTGGATTTTTTTAAAAAATATATTTAATTCATCAACAATAAATTGTAACCTTTAAGGAGATTTTCTTCTCCTTGTACAGCTGCTTGTAGTGACTCTAACATGAAAGAATCTAAATAGAATGGCTTTACTTGATTTGTAAAAAAATAGCCTAGGGAATCTTGTTCAATTGCATTACGTATCTAACAGGTGGCAGGCATTTTTACTTAAAATTTCTTCCTGTGTTGACTATCGCATTTCCTATTGCAGGTTTTTTTCCAAGTCTCAGGGGAATCTAGATATTTAACCAGAGTACATTTCTTAAAGAAGTAGGACCACATTGTCTACCATCTGTGTTTCTCATTTTCTTTTCCAGAAAAAAAAATTATTTTAATTTGTCCCCTGAGTTTTCAAATTCTCCAAGAATTATCTATCTTATTATGAATTCATGTCCACCTACTTGTTCTTGCATTTCGTTACGGTTAGTTCTATAAGCTCATCTTTTCTAGTTCTTTCTCATGGTTTTTTACTTGCTTGAGTCATTTCCCCATGTGCCTAGTTCTCCTTTGACTTGGAACTTGGTCACTTGCAATTGAGTCGCTGAGTTACTTCCTTGTCTTAAATGTATTGGAAAAATATTTTCACTGGAAAGATTAATTGAAGGAAGTATGTTACTTTCTAAACCAGTAAGGCCAAGCTCTCCTGTAAAATTTACAGTCCTTCAAACTCTATTTTCTTATTTAGTTAAAGTTAGGGGTAAAGAAGAGACAGACTTTGTTAAGTGGTAATCACAGTTCCTGTAATATTTTTATTATGTCACATTTCTACTTTTTATTTTAAAATTAGCATCACTATAAATCTTTACTTATTTCACATTAGCTAAAGTTGTTCATACCTAATGTTGTTTAATTAACAAATATTGATGTATCTACCATGCATGAAGCACCTTTGTAAGACCTATAACACACTTTTTAAGACCTATAAAGATGAATTTGTCACATATTGTATACTCAAAATGTACACAATATCTTAGGGAAAATAAGACCTACATAAATAAATTAATGCAAAGTAGATATTGAGACATGGTATAAAAATGGTAGGTTTGGCCGGCGCTGTGGCTCACTAGGCTAATCCTCTGCCTGCGGTGCCAGCATATCAGGTTCTAGTCCAGGTTGGGGTACCGGTTCTGTCCCAGTTGCTCCTCTTTCAGTCCAGCTCTCTGCTGTGGCCTGGGAAGGCAGTGGAGGATGGCCACTAATTAGATTGGATAATCTAATTAAGTCACCTGTATGTACTGATAAAAGTTTAACCAAGAGCAAAGATTCATAGTTTGGCAGTGAGTGAACAGCTTGTTATAAAAGTCTAAAGGCCTGGCAATGCATAGTTCTCACTGCTGATAGTTTGAGCACAGATGGCATGTACTACCATCACTGGGTTTCTTCTTAGCAATGATGGGGAGAAGTGCCTGTGTGGTGTTCTTATTCCCTGATGATGGTAGAAGTGTGTGGAGGGCAAGTGCCTAATGGAAGCTTGCCTTGTCTCCTCCTGTTAGTGTCCACTGCACAGCAGAGCTCAGATTTCATAACACAGAAACTAGAAAGAATCCCAGATGAGAAGCCCTGTGTTCCATTGATCATTTTCTGTTCCTCTTATCTGATGAGAAGGGATGCTTTAATCCAGAATAAGATTGTTTACCAGAGAGGGAGCCAATAGGTAAACAGCTCAGTTTGAGTGACATTTCAATACCATCAAACAAGCATAGGAAAAATTCCCTTCCGCCTTAACCAGTGGATTCAGGCTTAGAGGTAGATTCAGGGTAGAGATTCTTGAACTGTATCATATGTAGGCTTCAGGGCATGTATGGATCCCTTAGAAAAAGGCTAAAGAATCCATGCATGTTATGCAAACTACTGTATTTTTTACTAAAAGAGGATTCATAGGTTTTGTCAGATTCTCAACATTTTCTCTGCCAACTCTCCTGCCCACCCAATCTGCTTGGGGGCCCAGAATAGGCAGGGAGTTAGGGAAAAAATGAGCTGGATGATTTTCCCACAATTTCTGTCTCGCAAACCCTGTACTTTAACTTACATGCCAATCCATTATTCTCACTTTCCCATGATGCACCTGTGCTCTTCTCTGGGACTTGGAGGGAGGAGTTCACCATGGTGAACATGTGTAAGCTGACCTCCATGTGGAGATACCATGAATCTCTCAGAAAACCTCATTTAGAGTAAACTCTGCCAAACTCCACCCTGCTTGTTTACTAAATTAGAGCAGCATCTGCTACCCCATAAAGGGCACTGTTGGAACAGCTCTTCTACTTGGCCTTCATTCCCTTGTCTTTCCTTGCCCTCTCATAGCTCTCTCATGGCATGTATCACTTCTCATGGTATTGCTCGCCCTTACATCTGAGTGCATATTCATTTTCTCACTTCAAATAAATCCTGCACTCACTTACAAACCTTATGTATGACAGTGCTTTGAATTCTTATCTCAAGTGAGGACAAGGACTTGGAATAAAAAAATGGGAAGCACATTTCTGGGTATATTTGGATGTTTCTAGGGAGTAAGAGGAAGATTCATATAACATTCCCAAAATGAAGATTGATTTATTCCCAGAAGTTTTTGCTTTTTTAGTTACTAGAACCGAGAAAACATTTGAAATGTTTTGGGAAAAATATATTTTCACATATTCATTCTTTAATGGTTAGAACAACCTAGGAGAAAAGCAAGATATCATGCACTGAGAATAGAGATGTTAAGGTGAGGTGATTATTACACAGGACTGCACATCATGTAACTGTAAGACCAACTGAGCCTGGTTTTTCTTTGTCGGTAACAGGTTGCTTAGTTGTTTTGAAGATGTGTAAAAAAAATGCAGAGCCAAAATGTGCAAGCCATACACCAGGAGCAAGCTCAATGGCGGAAAATCTAACCAGTTGCCTCCACATGGTACCAAAGAGACTGGAGAGTGATGGGAACTTGAATACTGAGACCCTTTAAGAAGCAAGGGATCCATGGGCTCGGAAGATCTGGCCTGGCTTGAAGCCTGCCAAATAGAATGTGCTTCGCCAGTGCTGCTGCAAAGCAGCTTGTCACCTCCCTAACCCGCAGAATGTCACCAGACCCCAAATTGAGGACAGACTTGAGTTTTGCCTCTTATCTATTTACCAGTTGACTTTGCAACAAAGACTTTGTTTTCTCAAAATCAGATGCCACAGGATTGACCTATTGTGCATCAGGCAGCAAGCCCTTGTTCAGTATCAATCACCTTGAAGCTTTAAAAAATGTGATAGACAGACCCTGTCTCTACAATTTCTGATTCACTTATTCTGGAGAAGAGCATGGTTATTTGCATGCTGTGAAAACTTCCCAAAGTGAGTCAAATGTGCAGACCCATGTGGGAACTACTGTGTTGGGTTAGTTGCTCTAAGGAAGGAACTTATGCTTGACAGAGCTAAAATTTTAACTCATACCCCCAGAAATGAGATTACATTTTCCACCATACTATTCTGTCAGTTAAATAAATACATACTGACATGTTGCCTTATGAGGTTAGTAATACACACAATATTATAGATAGAAATAATTTTTTTAATAAAATTTCATTCAACCTGAGAAATAATGGGATGCTTTAAAGAGGAATTTTTGGACAAAAGTTCTAGAACAATGAATGACGTCATAAAGAAAAGTTGGGGTAGATTCATAAATAAGAACTGTCATTGATTCCAGAAAAAGTCAAAACTTTCAAGAAAATTCTTTTTTTATTCTATATGAATACTTTTGTCAAAAAGAATAACTTTTAGCCAAAGTTATTAAAATACATGTTTTTCTGTTATTTAAAAATGTCACTTTGTTGTGGGGTTGTTACAAATGTCTTACTACTGAACTTGTATGAAATAACAAATTGGTTTGTTAAGAAAAGGAATGAACTTAGAAAACAAAAGATAATTGTTATATTGTCCTTGTCTGCTAATTCAAACATCTATGCGTCTTCTGGCTTCATTTTGGTTGACTGAATTTCCTCCTCATCGTGGGTCATATGTTCTTTCTTCTTTGCGTGCCTAATAATCTTTGACTTTATTCTAGACATTTCGAATTTTATACTTTGGGATGCTGGATATTGTTATTATAGTAGGGATATACAGATGGAGAAAGAAAAAGGGAGGGAGAGAGAGAGAGAGAGAGAGAGAGAGAGAGAGAAACACTTTCGTCTATTGATTCAGTGTCCAAATGCAAGCAACATTCAGGGCTGTGATGGAGCTTGTGTCAGGATCAGAGAACAAAATCTAGGTCTCCGAGGTGGGTGGCAGGAATCCAATTATTTTATCTATCTCAGGGTTTGAATTGGCGTGAAATTGGAGTCAGGAGCCAGAATGGGAATCAAAGTCAGGTTTTCTGATGTGGGATGTGGGTGTCTTAACCATTAAGTAAATGCTTGATTTCATTTTGTGTTTCTTTAATTTTTTCTCATTTTATTTGAAAGGCAAACACACACACACACACACACACACACACACACACACACACATTGAGAGAGAAAGAGAGAGAAATCTTCCAACCAGTGTTTCTCTCCCCAGATGCCTGCAACATCAAGGTCTGGGCCAGCCCAAAGCCAGGACCATGGTCCTCAGTCCAGGCATCCCACATAAGTGGCAGGAACTCCACTACAAGAACCACCATCACTGCCTAACTGGATATTATTTAATAAGAATGTGGAATCAGGAGCCTTAGGCTGCTATTGAGCCCAGGTACTTTGTTAGAGTATATGGTTGTCTTAACCTCTAGGCCTAATACTCAGTCCTATTTTTGTATTATTATAAAAAGCTTGAAATTTGTGCCAGAATGTAGTTTGAGTTATTTGAAAAAAAATTTAGTCCTTTTGGCTCTTGTTTCTAAGATTTGTTAGCAGGGTCAGAGTAGCAGTTAGACTAGGACTAACTTCTCAATCATGGATCAACAATCATGTTCAGAATGTTCTAACCATGTCCCATGAATTATGAGTTTGGTTCCTCTGTGGCTGGAGGGAACAAGAGCTACTCCCAGGCCTGCATACATCCCTAAGGTTGCCTTTAACACTTGCAGGTGATTCTTCCCCCTTCATGTGCTTGTGTTCCTCTTTCACGTGCATGTTTGTTCAGCACTCTTCAATGCCACAGGGGAATTTCATATCGCCAGAGTTTTCTCTATGAAACTCCTCTCCAGGAATCAATCCTGGGAATTCTAGCCAGTTTGATCTTTCCAAAGGCTCCTGTCTCCTTCCTCAACTCAGGGCAGCTTCTGGACTCCACCTGACTTTCCTTCCAATGCACTTCCCTACAGCAATGAGCCAGAGCAAAACCATCCATCTTGTTTGTTTTCTCTCCTTCAGACTGCTGCTCTCCATTGTTGCATGTCTAGTGCCATGCAAGTCATTGTTGCACGTATTTTATGTGGAATGTTTCTTTGTTTCAGATGAGAATATTGACTTGGTCCCTGTTACTTTATCTTATATGGAAGTGAGAGTTCAAAAACTGAAAATGAAAATGATTATCCCATGTATATTGAATCATTTAAGTTATAACATCTTCTGTAAAATGTATTTATAGGATATAAGAAAGAAAAAAGAAGATTAATGAAAAATACTGGGTAGAGGTTAAGGGACAAAATTTTTACTAATTTTATTATGTGAGAGCTCTTTATATGTGTTGTTTTATTTCACCCCTAATAATTCTATGAAGTACAGGTATGTGGTAGAGTGAGACCTGTATGCAGGTCTGTTTGGTTCCAAATCCATATTCTTTCCATAATACTCTTAGCTGCTTTCCAAAATACACAAGGGCAGTTAGAAATCTACCTTTTAAAATAAAAAAAAAATATTTGAGAGGTCAGCATTGTGGTACAGTTAGTTAAAGCTGCTGCCTGTGATGCCAGCATCCCATTTTGGAATGCTGGTCTGAGTCCTGGATGCTCTGCTTCCTATTGAACTTACTTCTAATGTGCCTGGGAAGGCAGAGAAAGATAAATCAAATACTTGGGTCTGTGCCACACATGTGGGAGACCCGGATGGAGTTCCTGGCTCCCAGCTTCAGTCTGGCAGAGATCTGGTTGTTACAGCCATTTGGGGAGTGAACCAACAAATGGAAGATAACTCTCTCTCTCTCTCTCTCTCTCTCTCTCTCTCTCTGTCACTTTATGTTTCCAGTAATTCAACCCTTAAAAGGTTTGTCTGAGAGACAGAGAGAAAGCTAGGACAGAGAGAGAGAGAGAGAGAGAGAGAGAGAGAGAGAGAGAGAGAAAGAGAGAGAGAGATTAGGATAAGACAAACACATACACAGAGAGCTCCCATTTGCTTGTTCTCTCCCCAGATGCCCACAATACCTGGGGATGGGCCTGGACCAAAGCCTGATTGGGAATGTAATTCAGGTCTTCCAGACTGGTGGCAGGAATCCAATTGCTTGAGCTATCATGGCTGTCTTCTACTGTTCACAACTAAAGTCAGCAGCTGGATCCAGAAATATCAAATCTAGGCACGCTTATTTGTGATGTGGGGATGTTCTAATCAGCAGTCCAACCAAATACATGTCCTTGAAATCTATTTTTAAATACTTGTAATTTGATTATAGCACAGGATTTATAGAAATAATATTCATAAAGAAAATCTTGAGAATTTTAATGCAATTAAGGTTGGCTATGAACTCATCCACTTTGTCTTCTTTACCTGATTTATTAAAAGATTCTTTGGTAATTATACAAGCTTTTTCTTTTCACTGTAATTGCTAAACATTAAATTCATAGTCCACTACCCTTACGTGCAATCAACCATCCCAGCTTTATCAACTGTGTTATATCTCAGAGCACTTCAACTGGAATTTTCATTCCCCAAACTTATTCTTCCTGTACTTATTTTGGTGTCTTTGTTCTTGCTATTTTAAGTAACAGAGCATGCCCACAACACAATGAGTAATTGTGAATTGTACACATTTTCATTCTGCTACCGAAAGACTGTTCTACTCTTTCATCTGTTCATGTTGAAATCTGCATTCCAAGATCCAGTTCTTTAATGGTTTTCTTCAGTGCTTTGAATTGCAATAAATCTCTCTCAAAAGAGATTTGTTTTTCTCCAAAGAACATCTAATATAATACTGATCAACCTTTATGTGGCACTAAAGTTGATTAATACCTTTGACAAATTGTATTTAATTACTACTATGTATACAAAGCCTTCTTTGTTTTCTCCATTAAGTCACATCATATTTTAGAATAGGAACTGGGTATTACAACTATTTTATGCCTTTAGGTTGAAAAAAAATACTGCAGTAAATATTTAATAAATACCTGATTTGATGGTGAGCTGGCATTTAAAAAAATAAAAAGCTGACTGTACTCACACTTGACGTATTTTGATTGGCTTATTTTGTATTATACATAAATGTATTAATCACGTTTAAATGAATAAATCCCATCATCTTTTCCCCCAGCAATATTCAGCAGTGCCTATGTGAAAAAGCAAATTAATCACAAATCAGTAACTGCATTTTGGAATTTCTGCCCTAGTGATTTTTAATTAATTTTCACATTTAAAAATACTTTTTTATCACATTGCTGTAATACCCATATTCTGTTCCTCATGATTGTCAATCACGTGGTTCCCTTTTTACCCTAATTTCATTGCTCAAGAGGAAGTTGATTCTTTTGAATTCCATAGGGTCACTGCTGCCTCACCTCCAAGGTTCATAGTCTATTGTTTAGGTCATCATCACTTGCACATCATTTTTGCATGGTGCAGTAACAGAATTTTAATTTTTACTTGCTGTAAGATTAGAGACACACCAAATGCTTTCCACAGAAACACTCTGTAGTCTGACACAAAACCTTCAGTTAAAAAAAACACAGGCAAAGTTCTTATCCAGAAGAAAACTGGGAGTCAACTTGGAGCTAAGCATGGGAACATGTAACATCACTGCTCACTGATTTGATTTCTTAAGGCATTTCATAATGAATCATTGAAAAATTTCCCATTCATGGTGGTCTTGTGACATTTAAGAGGGAGCTGGCAATATGTTTGTGAGTTTCCTATCTAAGAGTTCCCCCTCTAATTTAATTAGTTAGGAGTTCTCTCACGAATTGCTAAAGGAAACCTACAGTAGGGATAGTTGAGAAGAAAATACATGGAAATAAGATGCTTTGAAAATATTGCCTGTGATTTGGAGAGTTGTGATGAAGACAAAAGCTGCAAAATGACCTTTAAAGAAAATTTTAGCATTTTATCAATAATTAAGTAATTCATATTGAAAAAGAGTCCAACAAAGAAAAAATTATGTTTGCTAGTCAAATAACTCATATTTGAATGAGTCATCGACTGTAAATGTACATACCAAAATGTTAAAATGTACATACCAAAAACTGATAGACCAGCCAGGAGAAATAGGCAAATCTACATTTTTATTAAGGGATTCAAATCCACTCTCTCAATAATTCATATGATAAAGAGACAAAGAATCTGTAAGGATATTGAAGTCTTAAAACTATCAACCAGGTGATCTAACTGATCTTTATAGGTGGTCCATTAAAAATTATTATATACATTTTTTCAGTATTTAAATTATGTGTATTCAAGTGTGTTTCACACTAAATATTTACCAAGATAGACTATATCTGAGTCAGAATTCAAGAGCACACAAATTGCTAGGAATTTAGGTGAAGCCAGGAATATTGTAACACAACAATTAGAAATCATTAATAGAAAAATCTCTAGAAAATTCTCAATTACTTTGAAATTCTAAATGTATTTATAAATATACTATGGGCTCCAAAAGAAACTAAAGAAAATTAGAAAGTATTATAAGTTGATGAAAATCAAAGTAAGGCATACTGAATTTTGTTGGATGCAGTTTAAACAAACATAGTGGGAAACTGATGATACCAAACACATGTATTAGAAAAGAAGAAAGCTTACTTTCAAAAATCTTGGTGTTAAACTGGAAATTGCATAGACAATTAATCAATTTTTAAAAAAAAAAAATCATGTAGTATCTCTGTCCTTAATGTGCTGTACATTGTGAATTAATACTATAACTAGTACTCCAACAGTATTATCATTTTGTCTCTATGCGAGGGCAAACCGTTGAAATCTTTACGTAATATGTACTAAATTGATCTTCTGTGTATAAAGAGAATTGAAAATGAATCTTGATGTGAACAGAAGGGGAGAGGGAGCGGGAAAGGGGAGGGTGGGGGGAGGGAGGGAAGTTGTGTGGGGGGGGAGCCATTGTAGTCCATAAGCTGTTCTTTGGAAATTTATATTCTTTAAATAAAAGCTTTATATAAAAAAAAAAGAAAAGAAGAAAGCTTTCTAGCCAAGTATCTGAGCTTCTGTCTTAAGAAACTATTATAATAAGAGAAAATATGATCCAAATCAGAAAAGATATCAATGAAGGAAAACCACCAATTTAATAGACAAAATTAATAAAAAATTGAAAGTAATTTTTGATATCAATAAAATTAACAATCTTGCATCCAGTGTGATGAGGACACTGAGTGCAGTTATCAGGAATTAGAGATATCATGACCATGGAATTTACAGGTATTAAAAGAATAATGAAGTGTATTGTTTTTTAAAAGTATGACAATAAATTTGACAATTTACCAGAAAGGGTAAAATAGTATGAAAGAGAAAAATTGCCAAGCTTTATTCAAGAATAAGTTGGTAATCTTAAATACTCTCATATTTAGTAAAGTAACTTCATTTAAGTTAAAATCATCTCTATGCAGGAAACTTCTGAGTGTGGTGAGTTTATAGGAAATTCTATCAAAAACACAAGCAAGAAATATCATCAATGCTAAACAAATTCTTCCAAAAGAATTCTACAGTTCCAGCTTAACTCTGGCATCCAAAGTAGACAAATACATTACAAAGAAAGAAAGTCGTATACTTTCATGTACTTAGTTGTAGCATTTCTAATAGTTTTTATTAATCAAATTTAACAATGTATAACAATGATAATACATCAAATCCATGTACGGTTTATCCCAAGGATGCAAGGTTCTTTAAACATTTGGCTTCCATAGCCTCGGCAACTCATGACTAGAGCCTAGGGAGATTACTGACGCCATAAACAAGAGTGTCAAATTGTTAAATCAACATCAGGAGTCACTGTGTACCTACGTCTCATGAGGGATCTGTCCTTAATGTGTTATCCAATGTGAAATAATGCTATTACTAGTACTGAAACAGTATTTTTACACTTTGTGTTTCTGTGTGGGTGCAAATTAATGAAATCTTTATATAGTATATATTGAATCGATCTTCTGTATATAAAGATAATTGCAAATGATTAAAAAATCTTGGTGTTAAACTGGAAAAAAAATTTGAAAATTAGTCCATGTAATTCACTAAATTTTCAGTTTAAAATTTAGAAACAATATGATTGTATTCTGTAATAAGGGTATTGGGCAAATATAATGTTGATTTCTTATTTAAAAGTCTCAGCAAAGAAGGTCTAGAAAGGAACATACCAACCAACTGCGGAACTCTATTAAAATATGTATAGGTAACAATATTTAATGGTGAAAGATTGATTTCTTTCCACATAACATCAGGAAAAAGGTTATGATATTTACTCTCTTCATTTGTAGTCAACATTGTACCAGTAGTTCTGGCTAGTCCACTGAATCAAGGAGAAAAGCTAAGGATGTTGATTCAGAAAAGAAAGCAGTAGACTTGTATTTATTTGAAGACAACATAATCATCTACAAAGAAAATTTTATGGAATCTATGCAAGATACCAGAATAGTAAGTGAGTATGGCAAGGCTGTGGGACACAGATAAAAAAGTTAATTACATTTTGATAAATTCAGAACCAACCAAAGATAAAGTTCAAAAACATTCACAATAAGATCATAATGTATGAAATTAGATAATCTTTGGAAGACTCAATATTAATATGTCAAGGGGTTGGCACTGTGGCACAGCAAATGAATGCCCTGGCGTGAAGTGCAGGCATCCCATATGGGCGCCGGTTTGATACAACTTCTGATCCACCTCTCTGCTATGGCCTGGGAAAGTAGTAAATAGCTCAAGACCTTGGGCCCCTGAATACATGTGGGAGACCCAGAAGAAGCTCCTGGCTCCTGGCTTCGGATCAGTGCAGCTCTGGCCGTTGAGGCCATCTGGGGAGTGTACCAATGGATGGAAGACCTCTCTCTGTCTCTACCTCTCCTTCTCTCTCCTGTAACTCAGACTTTCAAATAAATAAATAAATCTTAAAAAATATTAATATGTCAAATACATATAAATTGATTTGTAACTCTGTCAGCATCTGTTTTTTTTTATTTCTATTTTTTAACTTTCATTTAGTAAACATAAATTTACAAAGTACAGTTTATGGATTACAATGGCTTCCCCCACATAACTTCCCTCCCACTCGCACCCCTCTCATCTCCCGTTCCCTCTCCTATTCCATTCACATCAAGATTCATTTTCAATTATCTTTATATACAGAAGATCGATGTAGTATATATTAAGTAAAGATTTCATCAGTTTGCACCCACACAGAAACACAAAGTGTAAAAATACTGTTTCAGTACTACTTATAGCATTACTTCACATTGGACAACACATTAAGGACAGATCCCACATGGGACATAAGTACACAGTGACTCCTGTTGTTGATTTAACAATTTGACATTCTTGTTTACGGCGTCAGTAATCTCCCTAGGCTCTAGTCATGAGTTGCCAAGGATATGAAAACCTTTTGAGATCGCTGACTTTGATCTTATTCCAACAGGGTCATAGTCGAAGTGGAAGTTATCTCCTCCCTTCAGAGAAAGGTATCTCCTTCTTTGATGACCCCATTCTTTCCACTGGGATCTCACTCCCAGATATCTTTCATTTAGGTCTTTTTTTTTTTTTTTTCCTTTTTCCTTTTTTTGCCAGAGTTTCTTGGCTTTCCATGCCTAAAATACTCTCATGGTCTCTTGAGCCAGATCCGAATGACTTAAGGGCTGATTCTGAGGCCAGAGTGCTACTTAGGACATCTTCCATTCTATGAGTCTGCTGTGTATCTCCCTTCCCATGTTGGATCATTCAATCCTTTTTGATTCTATCAGTAAATATTAGCAGACACTAGTCTTGTTTGTGTGATCCCTTTGACTCTTAGACCTATCAGTGTGATCAATTGTGAACTGAAATTGATCACTTGGACTAGAGAGATGGCATTGGTACATGCCACCTTGATGGGATTGTATTGGGATCCCCTGGCACGTTTCTAACTCCATCATTTGGGGCAAGTCCGATTGAGCTTGCCCCAAATTGTACATCTCCTCTTTTTCTTTTTGCCACTCTTATATTTAACAGGGATCACTTTTCAGTTAAAATTTAAACACCTAAGAATAATTGTGTGTTAATTACATAGTTCAACCACCAGTACTAGAACAAAAAAAATACTAAAAGGTATAAAGTGTTACATTGTACATCAACAGTCAGGACAAGGACTGATCAAGTCACTGTTTCTCATAGTGTCCATTTCACTTCAACAGGTTTCCCCTTTGGTGCTCAGTTGTTGCCCATCAGGGAGAACATATGATATTTTTCCCTTTGGGACTGCCTTATTCACTCAGCATAATGTTTTCCAGATTCCTCCATTTTGTTGCAAATGACCGGATTTCATTGTTTTTGACTGCTGTATAGTATTCTATAGAGTACATGTCCCATAATTTCTCTCACCACTGCTATTCAATATAGTTCTGGAAGTTTTAGCCAAAGCTATTAGGCAAGAAAAAGAAATTAAATGGATACAAATTGGGAAGGAAGAACTCAAATTATCCCTCTTTGCAGATGATATGATTATTTATTTAGGGGACCCAAAGAACTCTACTAAGAGTCTATTAGAACTCATAGAAGAGTTTGGCAAAGTAGCAGGATATAAAATCAATGCACAAAAATCAACATCCTTTGTATACACAGGCAATGCCACAGTTGAGAAAGAACTTCTAAGATCCAGCCCATTCACAATAGCCACAAAAACAATCAAATACCTTGGAATAAACTTAACCAAGGACGTTAAAGATCTCTACGATGAAAATTACAAAACCTTAAAGAAAGAAATAGAAGAATAGATTTTTTTTCCAAGAAATGGAAAAATCTTCCATGCTCATGGATTGGAAGAATCAATATCATCAAAATATCCGTTCCCCCAAAAGCACTTTATAGATTCAATGCAATACCAATCAAAATACCAAAGACATTTTTCTCAGATCTGGAAAAAAATGATGCTGAAATGCATATGAAGACACAGAAGACCTCGAATAGCTAAAGCAATCTTGTACAACAAAAACAAAGCTGGAGGCATCACAATTCCAAATTTCAGGACATAATACAGAGCAGTTGTTATCAAAACAGCATGGTACTGGTACAGAAACAGATGGATAGACCAATGGAACAGAATAGAAACCCCAGAAATCAATCCAAACATCTACAGCCAACTCTCTATTTGATCAAGGATCTAAAATTAACTCTTGGAGTAAGGATAGGCTATTCAATAAATGGTGCTGGGAAAACTGGATTTCCACGTGCAGAAGCATGAATCAAGATCCCTACCTTTCACCTTACACAAAAATCCACTCAACATGGATTATAGACTTAAATCTACGGCCTGACACCATCAAATTATTAGAGAGCATTGGAGAAACCCTGCAAGATATAGGTACCAGTAAAGATTTCTTGGAAAAGACCCCAGAGGCACAGGCAGTGAAAGCTAAAATTAACATTTGGGATTGCATCAAATTGAGAGATTTCTGTACTTCAAAAGAAACAGTCAGGAAAGTGAAGAGGCAACCGACAGAATGGGAAAAGATATTTGCAAACTATGCAACAGATAAAGGGTTGATAACCAGAATCTACAAAGAAATCAAGAAACTCCACAACAATAAAACAAACAACCCACTTAAGAAATGGGCAAAGGAACTCAATAGACATTTTTCAAAAGAGGAAGTCCAAATGGCCAACAGACATATGAAAAAATGTTCAGAATCACTAGCCATCAGGGAAATGCAAATCAATCCCCAATGAGGTTTCACCTCACCCCGGTTAGAATGCCTCAAATACAGAAATCTACCAACAACAGATGCTGGTGAGGATATGGGGAAAAAGGGACACTAACCCACTGTTGGGAATGCAAACTGGTTAAGCTACTCTGGAAGTCAGTCTGGAGATTCCTCAGAAACCTGAATATAATCCTACCATACAACCCAGCTATCCCACTCCTTGGAATTTACCCAAAGGAAATTAAATTGGCAAACAAAAAAGCTGTCTGCACATTAATGTTTATTGCAGCTCAATTCACAACAGCTAAGACCTTGAACCAACCCAATTGACCATCAACAGTATATTGGATAAATAAATTATGGGACATGTACTCTATAGCATCTGTTATTTTTAACAGAACCTGACATACTCATTCTATAATTCTTCTAGAAATGTGAATATATAATACCCAAAACAATTTTGCAAAACAGGAGTAAACTTAGAGAACCTATACTATATAACTTTAAGAATTTTTATAAAGGTAAGATAATCAAACAGTGTGATATTGGCATGGGGATAAAATGTACACACACATGTAAAATTAATTGATTTTTCTTTTAAAAAGCCAAAGTCAATTCAGTGGAGAAGAGATAGTCTATTCAATAAATGTTGCTTGAACAACTGGGTACCCCTATACAAACAACAAATACCTCAACACCTACTTTACACTGTGTATAAATAGTAACTGAAATGGACAATAGACTAAAATATGAAGCTTAAAATAAAAAAAAATTAGAAAGTAAACATCAGACACATTGGGTTAGGTGAAGAAAAGTGATCCATGAAAAAAATTAAGAAATTGAAGCTCATCAAAATGAAGAATGGCATATCCTATAAAGACAATGGTAGCAGGATAAAAAGACATATTTGGAGAAAGTGTTTACAAACCATATATCTCACAAAGGAATGGTATATAGAGCACACAAAAATTAAAAGTGGGCAAAATATTTTGACTGACACTTCATCAGGAAAGATATTAATGGCAAATAGGCATCAGGCACTAAATACTAAACAGCAGTGATTCAGTAGAGAAATACAAAATCAAACACTATGAGATACTACTGCAATCTATTGCAAATGTCTAATATATTAACACTGGTAAATCCAAGTGATGCGGAAAATGTACAGCAACTAACTTTCATATGCTAGTGGTGTCAACATAAAATAGGACAACGCAAAACAGGCAGTTTAAAAATCATGTTGTCCTATTTTATTTATTTATTAAAAAAGGATTGGAATGTCCGATTAGACATTATTGATCATCGGACTTTCCAATCCTTTTTTAATCCATTAGAAAATAAAACATTATGGGACCGGCACTGTGGTGTAGTGGGTTAACACCCTGGCCTGAAACACCGGTTCGAGACCTGGCTGATCCACTTCCTTCCAGCTCTCTGCTATGGCCTGGGAAAGCAGTCCTTGGGCCCCTGCACCCATGTAGGAGACCAGGAAGAAACTCCTGGCTTTTGATCAACACAGCTCTGACCATTACGGCCAATTGCGGTGTGAACTATTGGATGGAAGACTTCTCTCTCTTCGCCTCTCCTCTCTCTGTGTAACTCTGACTTTCAAATAAATAAATAAATCTTAAAAAATAAAATAAAAACTTATGTCCATTGGGAGACTTGCACACAACTGTTCAAAGCAGCCTTACTTGGAAGAGACAAAAGCTATTTCAAAATAGAAAAAATCCCATCAACTGGTGAATTGATAAATAGATTGTTGACTCATACAATGGAATACTTCAGAAACAAAGATGAATGAACTGTTCAGGTGCATAGGTACACAACAGAATGGACCAACATAAAAATAATCATGTTGAATAAAAAAGTCAGACTCTCCCCAGACCAAAGAACACATATTGTCATGATTTCCATTCATATAAATTCTAGAAGGTATAAACCAATATACAGTGATAGAAATCAGAGTAATGGTTGTTTGGGGGAGACAATGGCAGTGGCAAGATTTGAGAGAGAGGGGTAGGAGAAAGAAATGATAAAAGACACTAGGAAACTTTGGGAGTGATTGATATGTTCATTACTTTGAGATATACATATATGTGTGTAGGTATATAAAGAAGCAGTTTTTCAGGTATTTCTGATGCCAACTAAAATTTGCACTGGACACTAGTTTACTAGTCTTGAGTTTCTCAAATCAGTAAAACCAATCACTATATATTCATGCTGTCATAATGCTGTTTTAATCCAGTGATAAAAACAAGCATAAAAATCTAGGAAGTGATTGAAGGGGCTTTCAACTACTTGGAAAAGCAAAGCAGGTTCACCATGCACTGGTTGCTTGCCTAACTGGATCCCACAGAGCACATTCACCCCCACAAGTTACATGAAGTAGATTTATTACTTACAGATAAGCATCAAGGGGTAACAGAAACCTAGAATTCAGGGTAAGCTAGCCTCCTAAGGGTTAGGAAAGCTACCAAGGGTGGATGAGTTTTCTTGGAGTGCTCTACTGACACTGTAGCCAAAGAATTCCAGAGAGCTAATCTCCTTGGGTTTTGTACCCTAGAGGCATCACCACTCGTAAAGTGGGTAATGGTTTGGAGGAAATCTTATTCCTGGAGGTGTTTAGAATATAGCCTAGGATGTTCTTGGCAGTTCCTCACTATGTTATGTAGCATTCCAGCACATTCTACAGTTACTCTTGAGAACCACATGCAGGAGAGGGTGACAGGGGAGTTCCTGTAAAAATGCTTTGAGATGTCTTTATATTTTTATTTATTTGTTGTAAATTTTATTTAAGGTATATAGATTTCATGTATTTCCTCTGTACAGATTCAGGAACACAGAGATACTTTCCAACCCGTCATGTCTTTTTTGAGCACTTCTCATCTCATTCCATTTTCATGACTGTGATTCCACCTTCTTTTTTAAGCTCACTGCGGGATGAGAGCTGGGATCGTATTTGAGGGCTGATTTATCTTAGCTTTGGTTAGGAGAATAACTGTAGTTGGGCAGCAAATCACTATCCCCTGGTTGCCTTCAACTTGGATGCAGGCCACACTCTCACTACTAGGTAATTTATTTATAAAATCTGACAAGGTAAAGTTCTAATTAGTCATTATGCTCTGATAGCCATAAAAGTGAAGAGAAGTACTTCTAATCTCATTGCCCTTTAGAAAGTTTGGAAAATGGACCATTTTTCTACATGATCTAATTACTAGTTCCACTTAAATCTTGAAAGTCATTTTATGGTGTTGAAATATATTCATTTTAATAAATCTTAATTATTTTTCTCATACAAGGGGATTTAGATAAGCTGAAAAATAATCTCAGCTGTATCTATTAAAAACAAAATGTTCCTCTGCAGTTCCTGTGAGAGCCCACGGACCAGAAACACAGGTGTGGATTTGGAATCAAGTGGAAAGCCATGAGAAGGACCCAGATCCAGGACAGAAGGTTTCCTGAAGATTGGAAAGATCTTGGAGTGCAGCTGCAACATGTGGGAAGAAAAGTCTCATAATGGACAAACAGCTGTTTGAATCAGATTGTAACATCTCACAAAAAGGAGCAAAGGGAGATCACTGTTGATGAAAGAGGTCATAACTACAGTCCAGAGCACTTTAGACACATGGATAGATATCTCAGATTTCGTTCTGAAGAACTGGAGACTGTGGACTACAAACACAGTCATTATATTTCTCTGGGCCTCAAAATATACATCATTATGCTTAAAGTGAATGGTACTCTGTATAAGGGTATTATACAGTGCTACAGAAAGGCATTAATCTAAGTTAAATATTCAGGTGTGTTGAAGTATAGAATCATGATCAATCATAATATTTTGATATTCACAATTTTGAGCTGAAGACTGTTATACCTAGATAAAGAAAGCATTATATATATACACTATAGAATACTACACAGCAGTGAAAAAATGAAATTCTGTCATTGCAACAAAAAGGATGCAACTGAAAACCATTATATTTATTAAAATAAGCCAGTCCCAAAAAGACAAATACCATATGTTCTCTCCGATCTGCAGTAACTAATAGAGCACCTAAAAGGTAATCTATAGAGAGAAATTGGCACTTCGAAATGCGGTGATTTTTAACAGCCCTTTCTTGACTGTTGAGGAACAGTGTGTGTGTGTGTGTGTGTGTGTGTGTGTTTTCCTTCATACTATTTGCTGAATTGTTTACTTAGTGTAGGGTTAATCCTGGATATAAAGTTAACTGAAAATATATCTTTCTAAAAATTAAGAATGGGAAAATGAGAGGGAGGAGGAAGAAGGGTAGGAGCGGGCGGGAGGGTAGGTGGAGTGTAAGTATCACTATGTTCTCAAATATGTATATAGGAAATACATGCAATTTGTATACCTTAAGTAACATTTTTAAAAGATTTATTTATTTATTTGAAATGCAGCATTACAGAAAAGCAGAGGCAGAGGGAGAGAGGGAGAGAGAGATCTTCCCTCCACTGGTTCACTACCCAAGTGGCTCCAATGGCCTGAGCTGGGCCCATCTGAAGCCAGGAGCCAGGAGCTTCTTCCAGGTGCAGGGGCCCAAGGACTTGGGCTGTCTTCCACTGCCTTCTCAGGCCATATAAGAGAGCTGCATTGGAAGTGGAGCAGCTGGGTCTCAAACTGGCACCCACATGGGATGCTGGAACTGCAGGCAGCAGCTTCACCTGCTATGTGACAGCACTGGACTCATATTTTTTTTTTTAAAGATTGTTATGCCATTTTTGAAGAGAAAGTTCACATGTGGTAGGCTGGTGACAATAATTATGTTTCTTCTGTATGGATAACCAAACTGAGTGAGAAGGGGATAATGAGGGTAGATGGCAGAGATTTGATTTTTAAGTCATACATAATTATGGTTTGTTGATCTGGTTTGGAAGACGTTCCTACGAGAAACAGACTATTGAGAAGTCCTGCTTGAGAATGTGCAAAGGCCCTGTGATAGGAAGGAGAATGATCTACTCAAGTAATAGAAGATAGGCTCATAAACTGGGCACATATATGGTAGAGGACAGAAATGCAAGATGAGGCTGAAGAGATGGGCATGAACACAAACTATTCAGGATTTGTAGATCATATTAAAATTTGTCTTTAAATTTTAAAATGTGCTTTCAATTTGAGGAGGATCACTTGTCCCTTGGGTGGTGCACTAGCAGCTACACAACATGTTTGAGGCTAATTGTTACCAGAACAAAATGGGAAATCAGCTGGACAACATGCCCATGGTTTCCACATTTGCCAAAGCTAAAATGCGTATTAGTTGTCTTCAAAACATTACCAATTAGTCACAAGCTGGCTTCTAAAAAGAAATGCAAAGTCATTTAATGACTTCAGCAGCTGGGTGGCTTTGTAAGAGATCTGACAATCTCCAGTTCAAGTGTGCAGAGCAGGCTATTGATGGAGAGGTGAATACAGGGGACCTGTTTAAATGGTTAATGGGATAGTCTAGCATGTGTCATGGAGGAGAGAAATGGGCACATTTGAGAACTATTTAAGAGGAACATTTGACAGCAAAGAGTAAGATCTGAGAAATGAAGGCGAGAGCAAAAGCAGGGATGACCCAGCTTTTGGCTTGCCTGTCACTGAGATAAAGAATTCCACAAAAGAACTACGTTTAAGAGGTGATGGGGCAATTATCCATGAATTCACTCTGGGATGATATTTTTCTCTTTTGGGAAAGATTCTTTCTCAATTCCTGTTTTTTCTTTTCCTCCCCCAAATCCCTCCCAAACATCCGATTCACCTGCCAGTGCCTCAGCCTTGCCCCATCTCCATTCTTCCTCTTGTTTTGTGTTGGTGGTACTCCCCTTTTGGCATCCTGGATGTAGAATCTTTCCAAAAAATATTTATAACACTTCCAGAAAGAGCTAGCTTGAGACAACTTGGTAATGTTTTGAAGAGAACTAATCTATATTTTAGCTTTGGCAAAGGTGGAAATCATGGGCACGTGACTCTAAATGACTTTCCATTTTGTTCTGGGAACAATTAGTCTGAAACACATTGTATAGCTCCTAGTGCACCACCCATGGGACAAGTGCTTCTCAAATTGAAAGCACATCATTCTTTTCAACATCATTGGTGCCACAGCCAAGTTCCTGAGCTTATGTCACTTTGCCCAAAGTTCCAAGAGGGGTTGATTTCACTTCAGGCACGTTCTTGATCTTTCTTCTGAGCAGCCAGAGCAGTGTGATTGGATTGGCTCACTGTAAATACACTGGAGAGTTTTTCTGGAACCTAAGTCTGTTATTGAAATAAAGCATTTGCTGCTAATCAGGTCTTCACACTCTTAAGTAAACAGCTGGCCTATCTCTTAGCTTTAGTTGTTGTTGTTGTTTTTATAAAATTAAAATAATATATATTTTGATTCAAAGGAATAGGTAGAGAGAGACAGACACAGAAAGAGTTCTCATTTATTTTTTAACTCCTGAAATACCTTCAACAGTTGGGGCTGGACCTGGCCAAAAACAGCAGTCTGGAACTCAGTCTGGATCTGTCACATGATTGGCAGGTAACCAAATACTGGACCATTAAAGCTGCCTCCCAGGGTGTGCGTTAGTAGGACATTGGATTAGGGACTGGAGCTAGGACTCAAACCATGCATGCTGATGTGGGATATGTGTCCCAAGTGGCATATTTATATATTTATATATAATATATTATTTATTTTTATATTATTCAATTATTAAAGGTATAGAAGTTTCATGTATTTCTTATATATAGATTTAGGAACATAGTGATACTTCCCACCCCACCCTCACTCCTGCCCATACTCCAACCCTTCTTTCTCTTCCTTCTTCTAATCTCATTCATATTTCCAAGAAGATATGTTTTCAGTATACTTTATACTCATAAGGCTCATCCTACACTAAGTAGAGAGTTCAACAAATAGTATGAAGAAAAAAACACTGTTCTTCAACAATAGAGACTTTTAAATCTTAAAAATGTCCATTTCACTCCAATATATTACATTTTAGGTACTCTTATTTACTCAGATCAGAGAAAACATATGATAACTGTCGTTTTGGGACTGGCCTATTTCAATAAGTATAATGGTTTCTAGCTGCATCCAGATTTTTGCAAAAGAAAGTATGTCATTTTTTTCTTTATAGCTGAGTAGTACTCCATAGTGTATATGTACCATAATTTCTTTATCCAGTCATCTGTTGATCCCGTATCTTAGCTATTGTGAATTGAGCTCCTATAAATGTGAGTATACAGATCACTCTTTCCTATGCTGATTTCTTTTAATTTGGGTAAATTTCCAGGAGTGGGATGGCTGGATCCTATGGTAGGTCTATATTCAGATTTCAGAAGCATCTTCATACTGTCTTCCACAGTGGTTGTACCAGTTTACATTCTCACCAACAGTGTATTAGGGTACCTTTTCAACCACATTTGTGCCAGCATTTGTTGTTTGTTGATTTCTGTATGAGAGTCTTTCTAACTGGGATGAGATGGAACCTCATTGTGATTTTGGTTTACATTTCCCTGATGGCTAGTGATCCTGAGCATTGTTTCAAATCTGTTGGCCATTTGAAAGTCTTGAAAAGCACCTGTTCATCTTAATTGCTGTGACAAATACCTGGCTCTGTTGCTGGTTTTAAATTTAGATTCCCAACTATTTTTCACCGAATATTGTGTGAGTAATTTTCTGGCATTTATATACTGGCCATGTTTTATATAGTACTATTTATCCATTAATAAAGACAGCCTATTTACTGTTGAAATTTATTTTTTTAAATTTCATATGAAAATGGCATTTTCCCTTAACATTTCCATTGCAGGCATCATGACACATCTATACTTATCTGGATTTGCACTGTGCATTCCTAACACTTAAATACTTTGAAACTTTTTTTTTCTTTTAAGACATATTAATATTTTTAAATTTATTTATTTGAAATGTATAATTACAGAGAGAGTAAGAGAGACAGAGAGACGAAAAGAAGGAGGGAGGGAGGGAAGGGAGAGAGAGAGATAGAGAGAGAGAGAGAGAGAGAGAGAGAGAGAGAAATGTTCCATCCACTGGTTCATTCTCCAAACTTTTACAGCTGGGGCTGTGTCAGGCTGAAGTCAGGAGCCTGGAACTCCGTCTGGGTCTCACATGTGGTTGGTCAGGGCGAAAGCACTTGATTCATTTTCTGTTGATTTACCAGACACATTAGCAGCGAGCTAAATCAGAAGCAATCTTGTCAGTCTTTGAATCAATGCACATATAGGATGCTGACATCTCAGGTAGTGGCTTAATCCACTGCACCAAAATACTGGCCCCAAGATTTATTTATTTATTGGAGAGGGAGGGAGGGAGGGAAGGAGGGAGGGAGGGAGGGATGGGAGAGAGAGAGAGAGAGAGAGAGAGAGAGAGAGAGAGAGAGAGAATGAGAGAGAATATGAGAAACTTGTATCTACTGGTTCATTCCCCACGTGGCTGCAGCAGGTGTGGGCTAGGCCAATCTGGAGCAAGGAGCGAGGAGCCAGGAATTCTGTATAGGTCTTTCACGTGGGTGTCAGGGGTCCAAGTACTTGGATCACCATCCTCTGCTTTCTAGGTGCATTAGCAGGAAGCTGGATCGGCAGCAGAGTAGCCAGGATTGAAACTGGTACTCCAATACTGGATGCTGGATCCCAAGTGGTAGCTTTATGGGCTTCACTGCAACACCCAACTGGTGGCTTGTTCTTTCTGATTATACTTATCTGTGGGATTCTGTACATGCTTCTCAGTTTCTAAAGTAATTCAACAGAAATGAGAAGGAAACAGAAAACCCTTTAGCTGCTAAAGGGGTGTGGAAGAAAACCAAGGAAAGTCATGTGGGTCCAGATGAATGTACCAAAAAACAGTATATTTGTCCATGAACCACATGTGCACAGGAGTGAAAATGGTGATGTTATTACCTTGGCTCTTGCAATCTGCCATTATGGGACCTGGATTCCTTTCATGAAATGCAATGAAATGATAATATTTGCAGAGCATATTGAGAGGTTTCAGAGTATCTACATAATATCTGTCAACATTATAAAACCTAAAATACGGGTGGGTTTGTGGCACAGTACATTAAACCACTGCTTGGAATGCTCGCATCCCATTTTCTCAGTCCTGGGTACTCTACTTCCATTCCAACTTCCTGCTAATATTCCTGACAGGGCGGTAGATGATGGCCCAAGTGCTTGGGTCCCTGCTACCCATGTGGAAGACTCAGAGTTCTGGGCTCTTGGCATTGGCCTGACTCTGCCCAGGCTGTTGTAATGCATTTGGGGAGAGAATCAGCAAATGGAATATCTCTCTTTCTCTCTTCTTCTGTGTCACTCTGTCTTTCAAATAAATAAATAAATAAATAAATAAAAATCTTAAAAACCTAAGATATAAAATGTAAAGGAACATATGATGATTAGATTTTGATAGGATATCACAAATTTTGGAGAAAACAACTTGCTCCTGTTTCTATCTTGAATGGTAACACATAATTCCTGTTTGACTGATTATCTATCCCAAATGCTGACAAGCACTATCATTGAAAAACTGTGAGCCTAAGATTTTAGTATATTTTCAGAAATCAGTTTTCACAACCAGTTGCAAATTTTGATAATTGAAATTACATTTTATCATAATTTTTTCTCTTTCATTGATGAATGTAGGTTAAATGCTCTTGTAACAAAGCCAATGCTAATTAATTAATTTTGCATCCAATTGGGACTTTTTATGTCAAGCATTTTGAACTGATACAATTTTAAAATAATAAATCTATATTTCCATATGTAAATTATAATAGCCATCACCCTACAGAAATCTTGGATGTCTTTAGGTTGCAAATCAGCCAGAACTGAAAGATGAGTATTTGGGACCACTGCATGTTACCATGGGAATGGAAGTACAAAAACAGCTTCCTTCTTACCCCACGCTGTGCTGCATGAGAGCTTTTCTTAAGCACTTGAAACAGGAACTTCTCTAGAAGCTCCAGGACCTCTGGGGCAGTGACAGCATTTAGCAGTTGGCTGCTGAAGTGGGTGCCCAGGGGGATAACACCTTCTTGGCTCAGAGCAAAACAGTAGGTGCTTTCATTTTTCCACTAGCTATTGTCACTGGTTACTCTTTTGGAAACACTCTTTTTTGGGGTATCCACTGAGGATCTTCAGATAGGCTGCTGGTGCTTGAAAAGAGTTTGCCCATATTTCTCATTCTCCCAGGTCCTGACTTTGCCTCTAAGGGCTGAGTGGATCATTTCTTTGCAGAAATTTGTTTTTCACTCATGGTGAGCTTATAGTTTAAAGATCCGGCTGTTCTTGTGTTATAACTAGCAGTACTTTCTCTGTGAATACTGCAGTTGTGCAGTTCCTTTGACAGCATAAGGGTTATTCTTAGGGCATAGAATTAGAAATGAGAATCAGATCTAGTACAAAAGTTCCAGACATAAGTGAGTTTCAGGACTCTAAGCAACAAACATTGTTTATATACAACAAATACTACTATTCTCTACCAGTGATAGAAAAGATCATGTTGCCAACTGGACTCACTTCCTTCCTTTCTTCCTTCCTTCCTTCCTTCCTTCCTTCCTTCCTTCCTTCCTTCCTTCCTTCCTTCCTTCCTTTCTCTCTCTCTCTCTCTCTCTCTCTCTCTCTCTCTCTCTTTCTTTCTTTCTTTCTTTCTTTCTTTCTTTCTTTCTTTCTTTCTTTCTTTCTTTTTGTCATCCAGTATTATAAGTCTTGCAAATAAGGCAAGGCCAAGATCAAGGTCATTATCATTTCACACCTGGACATCTCTACATCTGCAAGCTTCCCTCATTCCCACACCAGTGTGTTCTCTAAACTGCAGGCAGCACTAATCTTTTATAAATTCAGACTGGATTATTATGCAACCTGCTTAAAACTGTTGATGTCTTAAATTTTTTCGTAGGAAAGAGAAAAAAAATTCTTAACACAACTTTAGAGACTTTATATTTCAGCTTCTGCTTAACTCTCTAGCATTAAAAGTTTCCACTCCCTTTCTTGTGCTGCAGCCATGGTGGCCTCTGTCAGGCCCTTGAACGTGGCCTGCTCCCTTCTTGCCTCCCACCCCACATATGGTCTGTGTAGTGCTATTCATCTTTCAGAGCTCAGAACAAATGTTATCTTAGAAAAATCCTCTTGTCAGTTCACTCTGTTTTATATTTTCAGGAAATCATATGCCTTTCCTTCAAGAACATCATAGTTTACAATTATTTGCTCATTAGTGTGATTATTTATTTAATATATTTCTCCCATTCCCTACTATAAGCTGTATGAGAGTGGGGAATTTGGTTCTTTTTGCTCATTATTCAATATCTAGAACTGACACTTAATAAATTCAAGACCAATGGCTGATGAATGCTGATGAGTATCTGAAAATATGGGTTCATAAAGGCTCCACCACACCTGAATTATTATTTGGGTATTGTAGATGAATTTGCAAAAATAATGTCAGTGTAATGAAGTATTCTCAATGTCTGTTTGAAAAGCCTTAGGCAACATCTTATTTTTGGTAAATATTTTAAAAAATTAAAACAAAATTTGAGGATACCAGCTGCTTAATTTAGATCACAGAGGAGAAGAAACAAAATCCAAATTACACTCTTACCTGAGGTAATGACAGGTAGAAGCAAAAGTGAATTTGCTCTGTATTACCTGAATAATTGTTCCAATTATCCATTGAAATGTTGGGGGTGGCTATGTGACAGTTTGTGACTTGTTATACAGATATCCAAATACACTGGAAATCCACCATGGCATCTGAATGCAATTAAAATATGGATAAGCATTTTTTAAATTAAAAAATTCAATGATACTGTTACATCTCCACTTTCTTAATGATCTGTTTACATGTTAACGTGGATGCAATCAAGGACCTGAAGGGTCTGAAGAGCCTTTAATTTCAAATATATCAAGTTAATAGCCATGGGACTTGGCTGAAAGACAGCGTTGATTGCTGGCTTGGGCTCAACACTGTGATAAGGATGGGCTCTTCCTTTCATTAGTGCTGGGAGTTTTGTGACTTTTGGTAAGGGAGTGATGCTTTCTGATTGCTCTGCTTTTTCTCATTGCTAACACAGTCTAGAGAAAGAGAATAACTCATGTTGAATTAAAGACGAGTTAAAAATTATACCAGATATCTATTACAAAAGATTTGGCCTTGGGGTATTGGAGAGAGATGAAGAGACAGAGGAAGCTGAAACCAAAGGAAATAAGGTATCTGGAGAAGCAAGGAACTCTTTGGACAAAGGCCTTTGTATGAAAACAGAAACTAAACATTTGTTTAAGGGCTTGAACGGTCCAAAGCAATAAAACATAACTACCTTGAAAATAAGAGGAAGAAAAAATATGGTAATCTCTGTGTAAAAGTTAAAATATAAAATTATGCTCATGTCACTTTGATAAAACTGGAGTTAAAACATATTTTAGCAGAAGTTGTAGATGAGGATTTTGAAATGGTAGGGGATCTCTGGTGCCAACTTAGTTCTGTGTTCAGAGGATTCCATGCTATGGCAAAGCCTGTTTTAAGTAGTTCCCATTTTTCTGGATAGTGTAAAATACCAGATATTGATACTGAAAATCTAGAGAGTGTTTTGAGAAAGACTTCCTTTTGATCTGGATCTCCACAATTTAGGCTTCAAATTGCTTATGTCTTGGGTGATGATCCAGGGTTATCAAATAATATGAGAATTGTAAGTTTGTAGGATTTTAGTAGTGAGAGAAAGAAGGTACTAGAGTTATAGCTAGATATTAAAAGGCATAATTCAAGGGAAGATAACATCATCTGTTTTATTTTTTGTAATAATTATTCTCTGAAAATTGTCTCAAATACAGAATAGACTATAGTGGTACAGAGAACTGGTAGGAAAGAAACGTGGTGTCTTGATGATAAAGGAAAAAACCCTGTGGTTTTCCAATTGGCTGTGGAAGGACATTTTATTAGAAAATATCAGTGAAAGCTTCTTAAGGGGAATCTCTCTCAGTTCACAGATGGACATGTTTTGATTTCCTCTTACATCAGCCAGTGTTTTGGCTGTTTTCTATGCATTTCCTTATAGAACTGATTTACTACCCTTCCATGTTATTTTACTTAAAAATCACACAAATATTTAAAACAAGCTAAAGTTGCTAGCAAGCAACTTATTTGATGACAAAGACTGAATCTTAAGGCCCAGGTAAACTGTTCAACGCACATGCAGACATTCTTACAAGTACACTCATTACTTTCCTTGTCTCATCAAATATTTATTGACCAGGTGTTAGGAACTAGGGGTATTTTTGATAGCCAAGATTCTGAAGAGTTAGAGTTAAGAAGAGGGATTCTTAGCCTGTATGGGGAAGGTTGCTTATAGGATAGTTTTCTGCAGAAGAGGATTCCTGGTGTGGGGAGTGTAGAAGATGGTCTAGGAGAACTAAAAGGGGTGGAAACTGGAATGAGCAAGGTACAGTCTTTTGCACTCTAGTACAGTATGTCATAGGCTGTGGGTCTCTCCCTGAGGTTTTTAATTTTTTTTAATAAAGCTTTTATTTAAAGAATATAAATTTCCAAAGTACAGATTATGGATTACAATGGCTCCCCCCCACATAATTTCCCTCCCACCCGCTACCCTCCCCTTTCCCACTCCCTCTCACCTTGCATTCACATCAAGATTCATTTTCAGTTCTCTTTATACACAGAAGATCAGTTTAGTACATATTACGTAAAGATTTCAACAGTTTGCCCTCACAAAGAGACACAAGGTGAAAATACTGTTGGAGTACTAGTTATAGTATTAATTCACAATGTACAGCACATTAAGGACAGAGATCCCACAAGATATTTTAAAAAATTGATTAATTATCTATGCAATTTCCAATTTAACACCAAGTTTTTAAAATCATTTTCAATTATCTTTATATACAGAAGATCGATTCAGTATATACTATGTAAAGATTTCATCAGTTTGCACCCACACAGAAACACAAAGTGTAAAAATACTGTTTCAGTACTAGTTGTAGCATTGCTTCACATTGGATAACACATTAAGGACAGATCCCACATGAGAAGTAAGTACACAGTGACTCCTGATGTTGATTTAACAATTTAACACTCTTATTTATGGCGTCAGTAATCTCCCTAGGCTCTAGTCATGAGTTGCCGAGGCTATGGAAGCCTTTAGGGTTCGCCGACTTCGATCTTATTCCAACAGGGTCATAGTCAAAGTGGAAGTTCTCTCCTCCCTTCAGAGAAAGGTACCTCCTTCTTTGATGGCCTTGTTCTTTCCACTGGGATCTCACTCGCAGAGATCTTTCATTTAGGTCTTCTTTTTTTTTTTTTTGTTTGTCAGAGTGTCTTAGCTTTCCATGCCCAACATATTCTCATGGGCTCTTGAGCCAGATCCGAATGCCTTAAGGGCTTTACACATAGAAAATTCAATGTCTCATAATCTTACTACCTAATTACATATTTGCCTGTTTGAGGCATTTCAACAGCTGTTTGTATAAGCTGCCTGTGTGAACTGATGGAAAAATTTGGACCAGTAGGAAAAACTTCTCTAGAACCCTGTGTCTTAGTCAATTTGGGCTGCTGTAAAAAAAGCAGGAGACTGGTTATTTATTTCCTACATCGTTGGAGATTGGGAAGTCCAAAATCAAAGTGTCAGCAGATTCAAAATCTAGTAAGGATTTACTGTACTCCAGAGATGGCATTTGCTTCTGTGTTTTCACATATCAGAAGGGGTGAACCATTTGTCCTTACAGGGCAGAAGGGGCAAACATGCTCCCTTTATCCTCTATTTCAAGGGCCCAGGGATAGAACCTAACTGATTTAATCATTTTCTCCTAAGGCCTCACCTCTTAATACTATTGGATTGGGGATTAAGTTTCAACACATGAATTTTAGAGGGACACAAATATTCTGACCACAGCACCCTTTATATTTTGCTTAGCAATATATTAAGCAAATTCAACAAGAGAAACTTCAGGAGGTGTGAAGTCTGCGTATTAGGTGTTGCAACAGCTCAGTGGGAGCTATTTTCTCACTCATGGTTCCATAGCGGGAGGCATTCTCTGAGAATCTGACTGATGAAGGTTGTGTTGATGGTGGCATCTCCTAGATTGTGGCCATGCTCACACAGTTTTTTTATGACTACCATCTGAGTCTTGGCATGTCACCTGCAGGATGGACTACAATGGTCACCAGAATCCATGAGATTGGGGCTTATACACCTAGCATATCCCAGAGATCCTGTCTTTCAGGAGAGAGCCTGCTCTACCAGTGCCCCTCCCTAAGGGTGGTGGAGAGCAGAAACAGTGGTTCACATCTCATTGATTTATTTATTGTTCCCAAATCTTCTCTGAGGATCGGTCTCCTGAAAGGTATACAGGAGATTATATAGGAGAATTCAGAAACTAACAATTAGAATTCACATTCAGATGTGGGGTTTCAGTTCTCTATATAGGAAGGGATTGACATGAATTGCCAATTCTCAGAACTAGCAGGCAAGATTGCCAGTGTTACCAGTAAGATATTAATATTGGCATAGGAAACAAGGCAGAAGCTGTGCACAAAAGAATAGTTGGGCCAAAGGCAGAAGAAACTTTTTCCTGATATTGTGTAGCTTTGGAAATTTATAACGTGTCTTCTTGCTTATATTCTATTGAAGGTAATTTGTATCTCTTACAAAATTGACTTCATAATACAGTTTCACTGTCAAACTTTTTTTGAATCTTACTATAATTTTCAAGTAGTGGTGGCAAGTATTATGATATTTACTCAATGCTTAATCAGTAAAATTTCAACTTGGGACTTATGTGGCTCAATAGGGTCAAATATACACATCTTTCCCTACAAATGGAAAGGAACACGATGTTTAACAAAGCAATGTCATATTATGTATACTGCCTTTATTCACTTTATACCACATTTGGCACAATTAGGAGACATTGGCTACTTCACATGTCACAAGAGAGAGGGTCAACTAAATCTGAGTGACTCAAAAACTATTATTCAAGCTAAACTTAATGATATTTGGGGCAGAACATTGATTAATCACCTCATTCACTTATTCATCAAATTTTAAATGAGGGCCAGGTATTTGGATAATTGTTAAGATAACCCTTGGCATAGTCCCAGCCCATATTGTGGTGTCTGGGTTTGAGTCTTGTCTCCCCTTCTCTTTGCGGTGGAGCAGCGGGTGATGTCTCAAGTACTTGGGTTCCTGCCATCCATATGGGATACCTGGATTACTACTTGGGCTCTTGCCTTCAGCTGGCTCATCCCCAGGTGTTGCAGGCATTTGGGGCATGAACAAGCAGATATTAGATCTATTTCTGTCTATGACTCTCTATCTCTCTGCTTGTGAAATAAAAATAATAAAAAGATTGATGCTAACTAAGGTTCAGGTTTGGCACTGTGCTAGGAGTATAGTTGATTTTTATTAAGAAGAAATAAGTGATATATGCTATTGTAGTTTCAGTCTAAGCATTCCATGAGGAACCTGACAAGCTACTGTGATAGTTACTAATTAAGACTTAGAGCACTTTGGGGGGATAAAATGGAAACGTCAGAATAAGGGAAAATGATACAAAATATGATTTAATTATATCATCATTTGAATACTTGCATTCACTAATTGTAGAAGTATGAAATATTTATTAGTACTTATGTACAAATCACTATTTTAGATACAAAAAAAGCACAAAGAATGATGGTTTTCCAGTGTCATGGAACTTTCAATCCAGTTGCATTCAACAAATAACTAAGAAATGTATGATATGAAGTGTATAGGATCCCTACAAAATAGTTGAAAGTGCATTTTCAGTTGGGCTCTTTGCAAGGTTTGTGGAGGTGTCATTTGTGCTGGCTCTTAATTACTGGATAGATTTTCAATCCATAGACAAGGGAAGAGAGAGAATTATGGTAAAAGGAGATGTAAACAAAATCACAAAAACAGGCAATTAAGGGATGTGGACAGAACACACTTTGTTCTATTTGGCTAGAGTGTAGGGGCATGGTTTAAAATAAGATTCACAATTCAAGCTAGGGCCACATTATAAAGGACCCTTAATGCCAGTTTTGAGAGTTAGTTCATTTAATAGGCAATGAAATGTGTTACCCATCAGGGTTGACATGTAATTTGTGGCTGGGATATGTGGCTGGATTTTTATCAGTCTGTGTCATCATAACCTCTATATTGATATCTAAGGATTTTAGGATCAACTTCCCCAGGGAAATTTATAGTAAAGTCTTAGATTTGATTCTTCAGAGAATTTTTCTTTGAGGCAATATAAAAATCTGATGTATTGTGTGTTGAATGCAAATTTTAAAATAAATGGTGGAATGTTTTTGGTTTGCCAACTGCTGAAAAGTAAAATAATGACACATTAAGTAATGGAAATGTGGGAATTAAAACTTTCACAGAAAGAGAAAACAATCTCATCATTTCTTTCCTTATCTCCCTCTCAGTGTCAGGTCCCCTTTTTAGTTCATGTCTTGTCCTTTACAATGTCCTCACTTGCCTTTGTGTCAGTGCTTTTTGACTTCCAGGATGGGGGAGGCACCATTTTGGAATTCAGTAAGACACTCTTGGCTTCAGTGACTGCAAATATTTGGAGTAATTTCATTTTGTTTTTCCTAGAGGGAGAATCTGAAGGTTCAGAATTTGACCTCTATTCTTCTTTTACCTTTCTGATTCCTAGTTGAATTACACCTTTTAATGTTTCCCACCAGGGAGTGTTCCAATAATCCAATTCTGTGATTCTATTCCTTGACTTTAGGATGCTTGCACATATTTTTCTGAAGAGTGTTTTACCAGCTGACAGGCTAAGTTCTGTATATAAATTTATGCAGGAAGAAGAAGTTGAAGAAAATATGCAGCAATAAAAAATATTTGAATGCAATGAAATAGTTTTAATCCAAAATATGTCAAGTTACAGCAACTTTTAAAAAAGATCTTTAAGTTGAAGAATATCATATTCTCTCCCAAAACTCCAGGTATATATTAGTGTCTTTCACAATTTTATGGCTCTTAAGTATCTGTAAATTTAATATCCATAAATTTATGTTAATAAACTTAAACATCATCCAGGTCCCCTATTGTGTACCCTGAGATAAATTTGGAAAATATATTTGTTCACTGATAAGGATGCCTTAAATGCCTCTCTGATAGTCTATGTCTTGTCCATTTATCAGACAAGCCTGTAATTAGTACCTTTTCTGTGTTAACTATACTAGACAGCCCATGGTAACACTTTTAAAACTTTTATGTGAAAAAAATAAACTGGGGTTATATCATAATGTAGAATCTAAGGTCTGTGTTGGAGCTGGGTATCTCATTTCTATGAAGCTCACAGATATGCTGGTAGGGGGAACACACTTTGGGAAGCAAGGCTGTAGGGATTCTCTTTACTTAAGCAACTCACAATATAATGGGGTATTCAGCACATTAAAAGCAAATTAAAGAAATCTGAATAAATAATACATGGATTCACTGAGAATAGAGAGGAAAGATGTTTTCATTTTGTGGACAGCAGGAGACATTTAAGAAGTTTTCATAGAAAAGGAGACTTTAAATGGAATGTGATCTAAGTAAGTGTGAAGGGTTTCAGCATGTGTAAAAAATATTCCAGATACAGAGGGTTCATGTCAGAATATAAGGACTCCACAAATCCACTTGACTGGGACTTATTGAAAAGAACTCAACACTAAGATTGGAAAGGGAGTGACTCAATTAGTTTCTATCTTCCAGGACATATATACAAGCACATTCAGGAATTTTTTGGGAGATGGAAGTAAAAAATTACACCCCCCCCCACCTTACCTGTCCCTTCCTTCCACTCTCCTTCTCCCTTCCCTTCTCTCCCTACCCTGATTCCTGATCAAAATTGCTATTTTTCTTGTTCAAAAATCAGTTTTATTTTCAGAAAAATATAAATTTAATGGTGTATTTTTGTCTTTTAGCTGTGTTTTAATTTCATAAGTTGAAGTCATTAAGGGAAATATAAATAGCACACTTTGAAGAACTTTCATGAATATCACTCTGAAAGCTACATAGTTTTTTGAGATTCTTCTAGGAAGGCTGGTTCAAATCTACTGTATTCTCTTGGCCCCTTTAGGTTCTAGTTGTTTTATAAATGAGTTCCCTGTTTACAGGTAAGGTCTACATTTTTAGTATTGCATTTAAGATTTGACTCAATGTTATATTTCCATATCTCTTACTGTAGTTTGCCCCTAATACTATTACTTACCATCAGGCTTCTTTTTCATTATTCATTGAAAAATAAATGCATGGAATGCCTACCTTTTGCCAGAATATGTGCTTGATTCTGAGGATATAGTTTTGAACAAAGTAGACCTGGAACTTCCCTTAAAGAAGCTTATAATCTCATAGAGCTGACAGACATTTACAAGTAAATACAATAAATTGTGATGTGTGTTATAAAAGAACTTAAAATCACAGGGATCTTACTTGTAGTGGGATTGTGTAGACATTCCTAAAGAAATGGAACTAACTCAGAAGGTGTGTGGTAGGAATTGGGGAGGGATGGAGAGAGAACAGTATATACATAATAGAATATCATAAGTTAGGGGGAAAGTGTGGAGTCATTAAATAACTTTTGGAAACTCAATATTGCTTGAGCGTGGAGTTTGAGATGGAGAGTGATGATAAATGAGAGCTAGGCAGGAGTTTTATATGCTGTATTAATGACAACAAATATGCATAGTGCAAAGGAGAAACCACTGAAGGATTTTAAGCAGACCAATAACAAGGAACAAGTTTATCGTTTACCATTATAACATTTGATGCAACACACAGGATGACTTGATGGAGGTGAAATTCTAGAGGAGAGAGACCAACTTTTAACAGCTTTCAGGTCAAATTTGGTGGTGCTTTGAATGAGAGCGATGGCAATGGAAATGGAGAGAAGTGCATAACTTTTATTTGAGGGGTTTTGAGGGAGATAATCTGGATAAGAGAGATAAGGAAGGAAGTGATGACATCAAGATTTCAGCCTTGGGCAGAAAATATTTATTAAGATGGGGAGCAATAGAGTAGGAGTACAGTCTTGGTATACTTCATGTTTGGACATATGCTCAAGGGGACTTTAGAATATATAAGTAGAGACATAAAGTAGAAATAAGGGTTATACAAAGGGTCTTCAAAAAGTTCACTGAAAATTCATGTCATGAAAGTAACTTGCGTATTTTTTGCACCAAAATAAATTTAATTTCGAATTCCACTCTCCATGAATGTTTGGAAGTTCTCATATTTTTGGAGGTTTGTGGGGGAAATATGGAGTGCAGTTATAAATCTGGGAGTCATCATATGGGTGTGATTGAAAGCACTGGCAAATGATGAACTTGCATTGGGAGAGTTCATAGACTTAAAAGACTGAAAGACTGAGGACTGCATTCCAGAGGACATCAACATCAGCAAAGACCAAAGCCTATATACCAGTCTGGGAATGAGTCCTCGGTATTAAGAGGAGAATTAGGAGAAAATGAAACCCTGAAAGTCAAAGAAACAGAATATTTCAGTAAGGAAAATATTTCTACCTGTCCATAGGTTTGAGAGACCCTGAGATAAACATCAGAATAGTGCCCTCTTGAAGGCTCTGTAATGAGGGACCTTGGTCAGTGTTTAAACACTTTACTTCTTAATTTGCAAACCCATGTTTGTATTGTAGTCTCGGTTCTTCTGCAGAATTCTATCCATTTCCTAGAATGTAGTTAAAGTAGAATCTGCTCTATAAAAGTCTGTTTGATCTTCCAGCTGGAGATACTTTCTTACTTTTATGGACATCTGCCATCTTATATACCTCTATATATGGTAACTGGCTATCCATCCTTTCTATCATTTGGCTATGTATCTACTAATAATCTGGAAAGTTTCTTAGGTATAGAAACTCTGCCTTGATTAAGATGTTGGTTAAAATTATCAGGACTTCAAAACTTGGTTACATACAGATTTTATTGAACTTTTCAGGATTTTAAGACAGCCATGCTAATGATGCTATCTAGGGTTCTAGGAAGATATGAACTTTGTTTCGTGTCTGTAAGTTGTACTGTCCTTAATATTTAGCTCATGGTTTCTAAGAAACACTATTAAAATGTGTTTCATGCTTTCTTACAAATCTTAATTTTTGCCTGTTGAAAAAATTATTTCAATTATGTAACTACTGGAAGTTTCAATATTTTTTATGGATTCTAGGTTGCATTGTGGAATGGTGATTTGTTTATATTTACAACTTTAAATAAACATGGACTTTTCAACAGGGACTTCATTCAGAAATTGAAGGATCGATCTGGGCATTTCTGTCTATCTTATGAGTTTCTCCAGGAGGGATGGCATGGAGAAATACTTATGCTAGTGTTTCTTTCTAGTGACATGGGAATGAGAGCTATTTGAAGCATGGTAAATGGTTCTGTGGGTTTTGCCTGACTCCATCCCATTGTGGTTTCAGATGTCATTGAGAGCTCTGATGTTTGATCATTTATCCACCTTCTTACTGTTGCTTCTTTAATTCAGTTGGAAAACCAAGAATGATTAAATTCATTAGTCCCTTTTAAACATGGATCTTCTGTGAATGGAGGCTGGAAGATACAAAGATGTTTTCCATGCCCTTACTCCTAACTTCTGAAAGCAATCCATGCACGAAAAGATAGACAGACAATGAGCTTTCCAGAAGAGGTTATCCCCTACCTCCAACATGAATCCACTTGCTCTTCATGTTCTTATAAGGACTTAGATACAGATTAGAGAAAACAAATGCCAGCTGAGGACTCCTTTCTTTGTATCATATCCAGGGAAAGAGATCTGACAGTGTCCCAGGCAAAGCTTTCTATAAACACCCTCCTTCTTAACCCAGCCATAAAGAGTTACATGCAGAAAAATAACCACTTGAAACCCTTTGCCCCCATGTTCAAACTGCTGCCAAAGCTTTTGCCTTAGCTTACTTCAACAAGAATAAACTGTGCAAAAGCTCTGGAGTTCTCAGGCAATGTGACTGCCCGCCCTGCTTGTTTAAGGTCATTAAAATCCTGGCCTTTGCCAAAAGACTCAGAGCAGAGCCATCCTGTTCTTGGAGTGAAATATAATTTTACTTAGGTCACAGGCTTTTTGGTGGCCAACAGCACTGAAATGGGTCCCTTCTAATGGTGTGAAGTATAAACGAGATGCAAAGGGTGAGTGAGATAATTATAAAGTTATGTTCACAATGAAGATATTATGTGTAAGAAATTGCTAATACATTTACTCTCATGAATTATTGAAAATAAAAAGTTCCTGTTATCCTGTCATATGAAAGAACTTTATATGTCAAATGCCATTTCTTTAGGGATTTTATTTTCTTTATTAAGTCTTAAAAAGCCTTCACATTTATCCTAGATGCATTTTTAGTGATGTCTATATAGCTAAAAAGATGTGATGAGTTGCATAATTATGTGGTGAATTCAAAAATGTCAGGAGAAACTGTGAAGGCAATAGAAGCAAAGCTACTTTTAGGTCATCATTGTTTGATCATTGTCCAGTACTCCTCCATTTGCTTTAGTTAATAATATCTCATTTTGTCTTGTTGCATTATTTTCTCTGCAGTGAATTAAAGAAATTGCACTATATTTTGCTTCTTGAATGTCACCTGTATTATGACTGATGAAAAATGAAAATAGAACAGACTATTGTTCGGTTTTCTCTTTAGTGTAACATTCAATTATAAGCACTGAGGAAGCATTTCACACTTTGCTTGGTAAGCAAAAGACAAGCCAGTGTAACACAACATTGGTCTTTGTGTAGGTAGTTCTGTATCACTATGTATGAGCCCATTCACCCCTATCCACTTTGCACAGAATATTATAGAACAATAAGATACTTGAAAGTGAAACCCAACAATCCAAAGTATGCTTTTAACTGTATTTTTAACAAATATCTTCTACATATTATTCATTTGTTTGAAAGGCAGAGTGAGATACAGATGAAATGGAGATCTTCCATGCACAGGTTCACTCCTTTAATGCATCTAATATCCAGGCCTGGGGCATGCCAAAGCCAGGAACCAGAAAGTTCATTAATGTCTTCCATGTGGATGGTAGGTACTGAAGTACTTGAGCCATCATCTCCTGTCTCTCACGTTGTGCATTATTAAGAAACAGGAAGGAACTGGAGGTGGCACTTGATCCCAGACATTCTAAAGGACATCCTATGTAGCTGATTAATCTATTGTACCACAAAACCTGCCACTAAAGTATATTTTAAACCAAAAGTATACTGATAATGTTAGAAGATGAAAACCTGATGCATTTCTTATATGTGTTCACTGTCCTGATTAGTGAGCTCAGTGGATATTCTACAGGAATAAGGGAAGGGCCTGGTGGACATACTTGGGGTTGTGGCATTGAATGGGGCTGGTGAGGCAGATCAAGGTCAGGAAAGACAACATTGGTAGTGCTGTGGGTGACCAGTGTTGTAACATGTACCAAGTACTTTTAAACTCATATAAATGATAGATTATTTTATTCTCCCATTTAGAACATGAGACAGATTTTATCATCTCTCTTGTAAATATGATGACACTGAATTTCACAAAACCTATTCAGGATGGCAAATTATGAAGTTGTTGTTGGGGTTTAAACACTGCTTTTCCTGGTTCCAAAGTTCAAATTAGGTCTGCTAAGTTTAGATCACAGTGGTTAATACGTGGGGTTTCCAAGCATTGGAATACATCAAAAAGATAGAACTATGCCAAAGTCTTTTTTAAGTACTGAGGAACTTTAAGAAGATTATGAGAAGCTTGATTTATGCAAGTAGTTAATCTGCTGAGATATATACTGACGAGGGCATCTAATTGAACAGATTATTTATTGAGTACCAACTAAGTGCCAGGCATTGTTGTCAGTGCTGAAAAAAACACCTCCCAAACACAAGTATGAGGACATTCTCACTAGTCTTGATTTAAGTTTGTACACTTGAGATTACTGTTAATGATTTGAAAGCTGTGACAAAATTTAACAACATATTAGTGAATATTTTACTTATTTGCTAGCTATCAGGAAATTGTAATTAAATACAAATAGTAGAATTCAGGAGACAATGCCATCACGAAGAAGCTACCTTGTCTTTCAAGCCTATTGATGAATGCATGTCATTTAAGCAGATGACTATGAACTTACAGCGAACCTGTAAGTGTTCTATAGTGTTTGTCTGAAATAGTACAATTAAGCAGCTGGAGGCTTCTACCTGTACCAAGGAAAATTACTTTACTTCCTGCTTTCTGCTTGGTTGCACCTGCAGTGTAGGTACATTTTTTTTTTAAAGATTTATTTATTTATTTGAAAGAGTTACACAAAGAGAGGAGAGGCAGAGAGAGATAAAAGAGAGAGAGAGGTCTTCTATATGATGGTTCACTCCCCAACTGGCTGCAACAACTGGAGCTGTGCTGATCCGAAGTCAGGAGCCAGGAGCTTCCTCCAGGTCTCTCATGTGGGTGCAGGGGCCCAAGGACTTGGACTATCTTCCACTGCTTTCCCAGGCCATAGCAGAGAGCTGGATCAGAAGAGGAGCAGCTGGAACTAGAACCTGCGCCCATATAGGGATGCTGGGGCTTCAGGCCAGGGCATTAACCGGCTGTGCCATGGCGCCGGCTCCTGTAGGTACATTTTGTAGTCTACATTCTAAATGTGGTTTTTCCTTTCAGCTGTCAACACTGGACAGTGTCACAAGGCAGGTAAGCATGCTTTGAGAGAGATTCAGCAATTCCCTGGTGTTACAGGTCTTACTTTCTTCTTCATTTCCTTTGCCTCCAACATATTACAAAACTATACACGTATGGAGTATTTTACACATTCCCAGACAGATATCTGCTTTCCTTCTAGGGCCATTTAAACCTTTTGTCAGAAAACTACTTGGGTAAAAAACAGATATGCAGGTAGAACCATGCAGTCATCTGTCCACTGCTAATTTTGTTTTCCTACTTTCTGTGATGATCCTTATCACCGTCTCTGTCCTCGACAACTGATCTGAGTTCCATAATTTCTCCCCTAAGCATATAGTAAATTGGCTTCTTGGCATTATTCAAATGTACCTAGCAATTTGAACCTCAGTAGAATTTAAAAGCTTCCTTTCAAGACCTAGAAATCATTTGAATGAATGAGAAATTCCAGGAGGCAATGTAAAAAGAAGATAGGTAAGAGAAAACAGGGATTTTCTTTGTCAGTGTTTCCAGAAGTCCTGAAGTATTTTTTAGCTTTCCTAAGTGTACTTTCAGCTTGTCCACTAACCCTGTTAGTTTACAAAATGAGCTTAGTCCCCAGGTGTTTCCTTCATCAGGTAGAGAAATAAATATTCAGTTATTCTGGATATTCATCACTACTTCTTTAATATGATCCCAGAAAATCCATATTACTGAGAGAATGATGAGATAATGAGATCTAGGAGCAAATTTTAAAAATATAGAAGTATTTTTTTTTAACTTTAGAACTAAGTGAGAAAGTTGCCCATGTATGGACAACTCTAAATTTCCACCCCTTCCCTCATAGCACAAACAGTGGATTACACAGCCAACATGGCTTAGGGAAACAAGACTTGCTAGTCTCTTCATTTATCATTTCAATGGCCTCTTTTAGTAAACAACCACAACAAAAAAGAGAAAACAAGCTCTCTTAAATTCTCCTAGAAGTTAAACAGCTTTGTTAGAACAGATTTTGTAAAAATTATTTATTTAAGAGCAAGAGTGAGAGAAAGAGGGAGGGAGAGAAATGGGTGGAAGGGAAGGAAGGGGGGGGAGAGAAAGAGACAAAGAGACGGAGACAGAGAGAGAGATCCCACCACTAATTCATTCTCCCAAATGCCTGCAAGGGGCAGGCTGAACACCTGAACACAAGAACTGAGAACTCAATCCATGTCCCCAACATGCGTTTCACGGAGGCAATTATTTGAACCATCACCTTTTTCCTCACAGGGTGTGTAGTCACAAGAATGCTGCGTTTGGGAGAAAAATTGGGTCTTCCACTCTGGTATGGGTTGCATCTTGACCACTAGGCCAAATGTCTGCCCCAAAGACAGATCTTTATTCCAGAACTGAACCAACCTGGGAACTGTTTAATGGTTACATTCTTCATTATTTTTGTATGTATAGTGGTAAGCATCCTCATAAATTTCAAATTAATCTCTTATGTCATTTTCTTATACACATGCTTCTTAGGATAATGTATTGTTCTGTCTGTGAAATCCAAACTCAATAGTGAGTTTTAAAAGATCCTTCACCTGACACAATATTCCTTTCCTATCTATTTTCTCTTTTCCCCCATGTATCACACTGCCCTTTTTTCTTGAATAAGATAGTGACTTATACTGACTTAATTTTTTTTCCTTTTGTGAAACATGGATAGATGCCCTATAGTACAATTCCTTGTTTCCAACTTTAGTGCCTTTATTTGTGTGCTTTGTATGTAGAAGTAATTAATTGGAATCCACTAGCCTGAAGTAGATTTATGAGATTTTCCCCCCAGTAACCTATAACTTGTAATTTCAGCACATTTTCATATTACTTAGCTAACTAAAGGGGAAATATGTGAGGGTACCTCAAGAAGTTGGTATAAAAATGAAATTAAGTGATAAGTATATTTTAGAGCAAGTAGTTTTGAAATATATGCGTTTTTTCAAAAAAACTTATATTATAGTGTGAAATTACACATGGTTTTGTACTCAAGATATCAAAATATCATCAGTTCCAAAGCTTGAGAGAAAGATGATCCTGTAAATAAGAAAATTAATTCCAGCTGAGGAAGTACTACTAAGTTCCTGGAAGATTAAATCCTTCCTAATGAGACTAGTCTCATCTGGAATATATAGCAGCATCACTAGTAGATACACCACTGCTGGAATTTGTGAGTCATGGCAGAGATAACAGATTTGGCATTTAAAGATCAAATGGGCTAACTGGTGGCAGTATCAGCCAGAATGACTGGACGATATTCCAAGACAGTGATGTGGATTTCTTGATCTACTTTACAGAGCTCTCAGTGTGTGATCTGGAATATTTTATGGAAATAACACCTTGGGTACTTTTTTTTCTTGTCACTGCCTTTATGTAAAACTTCATTTTGTGTGTGTGTGTGTGTGTGTGTGTGTGTGTGTGTGTGATTTAGTGATATTAAGTTGTTCATCAACAGTCAGGGCAAGGGATGATCAAGTCACTCTTTCTCATCGTATCCATTTCACTTCAACAGGTTTCCCCGTTGGTGCTCAGTTAGTTGTCACTGATCAGGGAGAACATATGATATTTGTCCCTGTGGGACTGGCTTATTTCACTCAACATGATGTTTTTCAGATTCCTCCATTGTGTTGTGAATGACCGGATTTCATTTTTTTTTTTACTGCTGTATAGTATTTTATAGAGTACATGTCCCATAATTTCTTTATCCAGTCTACTGTTGATGAGCATTGAGGTTGATTCCAGGTCTTAGCTATTGTGAATTGAGCTGCAATAAACATTAATGTGCGGACAGCTTTTTTGTTTGCCAATTTAATTTCCTTTGGGTAAATTCCAAGGAGTGGGATGGCTGGGTTGAATGGTGGGGTTATATTCAGGTTTGTGAGGAATCTCCAGACTGACTTCCATAGTGGCTTAACTAGTTTGCGTTCCCACCAACAGTGGGTTAGTGTTCCTTTTTCCCCACATCCTCACCAGCATCTGTTGTTGGTAGATTTCTGCATTTGAGGCATTCTAACCGGGGTGAGGTGAAACCTCATTGTGGTTTTGATTTGCATTTCCCTGATGGCTAGTGATTCTGAACATTTTTTCATGTGTCTGTTGGCCATTTGGATTTCCTCTTTCGAAAAATGTCTATTGAGGTCTTTGGCCCATCTCTTAAGTGAGTTGTTTGTTTTGTTGTTGGGGAGTTTCTTGATTTCTTTGTAGATTTGGGTTATTATCCTTTACCAGTTACATAGTTTGCAAATATCTTTTCCCATTCTGTTGGTTGCCTCTTTACTCTCCTGACTGTTTCCTTTGCAGTACAGAAACTTCTCAATTTGATGCAATCTCAATAGTTAATTTTGGCTTTCACTGCCTGTGCCTCCGGGGTCTATTCCAAGAAGTCTTTGCCTGTGCCAATATCTTGCAGTGTTTCTCCAATGTTCTCTAATAATTTGATGGTGTCGGGTTGTAGATTTAGGTCTTTAATCTATATTGAGTGGATTTTTGTGTAAAGTGAAAGGTAGGGGTCTTGATTCATGCTTCTGCACGTGGAAATCCAGTTTTCCCAGCACCATTTATTGAATAGCCTGTCCTTACTCCAGGAATTAATTTTAGATCCTCAATCAAATATAGAGTTGGCTGTAGATGTTTGGATTGATTTCTGGTGTTTCTATTCTGTTCCATTGGTTTATGGTTTATCTATCTGTTTCTGTACCAATACCATGCTGTTTTGATAACAACTGCCTTGTAGTATGTTCTGAAATCTGGTATTGTGATGCCTCCGGCTTTGTTTTTGTTGTACAAGATTGCTTTAACTATTCGAGGTCTTCTGTGTCTCCTTATGCATTTCAGCATCATTTTTTCCAGATCTGAGAAGAATGTCTTTGGTATTTTGATTTGTATTGCATTGAATCTATAAAGTGCTTTTGGGAGAATGGACATTTTGATGATATTGATTCTTTCCATTTTTTGGAAAAAAATCTATTCTTCTATTTCTTTCTTTAAGGTTTTGTAATTCTCATTGTAGAGATCTTTAACATCTTTGGTTAAGTTTATTCCAAGATATTTGATTGTTTTTGTGGCTATTGTGAATTGGCTTGATCTTAGAAGTTCTTTCTCAGCCATGATATTGCCTGTGTATATAAAGGCTGTTGATTTTTGTGCAATGATTTTTTAAAATTTTATTTAATGAACATAAATTTCCAAAGTACAGCTTATGGATTACAATAGCTTCCCCCACATAACTTCCCTCCCACCCACAACACTCCCCTCTCCCACTCCCTCTTCCCTTCCATTCACATCAAGATTAATTTTCAATTATCTTTATATACAGAAGATCAATTTAGCATATATTAAGTAAAGATTTCAACAGCTTTGTGCATTGATTTTATATCCTGCTACTTTGCCAAACTCTTCTATGAGTTCCAATGGTTTATTAGTAAAGTTCTTTGGATCCCCTAAATAAAGAATCATATCATCTGCAAAGAGGGATAGTTTGAGTTCTTCCTTCCCTATTTGTATCCCTTTTATTTGTTTTTCTTGCCTAATGGCTCTGGCTAAAACTTCGAGAACTATATTGAATAGCAGTGGTGAGTGTGGACATCCCTATCAGGTACCAGATCTCAGTGGAAATGCTTCCAACTTTTCCCCATTCAATTGGATGCTTGCTTTGGGTTTTTCATAAATTGCTTTGATTGTATTGAGGAATGTTCCTTCCATATCCAGTTTGCTTAGAGTTTTCATCATGAAAGGGCGTTGTATTTTATCAAATGCTTTCTCTGCATCTATTGAGATAATCATATGGTTTTTCTTCTGCAGTTTGTTAATGTAGTGTATCACATTGATTGATTTGTGAACACTGAACCATCCCTGTATACCAGGGATAAATCCCACTTGGTCTGGGTGGATGATCTTTCTGATGTGTTGTTGCATTCTATTGGCCGGAATTTTATTTAGGATTTTTGCATCAATGTTCATCAGGGATATTGGTTTGTAATTCTCTTTCTCTGCTGCATCTTTTTCCGGCTTAGGAATTAAGATGATGCTGGCTTCATAGAAAGAATTTGGGAGGATTTCCTCTTTTTTGATGGTTCTGAATAGTTTGAGAAGAATTGGAGTTAGTTCTTCTTTAAATGTCTGGTAGAATTCAGCAGTGAATCCATCTGGTCCTGGGCTTTTCTTTGTTGGGAGGGCCTTTATTACTGTTTCAATTTCTGACTCAGTTATGGATCTGTTTAGGTTTTCTATGTCTTCCTGGTTCAATTTAGGTAGGTTGCACGTGTCCAGGAATCTGTCCATTTCTGATAGATTTCCCTGTTTGCTGGCATATAAGTCCTTGTAGAAGTTTCTGATGATTCTTTTTATTTCTGTGGTGTCTGTTGTTGTATTTCCTTTTTCATCTCTGATTTTATTGATTTTTTACAAATATTCATTGATTTATTTGAAAGACAGAGAAAGCAGATAGAGAAAAGTGAGAGATCTTTTATCCACTGGTTTACCTCCGAAATGCCTGTCATAGCTGGTGCTGGGGCAGGCTGAAGTCAAGAGCTTGGAACTCATTCTAGATCTCCTGAATGTGTGGCAGAGCCCCAAAGATGTGAGCTATCATCTGCTGCTTCCAGGGTGTGCAATGTCAGGAAGCTGGATGGGGAGTGGAACTGGAGCTCAAACCCAGAAACTCTCTTAGGAAATAAGGGCATCCCAAGTGGTGACTAACTATTGCCCATTCTTTCTCACTTTCTTTGAGGTGTGACTCATGTAAGTATGATTTAGCAATTAAATACACATCCTAATGAGGTTTTCACAGGTATATAGTTGTGTACCATCACAATCAATATATAGAAAATGCAGAAAATTTTGTCACCTCTTTCCATTCAACTCCTTTTCACTGATGTTTGCCTTTCTGGAATTTTATATAAATAAAACTAAATAATATGTAATCTTTTTCATTTGACTTTTTTTAATTATAATGTTTTTGTGGTTCATTTTGTTTCTATTATTAATTTGTTTTTATTAGGAGGTAGCATTTCAATAGTATACATATACTACCATCTGTCTATTCATTTATTTCTGAATGTTTAGTGTCTATTTCCAGTGTTTAGCTATTTTAAGTAGTGCTGGTATGGACATTTTCATGTAATTATTTTTTTTTTTTGACAGGCAGAGTGGACAATGGGAGAGAGAGAGAGAAAGATCTTCCTTTTCCCGTTGGTTCACCCTCCATTGGCTGCTGCGGCCAGCCCACCGTACTGATCCGAAGCCAGGAGCCAGGTGCTTCTCCTGGTCTCCCATGTGGGTGCAGGGCCCAAGCACCTGGGCCATCCTCCTCTGCACTCCCTGGCCACAGCAGAGAGCTGGACTGGAAGAGAAGCAACTGGGACAGAATCTGGCCCTCCGCCCGGGACTAGAACCCTGTGTGCTGGCGCTGCAGGCGGAGGATTAGCCTATTGAGCCGTGGCACCGGTACTCATGTAATTATTTTTAAAGATTCATTTGAGTTAATAGCTTTGGAGCATATTTTTGGGTGGTATGATGGCCTGGTAGGGTGTGTTAGGTGAGATACTACCAACCCACTTTCTAAAGTGGCTGTATCATTTTGGATTCACTAGCAATGCATGAGACAGCCAATAATTCAGAATCCTCATCAATAGTTGACATTATCAATAATTTTAATTTTAATCATTCTGGTGAAGATTTGTGTGATGAAAATGTTTCTCTACTTAAAGAAAAATTGAAAGTATTTTATTAGAGCTCTTAGTGCCATCAACCACCAGCACAGACTTGGAACTTCTACGTCTTGGTTTTATTGTACTGAAGTATTTTCTTCTTACCAAATGAAATATTAAAGTGTGTTGGTTTCAGTTTCATAATTCAAATGCTGCCATTATAATGTGTCTAATCATAAATCTAGTTTATTGCATTCTATGTCATCTCTTCATATCTTGGATAAAAATGATTTTGTTTCCTTTCTGATTAATAGACTTGGAAGTTGTGTGTGTTTGTGTGAGTGTGTGTGTGTGTGTGTGTGTTTCTATCCTTCTTGTGCTTGGAGTTAATTGTAATAAATTCTGTTTTGTGTCTTTTTTTTCCTTACCATATGTTCTCTTCTATATTATATAAGGATACCACAGTTTTTGGAAACTGATTTTTTTAAATGGTGTGTATTACTGTGAAAAAATTCCATTTTCTTGAGGAGTGTTTATTTCTCTTCTAAAGATGGATCTCCAGTAATTTGCAAGGTGAATGGATATACTCGAAAGTAATGGTTAGAAGTCTGTGCAGAATTCTTCTGTGACTAAGGCAGCTATTATCACTCAGTATGAAGATAGGATTTTGAAGTGTGTTTTCTCATAAAACAGTGTCATTATATAAGAAGTCTCTTATTTAGTGGATGATGAAACAAAACAAAACAAAAACAAAAAAATTTGGTAATTCACATTAGCTTATGGTATTGAGAGGAATCATTTGCCCTTCTCCCCTTTCAGAATTTTCACCTCCATATGAAAGGACTTTAATATTCCTGACCATGGCCTCCCTGTTTCTCCCATTTTTCTCTCTCTCTGTTTAAAAAGATTTATTTATTTAATTGAAAGTCATATTTACGTAGGGAGAGGGAGAGGGAGAGGGAGAGGGAGAGGGAGAGGGAGAGGGAGAGGGAGAGGGAGAGGGAGAGGGAGAGGGAGAGGGAGAGGGAGAATCTTCCATCCATTGGTTCACTCTCCAATTGGCCACAACAGCCAGGAGCTTCTTCCTGGTCTCCCACACAGGTGCAGGAGCCCAAGGACTTGGCTATCTTCTACTGCTTTCCCAGGCCATAGCAGAGAGCTGGATCAGAAGTGGAGCAGCCGGAACTTGAACTGGTGCCCATATGGAATGCCAGTACTACAGGCGGTAGGCCCCCTCCTCATCCCCCCCTCCCTGTTTCTCTTCTGTAAGGAGCACAGAAAGCTCCTTTGCTGGTAGGCTTCTGTCATTAATTCACATTTATTAACTAGTTGGCTTGAAAAATACCAGAGGGCCGGTGCCGTGGCTCACTTGGTTAATCCTCCGCCTGCAGCGCCAGCATCCCATATGGGCGCCGGTTCTAGTCCCATTTGCTCCTCTTCCAGTCCAGCTCTCTGCTGTGGTCTGGGAAGGCAGTGGAGGATGGCCCAGGTGCTTGGGCCCCTGCACCCGCATGGGAGACTAGGAGGAAGCACCTGGCTCCTGGCTTCAGATCGGTGCAGTGCCAGCCGTGGCGGCCATTAGGGGAGTGAACCGACAGAAGAAAGACCTTTCTCTCTCTCTCTCTCTCTCTCTCTCTCACTGTCTATAAATCTATCTGTCAAATTATATATATATATATATATATATATATATATATGTTAAAAAAAAGAAAAAGAAAAATACCAGAGGACCCAAGCTTAAGGCATGGTCATTCTGTTCTTTTTGAACCAATGGGAGATAGAGGCCCTGAATCCTAGTGTGAACCCAGTGTTTGGCCTAGTGGCTAAGAAGCTGCTTGGGACCCATATCCCACATTAGAGAGCCTCGTTTTGATTCTGAGCTCTGCTCCCTATTCCAACTTCCTGCTAATGTTCAGGTAGCTGAGTACAGCAGGCCTACTGGCAAAATTTAAACTGTAACTTCTAGGTGATAGTGAGTTTAAAACAACAAGGAAACCATATGTAATGCAGCCAGCATGTTGTCACCTGTAACCATTTGGTTAGTAGAAATATTTATCGTTCTTACTCTATTTAGCTATACTGTATGCAACTTCTTGCTTCTTTTCCCTGCTTTATTGTGTTTCTTTCCATGCAGGAGAATATTGGCTGCATGAGGAGCAGCATTTGTCCAAAGGGAGAAGCATTCACTAATATTTTATAAATGGCAAGGTTCTCCAGTTTTTTCTTAACTCTGTCCCATATCTACCACATCAAACCATCAACACAGACTGGGCAGAAGCTGAGCTTTCTGAAGTTTAAATTGCCAAGGGCTTTGTCTCCTCACCGGCTGTTTCAGGATTTATCACTTCACCCAATAGTTTAATGGACTCAAACTGGATCTGCAGCTGCATCCCTTGAGGGTTTCCTAGCTATTTATTAAGCACACATAAAAACTAAAAAAAAAAAAAAAAAAGCTTTGTGTTTTGATTCTCATAATCATGTGACCTTTGGCCATGAAATTTCAGCGGGTGTATTTGTTTATCAGTTTGTTCATTTGTCAGATTAAATGGCATGCTCTAACTGTGCTTGAATAGAGGAAGCTGGTGTAAGGTTGAATCCCATACAGCACATAGTGGTACAGGAAGGGTGAGCTCAGAAATCTAACTTTGCTCATACCAACAGTACCATAATCTCATGAAGAACTGATCATTGCATGAAATGTACATGAGATCTGTCTCACTGTGAAACTGATTACAATATTACAGTAGAAATAAGTACAACGGTAAGTATACAGTGAAGTGTTACTTGGTTCCTCACTCCAGCAGTAATCAAATTACATGGAATCATCTAATGTACATCCCCATAATGTTATAATATTTCTATTTTATTCAAATAAACAAAACAGATATAGAATTATCAAGAAAGACTCAACTAAAATTGATTTAGGGGGATGGTTTTCTTGCAAGATTCATAGTTTTCATTGAGTTTCTAAACATATCCTAATTGCTATTACTTAATAATAATTATGTAGCCTTACAAATGTAAACCTCAGAACCAGCTGCTGTAAACCAACCCGACCTCAATCTGGAAAAGCTTGGGAGTAGAGAACATTTCTACTGAGAGAACTGTAGTTGGGGTACACAGAGGGGCAGTGGATATGTGCTTCTGTTCATCTTAGCTGGAGGGGTTTCAATGAGAGGACATCAGTGCGGAGCTATCAGTGAGCTGGTATTTGACTCTTCTCACTGTAAACCCTGCAACTCAAAGAATGGGCCATCTACTGGCAGCAGCGCTAGTTTCTCAGAGCCCATCAGGCTTGAGGGTGAATCTCAGGACCCAGGTTCTACACTTTAACATCCCTAGGTGATTCACATGTCCTTGTGAAGCTTTGGCCTACAATCTTTTATCCTGGGTTCTGTCTTTTAGCTCACAGACTAGTCCTTTCAATTTTTTTCCCCTCCAACCAGAGTGGTCTTGAACACACTGGGTCCTTTCTTGCTTCAGAGAATTAGCATTGGCTGTTCCTTCTTCCTTGGATACCCTTCCCAAAATACGCATATGCTCACTCCGTTTCATCCTTGGTCCTCATTCCTTTTAAAGTGATCAGCATATTGTGAGGTCTGAATTTAAAACATCATCTCTGTCTTCAGCATTCCTAACTTAGGTTCCTCTGCTCTCACTTTTGCCCTTTAACATTTAGCAGCTTTTAATCTAATGTAGAATGTACTTATGTATTATGTTTATTGTCTATTTCCCCTGAGAATATAGGCCTCCTGGGGCAGGAGTTTTGGTCTGTTGTGCCTGCTGTTGGTTGATACACTAATGTCTGATTATACACAAATGCCTGATTATAAATAAATACTCAATGAATACCTATTGAATGAAATAAGGGTACCTCACAAAGTTCGGTGGGGGAACAGATTTGTAAATAAACTTATTTTGGTGAATAAAACTTGACATCCACATGTAGATGTTTCAAAATACATTTTCAATGAACTTTTAAATGACCTCTCTTATACATGGATTTCATAATTTTTGCATCAAAGTCAACTGGTGTTTTTATTTCATTCCCCATAGAGTCTTTGACATATCCTATGTCAATTATACTGTTTGCATTTTTTCAAATTGCCAGTTTCTCTAAGTGTTTAATATAACTAATGGTAGGCAAAAAAAGGTAGGTAAAGAACCTTAATTTATTAACATGTATGTTTTCATCAAGTAAGGCCACTGGACAACAAGAGCTTTTACTCATCTTCACAATTCTGGTAAGGGCAGTTTTACTTAAAGCAATTTAATACATTCTTTTACACTCACCCAAATGAACTTCTTTCTTGAGAGGGGAGAAAACATGAAGAGATACCAAACACAGTTTTATGCAGACCAGTGTCTGAAAGACTATTGCAGTGCTTTTTTTCTCCGAAGAAACTAGCCTGATCTTTTATTTTATTTTGTTCCAAATTTGAATGTTTTGTTGTACAAGTTCACTTGATTTTGGCCAATGGACCTGTTTCTAAGAAAGGCTAAATATGCTCATAAAGAAGACTCTAAAGGGCTGCTTGGACAACAAGTGATTTTTACAAAACGGCATTTTGATGAGTTAAGTATAACTAAATAAAAAACAGATGGATTATAAAGCTATTGGGAGATCCAGTTTGAAAAACAAGTGAAAATTTCTTGTTTTTTTTTTAAATCCTCAAATATATAAATAACATGGATAGTTTGAAACAAAACTTTTCTAGTTTCTGCCCCGTTTTGACTCAAAGATCAGGTTTCTAATGGGAAGTAGCTCCTATATATACACTTCCTCTTCATAACAATGTCAGAGTAATCAAGCAGTTCTGATCTCTCAATTTTGAACCAAAGTGAGCATTTGATTAAAGGAATCAGAGTGATCTAAAGTTATTCACATTTTCTTCTATTTTATCATAAGGGATGGCAAAGCTTTTGTTTTATTTCAGTTAGTGTTCTTTTGGTTACAAGAAACAGAGACATGCATAGAGAACATCTAATTCAAGGTCTAGGAGGGTACTTCAAAAAGTTTGCAGAAATATTAAAGTGAAAGTTTTTTCATACAAAAATTTTGAATTACATATAAAACAATACTCAAAAAGTTTACAGAAAATTCATACTATGAAAATGTATGTGTGCATGGATTTCAAAATTTTTTGCACCAATATAAACTTACCCTTTAATTGCATTTTCCCTTAATTTTTTGAAGTACCCTCAAGCATACTTTATAAATATGAGGCATGTGTAGAGATGTGAATAAATCCACATCTGAGCATGGTTATATATCTGAGTCCATGCTACAGGGAATCATGGTAATGGAATGGAGAAGCCAGTAGAAATGGATCATGGTTCATCTCTGTCCATCTGAAAATTTTCCCTTATTTTCTGGTCTGTCACAAACTTGGTTTCAAATGATCTATAGTGGCCTTGCCGGAATTTACTTGATCTTCTTTTATCTCAGGTATCAGTGCAATCAGACTGAGGCTCTATAGATTCAAATTTCTGAAGGAGAGCTCTGATCAACCCAGCCCATTTTTTGAACCAGGTCATGGATCACTCAGACCTGCAGCTAGGCTATGTGGTGCAGGGAGCTTGAGTGGACACAGCCAGATTCCCAGTGTAAGGGGAGGTGCATTGACAGGTGTCAAATTGGGGCTTGTGGTGTCAGTGCTCTAAATGCAGACTCCAGGATTCACCAGCTGGAAGAGAATTTCCAGCAAAATATTTTTGCCAATATATTCTTTGGAAAATAAAATATTACTTGTTTCTCTTTTCAAGAATTGAAATGTTTTAGAGTTTTAATTTAGGATGCCAAAATTGGAGAGGGTGTGGATAGCTTTCAGAGTTCAGAATTTCATCTAATCTGTCTGGATTTTAAGAAAACAACAACATCATCAATTACATGACTGTTTAAGGGACATGTCTTTGGAGATAGTTCACTGTACTCTTTTCAATATAGTTTCTGAAATATTCCTTGAAAAAGTAATCTTCAATTTTATCCATGATAATGCCATAACAGGTTTTACATTAAAAAAAATAAAAACAGACCTGGGGAATTTGGAAGAGATCCAGTGAAAACCTGATAACAATTGGAATAAGCTTTATTTTGCCTGGAGAAAGAAAAAGGACAGAATAAGCAATAATTTTAAATAATACATAATTCTGATGTAGGCTTTAAACAAAAATCTGCCCTGTCAGCAAATGGAGGTTAGAAAACCCATAAGAGGCAGATAATAACCAGCACAAAAAAAATCCCAAGCCAAACTGAGGGGCAGACTTGACTTCTAGCCTCGGCTTTGCAAGTTGCTAGCTGTACCACCTTGGCTACCTGAAAACAAAGACAAACTTGTACTTGATCCCAGCCTAGGTCCTATCTGAAGATAAAAGAAGTCGAACAGAGGGGCACCCAGGACTGTTAAAGTGGCTCATTATACGTTTTTGAGAGGCAATGTTGTGAGTATTCACATCCTTCCTTTCTGACCCACTGTATGCATTTATATGGAATTTTATACTGAATATGGATTTTTTTTCTCCATCTTTTATCATGTACTGTCCAGAGTTCAAAATTCTATCACTCATTCATGGCTTAATGGATCCCAAAGAAAGCAAAGGGAACTCTGATTCAAGTGATGAAGTTTGAGCTGTGACTGAGAAATAGAGCTAGGTGAGTTTTATGACTCTTGGAAAGAGAAATATAAACAAAGTATCCAATACTGTGCAGGAACTGTTATTCAAAGACAGATACGAATTCATTGTATCTGGTTAATTGTTCATTATTAGAAACAGCATACTCAGGATTGAGATTAAGTATAGGAATAAAGAAATCTGAAAAAATATTACCAGGGAGAAAGATATGCCCATCTTAACACTCATTGGGTAAAAATCTTAAAATGTAAAAATTTTATCCTACCTTTAAGCATAGTTATTTCAATTCATTCCAAAAACAGGCTGTTTCCTCACAGTGAATCAAGCACTGTGAGATGCTATCACAGTTTTGAAGGAGGAATTCTCTGAAAGTAGTCACTAGCATCAGCATGTATTTCTGGCTTTCAGAATCTTGATTATAATAGTAGAGCCTTTTGAAGGTTTCTGCAGTTGACTTGAGTAGTCATTTTCTCTCCCACAATAATGTCAACCACAGGCATCAGTTCACCCTGTAAATATATCCATTGAAGATTTGCCTATTTATATGTTCCAAGGACACTGTAAAAACTCAGCCTCAGGGAGGAATAGTGGGTCCCCAATGGAGTCAGCCTTCTTATATGAATTAGTGTCCACAAGGTATAATTTGAGGGTCCAAGAAAGTCCAAACCATCTTCTAATGTCCAAGGATAATTGTTATTTAGGTTAGGACTTTTTTTGTCTGAAGTATGGTTAATGGATAGAGGGGTGCAGTTGGACAGGAGGAATAACTTCCAATCTTCTATAACACAGTAGCGTATCTATGACAAACAACAATTAACTGCGTACTTCAAAATGCTAATAGAGGCCGGCACCGTGGCTCACTAGGCTAATCCTCTGCCTTGCGGTGCTGGACACCAGGTTCTATCCTGGTCAGGGCGCCGGATTCTATCCTGGTTGCCCCTCTTCCAGGCCAGCTCTCTGCTGTGGCCGGGGAGTGCAGTGGAGGATGGCCCAAGTGCTTGGGCCCTGCACCCCATGGGAGACCAGGCGAAGCACCTGGCTCCTGCCTTCGGATCAGCGCGGTGCGCCGGCCACAGCGTGCTGGCCGCGGCGGCCATTGGTGGGTGAACCAATGGCAAAGGAAGACCTTTCTCTCTCTCTCTCTCTCTCTCTCTCTCTCTCTCTCTCTTTCACTGTCCACTCTGCCTGTCAAAAAAAAAAAAAAAGAAAGAAAAGAAATAAAATGCTAGTAGAGAGGATTTTAAATGCTACCAACAGAAATAAATGATAATTGTTTGAGGTGATAGTTATGCCAATGTTTTGATTTGATCATTATACATTGCACACATGCATTGATATATCACACTGTATCCATAAATATGCATTATTATGTCAGCTAAATATAAAGAAAAGTATTTTAAAAAATTTCCTTTTTATTTAAAAATGATAACAACAGGATGAAACACACCTTAACAGTTAAATAAAAATGAACTTGTTAAATTAGTTTTCCTGATCTAAAAAATTAATTAATTTTATTTTTTTATTGAAATGGAGAGAGAAAGAAGGAGGTCTTCCATATGCTGGTGTATTCCCCAAATATCTGTAATAGCCAGGGGCTGGTGCAAGCTGAAGTCAGGAGCCAGAAACTATATCCAGCTCTCTCGCATGGGTGGCAGGGTCCCAAGGGATCTACCACTTTTTCCTTCTCACATTATAGACCAGCAGGAGGCTGGAATCAGAACCAGACTCAGGCACTCTGATATGGATGTCCCAACTATATCTTAATCACTGTGCCAGACACCTGCTGATGTTGTTTTCCTTTTTGGTAGAAAGGGTCAATATAGGCAATTTTGGCCCCTACGCAGGAGTTGAGGGAGTGCGAAGAATGTATAGAAAAATGCATTTTCCTAGTAATCACTCATATTTTTATATGTGCCTGGTTTATTTTATGATTTTATATATTACATAAGCTTTTGGAAAATATATCCTTTTTTAAAGGATGATAGTATCATACACTTTCATTATGCTAGTTTCCAACATGATAACCACGATTTAAAGGAAAACAAAATTGTTGATGTTGAATAAGTAAACCGTAAAATAAGATAGTTCATGTTTATTGACCATAAAATCTAGAAAATCCTTTAGCTTTACTTATTTTTAATGGATATTGGTAATGTGGAAGGGCCAATATGATGAGTATACTACAGGAGGAGATAGAAGTAAACAGAACATGGAAAGACATCAAATTATTTTGCCCAGGGAAAAAAGGATCATCATACCACAGCTAGAGTAATGACAAAATTTACTGGGTTTATGCTGGCATAATTCTCTGAGTTGGATTCTTTGATGTACAGCCAAGGAGATCAAAACGGGGTCTGTGACTTGTTTGAGAACACTGTAGTTGAATTGTTTGCTGTACTTTTACCTATCCAAATTTGTAAACCTACTGAGATGAAAACTAAAATAGAGCAAATTCATAGCTGCTCCTTGGAAATTGAGCCAGCTTTCAAGCATAGATAATTGAGCTTGGGGTAATTAGGTAGAAAGTAGGAGTACAAACTTCTCGTAGGTCTAAGTTTTCCCAGCTTTTATTGTACAGCCAGTGTCACGCTACCTAGCCATTGACCAACGTTGTTAAATAATTTCAGTTTTATACAACTTGCAGAGATCCAGGGGGCTAACAATAATCTAATCTCATGTACTCCTATAAATCATCTTTCTTTCAGTATTCTTTGTGAATTTGGGAAGCCCATGAAAACACATAAGTAGCATTTAGATCTGGGTGTTAACATTGGAAACATTGAAATCGTAATGAATTCAGAAGCACTGCTTGTGCTGCAACTCTAGGAAGTAGGACTCAAAGCTGAGGGGTTGTGAGTCAAGGTAGCAGTGATTAAACCACTGACCAACACAGAGAATTCTTTAACAATCAAGACAAATACGATTTCCTTTTCCATATTCCACTGTGAAAAAGCAGGTTGCTGTACTGGTGACGGGAAGGAAATGACCCTCTAAAAGAAGGGATTTTGGTGATCAACCTAGGCCAAACATTTGGGGATTCAGTGATTTTACTCTATGGACTGAATAATATCTAGAAAAAAGTATTTATATGAATCTTTCTATTCATTTTGTTTCTCCTTTCCATCCCCAACTTTATTCACTATCCTTTCTTTCTTTCCTTTCACCTCAACAGTTTTCTTTAGATATATAATTGATGGAGATCCACTCTGAGGGTTTGCCAAAGAGCTCAATAGGTTCCCTGTTACCAGAATCACAGCAACCTTCCAATTATATTATCTTTTCTTAAGAATTAAAATCGTTCTCACCATGTTTACACTCAGTATATTTCCTGGACTTCTTTGAATTGCTTTTCTTCCATCATTACCTTTATCTTTTTCTAACATTTGGGTGTTCTCTCTTTTTCTTGTTTGTTTATTCTTCCTACTGTGCTTTCAAACTCAATGCTTAGTATCTTTTCCAGGAAATTTATTGGTTTCTCCCTAATTTGTCAATATACAACTTTCTCTTACCCTTAAACACAAAAGTAGTAACCCTAACAACTAACAAGCTAACACACACATCAGCAACAGTAAAACTTGCACTGATATGCTTGGCCTTCAAGTTTATGACTTATTCTATCACCTGTCACCTTCCAGGGCACACATCCACAGGAAACTGGAATCTGAAGCAGATCCAGGACTTAAACTAGGCTCTCTGACATGGGATGCAGGTGTCTCAACAAATGACCACCCACAATGACTCACATTTTCTTATAATCAAGCAAGAATCTTCAATAAAATACTCCTAACTTTGCTGGGTTTTTGTACTCATTTATTTAGCCACTTGAAAATCTTAACTCTTTTTTCTTGAAGATTTATTTATTTGAAAGTCAGAGTTACACAGAGGTGGGGAGAGAGAGAGAGACGACAGAGAGACAGAGAGAGAGAGAGTCTTCTATCTGCTGGTTCACTCTCCAACTGGCCGCAACAGCTGGAGCTCTGTCGATCTGAAGCTAGGAGACAGGAGCTTCTTCCAGATCTCCCACACAGGTGAGGGGCCCAAGGACTTGGGTGATCTTCCACCGCTTTCCCAGGCCATAACAGAGAGCCAGACTGGAAATAGAGCAGCTGGTTCTTGAAATGGCACCAGTATGGGATGCTGGTGCCTCAGGCCAGAGTGTTAACCCGCTGCACCACAGTGCCGGCCGCAACCTGAGCTTTTTTTTTCAAAATTCCAATGAAAGTCTTTGTCCCGAAGGTCATCAATAACTTCTGAATTATAAAAATCGGTATGTTTCCCCCAGATGTTGCTTCCATTCTAGCCATTATTCCACTTCTTAATCTTATCTTTGATTTCTCTAACCTTTTTCAACATCTCTTTAATGTCATTTTACATTATTTTCTATTTTGATGACATTTTGAATATTCTATAATACTTCAGGCTATATTGCCATGGTGTCAAGTCTAGTTACTTTCACAGCAACTTCAAAATTTACGTCATTGTCCCTCTTTCTCCTCTACCATCACCCTAGTGTAGGCCACTATCATTTCACACTGTACTCCTTGTCTAGCTTCTTGATAAACATTCCCATGTGTTCTTCTCTCTTCTATAATCCATTCTCTACACAGTATCCAGAAACATCTTTTAAAAGAAGAGTTCACGGATTGGGTTTTCCCTAGCAGTTAAGATGTAAACACGTGGGCTCAATTCCAGGCTCCAGCTCATGATTCCAACTTCCTGGTATGCAGACCCTGGAAAGCAGCAGTAAAGGCTCAAGTAATTGGGTCCCTGCCACCCATTTGGGAGACCTGAATAGAGTCCTGGCTCCTGGCTACAGTCAAGTCCAGCCCTAGTCATTGTGGGTTGTTGGGAGGTGAACTACTGAGTGGGGGCTCTCTCTTCTATCCCTCTGTTTCTCAGATAAGTAAATAATTTTAAATAATGAATCAGATCCTACCAGCATAACCAAGTGATCTTTTCAGAAGAGAAAGCCTTTATTACCAGGCAATGAGGGGACCAGAGTATATGACTCAAATCTGCCTCCTCTGTTGGGAGTAGGGCAAGTTTCATGGGTTAGGCAGAAGAAAGTTAGTGTGTGAAAATGTTAGCAAAGCAAATTCTCATTGTATGGCTTTGGAATAAGGCCCAGCATAGCAAGATGGGCATTCCATGTTCAATGGACCTCCTACTTCTGAAAGGGCTCTGGTGTATTTAAGTTGTTGTTCTCAGTTTTTTTTTTTTTTTCTTGCCATAGCTTTGTTTTTCCTTCTTCTTTGTGTGCTTGAGTTGAATGACTTATAGTGTTCTTTCTGTGCTCTCATGACTAAGTACTAAGCAACTCCCCTAAGAAGTGAGAGGATCTTGGGAAAAAATGTGATCAGGAGGGAATGTTTACCCTAGTGGTTAAGACACCTGTATCAAACATTGGAGTGTCTAGGTTCAATTCTTGTCTCCAGCTCCTGACCCAGCTTCATGCTGATGTAGCAGGTGATAGAACAAGTAATTGGGTTTCTCCCACTTGCATGCGAGGCCTGGAACTGAGTTTCTGGTTCCTGGTTCCTGGCTCTGGCATAGGCCCAACGTTTGGCCATTGTAGGTATTTGGTGAGTGAACCAGCAAACCAGGGTTCTCTCTGTCTGTGTGTGCCTCTCTCTCTAAAAAAAAAGAAAGAAAAAAAAATGAGCACCATTGTTAAAGCACAAGATGGGGAACTTTCTGGAAAGGAATAGGGAAACACAGCAAGACATTTATGAGTTTGTAGTTTCCAGGCAAACCCTATAAAAGGGCAGTTGATATTATTCTTTCTTTACTTGGTGCTTTCTACTGGTTTCACATAGCATTTATGTTTTTAAATATGGTCTTTGTCTATCTGCAGTCTGTTTCTCCTCACTAGGATGAATTCTCTCTTAGAGCAGACCAACAATCCCCTTTAAATTAACTGCTGAGTCACAGGACATGGAAGAGTGCCTAGCATATGATAGTCTCCATGTACATTGATTGCTTGAAGACCCTTTTAGATTTTGAGAGAATACATATTTACATTAAATTTCTATTTTTATATAAAGATTTATTTATTTATTTGAAATTCAGAGTTACACAGAGAGAAAAGGAGAGGCAGAGAGAAAGAAAGAGAGAGAGGTCCTCCATCTGCTGGCTCACTCCTCAACTGGCTGCAATGGCCGAGGCTGAGTTGATCCAAAGCCAGGAGCCAGGAGCTTCCTCCAGGTTTCCCATGTGGGTGCAGGGGCCCAAGGACTTGGGACATTTTACATTGTCTTTCCAGACCACAGCAGAGAGCTGGACGCGAAGTGGAGCAGCCAGGAATAGAACTGGTGCCCAATTGAGATGCTGGCATTGCAGGAGGCGGCCCTACCTGCCATGCCCCTACATTAAATTTCTAACACTCTAAATGGCTCAAATTTAACTAAATTTATAAATCAAAAAAACCATCATATTGCCACTCACTCCCATTAGCAGTGTAAGCAAATGTCTCTTATACCACACTCTAGCTTATAATGGGTATAATGAAGCTACAAAAACCATTATACTATCATCCCTTGTGTGGTTTTATGTGTTGATAGGGTTCAACTGGACAGTTGCTCCAGTCTTGTGAAGTAGCAGTCAGGTGGATATTGGTGTCATTTGGAGGCTCAATCTGTATGTGAGGACTGGGAGAGCTCTCTGCTTAGGCTCCAGTCCAAGCAGGGCCTTTCTTCTCCGTGTGATCTCTCCAAGGAGGTTAGTGGACTACTTACATGACTGCTGAGGATCTCAGAAAGCTCATATATGAAAGAGGAATGACCAAGTATTTTTAATGTTCATGCTTGGAATTCCTAAAATATTACTTCACCTGTTTTCTCTTGGTCAAAGCAGTCAGGAGGCTCAGTCCAGACACAAGCAGGGAATGGAATGAATATGGAATGGTGAGATTGTATGAGGCCATCTTTGGGGCCTAGCTGTCACAGAACAGAACTAGCATGAGAAGAAAAAAATGAGGAAAATTAGTATGCAAATATTTATTGAAATCAAGCTGATTCTTAAAATCTAGGAGTTTATTATTTAAAGAATATGTAAACGAATATGATGTTAGAGTTTATTTTAATAATCTGACTGACATCCTGTTATTTAGATTAAAACCACACATATTAAATTCCATTTTTAAAGTATCATCCATCTCATGTATGCTACTGTACAAATCCACAAGCATGGATGGAATCCTCCTTGTGGTCTGTTTTTGACATTGGTTTTTCTGAAGTACTCCTTTAAAACTTGTGCAATACTGTTGAAACCCCCAACAGACGATCTGTCCTCATATGTTTATTGCTGAACACCAAATCCATAGCTGCAACCACTGAAGCACTTCATTCATTATAGAATGGGATGTTCCCCAGACCCATCCCCACTGTGATTGTGGGTTAAACCACTCCAGGAGGCTCTTCACGGACCAATGTACCTCCAGAGGGGGAATGATGTTATCATGTAGGGTTCCATGTAATGCCTGGTTTGGTTTAGTTTGTGATTGGTGTGACACACTATTTTGGACAAGAAGTCCAAATGTTGTCAAGCAGGAAGAAAGCAAATCTGGAAAGAGATAAAAATGAGATATAGGTGTACAGGAGGGGATAACTAAAATGTAAAAAAAGAAAAGCCAAGAACTCAGTGAGACCTTTGCAGGGGTGGATGCATGGCCTGAGATGAGGGCTACTGTGGGTGTAAATGAAAACTTTTTCTAGGTGTAGAGAAGGCAAAAAGAGAGGCATTGCTGATGTGGAATTGGCATTGTGCTGATGTGGAATCCTGACACAGTGCTACCTGACCCATGGTTCCTTTAGACGTGACATTCATTTGTATTCACACAGGAGATAATATAAATATTCTAAGTTTGGATATCTTAATTTTCCAAATTACATATTCCAAGATCAAGAATACATATATTTATATACATAAATCACAAATACTTTCTTTTACACTGTCTCTGTTCTTAATTCATCCCAATCTAATCACTTCTCATCAGTTCTCTTACCACTCTATCTGAGCTGCCTTCAGTTCTTACCGGGGCTTTAAGTCAGCTAACTGTATCTGTCTTCTCTCCATGTCCTCCATAAGCAGCCAATCAGATCCTATCTAATACTTCAATGAGATCTTATTGTCTTGACTTTGATGGTTTTCCCTTGTAAGGATAAAACCTGACCTTTTCACCAAAGCCCCAAATGATGAGCCTTTACTTACATGCTTCATGATCCACTGAGGATTTTCTACTCCTAATACATGTTGTCTCAGATTACTAGCGATTTATGGTTTTGGAGGTTCACACCCAAAGTCTTTGCTGGCTATTTTTTCTACCTTCTCCTCCCTTACATCTCGAAAGTCACCTCTTTAGAGAAGTCATCCTGATTGCCTACATAAAACAACGCCCAGGTATTCTATTCTACCATTTGGCTTTATTCTCCTCACTTACTGGTCTTTAAATTTGCTGTCATTCACTGAATTATATTTTCCCCAAAATCCATGTGTTGGAACCCTAACTCTTAATATGACTATAACTGGAGATAGGGTCTTTAGAAGGGAATGAAGATCAAATGAAATAGTAAAGGTAGGACTCTAATCCAAGAGGATTGTGGTCTTAATAGAAGAGGAAGATAATGTGGTCTCTATTTACCACGTAAGCACAGAGCAAGACAGTGTCTATCTGCAAGCCAGGAAGAGAGCCCTTCCCATACACCAACCCTGCTGGCACCTTGATTTCAGACATGCAACCTGAAAACTGTGAGAAAATTTATCACAGTTATGTAAGTCACCCATTATATGGTATTCTGTTATGGCAGTCCAAACAGATGAACATATTTAATTATTGATTTATTCATTTTTCTGTCCCCACCATTTAAAAAATACATATATTGAGGTCAGGGTATCATTTGTCTTGCTTATTGCTGTATCTGCAGTAATAGAACAGTGCCTGATGTGCAAAAGTAACTTAATAAAAATGTATTAACTGGAAGGATAATTTGTTCAAAAGTTTATTTATTTGTTTGAAAAGCAGAGTTAGAGAAAGAGAAGGAGAGACAAAGCTCTTCCATCCACCAGTTCACTCCCTAAATGGCCACAATTGCCAGGGCTGGACAATGCTGAAACCTGGAGCCAAGACCTTCATCCTGGTATCCCATTTAGGTGCAGGGGTCAAGTAGTTGGGTCATCTTCTGTTTCTTTCCTATGCACACTAATAGGGAGCCGGATTGGAAGTGCAGCAGCTAGGACAGAAACCACCGCCCAAATGTGATGCCTATAGACAGTAGCTTAAGCCACTGAGCGACAGTGCCACTTCTGATGAATGACTTTTGCTTCAAAAATTATTTAAGCTAGCGGTAAAAAAGTATGAAAAAAAATTCAAGTGCTACTATTTCTGGTATAAAAGCAAGAAATTCCAGAACAACTCTCCTGGCCTAGGTAATTTGAAAAATCTGGTTTAAGTAGGAAACATGTCTTCAAATTTATAAAATAGTGAGAGAAATACACAGGGTCTAAAATGACTGAAAACTGCAAATGTTGACAGGGAACCCGGAACTGAATTTTGGCAGCTACTTTAGGGGGATGCCCTGATTGTTGGAATTAGCAGTGTGGGGAATGGAGTGTATGTTTTCTAGAGCAAAAGAAAAGTTAAATAATTGCACAAATCATGGAAAGACTTCCAATATTCATAAAAGTTAAGGCAAGAATATTTCTTTTATTTATTTATTTATTTATTTATTTATTTATTGACAGGCAGAGAGAGAGAGAGAGAGAGAAACTTCTTCTTTTCCATTGGTTCACCCCCCAAATGGCTGCTGCGGCTGGCCAGGAGCCAGGTGTTTCCTCCTGGTCTCCCATGTGGGTGCAGGGCCCAAGCACTTGGGCCATCCTCCATTGCCCTCCCGGGCCACAGCAGAGAGGTGGACTGGAAGAGGAGCAACCAGGACAGAATCTAGTGCCCCAACTGGGACTAGAACCCAGGGTGCCAGCGCTGCAAGCGGAGGATTAGCCAAGTGAGCTGCGGGCCAGCAAGGCAAAAATATTTCAAGAAGTTACTAACTGATAGAATGAAAATGGGAGAGAATGATCCAACATGGGAAGCAGGATACACAGCAGACTCATAGAATGGCAGATGTCCTAGGTAGCACTCTGGCCTCAGAATCAGCCCTTGGGGCATTCGGATCTGGCTCGGGAGCCCATGGGAATATTTTGGGCATGGAAGGCTGAGACACTCTGGAGAAAACAGAGGACCTAAATGAAAGATCTCTGCGAGTGAGATCCCAGTGGAAAGAACGGGGCCATCAAAGAAGGAGGTACCTTTCTCTGAAGGGAGGAGAGAACTTCCACTTTGACTATGGCCCTGTGGGAATAGGATCGAAGTTGGCTAACCCTAAAGGCTTCCATAGCCTCGGCAACTCATGACCAGAGCCTAGGGAGATTACTGACGCCATAAACAAGAGTGTCAAATTGTTAAATCAACATCAGGAGTCACTGTGTACTTGCGTCTCATGGGGGATCTGTCCTTAGTGTGTTATCCAATGTGAAGTGATGCTATTACTAGTACTGAAACAGTATTTTTACACTTTGTGTTTCTGTGTGGGTGCAAACTGATGAAATCCTTACATAGTATATATTGAATCGATCTTCTTTACATAAAGATAATTGCAAATGAAAAAAAAAATCTTGGTGTTAAACTGGAAATTGCATAGACAATTAATCAATTTTTTTAAAAAAAAAATCATGTAGGATCTCTGTCCTTAATGTGCTGTACATTGTGAATTAATACTATAACTAGTACTCCAACAGTATTATCATTTTGTGTCTCTATGCGAGGGCAAACCGTTGAAATCTTTACGTAATACGTACTAAATTGATCTCCTGTGTATAAAAAGAATTGAAAATGAATCTTGATGTGAATGGAAGGGGAGAGGGAGCGGGAAAAGGGGAGGGTGGGGGGAGGGAGGGAAGTTGTGTGTGGGGGGAGCCATTGTGGTCCATGAGCTGTTCTTTGGAAATTTATATTCTTTAAATAAAAGCTTTATAAAAAAAAAAAAAAAAAAAAAAAAAAAAAAAAAAAAGAAGTTTATCAGACTAATTAAAAGAGGAGTGAGAAGAGGCATTGAAGTATTTCTAAGTGCAAGGTCAAGGCTGGAAGGTGAAGAAAGGAGAGCTTTGTATATGACTAGAATGCAAGAGACAGGGGTTAGTTTTGTATATGACTGGAATGCAAGAGAGAGGGGTTTTAACTTAATTTTTAAGGAAATCTTACCTTCTCCTGTTTCTCTTTTTTCTACTTCATTTGTTTGTAATACTTTCATGCATTCAGGAGATATCTTACGGACCCATAACTTGTGAACCACTACTTATCTAGGGCACATGAATGACCCCACCTGCTGGCAGTGAAGGCAGGCATGTGTGTGTGTGTGTGTGTGTGTGTGTGTGTGTGTGTACCCACGAGTGGGGTGGAGAATGCAGGAAAGGGAAGTGAGAGAAGGAAGGAAGAAGGTCTTTATAGCTCTGGCATCTCATTTGAAATGTCACCATTTCTGCTTGCTGTCAATTATCTATGGGATACAAAAATGTATATATTTTATTGTTGTGATTGCAGCAGACTGATTTTTTGCTGTCACATAAAACACCCTGTCATTTCTGGTTGACCAAAGCTGATTCTGTTATATGAGGTATTTTTATACATGTTCTAAGTATAGCTTCTCTCACTTTGTAGTTCTTGCAAGTCTAATTCTAATCTTCATAAACAGTTTTCTGTTAAATGAAATGGTCTTTTTGAATTCAGTAAAACAATTACTTAATCATGGTTCCTCTCACTTCAAAAGCTGAGGACCTAAATGCAGACTTTACATTTTTTCTCTTCTGGAAATAGAAAATAGTTGTCAACATTTGTATGGCCTCAAAACTTAAAGTGAGAGCTTAGGACTGCTTGAGGAGGAATTTGCTGGTAATAATGACTGGACTGAAAAAGAGAGAACTATTGAAGTAGCGTGCTTCGTGGTGGCTGAGGTTTACTTAATCATGGTCTTTGACAGTCAAAGATAACAAAGTTTTGTTACTGCTCTGCACAATATCAACTCCATATTTTCTGATCTGCTCACTCCAGTTTAATTTTATCATTTTCTTGCTCAAAGATTCAATCTCCATTAACAGAAACCCACTAAGAGGAGTACACTTTGCGGCTTCAGCAGGCTACCAAACAAAACATTTTCAGGTCAATTCAGGAGAAGAAAAACGATCTCTTTCAAGATGACTATAACTACACAAGCAGAAAAATATCACTATGCAGATACCTTTTTGTGGAAGAATTTTAAGTCACTGGCATTATTGATCTTACTGCATGGGCAGAGTCTAAGCTACCCAGCAAAGAATAGTGCTTTGTCCTCATATTAATATAAAATATTTATCAAACAGTATCCTGTACTTTTGAGATTTCTTGGCCTTCTGTGCATCATTTTCATAAGAATATCCTAAAATCTCACAGTTGTTACCCGTGAGTGTTTTAATCTGGGTGATGCAAGTCTAGCATTTATTGAACCTAGAGGACTCTTAGACCTTTCACATTTCATATTTGGGGGACTAGGAATTCAATATATTTTTGTGTAGACAGTTTGCTGCCCTTGTGAATCTCAACACATTAGGATTACAGAGGCAGAGGTAAGTAAAAGGAATCACAGTGATGAACAGCAGGTTCTTAGGGTTTCAGGAGAAAGGTAAGTGTAGTGCAACAGGCTGCTAGTCATGAGAGTTAAATGTGTCCCAGGAACTTCTTCTGTTTACAGTTCCTGAGATCTGACATGGGCCTGTGTTCAGTGAAAATGGAAATTCAGGAGCAACGTCCAATAGAAGTTCAGGGAGGATGAGAAGACTGTGTGGGCAGAAATTTATATGTAAATATTCCAGAATTTGCAAATCTTCATCAATGTCACCCTAAAAGCACAGAAAATTATTTTAGACATGACGTTTCATGATTTTAATGTCTGCTGAATTCTGTTCAGACCCTAGTAGCATTGCATTTATAGTATATTTATAGAATAACTGGATACCTCTACTATAACTTTAGTGTTTCAGATTTCAGCTGGATAATTTCCGTGCTCTTTGGTCTGCCTTCCTGGGTAATATGCTCCTTGGTCAACTGCCACATTGATCAGCAATGCATACAGCTACAGTTGGATGATGCATTTCTCAACCTCCTGATTACACTTCTAATCAATAATGAGACAATCAGTTATTATTATTTTTGTTTCAAAATATTATTTTGGGAAGTTAAAGCCAGAGGCAGAGTGATGGAAAGACTGCTTCTACTCACTAATTCATTCCTCAAATGGTTACAATGGCTGGGTCAGAGCCAGACCAAATCCAGGTGCCAGGAGCTTCATCTGGGACTCCCACATGGATTCCAGGGGCCCAAGCACTTGGGGCATCTTTACCTGCTTTCTCAGGCACGTTAGCAGGGAGCGGGATTTTAAGTAGAGCAGATGGGATTTGAACTGGAGACCATATGGGATGCTGGCGTGGCAGGAGTTATCTTTACCTGCTCCACCACAATGCTGGCCTGAAGAGGCAATCAGTACAGTAAGAGGAGGCAAAAGATAAAATCAATTTTGCCTTTTATTGAGAGGAGGAACTTGAGCTGTTTGAACAGCTATATTTCATTAAGCAGGGTAGATTTTCTTTAAACAGACATGTGACATATGTTTACCAAGGCCTCTCAACCTGAAGGGAAAATTAGGGTCACAATAGCCATAAGGAAATAGTAGAATATATAGAGACAAAGTTCTCTTTCAGTTCCTCTCTGCTAGGTCAGTGAGTCCCAGGGGAATCACTCGTGAGTGCCTGGAAGGCTAAACTCTACAAATTTATAGCAACAAACACTATACTTTTGGTGTTTATCTTCTCAGCCAATTCCAACATGCATAAGATGGATTGTGATGTGATGTCCTGATATTCTCTCTCATTCCCAAAGTTGGCTACCATGGTTGGTCTTCAAAATTGACTTCATTATCTTGCTGGTCACTTCAACAGTGTCTTTTTATTATGCTGTTAGAAAGATGCATTGAGGCAAGTGCCGCAGCTCAATAGGCTAATCCTCCGCCTGCGGCGCCGGCACACAGGGTTCTAGTCCTGGTCGGGGCACCGGATTCTGTCCCGGTTGCCCCTCTTCCAGGCCAGCTCTCTGCTGTGGCCCCGGAGTGCAGTGGAGGATGGCCCAAGTGCTTGGGTCCTGCACCCCATGGGAGACCAGGAGACGCGCCTGTCTCCTGGCTTCAGATCAGCATGATGCACCGGCCATGGTGGCCATTGGAAGGTGAGCCAATGGAAAAAAGAAAAAAGGAAGACCTTTCTCCCTGTCTCTGTCTCTCACTATCCACTCTGCCTGTCAAAAAAAAAAAAAGATGCATTGAAATGGAGGGAAAACCCTTCTTGTCTTGTATTACACTTTACGAAGGGTCAAGGCATGACACAATAATATATACATTTCTTACAGTTTTCTCTAAGTCACTAACAGTGTCAATTTTGTTTCATATTCAAAATGGGAAGAATCAAAATGCTGGGTAAAATTAGCTTGTAGGTTGGGAATTTTCATATTTAAAATGATTTATGGTTCTTATATTCTTTAGGTCAGAGATTATAATATTAATTAAACTTCTGTATGATAATATTTCAAAGGTTACTGCCAAAAGATATGAGGATACAACTTCCAAACAGTCAAAGAGAAAAAAAAAACGGAAATAGGAAAAGTAATTTGTCCAAAAAATGCAAAAGAAAAAAAGATATATAAAGTGTGACAAGGCACACAAAGTAAGAGGTGGGGCCAGTGTTCTGGTGTATAAGGTTAAGCATACTCCTGCAGCGCCAGCATCCCATATGGGCCCAATTCAAGTCCTGGTTGCTCCACTTCCAATCTAGCTCCCTGCTATGGCCTGGGAAAGCAGCAAAATGGCCCAAGTACTTGGGCCCCTGTAATCATGTGGTAAAACTGGATAAAGCTCATGGTTTCAGCCTGGCTAAGCCCCTGCCATTGTGGCCATCTAGGGAGTGACCAGAGTATGGAAGATCTCTGCTTTCCAATATAAATAAATAAATCTTAAAAAAGAGGGTGGAAAATCAGTTTAAAAATATCAAAAGTCATTATAGAGTACATCAGACATATTAAAAAGTAAAAGTCCAGTAATAAATATGAGTTAGTTCTAAAGATCTAATGTGTAACATGGTAACTATCACTAGCAGTAATGCACTATTTGAAATTTTCAGAGCATTGATCTTAAGTGCTCTCACCACACACACATAAGTAAGTAAACTAAACTGCATGAAATGAGGCATTTGTTAATTAGCCAGATTGTGGAAATAATTTCATAATGTATCCATTTATCAAACATCATATTGGATACCCCGAATATACACATTTTTGTCAATCACACCTTAAAAATCTAGGAACAAGCTGACAAGAGAAACACCTGAAATATAACTTGGGAAAGTATAGTGCAAAAGTATGTAAAAAATTTGTACAGCAAGTTTAATATCAACACAAATTATACTGACAAACAAAAAGCATCAATAGATATAGAAACGGTGATTATATAATGTTAAAAAGTTTAATTCACCAGTAAGATACAATTTTAAGCTATGAACACCTAATAAAATCATATCAATGTATTTGCAAGAAATTTATAGAGAGATAATTGATAAATACAACACCATTATAACCTTCAACATTTTTCTTACCTATCAAAGTCAAATGGACAAAAAACTGTAAATTAAGAAAGGATTGTATAAAGTAATTTTAAGCTCTTACATCAAGAAATATGCATGGAATTATTTGTCCATGATTACAGAATATATGTTCTTTCCAATCATAATAAGGAATATTTTATGAAACTGATTATGGTTGGTATAATGTCAACTATATCACATTGGCATCACACATCACCTCAGTGCAATTAGTTTAGAAGTAAATTGCAGCAAGTTCAATTATGATATCAAAACTTTATAAATTAAAACTGATACTTCCAAACAATGCATAGGTCAGAAAAACGAAAATAAAAATGAAATACTAGAGATATCTGGATGATTACAAAGTTGTCACATATCAAGACTCATAGCAGTTTTGGAAGCAATGTATAGCCTGAAGGTACTAATATTTGAAACTAAGGTGAAAATTGAATGAGTCAGATGATTACGTGATAAACCATAATAAAAGAAAAATAGAGTAAACTTCCAAAAAATGTTAGCTGTGATAGAGACAAATTAAAAATTAGCAAAGTGATTAAAAGTGATTTCTTGGGGCAGCTGTTGTCACGCATCTGCCATTTGAGATGGTTACATACTATATCTGTGCAAGTTTAAGTCCTGGCCACTCCACTTCTGATCCATACCACTGCTAATGCACCTGGGAGGCAGAATAAGACAGTTTCAGGTGCTTGAGTTCTTGCCAATCACATGGGAGACCCAGATGGAGTTCGCACTCCTTGTTTTAGCCAGGTCTGCCATGGCTGTTGCAACCATTTAGGGAATGAAACTGACACAGAAGATTTTCTCTTTCTCTCTTCTCTTTCCTACTTCCTCTTTCCTTCTCCCTCTTCACTTCACATTCTCTCATTTCCCTTCTCTCTCTGCTTTTCAAATAAAAAAATGATTTCTTTGAAAGATGATTTTAACAACCCTTCGGTGACCTTGAGCAAATAAAAATAGAACAATGTTACAACTAACAGAGGCAACTAACAGAATGGGAGAAACTATTTGCAAACCATGAAACTGATAAAGGATTAATATCAAGAATCTATAGAGAGCTCAAGAAAATCAACAATAACAAAACAAACAATCTAGTTAAGAAATGGTCAAAGTACTTGAACAAGCATTTTGCAAAAGAGGGAATTCAAATGGCTAACAGACACAAGAAAAAATGTTCAGCATCACTAGCCATCAGGGAAATGAAAATCAAAACCACAATGAGGTTTCACTTCATCTCAGAATGGCTGCCATATGGAAATCAATGAACAATAAATGCTGGCAAGTTGTAGGGAAGAAGATACCCTAATCTAGTTTTTGTGGGAATGTAAACTAGTATAGCCTTTGTGGAAGATAGTATTGAGATACCTCAGAAAGCTGCAAATAAATATATCATGTGATCCAGAAATCCCACTCCTGGGGATTTACTCAAGTGAAATGAAATGAGCATATTAAGGAGTTATCTGTACCCCCAAGTTTATTGCAGCTCAATTCACAATAGCTAAGATATGGAATCAATCCAGATGTCTATCTGGATTGGATCAAGAAATTGCAGTATATAAACACTACTCATATGTAAAAAAGAATGAAATCCTGCCTTTTGAAACCAAAAGGATGCCTAAAGCATATTTTTTAGGTTTATTTCTGAATAGATTTGTTAGCTTAGTGATAAGTTATATACTGTTATCAACTACTCTTTTTGTTTGTTCGAAATGTAATATATTTAGATTTTACTATATTCATCTAGGATTTTATATCCCCTTACTAGTTCTAATAGGGTGTCTACAGATTCATTTGGATTTTCCAAGTTGAACATAATATAATATGTAAATAATGAGTTTTCTTTCTTCCTTTATATTTCATGTCTAAATAGAAGAGGTGAAAGTGGAAAGTTTTGTCTTGTTCCTGATTTCAAAAAGGAACACTTTTAACATTAAAACCCAAGAACGTGTTTGACATAGAGTATTACTAGGTTTTAGAAAAAATGCTGTCTTCTATTCTAATTTGATGGGACATTTCTGTGCATCAATTTGGGGGATCACATAGGTTTCCTCTATAATCTGGATGTAACTGGAAACAATTTCATTTAGTGAAATAAGCTGGTTCCAAAAAATCCAAATACCATGTTTTTCCTGATCTGTGGTAACTAACAAAGTACCAAAAAATGTAAAGTATAGCATGAAATTGACATTTTGAGACTCAATCATTCTTTACATCACTTATCTCTACTGCTGAGAAACAGTTTTTTTTTTTTTTTAATTCTTCTTACTATTTGCTGAAGTCTTTACTCAGTGTAGGGTTAATATTATGAGTAAAAGTACATCGAAAGTAGATCATTGTAAAAATTAAAAGAGGGAATAAGAAAGGAGGGAGGAGGAAGGTTGGGAGCATGGACAGGAGGGGAGGTAGGGTAGGAAACATCAATATGTTCTTAAAGCTATATATATGATTTACTGGATATTTGTTTACCTTAAATAAAAAATATAAAAAGGAAAGTGAGTTCATTTGGCATGATCCTTAATCTGAACACAAGCTATGAGTTAAATACAATGTTGGATTCCTGTCATATAGCATCATCTGCTTTTGTGAGAAGCAACAGGAGAACTGAGATTCATGCTCAGAGAAGTAGGCTGTCAGTATATCTTTGCTATCAGGATCCTGGAATTATTACCACTTGTCTACTTCCCTTTGATTTATTTCACTCATTTATGAAATTAGAATATGGTTCTCCAGTATTCCTTTTGGTTTAAGAACAATACTAGTGCCATCCTGTGTATATTAATGTTTATTCCCATATTCTATCCTTAATTCCATCCTCCCTCCCCCACTACAGAGAAAACCTATGAAGCCTGTGCTGTAACTACAGTGTTACTTAATTATTTACTTAGATTATTGTAGACTCTCAATTGTGCCTGGTATAACCCCTCCCTACCATAACTTGTGTCGGGTCCAAACTCTCTTATTAAGTAGATCCTGGGTGGTTGTTTCCTTTTCTTGTTGGCCCTGCTATGACCACTGTCCCTTGGCAATTCACTATCACTTCAAAAGGTTTCGCCTTTCTGGGTATTTTCCATACTAATTTCTCATAGTATTGTGTAAGGCTTCATTTATCTTGATTTGTTAAAAGTCAGAAAATCGATTATTCTCAAATACTTAAAAATTCTTATTTAATAGGTAATTATGGATATGGGACTACTGGTGGTTTGTCCAGAGATGCCAATATCCTTGAGCTTTGAAAGCAGTTATACCACATCACGAGTGCATTACTTTTGCTGTTTCCACAATGATGTTGTGTAAACGCCTTCAAGTTCAGTGGCTTAGAAACTGGCATTTGATTTTCTCACTCATTTGTGTGCTTCAGTATGCAGATCTGTTAGTCTTGGCTCTACATGCCTCTATACTCTTCTGCAATCAGAAGATATCTGAGGCATATTCTTTTTATGAATGATCATAGAAGTGTAGGGAACCAAACCAAACCATACAAACACATTTGTGGACTTCATTTTAGCCATGGCCACTACCACTCCATTGGCTAAAACAAATATATAACAAATTCCAGTAAGGGTTGTTGGAAGGGGAGAGAGAGGAAGCCAGAATATGAAAGGCAATCTCTTCTTCTAATGGATTGCAAGGCCAGATGAGTAAATAAATGAATGAAAATGACAATTCAATCCATGAGAAAAACCCTCCAAACCCTCAATATATTATATGATTGAAAGTCAAAATAGAAGGTCAAAGAATAGTACTTTTAATAAATTAAAAGTACTTTTAATTTTTAAATCCTTTTTAAATTATTTTCTTCTGAGTTGGAATAATCAACCTGATTGCACATTTTTCTTTTACATTATGGATCATCCTTAAGATTATAAAATCAATACGACTAACTGAGCACCAAAGGGGAAACCTGTTGAAGTGAAATGAACACTATGAGAAAATAAGACTTGATCAGCTCTTGTCTGGACTGTTGATGTACAATGTAAATCTTTACCCATTTTAGTATTTCTTTTTGTTGTTTGTTTTTGTTCTAGTACTATTGGTTTAACTCTGCAATTAACACACACTTATTCTTAGGTGTTTAAATTTTAACTGAAAAGTGATCCCTGTTAATTATGAGAGAGGGAAAAAGAAAGGGAGGATATGTACAATTTGGGGCAAGCTCAATCGGACTTGCCCCAAATGATGGAGTTAGAAACATGCCAGGGGATTCCAATACAATCCCATCAAGGTGGCATGTACCAAGGCCATCTCACTAGTCCAAGTGATCAATTTCAGTTCACAATTGATCCCATTGATAGGTCTAAGAGTCAAAGGGATCACCAAAACAAGACTACTGTCTGCTAATACTAACTGATAGAATCAAAAAGGGAAAGAATGATCCAAGATGGGAAGTGGGAGACAGAGCAGACTCATAGAATGGCAGATGTCCTAAATAGCACTCTGGCCTCAGAATCAGCCCTTAAGGCATTCAGATCTGGCTCAAGAGCCCATGAGAGTATTTGAGGCATGGAAAGCCAAGACACTCTGGAAAAAAAAAAAAGAAGACCTAAATGAAAGATCTCTGCGAGTGAGATCCCAGTGGAAAGAACGGGGCCATCAAAGAAGGAGGTACCTTTCTCTGAAGGGAGGAGAGAACTTCCACTTTGACTATGACCCTGTTGGAATAAGATCGACGTCGGTGAACCCTAAAGGCTTCCATAGCCTCGGCAACTCATGACTAGAGCCTAGGGAGATTACTGACACCATAAACAAGAGTGTCAAATTGTTGAATCAACAACAGGAGTCACTGTACTTATGTCTCATGTGGGATCTGTCCTTAATGTGTTATCCAATATGAAGTAATGCTATAACTAGTACTGAAACAGTATCTTTACACCTTGTGTTTCTGTGTGGGTGCAAACTGATGAAATCTTTACTTAGTATATACTAAATCATTCTTCTGTATATAAAGATAATTGAAAATAAAAAAAAACTCAGTGTTAAATTGGAAATTGCATAAAAAATTAATCATTTTTTAAAAAAAATCATGTAGGATCTCTGTCCTTAAAAAAAATAAATAAAATCAATAGACTCCCTGGATTTACATACATTTTAGAATTAACATATCTTCTCTGGCTGTGCTGGCAGTTGATGGGAGGGAACAACCCAAATACAGCATGATAAATCTGCATCTATCTAATGAAGGGGTCTATAGTGGTGTCACTGGAAGAACTCATACTCTGAAACTAGATTGATCTGGTTCTGAATGCTGGCCCCTGATGATTGCCAGTTATGTAAGTCAGTTTTTTTTTCAACAAAATACCTCAGAGAAACTATGAATGAAGGAGGTTTATTTCAACTCATGGTTCTGGAACTTCAGAGTTAAAGGTCAGGAGGGCCACTGGTTCAGCCATCTGGTTAGGTCAAAGGATGGCAGTGATGAAGTTTGGGCAGAGGAATGATTACCTGGTGAGCCATGAAGCACAGAAAGAAGAGTAGAATTCACCTAAGGCCACCTAAGTAGAATCCATTTGCCCTCTCATAAGAATAATCTTCCAAGGCATACCCTCTAGATTTAAGGAGCTCCTAAAGCCTATCTCTTAATCATACTTGATCATACTTAATCATACTTAATCATACTTGAATTAAATGTCCACTCTCTCTGGTAGTCCCCATGAGTTTTGGAATCATATTCTTTTTAAGTGATAGCACCAGCTTTAAGCTTATATGCTTAGATTCTAAGACTCATGTCTTTGCCTGTAAATCTAGAAAGCATCATTTGAGATACTATTGTGAAAATCTTTGAGCAGGTATGTGAAATGCTTATATAATATCTGATGTTTGGCACTCAAGAAGTTGCAGCTATCATTCTGGAAACATTTATAAGATACTCTAAGGAGTACTTGAAACTCTCCTGATGTCTTAGTTTCTTTCTTCTGAGATGGCTAATGTGTGACTTCACCTGAAAATAGGATGACCTCCTCTTAGGAACGCTTCAAAAGTTTTGATTCAAAAATTTCAAAGCATTATTTATTTATTTCCAAAAACCAATTGCCACACTACTGCATACTTTCATACATTCAAATAAAGGGATCCCAGCTGGTTGCTTTATTTTCAAACAACTACAAAGGAAACGGTAGCATTTTGGCTTCTTAGAATTTTCCTTTGAAAAATTTTCACAACCATGTGTGGTTGGAATCTGGCATTTATCTTTTGCTTCCACTCTGGAAATTTACACAGTCTCTAGCATTTGGTTTGGGTCACATAAATTTTCAATTTTTACTCACAGTCTTCCAGTTGTGTAATTTTCTTCCAGTGAGAAAAACTCATACACTATGTCTACACATCAAGACTTGAGGCACAGTAATTCCCAGGCATCAGAAGAGTAACACATTCATAAATAATACGGAAACAACAAACTTACATAAATGATTATTTTATGTGAATGACTAACACTGAGAAAATAGGATGTAATGAAAGTCAAATGATTTTTGTAACCATTGACTTTATAAAAATAATATATTACACAACCCACATACAGAAAAACATACTAGTTTCCCAGTAGCCAGTTGAGTCCTGCCAAATTTTAAATTTTTCTGAAAGTCTTACTTTAAGAACTCTCAAAATCAGCTTTTTAAGACTATTTAGGAGACATGAATTGATGTCGGTTATCTATGTCCTTGCCCTGTGAGTCCCTTATTATGTCCAGTGTAACTACCTGGCCTATACTTTGAGAAGAAAAAGGGTTCTAGGAAGAACATAAGACATTTATAAGGCAAATAAGTATTTGAAGGTTTTTTTTTTCCCTTTATAGCATGAAAAAAGACCAAACTCTATTCTCTTTACTAGAGCATTTTCCTGATTCTCTCGCTTATATATTGACTGCAGCTCTCCCAGAGCTAATTTATACTTCGATCTCCATGTAGGGTACTCTAAACTCCTTATTGCATAGCCTCTTAGTCTAAGTGATCCTCACTGCTTTACTCTTCCCTGCCTAAAGAAATGGGACCTCTAACATAGTTTTGTGAGTCAAAATTATATTATTTTGTGAGTAGGAAGTCTTATTTTTATAGACTTGATTAACAGAGAACTTGATTTATGGAACTTTCTAGTTTCAACATTTTCCACCCATCAATCTATCCATGCATTCATCCATCCATCCACCCAGCCAGCAAATATTAAGTGCCAGCTATATAAAAGACATTCTGCTAGGCACAAAAATACAGAAAAAAAGCACTTGGATTCCAGCTCTGCTACTTACCAGTTGTGTCACCTTAGGCAAATTCCTTGACTTCTCTTCCCTTCATTTTCCTTATCTGTAAAACAACAACAACAGTGTCCTAAGTCAGGGAGTTATTTTGAAGATTAATAATGAATACATGTACACTGCTTAGAGAATTCACAGATTTGTCTGTGAACAGTTTCAGTTCTATGTGCTGAGACCTGTCTAATCACCATGCTTCACAGGTCTTTCACCATCATGGCCTGATAAAGAAGTAGGGATGGAAGATGATATGAAGTCATCACAAACATTGCAAAAATAATTAAAAGATGAATTCATGATCATCTAGTTCTTGTTACAGACTCCATTTTTGATGGCCCTTAAAGGTCACAGAGGATACCATAGTTCATTTTTCTTTCTTTTAAAGATTTATTTATTTATTTGAAAGGCAATATTAGAGACAGAAGGAGAGAGAGAGATCTTCCATCCATGGGTTTGCTCCCCAAATGCTGCAATGGCTGGGGCTGGGCTAGGCAAAAGCTCGGAGCCAGGATCTTTATCTGAGTCTTTCACATGGGGAGCAGGTTTCCAAGTACTTGGACCATCTTTCGTTGCTTTCCCAGGTGCATTAACAAGGATCTGGATCCGAAGCAGACAGTCTGGGATGTGAACTGGCTTTTATATGTGATGCTGGTGTCACAGGTGCTGGATTAACCCCCTGTACCACAATGCTGACCTCTGTAGCTCTGAATTTTTTTAAAGGATTTATTTACTTATTTTTGAAAGGCATAGTTATAGGGAGGCAGAGGCAGAGAGAAAGAGAGCTCTCATCTGCCGGTTCACTCCCCAGTTGGCTGCAATAGCCAGAGCTGGGCAGATCTGAAGTCAGGAGCTTCTTCTGGGTCTCCCACATGGATGCAGGAGCCCAAGGACTTGGGCCTTCTTATATTGCTTTCCCAGGCCATAGCAGAGAGCAGGATTAGAAGTGGAGCAGCAAGGACTCAGTCAGCACCCATATGGGATGTGGGCACTGCAGGTAGCAGATTTATCTGCTATGGCACAGTGCTGGCCTCATAGTTCTGACTTTCAATAGAGTGAATATATTCTGTGTCAGAGCTAAAAATTTTATAGGCTTACCTGACCTTGAAAAATGCCTTGCATAACTGTTTACTAAAGGAGATATAGCAATAGACAACAAGTATATAAAAGGATGCTCAACATAATTGTCAGAGAAATGCAAATGAAGTCTAGAGTGAGATATCTCACAGTCCTGTTAGGAAGGCTGTTGTAAACACAGAGGAAGTTTTGGTCAGGATGTAGAAGTGTAAGGTGCTGCAGCTACAATGGAAAGCAGTATGGTATTTCCTCAGCAATTTAAAAATAGGACTATCATATCATCCTGCAATCTCACTTCTGAATATATAATCCAAAAGCATTGAAATAAGGATCACAAAAAGATACCTACACTCTCATGTTCACTGTGGTATAATCACCAATAGCCAAGACATATTTCTATCAATAGATGAATGGATCCAAAATGCATGATTTATGCATACAGTGGAATTATTCAACCTTATAAACAAGGGAAACATTGCCATTTGTGACAATGTAGATGAACATGAGGGACATTAAAGTGAAATAAGCCAGTCACAGAAGGATAAATACCAAATGACATGTCTTACATAACTTATAGTAGTCAAACTTACAGAAGCAGATAATATAATTGTCATTGTAAGGGGTTTGGAGATGGAGCAAATGGGTAATTGATACACAGTGGGGTTACATTTCATTTATTCCAGATGGATAAGTTCTAGAGATCTGCTGTACACCACAGTGTCTATAGTTAACAAAACTGTGTTGTGTACTTCAACATTTAAGAGAGTAGAACTCGTATTAAATATTATTGCCATAGAAACAATAACAGGACACGGCTGGCGCCGCGGTTCACTAGGCTAATCCTCCACCTTGCAGTGCCAGCACACCGGGTTCTAGTGCTGGTCGGGGCACCAGATTCTGTCCCAGTTCCCCCTCTTCCAGGCCAGCTTTCTGCTGTGGCCAGGGAGTGCATTGGAGGATGGCCCAAGTGCTTGGGCCCTGCACCCCATGGGAGACCAGGAGAAGCACCTGGCTCCTGCCATCAGATCAGCGTGGTGCGCCGGCCGCAGCGTGCTGGCCGCGGCGGCCATTGGAGGGTGAACCAAAGGCAAAAGGAAGACCTTTCTCTCTGTCTCTCTCTCTCACTGTCCACTCTGCCTGTCAAAAAAAAAAAAAAAACAGGACACAAGGAAACTTTGGGAAGTGTTGTATATGTATGTTGACTTGATTTCGGTGGTATCATTGTTCTTTGCATATGTTCAAATTCATCAAGTTGTATATCTTAAAACGTACTGGCCTTTGAATAATCATTATACTTCATTATGACTGTCAATTTTTCTTTTTTATAATTAGGGATCTTCCAAAAGACTTTTTGTTGCTTCTGGGACTTAGAATACACATGAGTTTCATATTATGCCTTTATGTGAGTAATCCTCATATTTATACCTCTTTATTTTATGTTTATGTAATTTTGCCACATAATAACATTTAACAGCAGTAAGTTAATATGTGGCATAGAAGTATTCAGTTTTAAAAGAATTAAAATGATTTGTTACTAATAAAGATGATCTTCATGATCCAAATATATATATTTTATATTTTCATATACTAGATAACATTTTATTTCTTAACTTATTAAAAAGACAGGTATGACAATATACTATAGAGAATAGAGATACAGAATACAGTTCCTTTTCTCAAGGAATTGATCATGTAATGGAAAAGATAGACCAGAAACCCAGTGTTTATTAAACACCACGATAATGAGAAGAGCTATAGGCAGGGCATTAAAGAAATACTGAGGAGGATTCCAGGGGATATGAACTCAACAGTTTTTGATGATCGATGTCTTTTTATTAAATGTTGTTTAAACATGGACGATATTGTGTAGGAAACTATGCGTTTGGAGCTTGCTTTATAAAATTAAGCAGCTAATAAAAACAGGTTCCTCATAGTATAAAAACTTACAAGAAAAAAGACTACATTGTCAGTTGGTTGGTATTTCTACTCTATATTAAATGAAACATGTATTTTTCCTGGATAACTGAGTTTCAGTTGTTTTCCTCTTTTGACACTATGTAGATAGGACCGGGTATTTTAGTTTATAATCTGAAGAGTTTGCAATGTTGTGTGCTTGGGAATCTCTTTGGAAAAGGGTGTGGAACAATAGGAAGGAAAAGACCCTTAGGATTGGAAAAGTCACCTTTTACTGTAGTTTTATGGGGAAATCAGACCTCTTAAGTCATGAACAGCCACCAAGTCATTATAAGAGGAAAAATATGATTTTCATTATACTACAAATCTGTGATTCTCAATGTTTCCTTTCTTGCCAGTTCCATTTGGTATGATTGTGAAACTCTATTAATACGCATTGTAAGCCCTTTCATTTCAGAACGTCATTTTGGTTTCCTAATAAATGTTTCATGTAGAACTATGTGATATGATTTGAGTTACTTTTTCTCCCCCCAGAGCAATCAGTTTTGAAATCCAAAAATATGTCACTATAGTTGAATTCCTTCAAGACTTTACTCTATAACATTTTGGACTTTAACATATTGTATATAGGAAACCAATTCTCTTCATTTAAAGATTTGTTTGTGAAGTCCATAATATGGCACTGGGTTAGAACATTAGGAAAGGATGAGACATACTCACTGACTTCAAGCAGTTTTCCATCAATTACAGACGAAGCAATTGAATGCAAATCATTTAATGTAGGAAATATTTGACAAAGGCCATGTTTTGCTCATTCATTAAAAATATATTATGCATTTACTATTTTCTGAGCACTATGTGAGATTCTTGGGCTACAGCTATGATGAAGGCAGGAATCTCATAGCGCATTCATTTGGTGGAGATGACAGATGTTTACCAAGAAAGAAATGCAAGCACCAAAGATAGAATATCCTGCATCTGGGCAGTCATTTTGTTCAGTGGTTAAGACTCTGCTTGGGATGCCCATATCCCATATTGAATTATTTTAGGCTTCTGGATTCAGCCTGGCCCCGTCCCAGGTGTTGTGGGCATTTGGGGAAGTGAACCAGTGGATCTTCCTCTCGATTTGAAAGGCAAATACATAAATCAAATGAACATTTAAAAATGTGTCTGGATTTGGGTCCTAGCTCCACTTCTGATTCCAATTCCCTGCTAATATGGACCCTGGGAGGGAGCAGGTGATGACTCAAGTACTTAGGTCCCTGCTTCTTATGTAGAACATTTGCACTGAGTTCCAGGTTTCTTTGGCTGGGTCCAGCCTCAGCTGGTGTGGCCATCTGGGGTGTGAATGAGCAGACAGATGGAAAATCTTTTTCTTTCTCTGCTTCTTCTCTGACTTTCAAATGAAATAAATAAAAACTTTTAGAAAATGAGAAATTGCCTCAAGGTGCTGATGGCCTAGTGAAGATGGGCCAGAAAATAAACAACAATGAAGTGTTGTGAAACACTCAATAGTGGGCGTAGGCAGAACATTAAAAAAGGATATCATCCTATTTTCCAATCATAGACTTGTTTCTTCTGTTTTATTATAGGCTGCATAAGTATGGGTAATTTTTAGTCCCAAGGCTAGTGGCTGACTTACAACATATTGATTGTAATAGAGTGAAATGACAAAGTAGAGGCAGAAATCATTGATTCTCTTCATTTTTTTCAGGCTTGGCTTTTTTTTTAAGATTTATTTACTTATTCAATAGTCAGATTTACAGAGAGAGAGGAGAGGTAGAGAGAATGAGAGAGAGGTATTCCATCCTATGGTTCACTCCCCAATTGGCCTCAACGGCCGGAGCTGCGCCGATCCAAAGCCAGGAGCCAGGAGTTTCTTCCAGGTCTCCCATGTGGATGCAGGGGCCCATGGACTTAGACCATCTTCTACTGCTTTCCCAGGCCGTTGTAGAGAGCTGGATTGGAAGTGGAGCAGCTGGGTCTTGAACCAGTACCCATATTGGATGCTGGCGCTTCAGACCAGGGCGTTAACCCAGTGCGCCACAGTGCTAGCCCCCAGACATGGCTTCATGGGAGATACCATTTGAGGTGAGTTCTTCAAGAGAAACTGATATTCAGGAGAGGTGGATTCCAGACTGAGAAACCAGCATGAGCTAACTCAGAAAGTCAGGAAAGTGTAAGAACTCAGACTGTACAACTAAGGTGTGTTAAGGAAAAGCATTTTCTGAATGCTTTTTTAAGTCTTTATAGGCCTTGTATGCCTTTATAAGAAACGTAGGATTCTGTCCCGGTTGCCTCTCTTCCAGGCCAGCTCTCTACTGTGGCCAGGGAGTGCATTGGAGGATGGTCCAAGTCCTTGGGCCCTGCACCCCATGAGAGACCAGGATAAGCACCTGGCTCCTGCCATTGGATCAGTGTGGTGCGCCGGCCGCAGCGCGCCAGCCGTGGCAGCCATTGGAGGGTGAACCAATGGCAAAAGGAAGACCTTACTCTCTGTCTCTCTCTCACTGTCCACTATGCCTGTCAAAAAAAATTTAAAAATTAAAAAAAGAAACGTAGGTTTTATTCTGAAAGTGAACTTCCACATGAAAAGTCAATAAAGGAAAGCAGTAAGATGTCTTCTGCATACAAAGAGGTGTGAAATATCCAGAAACATGTGAAAAACACAAGGTAGAGGGAAAATAGGTCAAAGTCTATCTCTAAGAGCTCCAAAAATTTTCTTAAAATTATGTGTTATGTTAATCAATTGAGTCTCTAGCTTTTTGTTCAAAAATCCAATATCATATAATTGATTAAGTGCTATTGGTTCAACAGAGAGAAAAACTTTAAATAATGTGCAATTATTTTGTTGGAAGGAAGGCAGAAAGTTTGTTGGGAAAAGGGAAATTATAAGATGTTGAGTGCAAAAAATTTAAAATCCATACATAGATTTTTTTCATAATATGCATCCCTGTTTTCTTTTTGGAGATCCCTTATATGCTGCATGGATTTGAAATTTCTTTGCACCAAAATAAACTTATCCTGAATTCAATTTTCTATAAATTTTTCAAAGTATTCATATACATTCACAACTCACAGTAATGTAAGCAGTGCAAGTTACTGCTGAAATAAATGACACACAATGTACACAGAAAGTGGTATAACTCTGAGTAGAGTCATTTAGTAAGGATCTGAAGACAGGCAATCTGAATCTGGAACCTGTGGTCCATGAAATGTTTTGGGTATAGTCATAGTTCTTTGCAGCTTAACTTAGGTGGTGTATCCTGGAAACAGATTCTAGGGTATAAACTCAATGCAGAAGATTTGTATGGTAATATATGAGAGAAAGAGAAATTTACCTGTGATGCAGGTACTGATGTCTTGATAAGTTTTGCAGCTAGGAAGACCCTTCGGAGGTAGGTTGAGTTGAGGGACTTGAGCCAGACCTTTAACCATTGAATTAGTTAGCCCTTGGCACTGGGAAACCCTAAGAAAAGATACAACCATGGGAAAGGCAGTTTCCTGCAGTTAGGGACACAGCCTAGTGATGGACACATCTGGGAGCTGTCAGAAAGGTTTAACTCTAGATGAGGCCAAGATGGTAGGTGGAAGGAAACTCAACTCCATATTGAAGAATTTCCTTCTAGTTATTGCTTTATAGGCTAGAGAAAGCCATAAGATATTTTTTTGTGATGAGATGACATGTCAATTGTAGCTTCAGAAAGTTATTTCTGGTAACAGTATAATGGGTGATTTGGTGAGGTGACAGATGCTAAGTGACAACAGTGTGGGGACTATTGTAATAGTTATAGCCTATTTCAAAATACTTAATGCCCCATTGAAATCTGCATGAGGTTCCCTAAATTTATCCAGTCAGAACAATCCTTATCTCTATCATTTCCCCCTAACTCTAGCTATATCTTTAATTTAGCCCGAATCACAACTTGATTCATGTCATCAGCAAATGGTTCTCTGTGCTCCCTGTGGGGTATGAACCCTCTGAGGCAGTAGCAATATGCTTTTGTCTTAGCATAGGACCAGATTTGAGCCATGAATGGAAGGAGTATTTGGTAAAATTAGTTTGAATTCTACAATCCCAAGAAGTGAGGAATTTTTAAATTTGGATCAATAGTTGTGGGCTTGAAGACTGAAAAGAATGGCATTGATGAAAGAGATATTGAAGACAGACATGTGAAGAATAGCTTTTGTGACTACAGTAAAACTTCTATAGAACAAAATTCCTAGTGCATCAAATATAGTGAAACACACTACTTGAGCCAATTTATATTAGCATATTTGTTTGGTACAGTTTCCTTTGCCATTTCTTTGAACACTTTCCCTGTTGACATAAGTTTCTCAGTTTGTTTCTCCAATTTACACATCAAAGAGGAAACACAATTTGCAAGTTATTTCTACCCTTCAAACTAATGTTGCTTTTTAACATGCCTGCCTGAGGCTTTAAAATTCAGGTAATATTCTGCCTTAGTGAAACACTGATTTTGTAAGATGGCTTTCTGCTCATATTCAAAATGATTGCCCCAAATTCCTTTGCCAACTCTGTCAAGGTTGTACGAACCTGGAAGACTGTCAAGAGTTCCAGAATGTTAAGAGTGAAAGTATTTTCCTGTCTCAGCACATGATTTAGTCAAGAGAAGACATGGCATATGAAAGTCTAAATATCTTGGAAACGTAAGAAAGCTTTTGATTCAAATGGGTAGTTTTCCAAGACTGAGAGGGAGATTTTATCTGTGAAAAAAGGCATTATAACATAGTGGCAGAAGCATGGGATTGGGTATCAGACATGTATACTGATCTGTTGTTCCATGGGCAATTTAATGTCCTTATGTTGTATTTTTCTCTTCATGAAGGAAGTTGAAATAGTGTTAATTCCTGCTGTAATCAGCTCACAGGGAAGATTATAAGGATACAATCACATGAACATGGTTTCTTCATTGTAAAATGCTATGTATCTCTTAATTGTGCAATAAGTTCACAAAAATTTGCTTAAAAGCGTAAAGCAACCCATAATTAGAGAAATAGACTTAAATACAAGAATACACTGTGTTTGTTCTCTGGTTAGTTATAATGAGAGCAAAAATGTCATAACTGCTTTACCCTCTAACTATGCTAAGAATAATCTCATTTAGAAAGATCTCTGCGAGTGAGATCCCAGGGGAAAGAACGGGGCCACCAGAGAAGGAGGTACCTTTCTCTGAAGGGAGGAGAGAACCTCCACTTTGATTATGACCCTGTCAGAATAAGATTGAAGTCGGCGAACCCTAAAGGCTTCCATAGCCTCGGCAACTCATGACTAGAGCCTAGGGTGATTACTGACGCCATAAACAACAAGAGTATCAAATTGTTGAATCAACAATAGGAGTCACTGTACTTATGTCTCATGTGAGATCTGTCCTTAATGTGTTGTCCAATGTGAAGTAATGCTATAACTAGTACTGAAACAGTATTTTACACTTTGTGTTTCTGTGTGGGTGCAAACTGATGAAATCTTTACTTTGTATATACTGAATCATCTTCTGTTTATAAAGATAATTGAAAATGAAAAAAAAAAACCCTTGGTGTTAAATTGGAAATTGCATAGAAAATTAATCAATTTTTTAAAAAAAATCATGTAGGATCTCTGTCCTTAATGTGCTGTACATTGTGAATTAATGCTATAACTAGTACTCCAACAGTATTTTTCACTTTGTGTTGCTATGTGAGGGCAAACTTTTGAAATCTTTACTTAATATATACTAAACTGATCTTCTGTATATAAAAAGAATTGAAAATGAATCTTGATGTGAATGGAAACGAAGAGGGAGTGGGAAAGGGGAGGGTTGCGGGTGGGAGGGAAGTTATGGGGGAGGGAGCCATTGTAATCCATAAGCTGTACTTTGGAAATTTATATTCATTAAGCAAAAGTTTAAAAAAAAGAGAATAATCTCATTTAATGCTTCTACAAAGCCCATAATGAAGGTAAAATATTTTTTTCCTTTTTATAGATGAGGGAACTGCAATATATGCAGAGAAATAAAATTATCTTCAAATATAATTTAAGTGGCAGATATAGCTATTTGACTTTGGAATCTAAACTGCTACTATTTTCCAATTACTGCATTATTGCATAAAGAACTAGAGAGTGGTGGAGTGGTTACTTGTGAACACGTGTTGGATTATGTCTGTGTATTTACGTATAGAAATATAAATAAATGTTTATAACAAGGAAATATGCTAATCAGAAAGGTGTGCTGCCACAGACAGAAGTGTATATAAGTAAAGATAATAAACATACAGCATAATTTTCTCTTATTTGGAGTAGTGAATTTTGAAAATCATCTGCTATGTGTGAAGCACCATGCTTCATGTTCTAAAGCAGTGCTGTCTCATAGAAATGTACTGTGAGTCTTATGTGTAAGGTAAATTTTTTGGTAGTCACATTAAAAGAGTAAAAATAAGCAGGTGAAATTAATAATACTAGATAAATGGGTTCTTCTAAGAGTTCATAGAAAACACATATTTTGAAAAATGTATATGGATTTCAAAATTTTTAACTAAAATCAACTTTTAACTCCATTTTGCATGAACTTCTAAAGTTTCTGGGGCTGGTGCTATGGTGTAGTGAGTAGGGCTGCTGCCTGCAGTGCTGGCATCCTATGTAGCTCCAGTTCCAGTCCTGACTGCTCTACTTCCAATCCAGCTCTCTGCTATGGCCTAGGAAGGTAGTAGAAGATGGTCCAAGTCCTTGGGCCCCTGCACCCACGTGGGAGACCTGGGAGAAGCTCCTGGATCCTGGCTTCACATTGGCACAGCTCCGGCCATTGATGCTATCTGGAGAGTGAAGGAGCAGATGGAAGACGTCTCTCTTTCTCTCTCTCTGCCTCTGCCTCTCTGTAATTCTGCCTCTCTGTAAATCTGCCTCTCTGTAACTCTGCCTTTCAAATAAAATAAATAAATCTTAAAAAAAGTTTCCTTGTTTATTAGATGCTTTAACTCTCTATCTACTTTGCAGGCACAAGGAAAAAAAATCAAAGAAAATTTATTTGCCATCCTATTTTACAAAAGCCAGGCCCAATCCTCAGTTTTAAAAGGTTTTCTTTGAAGATGTGTGTGTACGCATATATTTATTTGAAAGGTAATGTGAAAGAGTGAAGGAGATTCAGAGAGACCCGTCACCCACAGCTTTACTCTACAACTGTCTGCAACAGCTGGGCCTGGGCCAGACCAAAGTCAGGAGCCTGAACTCCATCCGGGTCTCTGTGTGGGAGACAGGGACCCAAGGACTTGGGCCATCATCTGTTGCCTCCCCAGGTGCAGTAGCAAGAAATTGAATTAGAAATAGAGTGGCTGGGATTTAAACTAGCATTTTTACAAGGAATATGGACCTTCCAAATCTTATCTCTGGTTAAACTGAGCTTGAAGTAAGTGAAAAATCCAGTTAGTTCACAGTGAATATCTTGTGACTATGACATGTAGTAGCAAAACAACTCATTACCACCTGTGGTTACCATTATGGAGGTGTCCGTTAAAGGTAAATCTTTGAGGTATCACTTTGATATAACAGTAGCACAGATTTAAGAACATATGATTTGAAGGCTGCATGGCAAAATGTTTGCTTCTAATGGAAATGCATAAAGATAGAGATGGAACAGGCTAAAGTTCAAGATTTTTGGCTCAAGATCTGAACTAAAAGTTATTTCTATTTTTGTGCTAAAACAATTTATTTTCATTTGTAGCTGCAGTGTTGACGATCAAATGCAAAATGTGAAAATGCAGACTGTAAAATAAATTCATTTGAGTTCACAGAAACTCTAGGTCTATCATATGAAAGTAGTTTTTGAATAAGAAGCAATAGAAAATCATGAGAAATGAATACTGGATGAAATCAGAAGATATGTATAAAGATCTTAATGCTCTTAGGGCCGTAACTCTCCCTGGCCTCCCTTGCGACTTTTAACTATCCACATTTTGTGTTGAATAAACCTGTTTTATCCTTGATTTGTAGATAAGAAGTCTCTTGTTCTTGGAGAAAATTTCCTTGCAAGGGAAGCCAGTTCTTCTGAAGACCTGACTGAACCCTGATGTTTGCAAACACTACTAGAATTGTGGAATAGAATATAAATAAAGGCCAGATCCAAACTTAAACTATGAAGAGAAGATTTTATCCCAAAGAAATGGAAAGAATTGGACAGTTTTTTTTTTTTAAACAAAAATTAAGGAAAGGCATGGTGGAATATATTCTGAGGATATCTGCAAGAAAGAAAGAACATTATATCAGATTGAAGTTAACAATCAATTAAATCAGAGTGTTTTTGTGGCTGAATGGCTAAAACCTGGATTGAAATACAGCCGATGATAAATAAAATTGAGATGGCAAAGATTCCTTGGCAAATGTGTAGGAAAGATAAAAATGGCTGGAATAAATTGATCATTTGTATCTACTCACTTATCCACACTTGTTAAGAGGATTTAGAAGATACTCTCTTCACCAAGGACTTGATAAACACATTGGTTACAGAGGTGTAAAGTTTTCTGAAAAATCCTTTAGTATTTTAAATGTTGGAGTGAGACTTTGCAGTTGGAATGAGCTCCCTGACATCAATGGAGAGGGAAGATCTTAAGGTATCAAAAGCCATATAGGGGTATTTAAAACCCAGAGGAAAGGTCAGTGTGGCTACCATGATAGGCAATCAGAAAGCCCAGCTCTCAGAGATCATTAGTGATAGCCGAAGAGTACACAGGACAGCAAGCGGGGGGCAACTTAATCTTGGGATATCTATGCTCTGGTAGATCAAGGGAATAAAATTCTGAGATCTAAATCAGTTCATAGAATTGAGGCTCCTAGACTGAATGAATGCTTAAGGAAGGGTGATCTAGAACCATGTCAAGTACATACAGTGAATCTGCATCTCAGCCTACCTCAAACATATCTGCAGTCATTGACCAAATAATTATTTACTAGATATCAGGAACAGATGCAAAATTTTTTGTAGTCTATTGTTCTCTGGCTCCAACCTAACAATTATACCAGGGCATCCAGAGGACAACTGTACTCCACTAATAGGATCACTGATACTTCAGCTACATTCTGTGGTTGTTTCTTTGAGTTGCGGATTGCATGAAACTGTAAATACGGGAACACTGAGAAGGGTGCAGTCTGAAGTGCTTGATCTTATCCATAAAGGGTGAGTAGAACTTCTGCTGTACTATGGAATCTGGGAAAGTGTGGGTGAAAGGCAAATGATCCTTAGGGCCCCTCGTATCTCCATGTCTTTAGTAAAAGTAGTAAAAGTTTTTTTTTTTTTTTTGACAGGAAGAGTGGACAGCGAGAGAGAGAGAGACAGAGAAAGGTCTTCCTTCTGTTAGTTCACCTCCCAAATGGCCGCTGCGGCCGGTGCACCACGCTGATCTGAAGCCAGGAGCCAGGTGCTTCTCCTGGTCTCCCATGCGGGTGCAGGGACCAAGCACTTGGGCCGCCTTCTGCTGCATTTCCCCAGGTGCATTAGCAGGGAACTGAATCAGAAGTGGAGCTGTGGGGCTGGCACTGTGGTGCAGTATGTTAATCCTCTGCCTGTGGTGCTGGCATCCATATGCGTGTCGGTTCTAGTCCCAGCTGCTCCACCTCTGATCCAGCTCTCTGTTATGGCCTGGGAAAGTGGTAGAAGATAATGCAAGTGCTTGAGCCCCTGCACCTACATGGGAGACCCTGAAGAAGCCCCTGGCTCCTGGCTTTGGATGAGCTCAGCTCTGGCTATTATAGCCATCTGGGGAGAGTGCCAGTGGATGGAAGACATTTCTCTCTGTCTCTCCATCTCTCCCTCTCATTGTCCGTAATTCTCCCTCTCAAATAAATTTTTTAAAATCTTAAAAAAAAAAGAAGTGGAGCAGCTGGGACTCAAACCACAACCCTTACGGGATGCCTATGTTGCGGGTTGCAGCTTTACCCGGTGCACCACAATGCCTGCCCCAGTGGAAGCTATTTTTGAGGAAAAGCTAATAGGAAAGAGGGAACATATAGGTAATAGCAAACCATATTTTTCTATTAATTAATTAAATATTGTATCTTTTTGAGGGAATCCTCTATGTATGAGACTTAGTGAAAGCGGAGCTCCTGTTCCCACTGAGAAAGCCTTCTGGAGACAAATATTTTCTTTCTTTAATTCTTGGCAATGAGACATTGGCACGTGATCAATGCTTGGTTTCTCCCCAGGGGATAATGCATCCTGAGGAAGTGACCCAGGGACATACAATAGTTTTATGTCTCTTACCTCATTGAAGTCCTTTCTGTGCCAAGGACACATGGAGTATTTCCAGCCACTATCTACAGAGACTGAAACTCTGGTCTCTTGGGAGGTGTGGGGAAGGGTGATCGTTATCTGGCCACAAGTAGTCAGATGATTTCTTCTCCACATAGACTTCCATTCCTGGTATTCTGAGCCCAGTGTCTCATAAACTCTGGGGCCTACAAGTGTCTTGGGGTTCCTTCAAGGTCAATCAATTTGATTGTGTGGGTCATCTCAAAGTGCAGCTAACTGCATTTATACCTCTCCCACTTAGCCAAATTGGTAATGACACCTGTATATTTCATCTTCCCAAACTTGGTTGAAATGTTTCATCCACTGAGCTCTTCTATATGTTTTTTTTTTTTACTTTATACAATTTTTTATTTTTTAATGCCATTCTGGAAGAACTTCCGGAGGCAAAATAGATAAATATATCTTGTCCATATGTCAATGTTTCCTTTGGTGATCCTTACAAATCATCCTCTTTCAATGCTGAGAATAGGCACAGCAGGAAGACAAGGTTGTTAACATCTCTCCAGGTATGATGTGAATAATAGCACTGTACTTTTAAGAACTGGGCTGCATCATTTCTTACACAGTTGCACTGCCAATGATAGTATGGAAGCTCCCTTTCCACCCCTTTTCCTTTTTTCAGTAGGAGATGTTAGGATGGTTAGGGACAATTTTGCATCAGTTTGATTACTGTTCATGTCTGTCTAAATTTTGCTTTCTAATTTAGACAATAAGACAAGAAAAGTCAGCACATGGATGTGCCAAAAGTTTCATAGGAAAAATTATTTAAATGGGTTCGTTCTATGTTTAACATACTCAGTCAAAATACTTTTGCAGAATTGTTTTCCTATTTACAGTAAGAGAACCTAATGTTCTTTCATTTGGCTCAAGTTGGAAGTATATGTGCTAACCCCTTCTATCCTTGCTCTTATTTCCTATCTAAAAAGCAATGAACTTAAAAAATACACTGAATCTGAAATTCAGATATTTTCATGCTAAGATTAGGACTTAAGATTGTTTCCAAATATCACTATTCTGATTGAATTTATGACCTTTTGGTACCATGGACTGTTTTCCTTTTGACAGCTTTGCCCTAGACTCTGATCTCTCTATAGTTGGCCTATGAGATTTGAAAGAGAAAAAGCTTTAGTAAAACACAGAGACAGTGCCTGTAGTCAAGGGATACGACCTCAGGCAGAAAAGAAGAGGGGAAAAAAGGACTACGTCAGTTTCTGCTTCCAAGAAAAGCTGGTTGCTGTTTTGATAACAGTAATGTCCCTTTAGTTCAAAGTTACCAGCTATCAAAACAAGTTGCAGTACATAGCAGACTAACTCCTTTCCATTACAGAGAAGCAGATCCTAGGGTAATTGAGTCCAAATAAAAATATATTTACAGAGAAAACTAGGCACATGAAAAGCAAGCAGAATCAGTTTTTTAAATGTTCAGGCCAAAGGAACATTCATATCCCTACTGTTTATATTCCTAGGACTGAGAAATGCTTAGAAAAAATGTATCAGAAGAAATAAAATTCTGAAGATGACATACCAAAGAGAGGATAATATAAAGGAATCTTCTATCAATGGAAAACACGGAACTGCTGCATCCCATGTGTTCATTGTTCAGCAAAGCAGCTCTGCTCCACACTCAGTATGAGGTTTGAGTAGGAAGTATTATTGTCTGGCATCAGAGCCAGGGCAGGATCCAGCTTGAACCTCCAAGTCATTTCACAGGGAAATGTGAAATCGCTGAACAATGTGGGTGGGCAGTGGACCCGACCCGACTCTCATTTATTGTATAAACATAGACTTGGGCAGTTGTACTCCTGAAAGCCTTAGCAGTGGCATTGCCAAGGTATAGCACTTGGGTGAGAGGGGATTTGATCCTATCATAAATCTCCATGAGCAGCCCCCTCCTGGGTATCCCTCATAAACCTACAATCTAAGCAATCTAAGTAAAATCAACTGTACTTGCTTTGCAATGTAGCTTCAAGACAAACCAATTATCCTCCACTTCCAAAATCCTTCCACCACTAAGTCCTTTCCATAGAGAAATTCAGGAGCTGCCACCCCACTACATATTAGTCCAAATGCTAGGATTATGTGCGATGTTGATTCTTGCTGAAACCAGAGCATGAGGGGCCTCTTTGCTCCCCAGTCCTCTTGTATCATTGTTTCACTTGCTGGCAGCTGGAGAAGGTAAAGAAAGCCATATTGCTGTGCAGTATAAAAGATGACTTCTTAAAGATGTGCAGACAGCAAAACCCATGCTAAAGCAATTGTAAAAACAAGACAAAGCTGAAAACAATTAGCAATCTATTTATACATGTAAAAACTGCAAAATGATTTTTTTCTTTAGTGTATGGATTGGACATCTCTCAAATTTTTCTTCACAAACCTCTTGGCAAGGAGGGATGTATTCTGGTCTAGGCAGGAAGAAAATCATACTAGGAGGGCTCACGAGTATGTGAAGTAGATGTACATGGGTGAGGCATGCCCATCTTAAGTCAAATGCCCATTTCCAAAACGTATTAGGTAGAGAATAACAGAAAGAGATTCATACCACTTTTTCATTACATTGCATGGTTGCATTTTCTAATTATGGTATTTGTCACTGCAAACAGTGAAAAGGAAATGTTCATAAAATAAATACACTCTAAGTGTGAATTTCTGGTATGTATTTGAATCAGAACATGTGAGCTGAAATACCCTTCTGTATAGATATTTGCCATCACTTGAAAAAAATATATGAAAGATACTCTTTTGGGTGCTACGTATGAATAGATCCATAGTATTTAAGACTGGAAAGAATCTTAAAATTTAAGAACCATATCTTCTCTGGAGAGACTTTAAGTATTCAGAACACATATGGACACAGTGATAGTCACTGTTATAAATAAGACATCTCAGATAAAAATAGAATATGTTTAAGGAATTATGATAGTACTGATATGGTAGAGCTTGAAAGTTACAAAGATGCCAGATGCTCAGTTGGAGTAGATGATCAGAACTGGTTTTCTTATTTATTATTTATTTCTCTCAAAATATACTTATTTTCTCTATGGGGCCGGCGCTGTGGCTCAACGGGTTAACGCCCTGGCCTGAAGTGCTGGCATCCCATATGAGCACCAGTTTTAGTCCCGGCTGCTCCTCTTCTGTTCCAGCTCTCTGCTATGGCTTGGGATAGCAGTGGAAGGTGGCCCAAGTCCCTGGGCCCCTGTACCCACGTGGGAGACCTAGAGGAAGCTCCCAGCTCCTGGCTTCTGATCAGCACGGCTCCGGCCATTGTAACCATCTGGGGAGTGAACCAGCAGATGGAAGACCTCTTTCTCTGTCTCTACCTCTCTCTGTAACCCTGCCTGTCAAATAAATAAAATAAAAATTAAATATATATATGTGTGTATATTTATATTTATATATGTATATAAATATATACTTTCTCTATCAACAACATTGTGGCCAATTTCATAGTTTCCCACCCTCATAGTATGAAACTCTCTGGAGTATTTGGGTTTCCATTTTTTTCAACTGCAACTTGGGCTATTGGCATACATTTTCATAAACTGTCATTTAACTGGGAAAAAATTCCTGGTTGGATGTACCTGGAGTGTTTTTATATATGAAGCATTATTTACTTATTAAGCCTTATATATAATTTCAGTATGAACTACTGAGTTCATATTACTGTTTACAGAAGATAGAGGTTGGTCTAAAAACACCAGGAATAGAATGGACTTTATTGGATGTATGAGATAATACTAATGGGAGCACATTGAGGTAATGATGTTAACTAAGTAGAGGAGTCCACATAGTCTTACAAAGAGTTGGGGGGTATCCAAGAGGTGCTCATGATCTTTTGATCATGGGAATTTTCATGTTGCAAATAGTGAAGAGACTTCTCTAGGAAGAATGTAAGATGAAAGAACTTTATTGAGGACTGAAATTGAAATGACCCCTCACCCCCAGCTAAAAACAGATAAAAGGGGGCTTAGGGAAGTTCTTCAGTAGACAGCCATTGGCTTTCTCAACTAATAAGACAGCTTACTCCAGGGGGTATGTTCCAACATAAATTTTATGAAGAGACCCCATGATCTGGCATCCTGCATTGGCATGAAATTGAACCCACTCACAGGATCTTAACCTTCTCTGCCAAGAGAGTCATCATCTGAATGGGAAAACCTTTGCAAAATTTTCCCTTAATCTTACAAGAATGACTAATTTTAGATGTATCACAAGGAAGTGTTTTGTTCCAAACACAGTTCCTAGAAATATTGGGGCATTCCAGTCCAACAGATGAAAACTTTCCTCACAAGAACCAAACCAGCATGCTCTGGCAGCTTGTCAACAAATCCAAATTGCCTAGTTTCAAGAAGATTGGAAGGTGGGGATCAAAAACAATGGACGATTCCCAGATTGCCGTGTGGATTATCTTGATTGTAGAATATTTACAGCAAAATTTCAATCCCAATAGTTCTCTTCCTCACCACTCCTGGACTCCTTCTTTCTCCTTTCTCGCTGCTCTCACTTGTTAAATAAAAGCACATTTCATCATTAGACTAAACAAACCCTAGTTGAATATTTAAATCTATCATATAATTGTGACAATGTAAAATGCAACTTATGGGTTTTACAGTTTATATATAGTTTACAGTGTGTAGCAAATTTTAAAAATTTAAAATAAAATTAAAAACTTTTAATTTAAAAATGTATGTTTTATTGGGAAGGGAGTTGAACTGAAGATAGAAGCCTAGGACTAGTTATAGCTTTCCCAATGACTGATGCAGATCAGTAACTTCAACTTTCCCTTTATTCATCTGTATAATGAGTTAATTTGACCTTGCTATCTATAAGCTCTTTTCCAGAACTAAATTTTTTTGATTCTTATTATATGAGAAATAACCAGAATATGTCAGAAATCACCAGAATATAAAGTGGTATTCACTATGTGCTGAATGAGTATTATCAGATAAGTGTAATGAGGTCATTTCTTGCCACAATGCTGAAATACATTCATGGAGGTGATCTGAGGTAGAACTTGAAAAATGACCAGGATTTAATGTGTGAGTTTCAGAGCACTCAAGCCCCTGGGGAGTGGTGCAAGTTAATGTACAGAGGAAGGAAGGCTCAGCTCATGGCATGATGAGACACCACGAAGTAGACCGAAGAGCATGAAGGAATTCTTTTAGGAGAAGAGGGCATGATATTTGAAGATCAAATTATGAAGCCTTTGGTGCTTGGATTTATGAGGGTACTTCAAAAAGTTCATGGAAAATGGAATTTTCCATAAGCTTATTTTGGCATAAAAATTGACATCCATGTGTAGATTCTTCATAATATAAATTTTCCACAAATTTTTGAAGTGCCCCCATATAAAATTTATCTTAAAAAATAGATACAACCTAACAAGTTGGGAGGGTGGGGGATTTACATGGGACAAAAAAAGTTTTTGTAAAAGAGGAAAGTGTTTATCCTTTACTGTTACATATTAGCTTCTATTTTATTCCAAAAGCATGAACAATTAATAGTTGATTATTTTTTATCCCATATCAGGACAATGCATTGAGGAGGATCTTGGGACTTCTTAGACTTCTACCTTAAATCAAATGTCCCCATGTTGTTGTTTAATTTAATTTATCTGATTAATTAGAAGTCCACCAGGGGATTTGTCCTGTGTCATATGCTACTTAAAAGTTATTTATTCCTCGAGTAGTTCACATGTGCTCATGGCCCTCCACTGGGTTCTTGGAATGACAGATAAATCCATCACATTCTGGAGCTACTCTCTATTTACTTCTTTGGCTGAGCATGTTTTTCTGATCTTGTATTTTGTATGAGTTTTGCATATTTTCTTGGCAATGATGAAGAAAAGAGCTTTCAGGACACATCCACATAGTTTAATAGTTATTAGAACTTCTTATTTGCCTCAGGGAATAATTTGTAGCTAACCCCATTCCCTATCACTTGTGTTAGCAAATAAATCCTCCATGTTCATAGAATAAATTCCAAATATGTCAATTTAAATAGTGATTTGTTAATTTAAACCATTTTATTTGCATTATTCTCTCTAGAATACGCAGATTCTGAATTTTGAAAAACTCTCTGACTTTTGTTGGGCAAATGATGAGGGAGTGAGCAGGCATTGTAGAGTAAATACAGGAGACTCTCAGTCAGGTTCAGGGATGCTCAATGAAGAAGATGAAGATGGATCTATTTATTTCTATTTTATTTGAAAGACTCACTATTCCCTCAGATAATTTAAAAATAGTCTTTTTGTGATTTCATTTCTATTGTGAGCCTCTCCATGATTTTTACTTTGAATTGACTTCACTTGTATAAAATATGAAGTACCTTGGGACTGACATTCTGGCATAAGGGGTAAAGCTGCCATCTGCAGAGCTGGCATCCCATATGGGTGCCAGTTCGAGTCCTGGCTGCTCCACTTCTGATCCAGCTCTCTGCTATGGTCTGGGAAAGCAGTAGAAGATGGCCCAAGTCCTTGTGTCCCTGCACCCCATGGTAGACCCAGAAGAAGCTCCTGTCTCCTGGCTTTGGATCAGCGTAGCTCCAGCCTTTGCAGCCATCTCTCTCTCTCTCTCTCTCTCTCTCTCTCTGCCTCTCCTTCTCTCTCTGTGTAACTCTGACTTTCAATAAATAAATAAATAAGTCTTTAAAAATAAATATGAAGTACCTTGAAGATCCTGCAATGTGTTGCCATTGCTCCTAGGGACAGTCTGGGTGTCACACTTTTCAGAAGACCTTAAAAGGATTAAACTTTTTTAAATTCAGAGATCTGAACATTTTAAGGTATATGAAAGCATAGCAGAATTTAGTAGGCTGATTATCTTTGGCAGCGTGGTAGAAATTTTTTGCACTGCGAGTTCTTCAACTGCACAAGTACTCACAATTCCAGGCCTAGAACTCATTATGATTTTGGAGGTTTGTTTCTGTTTTAAAGGATACTTTGGAGTCTGTCTTCTTTTGTGGTCCACTCAAAATCCTGAGAGATAATTCAATATATCTTTATGAGCATTGCATTCGACCAGGTTTCCTTTACTGATTAGATTTGCTGACTGTAATTGATTATTAGAGAATTCTATAAGTCATGCTTGAAATTGCCAATAATACCTGACAACTTGATTTAGCAGGCTGAGAAAATGGCCATGTTGGGTGACTCCTCCAGTGGGAAACTCTGACACACTTCCTGACTCAAACTTCCCCATGTTGTCATGCTGCTCCTGGACTTCCTACTTACACCAGCACTATGCCTCATCACAGCCAGTAGCAGTCCCAATTTCTTAATATTTTTTCTTTCTCATACTAGTGCTCATCTGTCACCCTTGTGTACCATGTATGTTAATTATCTAAGTCCTCTGGAAAATTGAAATATGAATATACTTATATACTTTACCTCTTCTTGGAACTTTCGCAAGCCTACCAGTTAGGTTAGATTCCTTCTGTCATACGTGTTCATCAATTGCTGCACCTGCAAGTCACCTTCCCAAGTTATAATGAAGCATGCATGTCACTGCATGTGGGTTCTCCATCCCAAGGGAGCACAGCTGTAAGCATTTAAGGTGCAAACTCTGAAACCAGATCACATGAATTCAAGCCCACACCTATTACTAGGGAGGAGTTGGGGGGGGGGTAAGTTAATTATTCTGTGTGCTTTATTACTAAAACAGGGTCAGTGGTAGTACCTAACACAGAGGGTTACTGCGAGGATTAAATTAGTTAATGTACAGAAAGTATGTGGAAGAGTTTGCTGGAGTAAATGTTCAGTAGGTACTATTTTATAATGACTATCATAGAGTATGGAACTTCAACGGTGGTGATGGCTGACACCAAGCAAATAAAAACAAGCCTGGTTTCCAAATGCTCATTATTCTGGCTAAGGAAATTGAAAATTGGGAAGGAATGTATTTCTCAAATGTTTCATGAAAACATTTGGAATCTGTGGTGAATTTTACAATTTTTCAAGCAGTGTGGACATGATCATGGTTAGTTTTCACATCACTCTAAAGCAGGCCCGGGAACTATCAATACACCTCCTCAGCAGAGTAAGTGATTTGACCAAGGTCAAATGGCTTTGAGTTCCAGGTCATGGTTCAGAATTCAATTCCTCTGAAATATGGCCCAAGATTTTTGTATCACTCCCTGTCTGCTGCAAAAGGTTGGCCTCAGATTCAAAACTTAATTTTTCTACTTTTATTATTTTATAATTATATGAGTGTGCTTTGAAAAGTGTTTGGAAAATGAAATTACAGCCTCAGTTTATTTTGGTGCAAAATCTTTCAAAATCTGTGCAGACATGGGGGTCTTCAAAAAGTCATGAAAGATGCATATTCTGAAAAAAGTTATGCATATATTTCAAATTTTTTGTATAAAATACACTTATCCTTTAAATCAATTTTTCCACAAACTATTCAAAGACACCTTATATTCACTCTGGTTATGCATACTTTAAGAGTATGTATTGGGTGGGTAGTATTACTGGTTGATAAAATGTTCTGTATATCATTGATTTTATGTCCATATTTGAGTTACTAAGTTTTAGATTAGTAGGATATAGGGATGAACAAGGCCTAGCTGTTAATCTCAAGGAACTCATGTTAATTTGGGAATACAGATAGGAAATAAAGGAAAATATAATATGACACATGTGAATAATATAGGGACACATTACCATAAGAATGCATGTATTCAGCCAGTAACTTAGCTTGGAGTGGGGAGAGGGCAGTGTAAGGAAACACATCTGAGCTCAGTTCACACTGAGTTTAGTAGTTGGCCAATATTGATATTAAAGAACTCACATGAATTGAAACTTTATATGCCAGGAATTGTTCCTAAATCTTATGCATGCATTAATAAACAAGAAAGAAATGCAGCACTTTTAAGGTGTTGTAATAACTTTGAACATGGTAATTTTAAGATGGGTCTGTTCACTCTCTCCATCATGAGTGCCAGCACTGTCTCTTCGGAAAGACTGATGTAGCATCTCAACTGCCTGCCCTTTCCACTCTTATTCTAGTCCAAGCTATTTCCCGAAGTTTGGACAAAATTCACTGATTAAATGATAAAATGGATGAAACTCTCCTGTTCAAAACCCTCAATGAATTATGGCTTTATTTAGAGGCCCCAAATTTTCTGCATGAGCTATAAGAACTTGCAAAATATTGTCTATTCCCAAATGTCGTTGCTTTCTTTCCTTCCCTCCCCTCTTTCTCTCCATTTCTTTCCTTTCCTTCTATCTCTCATCTTCAATACCATTCTCTTACCTCCCAATGCTACCTTTCCAAGTCACTATATACAGCGCATAAAACACTGTTACACTGAAATGATAACATGTGATTCTTTAAAAAATGAAATAGTTTCATGGACAGATAGTATGGAAAATATAGGTTCAAATGAGACCACTGTAAATATTGCATTATTCTCCATTCTAACCTTATAACCAAACATTTTTAAGGTGATTCTTATGTGAACACCCTTTTAGGGCAAGCTTTGTGGAATGTCCATGCTAAAGAAGAGCCATAATAAGAAGATAATTGGATTCAGAAGGTCAGCAAGTTTAGAAGCTCCTACATCTTATATTCAGGAGAAATGATGTAGGGGATAGAGTCAGTGAAAGCTCATGAACTCTTAAGAATATAATCAATTTTACCTTCTGTATTCAATAACAAGGCATCTATCACATTTTCAAACTGAGTTCCAAGTACAGAAATTGAGTCACTCTTTCAAGTTAATTGATTCCAATAAGGATTTATTGAGAATCTACTAGGATGAACCCGTAATTGGAAAGTTTCCTTGGCAGAGAACAGCACCAGGATGAGAGAATTATAAAACTTTCTTTCATGTTTTCCAATCAGACAGGGTGGTACTATATTGATATGAACTTGGGTGGCCATTCATATGTTCCCATGAATCAGAAATTATATTTGCCAATTGTTAATCTGTTGCAAAATTAATAACAACACATGTGTGATGAGTACCACTTCATGGGTTTTATGTTTACAAAAGAGAAAAAGGGAATTATAAAATCAAAAGTTTATAAGACAAGCAAAAGTAAACAGATCTAGTCAATATATTAGCTCTATATTAAATGGTTCAAGAACTTGGAGAAAGAATTGCCAGAGAGCTGCTATGGTCTAATGCTAGTGGAGATTTGTTTTCTTTTTGTGTTTTGCTTTTCTCTCTTAAACTTTCTGTAGTTCTATGTGATGGAATTTTAGGATGTGAGGAGTGGGACAGTTATCCCAGAATAATTCCTCAACAATACAAAGCCTCTGTATAGGGGGTGTGTCTTTCCTTTTTCTATTATTTCTAATGCTACCAAACACATTCTCCTCAGAGATGAATAATAATTTAAATGAAATAAGTGACAAACAGTTTTGAAACAATATGTTCACCTATTCAAAGAAAGTCCTGTTCTTAGACTACTTCCATTACTATCAGAAGCCAGTACAACCTTGACCATAAGCATGGACAGACCCATGTTCACGAAAAAACCTATGATAGATGAATAAGGGGCTGCAGCTATTTAAAAGTCAGTCCTAGCACAAATCATAGGTGCTTTGCTTTTACTGGATCCTTTAACTAAATAAAAGAAGCTATAGATTAGATTGGCAAAAGACTCATAGAAAATTTGGTTGAGTTCATGGTGCCTGGCCTTACACGCAGGGGTTCGGAAGAAAGGCATCTTACAACTAATTGACCAAAAAAATATTTAAAATTAGGTTCTTATAAGGAAGAGACAAGTCTCTTTTTATCTTGCCACTCTGATGCAGGCTCAAAATGAGATCTTGTTGTTTGTGACTTGCAAACTGTCTACATTTTAGACATTCAGATGGTTAGTATGATCATCTGGTTTCTCTCCCACACGCAAACAGATTTTTAAAAAAAATTCATAGAAAGAAGGCCCAAACTTATTTGTGTTTACTCAAACTATTATTTTATAAATGGAGGGTGTAACTGGTCCCAAGCAAAGATAGCTCTTGCCAGGAACAAACAGAACCCCATAAAAGCAATTTGCAAAAAAGTAATGTGTTGGGCTTGGGAGATGGTCTTTGCACTTGCCAAACAAATTAGTAGGGAGGGTTATAAATAAGTCACTTAGGCTTTGTGCCTTTTCTGTGAAATAACCTTCTCCATTTCTTCCACTAAGGTTCTGTGGAGTTCGAATTAGGAAATGCATGTAAAAGTTGCTTGTGAAATCTAAAGAATTTTAAAATGTCGGTATCTCAGGCAGAGTTTCTCCAGAAACAGACCTGGAAAAAGAAAACAAATGCAAATAGTCTTTAAAAGACAAAATGTCAGAAAGTTCTGGCCAAAGAATGGGTAAGTGAGACCAACACAGAGTAGATTAGCAAGTAGGTTACTGATATGGCCAACTGGGGCCCACTCTTATTAATGCACAACTCACTTCAGATATGTGCCCACTGAACAGTAAGGAAGCTGGTGTAACCTTCTTTCCCACTCATGAAGAGCCGAGGCTACACCTAAAGGTGTCAATGCTCCAACACTTTTGGCTAAGCTACACAGTAGAGAAATTCCTTAGTTACAGAAAAAAAGGGTGCATGCAGTGGGAAGTTAAAATGATGCTAGGAAGGTGAGAACTGGGGTTGTGTGGGAAGGTGAATATGTGTCCCTAGCACATCCCTAGCAGCTGTGACAATTGGTTAACATTATGACACAGGAGATACATTGAAAACATGCTTTACATCCATATCTACAGCTGGACTCTTTATGGTATGTCATACAATAGTAAAAAATGATTCCACAGGGCTGATGTTGTGACTATTGTGACACAGTAAATTAAGCTGCTGCCTGTGACGTCGGCGTCCCAAACTAGACCACCATGCTGCATTGCTTCCCATCCAGCTCCCTGGTAATGCAATTTGGAAAGCACAGCAGGATGGCCCAAGTACTTGGGCCCCTGACACCCAAGTATGAGACTCAGAGTTCCGGGCTCTTGGCTTTGGGCTTGGTTTGAACCAGTTGACTGAAGATCTCTATCTCTCCCTGTCTCTTTGTCACTCTATCTTTCAAACAAAGAAAATCTTAAAAAAAAATTGAACCATGTTTTATGTTAATTTATATCATTACTTGGTTGATGGATAAAAGTTATGTTGTGCTTATCTGTATGCACACACACATGTATAAAATGTCTTATAAGTATATTATCCTAAGATGTTTAATGTTTCTCAATATGGTATTACAAACATGTTTAAGGTAAATATTTTTTATTATGAATACTGATATGTGTTATTGATACAATGTTATATTGAAACTCTTAAATTATACTGTGTATTACTGCAACATATTTTGTGGTTATTAAAGCTGCTGGAAATATTTAGTTCTTTAAATGATTAATCAAGAATTATTACATCTCAATTCATTTAAACATGTAGAGTCTTTGTATACTTTTTTTTTCTAAAAATTGTATTTATTATTTGAGAGGAAGAGACAGAGGGAGATAGAGACAGACAGAGGTCTTACATCCTCTGCTTCCCTACCCAAATGCCTACAACAGCCAGGACTGAGCAAGGCTGAAGCTGTGAGCTAAAATCTCAATCTAGATTTCCATATGGGTGACATAAACCCAGAAGGTACTTGAGTCATCACCCGCTGCCTCACAGGGTATATATTAGCCCATCATACTCTCATAACAAAGCTCCATAGTTTGAATAGTTTATACACAACAGAAATATATTTCTCAGGGTTCTTAAGACTGGAAGGCCAATATCAGCTTGTTTGGGTTATGGGGAGGATATTCTGGGTTGCAGACTGCTGATTTCTCACTATGTTCTTACATGGAAAGTGTGAGAAAACTCTATGGGTTCTTTATTAGGGTTGTCATCTCATTCCCGAGGGCTTCTCTTTCATAACCTAGTTGGCTTCTAAAGTACCCACCTATTAATAACATAACATTGGGTTTAGAATTTCAACATACGATTTTGGAGGATATAAACATTAAACCCATTACAGAAATGTGACAGGAATTCTATTGCTATGAGAAAATTAACAACTAGCATTTTCTGTTAGGTTCTTCCCCATAGGTCAAAAAATAAACATGTACTTTTTTTTTTCCTGCTCACATATAACATTTTTACCTGTTTCTCAGAGAGGGGAAGCTTTTCTATTTACTGTTTCCAATTTCTAGATTTCTGAGTGCTACTTAGTCCTCTCCTTAAGTCCAGAGGATAATGATTCTAAGTTGAAAGACAAATTGTCTGCATTCTTTCCAACACACAGCAAATACTCCATGACAAATGGTTATGATGAACGGAATTACTGCAACAGAAAAGAAGAATGGAGAGTGCCTGGCAAACACTAGCCTGCGAGATTATCCAATCCTGCTCTTCTGGAATTTAGAAGTCTTCCTAGGCAGCCATATGCTACTCTACTTGATTTGCCCAGCTGGCTAAACCTGTTCCTGCTCTCTGTTATTGGGTCTTTCTATCAGCTTCCTCATTCCTGACTTCATGCCATGAGCAGGTCTTTGCTGCAAATCTTTTCTCCCTCACCACATCTGACGTGGTAAGGAGAAGACACTGTATGCAGGGCTGCTCAGTTTTTGTAGCTCACATTTTGCAAGGGAAGTTGGAAGTCTGGGTGTTGCTTTAGGCACTGTAATCTCCGTCAAAACCAAACTGTCCAGACTTTTGCTGTTGTTCAGTATCATGTGTGAGCACACACAGCCAATTATGGCTTCTAGACATCAGGGTAAGCCTGAAATCACTGATCTTTTATTTATTTGCCCCTGTGCCCTGTGTAGCCTTCCTCCTTGCTGCTTTGAGGTCATCAAAAAATAGGCGTGGGTGTGAAAGGCAGCATGCCTCATCTTTATTTTGTTCTCTGGGCTGGTTCTCATGCATTGGAGAACTTTTAATAGGAGGCACTTCAGACACACTTCACAATGCAGTTACAACTTCTGCTAAGGCTCCTTCTCTAATGTCGCTTTTGATACCTTGAAGAGCTGCAGATTCCAAAACTCTCAGTCAATTTTGATTGTTGATTCAGGCCACAGCAAACCTGTTTTCTCTGCACTATTTGCCTACAGACTGGCTGGATTTAGCCTGTCTGTCTGTCTGTCTGTCTCTCTCAGTGAAGTAGCAATATGCATCAACTCATAACAAAATTCTAAATTTTTCAAACCATTTTCTTTAAAACTACCTTTGTTGACTATTGATAAACATACAGTATCACAAATGACAAATTAACCAAATGCCATTCCATGAACAAAGAATTGTCTCCAGCTTTCCAGATTGCATTCTTTGGCTAATTGCTGTTGTTAATCTAATGTTTAACTATCTGCTTATGGAGAAATATGCTACCTTTGGAAAAAATCCATATTAGTTACACTGTATACTTGAATTATATAGTAAAGGAACTATAATAAAAACAGGACTCTATTGGACTTAGTTAAGGGTTCATATGGCATAGGTGCCATTCTGCTTTGCTACTGTTAAGGTAGTAGCTTTTGTCTACGTGGTCCAGAATGATGTACACCAACATCTGTGTTCTAGTTAGTAGACATAGGAAGGCAAGAAGGTAAGGAATACTTCATTTCTTCCAGCATCCTTTGTTCCAGATGGTCATATGGGAAAGCAGCAGAAGATGGCCCACTTGGGCCCCTGTACCCGCATGGGAGACCAGGAAGAAGCACCTGGCTCCTAGCTTCAGACTGGCGCAGCTCCGGCCGTTGCAGCCACTTGGGGAGTGAGCCAATGGAAGGAAGACCTTTCTCTCTGTCTCTCTCCTCTCTCTCTCTCACACAGTCTGTAACTCTGCCTGTCAAATAAATAAATAAAATCTATAAAAAAAAAAACAAAAAGAAAGAGAGGAAAAACACATATTAGGAGAATCTGAGCTGCTTCTGCCAAGGAGCTTTTCCACCAGGATTAAGTAACTATCACCAAAATATTTCTGCCCATTCATAAATCATTAATTATTACAATAGGTTCTACATTTAAATATATATCCTATAAACACAGAGTGGAGAATTAGTGACCCTTAATATTGTTTTCCAGCTTTCCTGAAAGATACATATGATTGTGCATTTTTGCAAGAAATAATTCCTGGCAGAAGTTATCATTGACTGTTCTTTTAAAAAAAAAACTTATTTTGATATAACCTATATTAAAGTGTTCCTTCCAATATAACAGTAATTTCTCTTCATTACAGATATATTTTTGTATTAACTTTTTGTAAAGATTTATTTAATTATTTGAGAGGTACAGTGACACACACATAAACACACACAGTGTCAGGGTGAGAGCAAGAGTGAGCTGAAAAGCGAGAGTGAGAGATTTTCCATACCCCATTAGGTTTCACTCCCTCAAAGCCAGCAATCCGCAAGGCCAAAGCCAGGACTCAGGAACTCCACTGGGATCTCCCACATGGGTGGCAGGAATGCAAGTGCTTGGACTATCATCTCTAGGTAAAATACATATGTAGAGAAATCAGGAATGTGTTCATCCATTTCAGATTATCTACCCAAGAGAGCTTGTTGTATGTCAAAGCTGAGATCACACGTCTAATTTCTGCTTAATGTCTGGGAAGACTATCACCCTGAATTTGGCTTATAATAAGTTTTATGTCTAAACAATAATTAAAAGAATTATTCTTATTTTTCTTGGAAAGATGACATTTGAGCGTTTTTGCATCCAGCATCCAAGTGATTCTAAGTTTCCTATCACTTAAACTTAGAGATATTTTATTGCTCAGCAATTAAATTTTGATGAGTTTGTGTCCTTCACAGTCTGTTCTCATTCACTGTTTTAACTATGTCTTTTTGTGTTTTAATGTGTTCAAGTTTAATAAAAATGATGGGTTTTTTCATTTAAAAATTACCTATCAGACTCAATTATTATACAATTAACTATTAAGTAAAATCACATTCCTGATCTCTCATAATTTTGCAGAAAATATGATATGGTGATTGTATTAAGATAAGCACAGATATATATTTTTAAAATGTATGTAGAATATAGCAGTTGTTTCTTTCCTTCTGCTTGCAACATTTTTCTGGAGATAACAAGTTAGATCAACCAGAAGGAACTTAAACTAAGTTAATGTGTTATTTGTGTCTCTCTAAGTGGCTCATGTTATGGTTAAAATAACCTGCTTTTACAGAGAAATGCTATGGACAGAAATATGACTTAAATGGGAGAATTTAGGCATCTACTACTTTTTCTTTTCAGTGAGAATAGCAGCATGCTAACAAGGTAGTGACATGACAAATTCTATAGTAATATCAGAGTGACAGATTAATGCTTCTGAATATATTACATTTGTTATTTTGGTAAATTAGATTTTATGAGATTGAATTCGTAATTATATATCTTTCAAATACCTTCAATGCTGATATTTGTGGTTCTAACAGGTCAATTTTTTCCTGATTTTGTTAACTTCTGCCTTCAAAATTAATTCCTCTTTCATCAATTCTTTATTGTGATTAGGAAAGCTGTCAAAACTTTAGCTTAAAAAAATAACAGATTTGGAATTCTACCATGTTGCCTGCCCCCCTCACTTGACAATGGTATTGTAGATGATTTCTTCTGCACCTGTGGGTATCATTTGTCTTGCGCTGGCCATTTCCCTTGGCTTTTTTGTTTCTGAAAGAAGTTCTTAGCACCCTGTCTCCAAATTAGGAAATGTATACCTTTTTGAGGTAGGTGCATCTCCCCATCAAAAAAATACCCACCTCATTTTTTTTTTTTTTGACAGACAGAGTGGACAGTGAGAGAGAGAGACCGAGAGAAAGGTCTTCCTTTGCCATTGGTTTATCCTCCAATGGCCGCCGCGGCCAGCGCGCTGAGGCCTGAGAACCGCACTGATCTGAAAGCAGGAGCCAGGTGCTTCTCTTGGTCTCCCATGGGGTGCAGGGCCCAAGCGCTTGGGCCATCTTCCACTGCACTCCCTGGCCACAGCAGAGGGCTGGCCTGGAAGGGGCAACCGGGACAGAGTCCTGCGCCCCGACCGGGACTAGAACCCGGTGTGCCAGCGCCGCAAGGTGGAGCATTAGCCTAGTGAGCTGCGGCGCTGGGCGATGGCTATCCCAGCTCATTTTCAAAGCTCCTGTGCAGATGACTTTTAGTGCAAATCCATATTAAATCACCTGGTACAAGTACAGAAGAAAAAATGGAATAGAAAAATTTCCACAGGCTCCACGTACTGGGAGAGGATGGCACGGGGAGGGGGTTATTAAAAATAAAACAAAACAAAGAACAAGCACAGTCGCAACGGAATCTGCCAGCAGGGATTGGTCTACGTGGGGTGGTGGGCTTGGGGAACAGAGTGCAAACTCAGTGTCTAGGAGTCCTCCAGGCTGTTCCTGCCCTTCCTTTACGTAAACCCCAACCTTAGGTGATTGTCGCATAGCTGGTCCTGGGATGACCATTTTTTAAAATGAAAGATTGACCCCATATCATTCTTTACCATGTTGATTTGGAAATCAAGGGAGATACCTGACAGAACTGCAACCCACTCAGTTCAGGTTCTTCTCCTAGTCACCAAACGCTGGGATTCTAATGTTTCATAATCTGTTTGCCTAATGGGTGTTAATCTCCTTCCTGCTCCTTTTAAATCTAAAACTTTTAAACTTACCTCATCTACCCAGAGATCCCATACCTGCAGTTCCTAATCTGGCAAACACTTTTAAAATCCATGCTAAATATTGAAAGATTATAGAAGATCGTTCTGTTCCTGTCTCCTGCAGCTCCACATTGGCCAAAGTGTATGTTGATTGTCTTCTCTAGACCATGTGCCTGCCTTTGTAATCTAATTTATCAGAATGTTCATCTAAGTCAGGATGGAGATAAGTAGTGTTTGCTCTAGGTATGGGAGATGCCTTGAGTTCTATGAGGAAAGGTTAAAAAAAAAGCAGGTGACTATTCACTAACAATACATGTAGATTTAATCTCAATAACCATAATGAATATCCATAAGGATAACTATAACTAGCTTCAATTATTAGATTCTGAAATCACATTTGCAGTGTTAATTCAAAATTCTTTGGAAGAGAGTACAATTTAATTTCTAAATTTCTAAAGCTTATTCACTATTGTTAAAAGCTAAAATAGATTTGAGAGTGTTATTGTCAATTATTTTACTTTAAGTTTTAAAAGAGTGTTTCTAAACTTTGGTTGTATAAGTGTCAAGCAATTGGTAAGATTCCTCCAAACTCCACTTTTCCAAGATTTTTAAATTTTCTCATTTCCATCTGCAAACATGTCACTTCACAATTTCCATTTAACAGTTATTACTTAAACATTTTTGGGTGGAGGAGGGGTCACACAAAGTGTATCAGATGAAAATACTACAAGGCATACCTAATAGCTTTAAAAGGGAAACAACAGAGAATAACACTGATTTTCAAAAACATCCATGTGCCAGGGTGGCTGAGACTGAACAGCAGAGAACCTGCTGTCTTTATTTACAGACCAGGGCTAGGAAAAGTGCACAGCAGATACCACTGCTTGGTCCACCCGTGCATATGGTGGACTGTCCTGGATTTCACACAGAACCCATTTCACGTAGACACAAAATCTTGTTAAGGAGCAAGGGCAGAAATCTGCCCTGTGTTTATAGCACTACGTGACAGTGTTCGTAGAGTGCCCAGTATATTTTAGGGGTATTTGGCACAATTTGTATTTTTATTAGGTTTTGGAAGAAATTGGCTTTCACTTTGTTATCTCTCCAATGCCAAGTTCGAATTGAAAATGAACATTACATCAGCTTGTTCCATGGTCCTTGGGAAAAACTCCAGCCTGTATGGACAAATTCAATCTGGGTGCCAAGGGAAGAGACAGATGATGTCTATTAAACAATGTGGTATCAAGTTTCATGCCATTTTTGGAATAAAGCCTTATTCCACTCCAATCCTAGATATGCACACCACACACAAACACTTATACTTAAATTTGCTGAGTATACACATGAATAAAGATTAGTATAGCCATATTCTTGAACTGAGTAACAGACAAGGTTTAATTAATCTGTGATGATCAGTCAATTAACCATGATTTTACTGATTGAAGAAATCTCCTGAGGAAGACACTGAGACAGTGTCCAAATAGCAGATTTGCATAAATCTTTTATTAAACTTCCTCCATGACTACACATGAACTAATTATGTGCTTTTGTTTCAGTAAAATACGAGTAAATTATGGATTGATTGATCCAGAGATTAAGAAAAAAGAAAATACTAGACAAGGTCATATTCTTGGAAACCTAAGATAAGCAAGGACAAGAGGTTTAGATACATTGTGACATAATTACCATTCCTTTGTTTTTCTACATCTGGGAAATTTTGGAATTTTGGTTTGTGAGCAAACACCACCACAAAAGATGTTGGTGTGGTGGGTTTTTGAATATAAAAATAATCTATTTGCCTATGTTTTCTAGTTTAGCAGTTAGTATGTATTTACTGACTTTGTGAACTACTACAAAAAAAAAAATCCTTTAAACCAAGACAGAAAAGGAAAATGCTAAAAAACAAAACAATAAATTGAGAGCTCTGGAGTGTGTGTGGATTATTTTAATGTCTTGATTCCTGGGTGTGTTGACACTTTCTGGCTTCTCTCTATGGTTACTATCAAGGGCTTTGTCTATATTTCTGTGATGATCAGCTTATGGTATTTTCCTCTGTCGGACCAGGAGTTCACTGTCAAGGTATAAGGAACTCTCTCACAAGCCATGACTGTATCAAGTCCCAACCCCATGATTTGGTTTCTTCTCTCCTATTTGGTACTTATTTACACTCAATTACTGTTATTGGGCTTAGAAGCATATTTAATAGAAATTGTTTTTGAGGGATTTTCCTAGAGACAAGCATAAATTGAGGTGATCCGCTGCCTACTGCCCCCTGAGGTAAGGTTACTGAATCTGGACTGATACATCATAAACTTTTCTTGGCTTGACCATGTGGATATAGCGTAAGGAATCTGAGCTTGCCAAGGGTTTGTAATTCCAGATCTGGTAGCTAGTCAGACATTTATTAACATACTCAATAATAATTATTTAGCATCTGTATGGGCAAGATCTGTGCTAGACAAATGATAGACAATGGCGCATGATCTTCTCTGCCTCCAAAAATCATATGGTCTTGTGGGAAAGATAGGTCACTAGGTATACAACTATAATATGAGTACAATTTGCTAAGGAGTAATTACAGGATGCTGGGGGGGGTGATTAACTTAGGACACCTGACCTGTTTAGGGATACTGAAGTTAGAAGAAATTTTATCTAAACTGAGAACAATAATATTAACTAAAAAGCAACAGGGGTCAAATAAAAAAGGAGAAAAAGCAGAATATTTCAGGCTTTAGTTTTGCAAAAATCTAAAAATAACAGTTAAGATTTCAAACCTCCAGTTCTTCCTCACTAAGCTGCAAACACAAACACATACTTCCCTTATTTCACTGGTCAGGATAAACTCTTACTGCATAATTTTTCTTAGTATACAGTGTTGTTTCTGGTTATTATAAAGAGTCATCAGGATTTTGCCTGCAGGTAAATGGATTTCATTAGGAGCAGATGTAATTCTAATCTGTGGAGTCTATAAAACATTCAAGGGATTATTTGGATTAAAGTTCTCTAAGTATTAAAGGGAAAAAATATTACCATTACTTTAATAATACTTTCCCAAGTTGCAAATGAGTAACTGGCTCCAACAATCACATCATTGTAATTGTTCACACATTTCAGGCAGGCATTTTAACAACCCCACAAAGAAACTTCAATAACTAAGTTCCACAGATCTGACTGCTAGAGAGACTCAAAGTTTTTGTTTTAATGCCAAAAATCCAATCACTAGAGGAAAAGTTAGACAGGAAGGCTGAACTTGAACAAAAGTTCAATGGTGTTTTTAAAGTAAGCTAGCATTGAATTTCATCAAATATAAGACTTCATCAGTTATAATGTGCATCATTATCTTATGTAGCATTAAATAAATAAATGAATAAATAAAAACACTACCTTTTAAACAATGACTTGCTGTTAGTTGTAAGACACTCTCTTATTTCAGAGAGATTAAAACATGAAATAATATTATTTTTAGAATCTGTGAATTATGATTAAAAATAGTGATAAATATTTCTGCAGTGAGTCTGATTTATTTTCTATATGAAATAAAAACAAGAGGAAGAGTCCTTTGGATGCTTGTGTTTCAGATCACACGTTATAGAAGGAATATGACAGAAAACAGCCAATTAGATCTTGAAATGAACATTCCAATCTCTTAAACATATAAAAACACACCACTAAAGACACTGCTACTTGAGGGAGATATACTACATAAGAAATCTGTGAAGCACAGATTGAATAGTGAAATAGGATCCAGATATTGTTAGCTTTCTCTGAGTTCTTTCCAGTAGTATCATATAGTGGCACTGAATTAACTTCCCCTTGATCTTTAGTACTTTTTAAAAGATTTTTTGGTAAATGGTTGCAAATGTATGAACCTAAAAATGAAAGTTAAGGAAAAGTGACTGCAGGAAAAGAAATAACTAGTGACAAACTTTGGAGAAATGGTGAAAGAATAACCAACAGACAGTGTGGATGACTTATATATCTGTCTCTGGGCTTATAAAGCAATAATGAAGATGAGCTGGATAATTATTAGTAATAAACCTAATATACATTCCCTGCCTTTTAATCCTTCTCTTAAATCTCCTTTTAATAATACTGCAATAATCAAAATGTTTAGAACCCTAGAAGATAAAATTATGATTTTATATCACAAATGATATAAAACAACACTATGATTTATTTTTTAAGACACTGTTATCTTTCACTTCTCCTGAATAATTTTGTTACTTTTAAAGGATCAAGACACATATCCACTGTCATTGCAACAAAAGTATAGATTTATCTCTTTGTTATGATGTAACCACTATAGTTATTATGAATCAGATTGCTCTCATGAGAGGTAAATTGTCCCAATATTCCTAATATGAGGAGTCCCTGCTGTTCACAAGAAAGACAATCCAGTACCAAAATTCACGCAGGTAGTCAGAAGTCAGTTCACAGATGAAGAAATATAAATTTCCAATAGACATATGGCAGTAGGCTTGCTCATTATTGCTAGTGATCATAAAAATATATAATATAATTATAAACAAGATTTCATTTTTTGCTTTTAAGAATAACAGAAAATTAAAGTGATTAATAATAATCAAAGTTATGGTATGGGTAGTAGTAGACATTGGAATAGCTTTGTTGAAGGGAAACTTCATATAAATATTGAAATTTAAAACCTCAGCTGACCAGCTGATCCACTTTTACTTATCTACCTGCAGAGAATTCACACATGTTTACATGAGTATACTTGTATGTATGAAGACAACTGCCAAAGAAATTTTAATGAAAGCTAAAAATTAGGGATTTGTGAGATATCTAGTTATACTTAATTAAATAAAATAGATATACTTAATTAAACAAAATTTTATAAAAATATATAACATTAAAATGCAAATCAAACATACAGCTTCACAAACACCACAAAATGAACATACCTGTTTTAGGAAATAATAATAAATAATAATATTAGGAATGTAAAAGACTACCATGCATGCAACCCCTGTTACTAGTCCTTTCTCTTCTAAAGTAGCTACGATCCTAGCTTCTAACTTTAAAGGTTAGTTTTGTCGCTTTTGAACACAAAATGAAACCCTATAATGTGTGCTCTTCAGTATTTATTTTGCTTGTGAAATTAATCTATGCTGTTGTATGTGGCAGTAACTTGATTTTCATTACTGTATAGTATGTTCTGGAATAATTTTTTCAGTTTATTTATACAAGCTGTGGTTGAAACATTTAGATTAGGTGGTAGCCATGACAGTGTACCTCACAAACCTCTAGTCAGAGAAAAACTCACCCAGGATCCTAATCTCTATGTACTGGAATTCATCACTGTATTTGCATCAAGGTTATGCTCCTTTGAGATGCTCCCAAAGAATCAATGGCAGACATGAAGGCAGGCCTATTCCTGAGAGACAGGGGTTCTCTCTACTGCCCAACTTTAACTCAAAGATTACCAATGACCCAGCCAAACCTTTCTTAGACTGAGCAATTATCTAGGATACTTCACTCAAACTTGCTCCACCATCCCTTCATTCAGAATCAGAACTGCATAGTGATCAACATCTCTAGAACACTGATAGTGGCCTTCTCTGCAGACCAGGCATGACAGTGGAAGAGGCAGCCACATAGCTCGCTTTAACATCTGTGGGGATGACATGGCCTCCAAATGCCAGAGGTCAGGTGGCATTTCTTAACTACTAGAATTCAGGAAGCTGCAGATACTACAATGACCAGCAAGGTTGGAGGGACAGCCACGGGAACTTGACCCACAGGGATTTGTGAAGGTGATTAGCAGAGCACGGAGTCTCAGGTATAAAGAACACTGCTTAACATTTATGATTGTTAAAGAAAAAAGAAAAAAACAAGAATGGAGAAGCAGGAAGGCTGAGAGTTGTCATTCCATGAAAAAGTCAGGATCCCTTGCTTAATTTCAAAACCAAAGCCAATTCTCAGAAGTGGAACTCATTGAATAAAGGAAGAAGTTCCGCAACAACTCAGCAAGTACATACTGTGTTAGCTCTAACAGTCCTTCTCCAGAGGAGCCCACAGCTCCTTTGTTTAAGGGACTGCACATTGGTCAAAGGGGAACAACCACACATTTCAAAGGCTATTCAACACGTTATCTCAATTGGCACTGATACCCAGTGACCCAAAGCTTCATGATGGCCATTCTGCTAGGCTGAAGACCTCCAGGGCCAGGAAATAAATACATGGAGGTTTGGGAATTTGAGATTCACGGTGTACCTACTGGGCCTGTGGCACTGCCAAGTGGTCGTTTTCCCAGTGCTAAGCACAGAATTGTAGTTAATACACTTAGCAAATTAACCTCATAGTGGGTCCCAAGTCTTTGTAGTAACTAACAGCTGCCAAGTTGAAAAATTTAATAGAGCCTCTCCAACCTGGGAAAGATGTTAGATACCTTGGATCCCAGCATCTATCTCAGGGGAATGACACAGATGTAACAACATTAAAGACATGAAGAAGAACAGAGGTGGCCCTGATCATATATCCATGCAATTACAGTTTGGCTCCTGTTGAAACTGGATAGATCTGGGAGAATAACTGTAAACAAATATTAGCCCTGATCATGCTTGCTGTACTGGAGGTGGTATTGTTGTTTAAGCAGAATAATAAGGCTCAGGTACATGAAATACAACTGTTGATTTGGCAATTCCTACACTCCAGTTAGATCAGAGAATCAGAAGCAGTTTGCATTTAATTGAGCAATGATCATTTACATTTAGGCTGAAGGAATACGTTAATTGTACTATCCTCAGTCATAACACAGTTAAAATACATAAGGACTGCCTGGATACCATGTCAAACCTTACACTGATCCATCAGTTAGCAATCTGGTGATTGGATAGAAAGAGCAAGCGGTGGTTACTATATAGTGAAGGTCTTGGTAATACATGTGTACTCTATGGTGGAGGGACATAAACCTCACTAAGATTCATGAAGCAGCTCTGTTTTTAGTGATTCAGTGGCCAGTGGCATGTCAGCACTTTCTCAAAATAAAAGATAGATGGATACGATAAAGAGAGAAACATAGTGCTTAACCCTTTTGGGATCTAGAGGCAACATATTTCACACCTAGGAATACTTCTCCAGCCCATATACTGGATGGTTCTGAGTAGAACCCAGAAGAGGAAGGCACACTGCATCAGGTCCCCTGTACAAAGGCCCTGCTACCAGGGCATCTGACCTAGAATACACTATGTTGTTGGAGATATCAGTTGTGGGGAAAGATGGAGCTGGGAGCTTTTGGCAAACTGCAGTGTAACGGGGTGAACCAACGGAAGAAGACCTTTCTCTTTCTCTCTCTGCTCTCCACTCTGCCTGTAAAAAAAAAAAAAAAAAAAAAAGAATCACAGCAGGCTTCTGGGACTCTGGAACAAGCAAAGCCATGCCATTTGCATCAGAGACTTACATGCTTTTTGAAAATCAGCTCTTGACATTTTACAGAGCACAGATAGAAAAAGACTGTATGACCATAGACCACCAGTGATTGTGTGTCCAGAACTGCCCCTGAGCTGTACTCTGTTGGACCCAGTTAGTCATAAAGTCAGATAAGCCCAGTGGCAGTCTATTGTCAGATGGCACAATCTGGGATTGAGATGGAGCAGTAATGGTGGGCACACATTTGCAGTGTGTACCGCAACCCCTATGTGATTGCTTGCGGTCAATCAGTGCCCTTCCACACTTTGTACCTTGACCACATGGGTGGGAAAGGAGAGTCTCATGGAACCAGCTGAACGCAGAGAGGAGAGCCTAACTTGAATTGTAGATGGGTTGATTGATTTAATACATGAGTGCAAACTGAAAACAAAGAGCAGGGATGAGCTAAATGGAAGTCCATTAATAGGCAGGGCTATGAACGGTGCACCTGGTCATCTACATGTATGATAGAAGTGTCTCAAGGTAAAGAAATATATGAAAACACCTCAAAACACTTCATGGAAAACGGAATTACATGATGTTTGTTTAGTACAAAATTGAAATTCATGCATAGATTTTTCATAATGTACACTTTTCATGAACTTTTTGAGGATCCACTCATAGATGGGTGTTTCAATTTTTTCTGCACCAAAATAAACCTACCTTTTAATTTCAGTTTTCCATCTGCTTTTTAAATTCCCTGGTATTGGTTTATGGACTGTGGCCAAGTGGCCTTGATCTCTACTCTGATGCCTGACAAGGAACATTTTGGACCACTGGAGAAAAAGAGACATGGAGTACAGTCACGTGGATTGGAAAACAGGACTGGGAGCAGAGTTTGGAAATATTTTATCCCCCATTAATTTACTCTAGAAAGCATCCCATGGAAGAGACACTGAAGATCTAGGTAGACAAGCTCATTCAGTGAATTATCATTGGCCACCCTAGCACTGGTATGACAGACACATGAATGGAGTTATCATGGTGTTAGAGAATAATATAGAACAATATAGATTCCAACTTGCTACATAGTATAGAGCTGCTTCCAAATGTTGGCAGCAATGGCCAACACTGAGCCTCAGAAATGGCACTATTCCTTGAGAGCATCAATTAGACACTTACTGCAAATTGAATATATTAGACTCCTTTCAGCATCAAAGGACCAGCGGTTTGTAATTACAAGGATAGATACCTCTTTTGTGTATGGATTTGTTTTTCCTACCTATACAGTCTCAGATGCAATTGCTATCTGGAAACTTATGGAAAAAGTTGACACACAGGCACAAAATTCCATAAAACATAGCATTTGATAAGGATTCCTCTCAATACTGAAGGAAGTCGGAATGGACTCGTGGTGATGGAATTTACTCATTACTCATTAAATCATGCACTACACTATTTAGAGGCAGTCAGCCCTACATAATGTTTGAGTGACATTATAGAAGTTTAGCTGAATTGACCGTTTACCAGTCTGAACGGAAGGGCTATTATCTGCAAAGCACAGTGTGTTTATTCACAAACCCTATATGGCATGCTTTCCCATAAAGATTTGGAAACCCAATGGTTGAACAAGAGTGACTTTGCTCAAAGGGATCACACAAAAAAGACTAGTGTCTGCTAATACTAATTGATAGAATGAAAAAGGGAGAGAATGATCCAACATGGGAAGCAGGATACACAGCAGACTCATAGAATGGCAGATGTCCTAAATAGCACTCTGGCCTCAGAATCAACCCTTAAGGCATTCGGATCTGGCTCAAGAGCCCATGAGAATATTTTAGGCATGGAAAGCTAAGACACTCTGGAAAAAACAGAAGACCTAAATGAAAGATCTCTGCGAGTGAGATCCCAGTGGAAAGAACGGGGCCATCAAAGAAGGAGGTACCTTTCTCTGAAGGGAGGAGAGAACTTCCACTTTGACTATGGCCCTGTGGGAATAAGATCGAAGTCGGCTAACCCTAAAGGCTTCCATAGCCTCGGCAACTCATGACCAGAGCCTAGGGAGATTACTGACGCCATAAACAAGAGTGTCAAATTGTTAAATCAACATCAGGAGTCACTGTGTACTTATGTCTCATGTGGGATCTGTCCTTAATGTGTTATCCAATGTGAAGTGATGCTATTACTAGTACTGAAACAGTATTTTTACACTTTGTGTTTCTGAGTGGGTGCAAACTGATGAAATCCTTACATAGTATATATTGAATCGATCTTCTTTATATAAAGATAATTGCAAATGATTAAAAAATCTTGGTGTTAAACTGGAAATTGCATAGACAATTAATCAATTTTTTTTAAAAAAAAAATCATGTAGGATCTCTGTCCTTAATGTGCTGTACATTGTGAATTAATACTATAACTAGTACTCCAACAGTATTATCATTTTGTGTCTCTATGCGAGGGCAAACCGTTGAAATCTTTACGTAATATGTACTAAATTGATCTTCTGTGTATAAAGAGAATTGAAAATGAATCTTGATGTGAACAGAAGGGGAGAGGGAGCGGGAAAGGGGAGGGTGGGGGGAGGGAGGGAAATTGTGGGGGGGGGGAGCCATTGTGGTCCATGAGCTGTTCTTTGGAAATTTATATTCTTTAAATAAAAGCTTTATATAAAAAAAAAAAAGAGTGACTTTGCTAAACATTCAAAATCCAACGGTCTATGGAGAGCTCTTGTCCTTTTTGTTGTCTAAACTTTGAATATACTCAACTCAGGGTCACATATGAGTGGGTCTTCAAAAATTTCATGAAAAATACATTTTATGAAAAAGTTGAATATGCATTTCTGTTTTTTTTTTGCCAAAGACATCTTTTTTTAAAGATATTTATTTGAAAGCAGATTGACAGATGTATGCAGAGGGAGGAAGGGAGGAAGGGAGAAAGAGAAGAGAGAGAGAGTGAGAGAAAGAGAGAGAGAAATAAAGAAAGAAACTCCAGGAATTCTGAGTCTCCCATGTGAATGGCAATAATCTAAATACGCAGACCATCAATTGCTGCCTCCCAAGTGCATTAGCAAAAACTGGATTGGAAGTATGGAGCATCTGGGACTCAAATCAAGCACTATGGTAAGAACTCCTGGCCCCTAAACTTATATTTAAATTATATTTCCAATAAAGTTTTTGAAACACCCTTATATCATAATAAATTTTCTAATCTGACATTAAGTTCAATAGTGGGAATATATACAGAAAACTACTAACTTCTTGAACTATATGAACCAATATAGAAGAATGATAATTATAGAAACAGAACACAGTAAATCAGGTCCCTTTTTTGCAATGATTTGTATTACTTAGAATGTTCAGTTTTCAGTATTGTTGATTCTGAATTCATTCTAACTGAAAATAAACAGTTATAATTTAACAAGTTAGCTGAATCATACAATTTAAACAGGGAAAGGGAAATCAAGGAATTTAATATTTATTTAATGTTCGTAATGATAGATGTTATGCTGAACATTTTTAAAAGGCATTTACACACATTCATTTATTTAACATAGTGGACTCTTTATGGTTCTTGCATATATTGGTTTACAAGACAGATACATTCCAACTGTCATAGATTTTGTCTCTTATTACGTGGAAACTAGAGATAAACAAAAGCACAAACACATAATGTAAAACCAGATTGGAGGACATTCCATGTAACAACAAGGCTTGGGAAAGAGGATCTCTGAGGGAGTGATATTATTTTAGATAGAGAAATCTGAGTACATGAGGTCTGTGTAGAGCCTTGAATAAAATGAAGGATTGTGTAAAGGCAAAGAGAATGATAACTGCAGAGATCTAAAAGAGGGAACAAATTTAATCCATTTAAAGAATGGCAAGAGAGCCACTAAGGCTTAGCAGTGACTGGGCAAAATTTACAGAAGAAAGGACTGGAGAGGTAGGCAGGGTTGATCTACAGTTTTAAAAGGAAGTCTGGATTTAAATATGTTGGGAATATCCTAGAAGACTGGGCACACAGGATGGATGCAATTTAACCTACATTTAAAAAAAAACTAGTGTGGTTGCTATGTGGAGAAGAGACCATAGCAGGAGGTGGAGAGGGAGACTTGTTTGAATTCATGACAAGAGATAATGGAAAGTGGCTAGTTTCTGGGTATCAGAGGTTTAAATTAAGCAGAAAGCTCCCTTGTGGTTTAAAAGTATTCTTTATAACCCTTCCATTCAACCTAGCCATCCCACTCCTTGGAATTTACCCAAAGGAAATTAAATTGGCAAACAAAAAAGCCGTCTGCACATTAATGTTTATTGCAGCTCAATTCACAAGAGCTAAGACATGGAACCAACCCAAATGCCCATCAACAGTAGACTGGATAAAAAAATTATGGGACATGTACTCTATAGAATACTATACAGCAGTCAAAAACAATGAAATCCGGTCATTTGCAACAAGATGGGGGAATCTGGAAAACATCATGCTGAGTGAATTAAGCCAGTCTCAAAGGGACAAATATCATATGTTCTCCCTGATTGGCGACAACTAATTGAGCACCAAAGGGGAAACCTGTCGAAGTGAAATGGACACTATGAAAAACAGTGACTAGATCAGCTCTTGTGCTGACTGTTGTTGTACAATGTAATACTTTATCCATTTTATTATTTTTTTTTGTTCTAGTACTAGTGGTTGAACTCTGTAATTAACACACAATTATTCTTAGGTGTTTAAATTTTAATTGAAAAGTGATCCCTGTGAAATATAAGAGTGGGAATAAGAGAGCAAGGAGATGTACAATTTGGGACATGTTCAATCGGACTTGCCCCAAATGGTGGAGTTAGAAACATGCCAGGGGATCCCAATACAATCCCATCAAGGTGGCATGTACCAAGGCCATCTCACTAGTCCAAGTGATCAATTTCAGTTCACAATTGATCACACTGATAGGTCTAAGAGTCAAAGGGATCACACAAACAAGACTAGTGTCTGCTAATACTAACTGATAGAATCAAAAAGGGAAAGAATGATCCAACATGGGAAGTGGGAGACAGAGCAGACTCATAGAATGGCAGATGTCCTAAATAGCACTCTGGCCTCACAATCAGCCCTTAAGGCATTCGGATCTGGCTCAAGAGCCCATGAGAATATTTCAGGCATGGAAAGCCAAGACACTCTGGGGGAAAAAAAAAAAAAAAACACCTAAATGAAAGATCTCTGTGAGTGAGATCCCAGTGGAAGGAACGGGGCCATCAAAGAAGGAGGTACCTTTCTCTGAAGGGAGGAGAGAACTTCCACTTTGGTTATGACCCTGTCGGAATAAGATCGAAGTCGGCGAACCCTAAAGGCTTCCATAGCCTTGAAAACTCATGACTAGAGCCTAGGGAGATTACTGACGCCATAAACAACAAGAATGTCAAATTGTTAAGTCAACAACAGGAGTCACTGTACTTATGTCTCATGTGAGATCTGTCCTTAATGTGTTGTCCAATGTGAAGTAAAGCTATAACTAGTACTGAAATAGTATTTTTACACTTTGTGTTTCTGTGTGGGTGCAAACTGATGAAATCTTTACTTAGTATATACTAAATCATTCTTCTGTATATAAAGATAATTGAAAATGAAAAAAAAAACCTTGGTGTTAAATTGGAAATTGCATAGAAAATTAATCAATTTTAAAAAAATCATGTAGGATCTCTGTCCTTAATGTGCTGTACATTGTGATTTAATACTATAACTAGTAATCCAACAGTATTTTTCACTTTGTGTTGGTATGTGAGGGCAAACTGTTGAAATCTTTACGTAATATATGCTAAACTGATCTTCTGTATATAAAGATGATTGAAAATGAAAAAAAAGTATTCTTTATAAGTAATTAAAAAAACAAGTGACCTCTAGGATCATCCTAATAACAACTTGGTCTGCTAAGGCATCAACCTGCTAAAAACTTGGTCTGTCATTGGCATAATTTTGAGACTGTAGTGTTCACATGAGCATTTCCATGTGTAAATGAGCATTTCCATGATTTTCAAATGGGCTTGTTAATCTCATCAAAATGTACAGATGAACTGGGAAAAGGCTGTGATATCTACTAACGGATAGCAATTTCTGAGATATCCAAGATCAGATGTGGAACAATCTGATAACCAAGATGTGATTTGGCTCAGGACTATCTGCAGGGAGAACTTCAAAACAAAGCCTTGTAGGTCACTGTCTCCACCTCCTCCTCTTTGCTCCCAACTGTAGGTCAAGAAAGCTTATGAAATGGAATATGATGCTGGAACATTTCATGTTACAATAGAGAAAAAGGAAACCTCTGCTGGCACAGTAATACCTGCAGCTACAGCAGCGGTTCTGAGGCCACTGCCGAGCAGCCCCAGTTGTTGTGCCAGAAACAGGCAGCTGTACAGGAGCCCCTGCTGACCCATGCAAGACCTTCAAAGGATGCCAGATGATTGATTTACTGTGGTTTCAGAGGGGTTCCAAAAGAGAGCAAAAGTTTAGAACACAGCTGAAAACCACATCTATTTTCTCAACTCATTTAATTTCTTCTTTCCATTGTATGTGTGCATGTATTTAGCTCTCACATAAATTATCTTGGGGCAAAAAATATTGTGCTGAATATATTTGTCAATGGCCTGCACAGTGAAGATGACCTATATCTTTATTCAAATCACATTTTTCTTCTTGCTTTTAATTATTTTTTTTTATTTATTAGAAAGAGATAGAAACAGACAGACAGAAAGACATAGAGACCTCTCATCTGCTGGGTCACTCCCAAAATGTCCTCAAGAGTTGGGGTCAGGCCAGCGCCAAGCTGGGAGACAGGAACTCAATCAGGGTCTTTGGAATGAGTGGCAGGAACCAAACTATTTTTGTCCCATCACTGTTGCCTTGCAGGGTGCAAATTATTAGAACGCTGGAACTGGGAGCAAAGCCAGGCCAGGAACTGAGGGGCTCTGATATTGGATGCAGGAGTCCCAACTGGTGTCTTCACCAATAGGTGAAATACCTGTCCCCACATTTTGCATTTTAACTTTACAGATTCAGATCCTTTAATTGACCTCTCTCTAGCCCAGTTTACCCAACTATGGAGTAGATATTAAGATCACAATCAAATTACTACAAATATGGGTGATTGTGAGGATGTGGCATTGTGTGTAGCCACTTCTTGTCCACAGACATAGAAAGTACTTGGCATGCATTTGTTCTTGTTTCTCTCTGATAGTCCCTTCAGCTGGCCATCAGGAACCATTGTCTACGCTGGGTGTGGCCATGGACAAAATCCTGTTCTTACTTGCAGGATTTATGGCTTAATAGGGTTTGGAAAATGAAAAGGGATCTTAGAAGGTAGCCAGATTTCTAAGTTGTCGATACAGTTGTCCAGCAAGTACAGGTGACTTGGCCTAAGTCCTATGGTAGCTAGAACGGAGCATGCTTCCCTGGCTCTTATGCATCATGCCCTCGCTCTGTTGGTACCAACTTGTCTTACAAGCTACTGAGCTTAATGGTGCTTATCCATCAACAGCATAAGGCTGCCTGAAACCTAATAGTGAAATTTCACAGGAAGAATATATTTTCTTTGCTTCATGAAATTCATGACAAATTATGGACTATTTATTGTATTTACTTTAAACATAACTTTGTTGACTTATTTAAACTAAAAGTTCTGGGTGATCCTTTTCAATTCTGGGAATTTAAAAATATTTGGCCCAGACTCAAATGACTGATGTTGTTTCCAAATTTTGCTTGTGAAATAGAAAAAAAAAATAGTTGTAGTTTAGCACATCCCTTGTGTTTAGAATGAAGTTTATAGCATCCGTCTCTTACTACAACTCAGACATTTGACAATGATGGGCAACGACCTTGCCTCTTAGACACCAGAGTTAAGTTCCTGTTTAAAATAACAGGGAGCAAGTTGTTAGCCTAGCAATTAAGATGTGCGCATCCCATATCAGAGTACTTGAGTTTGATTTTTCCAACGCTAGTTCCCAACTCCAGCTTCCAGCAATGCATTTCCTTAAATGTAGCAGAGATGGCTCAAGTAATTGGGTTCCTGCCACCCATATGGAATACCTCATTTGAGTTCCCAGCTCCTAGCTTTGGGTCTGGCCCAGTCCTGGCTGTTGTGGGCATTTGGAGAGTGAACATGGGATAGGAACTCTGTCTGCCTCTGCCTCTGAAATATATTTTAAAAAAGAGTAAATAAAATAGGTAATGAGGAACAAGCAAATATTAGCATAAAAATTTTATGGTATCTTTTGTATAATTTTAAATAATTGAAGGTAGCTTCCATTGTCATATCCTAAGACAGAACTTTTAATTGCGAGAACATGGACTTAGATTCTACATCTGGAGTCACAAACCCACAAGCTGCCTGAGTTTCTCAATCCATGAAGCTTTCCCAGTTTTAGAAACCCAGTCCCTGAGTCCCTTGATTCCCAAAATACTCTTTGGGTCTCTTTCTTTTTCCATTGCAATCTCACATTTATTTAAAACAGACCCAGAAGTACACACTCCTCTGTGAACAGAAGATTTTTCCTTTATTTCTGAAAATATCTACAAATCTTTAAATGGTGGAGACATAATTTAAAAATGTACTATTGTAACATATTTTACCTGACCATTTTGAAAGAGCCAAAAATATCCATCTACAACATTATTAGAAATATTTTCTTGGGAGTAAATGTGGGATAGGGAGAAAAAATAAAAAAAAATAAGTCTATGCAGGTCTGTTACATGGGGGAACTTTAGTTCTGAGTAAAGTGCATGCATTTCTCAGGGAAGGCCATGGGAATCATGAAATTTGCACTTGGGCTTCAAGAGTAAGCCTGGGAAATTCTGTAAAGAAGAAAATTGCCCAACAATTCTGTAACTGACATTTGTTGTAAGTCTGAGTGTGTCTATATGACATGATACTATCTGGACTGATTGCAAAGGATTCCATTGGATTTCTCTATAAAGTGGGTTGGAAATCACCTGCTCTCTGCTAAATTCCCTCTCTCATTCAAGAGTTCTTCATTTTCTACACTTGAAGGCTCAGGCCTGACCATTCTCAGAAGCTATTTAGGCAACTCTGGGGCTATTTCTGAGCCAGGGTAGAAAGTTCTTGCTAATAAAGGCATGGTGACTTCTGTTTCTTGTTATTTATACCTCCTTCATCTATACAACCTCTTGTAACCCATGCTTTTTGGCCTAATATCCTGATCATTCATAACCTATACTCTGAGAGATTCTGATCTTTTGTTCTCTTGGCCTGCAATCCTGATCCCATACTTTAGCTGCTCAGATTTTGAACTTATATTCTTAAAAGTAGTCAACATTCTCATATTGACTTCCATAAACAATGAACTATCCAAGGGTTTTTTTTTTTAATCCATAGTGTTTCTACCTATTCTTTTAGACTTTTCTGTTTAACTATTTCCTATTTTTTTTTCCAATCATAACAAGTCTGCTTTACCTACAGTGTCAACCTGCTAAAAATTAGAAGATGGTTTGTGGGAAAAGCTGAACAAATGACTGAATCAATCTTTTCCCATCAATCTGTCAGTCTTTCATCTATCTATCTATCTATCCATCCATCCATCACTTTTTTTGCAGTTGGCTGGCACTTGACAGTCAAGGTCCTCAATTAACCTCCTCCTTTCAGGATCTACTATTTTTCTCTTTCTCTATACTAGCTCTCCTCTCCAAGGAGAATTATTTTGCTCAACATTCATTCCCTATGTGCATACTGTTCGCACCACCCCCTGGACATTGGTTCATGAGGCCTCTATCGCCTTTCTTTCATCTTCTGTCCATAAATCTTATTCTTAATGTTCTTTCAGTAGAAAATGTAAACCCTGATTTTTATTAAAATGCCCCTGAAAATCTACTTTTTTATGATCTTTCAATATCTCATCCCGCTAATTTTCTGAATGACAATTTTTTGGGGAGTGCTACCCAGCACAGTTATAGCTCTGTATCAGAAACTATTTTGGTGAAAAGAACTGTCCTCACTATTTTTGAACACATGTTATTTATCTGCTGTGTCTCAGAATAGAGTTGGTATCACTAGGCTTTTTGTTGAGGAAAATAATCACATAAAAATCTTACCCATGGGGCCAGCACTGTGGCGCAATAGGTTGATCCTCCACCTGTGGCACTGGCATCCCATATGGATCCAGCTCTCTGCTATGGCCTGGGAAAACAGTGGATGATGGCCCAAGTCCTTGGGCCCCTGTACCCACTTGGGAGACCTGGTATAGGCTCCTGGCTCCTGGCTTCACATCGGCCCAGCTCCGGCTGTTTCAGCCATCTGGGGAGTGAACCAGCGGATGGAAGACCTTTCTCTCTGTCTCTCCCTCTCACTGTCTGTAACTCTCTCAAATAAATAAAATCTTAAAAAAACTTTACCCTCTGTATGCCCAGGTTATTGTCACAAAAATGATGAGAGTTCCTCAAATGCGCCAACTTCACTTTCAACTTAGAAAAGCGGAAGTGGCTGGCGCCATGGCTCACTTGGTTAATCCTCCGCCTGTGGTGTCAGCATCCCATTTGGGCGCTGGGTTCTAGTCCCGGTTGCTCCTCTTCCAGTCCAGTTCTCTGCTGTGGCCTGGGAAAGCAAAGGAAGATGGCCCAAGTGCTTGGGCCCCTGCCCTCACATGGAAGACAGGGGAAGGTGCCTGGCTCCTGGCGGTCATGGCGGTCATTTTGGGGGTGAGCCAATGGAAGGAAGAAAGTCTGTCTCTCCCTCTCTCTCACTGTCTAACTCTGCCTGTCAAATAAAAAAAAAAAAGTAGAATTGATGACAAGTAGAGTGGCTTCCCATGGAAGGCAGACAACATTAAATGTCTGGAAGAAGGCTGGAGCCATACAGAAAACTGAGTTCAGGCTTGTATACATTCAGTGTAACTTGGATGTAAGATGATGTTGGATCTTGGTTCATGAAAATGTTTTGAACTTGGAGGAAACAATCTGAAAGAGGGCCAAGTAACCTAGTGGGAGGTGTCATAGTCTTTTTTTCCTTCATAATAATAAATACAACTGAAAACTATTTTGGTAATAACATTTAAAAATTCATTTGAAGGAGGAGATCAGCGAGTAAAGATGACAAACTTCTCTCTTCAGCCAGTCTTTTAAAAAACAGAGCATTGTGTGTGCTTCTGCTGCTATTACTAATAAGCAATTGATGATGTGCTAGGTTTTGTGAGCAGATGTAAAGGCACCACCGGATGTTGTCTTCTTTCTGTGTGGTTTTTGTGTTTAATATGATGGTGACATTCTTCTGTTGGCATTGGCCCTGCTATTAAGATGATCTCTTTACTGGTTTGTGTCCAAGTTATGAAATCAACTATAAGCTGCTCCTTTCAGCTTGCCAGGGATGAGGGATTCTTGACACACAAACATTCCCCAGGGCTTTGTTAATCCTCTTTAACCTCTGGATGCACTCCATTGACAGCTTCCGAGTGGTGATAAGTATCTACCTTTTATTTCAATTTGGAGGTTTCTTGAACTATAAAATTACATTTTCTTTGGAGCAAATATTTTAGAGTACACTGGGATGGCAGGTTCATGAATTCCCCAGAACTTTCACAGGAAATGGAAAGTGCAAAGGTCATGTAAATATAGCCAGAATAATGTCTTCATTGATTGAGAAAAGTTAATACCAAACACATTTCAGTTAGAAAAGTCTGAAGTGTATATTACATGAAGAATATATATGTGTAAATTATGAAAAAAAAGAATATATATGCGCAGGATAAGGGTGAAAATAAAAATCTGTATCTTTGGACTTTTGATGTTTCCAAAATCAGTATTTGGGTCATATCATAAATACCAAAATGAAAAGGAGGTCCACGTGTGTGTTCATGCCTTTGTTGTATTTGTACTCTAATTCTCTGGGCAAATTATCTTCAATAATTATTCATATACACATATATGAGGAGAGGAATAACATTGGCAAGGTGACAAATAATTGCATACTTCTAATTATTACATTATTCAATTGTTCAGACTTTTTACTATAATTATGCATCCAGGTATTATTTATGTAATTAAAATAATTTTAAGAGCATATATTACAGTGTCATCCTGAATTATATTTCTGGGAAATTTAAATTGGACACTAACCATAATTTTAAAAAATCTATCACCATCAATTTATAAGACTATGGGTTACTTTGTTTTTTATCTTATTTTGTTTTTTCAAATATTTATTTGAAGGAGTGACAGAAAATAGGGAAGGAAAGAGAGAGAGAGAGAGAATTATTTTCCATCTACAAGTTCACCCTCTAAATGCCTACAAGAGCTGTAGTTGGACCAGGTCAAAACCAGGAGCCAGGAACTCTATTTGGGTCTCTCATGTGAGTAGCAGGGACCCAAGTAATTGGCCATCACCTGCTGTAGGAAGTTAGATTGGAAGTTGAGGTGAGACTCAATCCCAGGCAGTCTGATGTGAAATGTGGATGTCCCAAGCAGTGACTTAGCCACTGTGCCACAATGCCCACCACATTCTTATTTATTAATTTCATTCAACCAACTTTTGTTTCAAGTTTCCTAGTTATCACACACTGTGTTAGGCAATAGGTAATGAAGGGGTGGTGCCCTTCAGAAGATAACAGTTTAATATGAAAAAAAGACATAAGGCATATAAACTACAGCTCCTAGGATTGAAAACTGAATTAAATGCAATTATTAAATTATCTTAGCAGCTTATTAAATTAACAATAATGTGGGAATGAGACACAGTTAAATAACCTATAATAGATGCCAAATTGAATATCTGGGCCATTTCTTTTAGAAAATAGTTTCATAATTTTTTAAAATTTGATGACATAGTCTCCAGATACACAGCATTTATGTGTATGGATACTCTTTTTTTTTTTTTTTTTTTTGACAAGCAGAGTGGACAGTGAGAGAGAAAGACAGAGAGAAAAGTCTTCCTTCGCTATTGGTTCACCCTCCAATGGCCGCTGCGGCCAGCGCACTGCGGCCATTGCACAACGCTGATCTGAAGCCAGGAGCCAGGTGCTTATCTTGGTCTCCCATGGGGTGCAGGGCCCAAGCACTTGGGCCATCCTCTGCTGCACTCCCAGGCCATAGCAGAGAGCTGGCCTGGAAGAGGGGCAACCGGGACAGAATCCAGCATCGTGACCAGGACCAGAACCCAGTGTGCCGGCACCGCAAGGCGGAGGATTAGCCTAGTGAGCCGCGGCGCTGGCAGACACTCTTCTTAAATTTGAAGTTTGGTGAAGCACTCAATTATGCTATTTCAATTTGATATTAATGATAAATATTTTACTGTTCATAGCTGATTTATTGCATTTCAGATTAACTATCTGCATTACAGATTATTCTCAGTATTCATAATAGATATATTCTATAAAGTCGCTACAATGAGTTAGCAAATACTGAACCTTTCCTCCTATGTAAATTTAAGGTTAGGTTCTTTTTTTTAGTTAAAGGAATTTTATTAATAAATTACGTTCTCAGAGTCACAGAAAATGCATGATAAATACAACAGAATTCTTACCAATTCTCATATTAATGTGATATTAATACAAAGAACAGATTCAATGTAGTTTTTTTTTTTTTTTGACAGGCAGAGTGGACAGTGAGAGAGAGACAGAGATAAAGGTCTTCCTGTTCCTTTGGTTCACCCTCCAATGGCTGCTGTGGCTGGTGCACTGGGGCCAGCGCACAGCGCTGATCCAAAGCCAGGAGCCAGGTGCTTCTCCTGGTCTCCCATGCGAGTGCAGGGCCCAAGGACCTGGACCATCCTCCACTGCACTCCCGGGCCACAGCAGAGAGCTGGACTGGAAGAGGGGCAAGCGGGACAGAATCCAGCGCCCAGACCGGGACTAGAACCTAGTGTGCTGGCACCGCAGGCGGAGCATTAGCCTGTTGAGCCGCAGCGCTGGCCTGTAGTTCTAGTTCTTGAAAGCCCTCGAACACATTTGTCTGTCAACATATACTTACCCTAGTTTTATGTGTGCTTCTGTTGAAAGGCTTTTTTTTTGGTGTGTGTGTGTGTGTGTGTGTGTGTGTATATATATATAATTAATTTCATAGTGTTCAAATGATTTGAACCCAGAAGCTTTGAAGACCATTTGAATCATATGGGTTTATTTGCCAATATGCTTGTAAGTATGTTAGTTTTTTCGGTCTTAAAAGTATATCATTCCTCATAAATTTTTTATAACACTTAGCTGATATCAAAAAGAAAAAATTCTACTGTATCCTCCTCATCTGCAGAACTTATCTTACCTAGTGTTTGGATATAGTCTGCCACCCTCATATGTCTAAGTTTAAAACCCATTGTGGGGACCAGCGCTGTGGCCCAGTGCGTTAATCTTCTGCCTGTAATCCTGGCATCCCATATGGGAACCGGTTCTAGCCCAGGTTGCTCCTCTTCCCATCCAGCTCTCTGCTGAGGCCTGAGAAGGCAGTGGAGGATGGCCCAAGCCCTTGGGCCCCTGCATCTACATGGGAGATTCGGAAGAAGCTCCTAACTCCCGGCTTCAGACCGGCGCAGCTCTGGCCGTTGCAGCAGTCTGGGGAGTGAACGAGCGGACGGAAGACCTTTCTCTCTGTCTCTCCCTCTCACTATCTGTAACTTTATCTTTCAAAAAAATAAAAATAAAATCTTAGAAAAAAAACTATTGTGAATTCACAAACGCAGAAGCTACAAAGGGTCAGGATCCCTGCACATAATTTAGCAGCACTGCCTTTTCTAGGTACCTCCTGTTCTTCAACTTCTGTGTTGTTTTCCCGGGCTCTGAACTGTTAACTAAGTTCAGCGTCACAGAGTATTAGTTTAAGGGAAGCTTACTCAAGATAATCTTGTATGATGGCCATTCCTTTGTCAAGAACACACTTGTAGCTTACCTACTTACTACTAGGGGCTTCAATGTTCCAAATAAATTGATGATAAGCACACAGAGGAGTATGACAAGTGATGCTCTCCATACCAGCTTATCTATGAATATGAAAACAATGGCAATCTTGCATAAACAAAAATGTCATAAGCTGACAAAAACATATTATCTATATTTATGTTAATACTTAAAACACAAAACTTATGAATAGAATAAGGTTAGCTGTTCCATTTTGTTCCTTTATCTTCGTTTATTCTTTGAAAAAATACTATCTATCATCCGGTCACAAATCTACTGCTGGGTGACTAGCCCATCATATTAAAAAAAGTTTTATATTTTTGTATTTCGATCACTAGTAGCCACTGCTGTGAATTCTTTTCCTAATGGGAACATTGCTCCACGTTCCTCCATCTACTGTGGAAACACTGACATCACTCTTCCCTAGCAGTGCCTCCCAACACTCTCAGTCCCCAAGCTCCACAACTACCAGTTCTCCTAGATATTTTGTCGTGACTCTTTCAATTCTATAGCCATTCTCTTGAGATATAGGTAATATATAACTTACTACTGGTAAGTTATTTTTAGTTCATGAAATTTAATCAAGGTAGATAGAAATTCAATTCAGACACTGAATTATAATAAAGCTCAGCTATAATAAAGCCCAATTATTAATTTGGAATCGCTTTGATGTCACAGTGTGAAATATGCATGTGGCAAAAAAGAGACATACTGTAAGAAGCTTAACAAAGTACTGCTGGAGAAAAAGGAGAGCACCCTTGACTTTAACAGATATAAATGTTAATAGGGAAATCTACAGAATTAAAAAAAATAGCCAAGTGGCTTTTGGCCATATGGTAGCACAAGAAAATGAAAAAGGACAAAATAACAAACACCCATTTTTAAAATATCGGGGAAATATACTGATCGATTTTAAATCATGGAAAAACTTAAGCTAGTAAGTTCCCAAGTGTTTTAAGTAAAATGTTAGAAAGGAATCCAAATAAAAGTTCAGAGAGAATTAGTACCTGGGCATTTCACATGGATTTCACTCAATCTTAGCTGAGAAGTGATTAACGTGGATTTCAGAAAGGAAATAGGCTCTAGAGAATGGTCTTGAAAACAGACATGTAAAAGGGAAATATAATCTTGGTGTCTTCCATAAAACACACTATCTCTAAGGACTTGCAGTCCTCATAGCTTAGGAAAACATCCCAAACAATTAACCAGAAAAAATGTAAACAAACTTGCCATTTATCCAGGACTTGTGTTGGAAAAAGCAGGACTTCTGAGAATTCAAAAATGGTAGGTCTGAATCAATAGCTGATGTAGGGTCTGAATCTGTATTATCTGGGTGGTGCAGGTAATATGATCTGAGAAATCAGACTTGCAATCTCGTCCAAAATCATTGAAATCCCTTAGGCCACCAAAAAAAGCAAGTCCCAAACCATCCTTTCATAACCTAGGGCATTTTGGAACTCCAATAGGATTATAAAAACCAAGCTGAAAATGAGCCCGCACTAATAGACTGCAAACCCCACAAGAAAATCACCATGAGCAAGAATCAGCAGATGCAATAAACAGATGAATTCATGCCATAAAATTTAAAATACTAGAATAATCTGAAAGAGATCATCAGATAAATGTGTTTTAAATAAAGAAATTTTAAAAAGACAAGCCATAATTAGCACAAACACCCCAAATACATTCCTGTTTTACTCTAAAATCACAATTTGTATTGTGTACTAGAAATTAAGAAATAAACCCAAAGCTAACTTTTATGTAGAAGCAAAGGGTGAAAGTTGAGAAAGTCAGATTTGTTTGGATATGTGATGAACCTTTTGGGTTTGGTTTTTATGTCACATGTGTCTATCCAAAAACTATAATGAAAATCTTACTTCACCGGGAGAGTAAAGCAATCCAGTCCGGAAATGAAAGAAAATTCATAAAAGTTCAAGCAAGCAAAAATGAGGTGAGAAAGAGAACTATAGGTTACTGTCTATGTCTAACAGAAATATTTTGAACATACAAAATGTGGTAACTGCTCTCCTTTATGAAAAGTTCAAAAGTTCAAGAACGCAGTACAATGAAATAAAAACAGTGTTGGAAATCAAACATTGCTACTATGAAACAGTTTCATGAGACATGGTATATAAGCATTGATACATTAAGCAAGACTGACTCCATTAAACTACCATTTGTCATTGTTTCCCAGCTATTTAGTCCACAATTACTATACAGTTTTTGATTTAGAGACATAGACGGTATCTGTGCACTGAAGCCTCATGAGTTGATGGTAACATATTTCTTCATGGCACACTATTTGTGATAACACTCTCTCTGTAATTATCATGACTGATATTTTTTGGCACTGAAAAGTATATCAAAATAGACATGTAAATCTGGATGAAGCAAGGAAAATATAATGTGTGGTTAGGGACATTTCATGGACTAAGCAAAAGGTTTCTGAGAATATTTTCAATCCTAGGAAGAAAAAGGATTATATGGATGACTGTGGCTACCTGGCATTTCTTCATACAAAAACCATCACCAATTTCTTGAAAAAAATCTTGTGAAGAGATAAATAGGATCAAATATAGAAGTCCTACTTGTTATACCTTGTAAGCCCTTTTGACAAGCTGTGCCAGGCACACTATTACACATTTCACACATTTCAACTCATTTAATTCTTCCAACAATTCTGTAAAGTCTCCATGAATATTATTCACATCCAACAGAAGCAGAAAGTGAGACATTTGCTTAACTTGCTTAAGCCATTTAAGTAGTATGTGGCAGAGAAAATTGGCCCCCAAATCCATGTAAACTGTATATGATGATGACCTCTTGAGGATGCCACAATTAAGAAAACTGGTTTATTCTTCACTTTGGGTTAACCAGAAAAAAATGTAATACATTACAATAAATGGAGCATTAAGGTACCATGGGAATGAAAATGGAAAGTTTTAAAAGCAATTGATTGGCAGAGGAAAATTGAGTGCCACGCAAAAACTAGATTTTTAATTACATATTTGGGGCTTTTACTTCTCATTTGGAAGGCAATATATTAGAAGAAAAAAGACTTAACTCAGCTGACCCAAATGGATCCCATAGTTCTAAATCCTTTTAATCTATAATTTATCATCACAAAACATTGGGAAGAGGTCAAGTCCTCTAAATTCATTCCCTAATGAAAAATTTTCTCCAAAAAATGTGTTCTTATATAGTCACAATTTGATATGATACAAAGGGCATACATATATTTTAAATTGTCATTCACATGATCACTTTTACTGTTTGATGGCTTAGTTTCATTCTCATTGTCTAAGTCTATTTTTATGATCTTTTAACAAAAGAAGTTAAGTAGAAGGCAATGGTTTCTATTACAGATTTTATAGCTTTTTTCTTTTAAAACAGAGGTACCGTCTTCCATGCTGGAAGATTGGAAGAGAAGCCAAAATTCAAAGGCATAAACTCTGCCAGAAGTTGGCATTTTGCCTGTGACTTGGTGGACCTGTTAAATAACCTTTGAGAAAAAACAGATTCCAACTATATCAAACACAGTGAAGGAGTAAGTTCAGAAAATGGTATTCTTGGTTTGGTAAAAGTCCATGAGTACTGGCTCTGTCCATAAATGGATTGAAAGCAATGAAGAGCTGGAACATACGCTAGTCCTGTAGGCATTTTCAATCTTTCTTGTTGAAAATCACAAGTGGAGACAAAGAAAGAAGATAAACAATATGTACGCATTGCAAGAACGCCTCAAGTTGTCTTGCTGACAAATATTATAATCGGTGGATCTGTATCAAATACTTTTCTACCAGAATTTTCCTGTAAATTTTGACTTTAGAGGTTGTAAGAAAGAATTATACAGAGGTCATCTCTGTGAAACAATTGGCAAAGCCACTGCCTGCAATGCTGTCATCCCATATGGGCACCAGTTTGAGTCCCAGTTGCTCCAATTTCTACCCAGATTCCAGCTAATGTGCCTGGGAAGGCAGCAGAAGATGGCCCAAATCCTTGGGTCCCTGCACCACATGGGAAACCTGGAAGAAGTTCCTGGCTCCTGGCTTCAGATTGGCCCAGCTCCAGCCCAGCTGTAGTGGCCATTTAGGCATTTAGGGAGTGAACCAGAGGATGGAAGATCTCTCTCTCTCTCTGTTTCTCTCTCTCTCTCTCTCTGTAACTCTGCCTTTCAAATAAATAAACCTTTAAAAAAAGAAAGGGAAGGAAGGAAGAAAGGAAGGAAGGAGGGAGGGAGGGAGGGAGAGAGGGAAGGAAGGAAGGAAGGAAGGAAGGAAGGAAGGAAGGAAGGAAGGAAGGAAGGAAGAAGCTATATAATGAGGTGCTGTGTTTAAACCCAGCTTAGTCTTCCCTTACAGGGCTTGGGAATACTTTATGGCACACCTTCTTCAACAGAGATTTTCCTCTCTCTATTCTTGGGCCTCTCCCATTTCCAGGATTAATTTTGCTATGAAAGACCAATGTGTAAATTCTGCAAGGTGTAAACATTTATTTTCTTTCTACCACTTCCATGACTTTCCAAAGGCAAGATATCTGGTGTCCTTTTTGGGGAGTATCATGAAGTTTTCATCACATTTGCATATATGTAGAGAGAACCGTGCATGTTGAGTTTTATAGCATTACAGAGAGGGTGGTATAGCTTATCATTTCTGTATTAATTCTGAAACACAGAAGGATACGTTTTCAAACTTTATATACCCATTGAATGTCATATAAATGGCTTTGCCTTTAGGCAACTATGACAATTGTACAAAATTTCTATAATAATCGATGTACCTGTACAAGAGAAAAGGCGATATTTTTCAAATTTTGATAGTACATTGGAAATTAGCAGAAAAAAATATATAACAACATGATTTAAAGATGTAACAAATGACGGGGGCAGGGGGGAGGTATGGGTAGGGAAACCATTGTAATCCACAAGTTGTACCTTGGAAATTTATATTCTAAATAAAAGTTAAAAAAAAAAGATGTAACAAATGGTTACCATCCCATCACAAACATGTCAGTCTAATTATGAAAAATCCAAAATGACAAAATCATGATGGTTGATTATATAATTCATTTATATTCTCTCTTATGGCTGAAACTCCATGAGCTAGATTGTAGACAAAAGAAATCTGTCACTACCCTGGAATAGCTCAAAGAGGATCTGATGATGCCACTTTTCATTAACAAGTAATATACATAATATATATGCATATATAAGTACATATATAGATATATATCCATACATACACACAAAATGGCTTTTTAGTTGAAGCAGAATTTTGAAGAAATCCAGTTCTTAAGTAATTTTCAAGCTAACTGCCCAATTGGTGAAAACGCCTCAGATAACGGTTAAATTAGATATAATAAAGTGAATGTGATATCAAATTAGTTTTGTAGGCTGCATGTGGATTAGCACTTTGACATTTTGAGATAATTCTGAGTTAATAATTCATTCAAAACTTGTTCCACTACATGTCCTTCCTATCATGCCTGGACTTTATAATTTGAAATGGAAATCAGTTATGTTTCTTTTTTCTTAGAGTCACAGAGCCTAGTGGAGGGTCAGCTTGACATTTTACTTTGCTGAAGTAAGCTTGTCAAATGCTGATTACATGGCAGTGAAAGATGATTGTTTTATTTTGGGTGTAATAATATCATTTTAAAGCAATCTCCAAAATAACCTAGTAATATTTTATACCAAACAAGTTAGATATGACTTCTTTGTGAGTGATTATATCCCTGAATGAAAAATCAAGCTTATAATCAGAATTTTTCACTAGCAAATTCTATTCCACTGAAAGAGAAAAGTAAAAGTCAAAACAAAATATCAAATGATTTTTCCTCTCTCTGGAAAATTCAACACTTGAGATATTTGTAATAGATTTAAAAAAAATCATATCATGATCTTTCTTTAATGAGAATGTTATACTTGCTCTGCTAAAACATTGTAAGAACAAGGCTAGCAAAAGTAATATTAAAGATGTGTCATCTTGTAATGTCAAATATTGAATGTAATAAAAACAAGTAAGAGGTCAACTTTGACAAGGAGTTGTGTTGTTTTGAGAGCTTTGAGATAATTGGTCTGTGTTTCCTTTAGAAAGAAAAGCCAAGGTCAAACTTAGTGTGTGAAAAGTTACTTTCCAGGGTTTCAAAGAAAATAGGACAATCATCATTTGTTTTTCATCAGTTAATATTTCTTTAGGAATAAAGATACAGTGTCGTTTTAGTAGCCTGGGTGGCTAAGAAGGGCTTGGAGGCTTTACGAGCCCTCTATCACTGATACATGCTTCACAACGCCATCACGTGAACATGGAAAGATACTAGTCACGGCACCAAAGGCTGCAAAAGAGGGGCACAGGTTTACCTAGCACTACATTTACTATTTCCAGGGATGAAATAAAAGGCCGAGAATTTTCCTCCTTCAAATTATACATAGTTTATTAAGAATTCTTGATGAAAATGATGAAAAATATAGTTGGTCTTCATAATTCCTGGATTCTGTGTTTAATAATTTTTTCTACTCACAAACATTTATTTGCAACTACAAAATCAATACCTGTGGTACTTCCATTCTTATTTGTGTTCATATACAGAGTGGCAAAAATTTGAGTTGCCTGATATGCATTTTCCCAGTTGAGCTTGAAAAAGGTGGTGCTCTGCCCTCTTTCAAAAATGTTTTTATTCATAACAATTATACATACGTATGTGCTACAGTGTGATATGTCAATACAGGTATACAATATTTACTGCCCCAAACAATAATCTTCTTTGACATTACCTTATGATTAGTGGATTAGAGCATTTTTCTTCTATGTGTTCATAACACATAGTACAATATCGACTAGATTACTGTGAACCATAGCCTTCCCACTATGCTGTGTGACACTAGAAATATATTCCTTCAATCTAATTGACTTGATATCCATTATCCAAGCTCCTCTATTTCTACTGCCCTTCCTCCTGTCCTCTAGTAATCACCATTCTGTGTTCAGGTTGATTTTATCTTCTTTGGGGTTTGGTGCCCACATGTGTGGGAGAATGTGTTTTATTTGTCTTATTCTTTGGTTTATCTGCTTTTTAAAGCTTTATTTATTCATTTTAAAGGTAGAGCAACAAAGGGGCAGAGGGAGATCTTCCATCTTTTGGTTTACTTTCCAAGTGGCTGCCAACAGTCAGAGCCAAGAACCATGATGTCCTCCAGTTCCAATCCATTTTGCAGCAAGTTATTTAACTCTTTATGGCTTAGTAATATTTCATTGTGTGTATATAGCACAGTTACTTTCCTCATTAATCTGGTGATAAACATCATGGTTGGTTCTATATCTTGGTTATTGGGAAGAATAAACATGTTGGAACAATTATCTCTTTGATATGATGGTTTCATGTCATATACATATGATATATATATATGATATGATTTGATATGATGGTTTCATGTCATATATATATATATATATATATATACACCCAGTAGTGATATTGCTGGATCAACTGACATTTCCATTTCTAGCTTTTCGAAAAACTCCATACTGTTTTCAATAACTGCAATAGTAATTTACATTCCCACCAACAGTATATAAGGGTTCCTCTTTCTCAACATCCTCACCAATGTATTAATTTCTTTTTGATAATAGCCATTCTAACAGGGGTAAGGTGATATATCATTGTGGTTTTCATTTGCATTTCCCTGATGGCATATGATGGTGAGCATTTTTTCATATTTTTGTTGAAAAATTTCTTTTCTTATTTTCTTTTTATTTTATTTATTTTATTATTTATTTTTATTTTCTTTTTATTTCTTTTTTAATTAATTAATTTAGCTTTTAAAAATTTCATGTATGTCATATATACAGATTTAGGAACATAGTAATACTTTCACCTTCCTCCCTCCCACCTATTCTGCCACCCTCTCTCCTCCTCCCTTTCTTATTCTTTGTTTTAATTTTTATCATTGATTTTCAGTTTATTTTATACTTATGTGATTAATCCTACACTAAGTAAATAATTCAACAAATAGTAAGCAGAAAATAAACTGCTCCTCCACAACAGACAAGGGCTGTAAGCATTCAACAAATCTCAAAATGTCAAATTTGCTCATAAACATTACACTGTTTCTTGTACTACATTAGTATTTTTTTTAAGAACTTTCTATTCAGGTCCCTTTCTCATTTTTTAACTGGATTTTTTTGTTGTTGTTGTTCAGATTTTTGAATTCTTTCTTCTTGCTTCTGCTAATATTGTAAACAAGTATCCCTTTCAGGGTAAATTTAGTTTCTTGTTTTCCTCATTTTGTGCTTTCTTTGGTGATTTTATTATTCTAAATGGCCTTAAGCATAATAATGAAATGTTGTATACCACTCCTAAGTACAAGAAGGCTGCGATGTGACTTACAAGGAACATATGTAAAGACTTAAAGTGTTATTTGCCTTTCAATATCAATGAGTCAACAACAGATATTAAAGTGTCTTTAAAGAGAAACATACATGATGTAGCTTTTGTATTCATATGTTGACAAAAATGTTTTGACCAGAGGCTCAAATCCTGTTATTTCCTTTGTAAGTAAAAGCTCAATATTTGTAATTTATCATTCACAGTGACTTTGTAGAACATAACTGCATTAGTAACAAAAATAGACATTTGTATTCTGATTTATTCACAATCACAAAAAGATACCTTATACCATGATAAAATAAAGAACTTTCTTGCATATGGGCAATCATAATTAGGGTTAAAATTAAATTTAGTGGAGCACAAAGACCTATAATTGAGAAACATGTAATCATTATTAGTTAACATATAACTATTGCATAAACAACACTATAGGGATAGCACAAAGAAGGCTTATTCATGGAGCTATTTAACTTAATCAGATGTGATAAGATTAATATCTTTACCTTATCTTTTAAAGGCTTACCCAACCCAAATAAATTATCTGCAGACTTTAAAAACTGCTATTAAAATGATTAATTCCAATTACTAAACTAATTCATAGGTTTCAATTAAGGGAATTTGGCAAGTCTTATGATCTTCTCACATTTTTCACATTATGTCAGGTGAATTTCATGCATTAGGCCTATGTTCAATCTGGCTACCAGATCAACTCATTCTCCAAATTCATTCTTTTGAGATGCTACACAGAGTTCTTGAAGAGTTCATCTGAAAGTAAGTGGGAAAGATATTTTCTTCCTAACTTTTCAGCTCTTCTCAGTATTTATGTACTAGAGTTAAAGACCTTGAGACACTTCAACAAACATTTGATTGTGTCTTTGTGGAATTTTTAAAGATGTGAGTCCGGATTGCAAATGTCTAAGAGAATGCTAGATTGTTAGTAAATAAGAATGGTAGCAACAGCTTCTTCTTGGCATTTACTATGAACAATGTACAAATATGTCTGTGATTAATCTACTCTTGTATGTGGGCCAGAACTGAAGTTCAACAGATCACAATTTTCTTAATACATAACAGCTGAAAAAATTTTCCATTAAAACTGGATAAATTTTATTTTTCTTTAAAGACTGTCCCCAAGAGCATCTCAGATTCACCTGCATGATTACTTAAAGTGGCAATGTATGCAAGTGAATATTTATCTCTAAAGACTCAAGCATTGCTGTGTTGCATTATAATGCATTATAATGCATGTTGAATTTCCACCTGTCTCACCAGATGGAATTTATTTAACACTTAAAGTTTATTAAAAAATATTTGGGGGAGATCCAAGATGGGTGAATAGGGAAAAGACACACAGATTTTGGCCACGGGAAGATACCAGAAGAACAGGGGAAGGGCAGTGTTCCAGGGTACAGCTGGAGAGAAATTTTCAGCAGAAAGAGCACAGAAGAGAAGATAGATTTTGTGGACCAGCAAAGACAGTATACAAATATATAGCAGCTGGCAAGACACTATCAGTGACTTCTATGGCCAGCGGCTGGAGAGGAAATACCATATTACTAGAGTATAGTGAGAAGAGGCTGCATTAGCCCACATGCCAGTGGTAATCTTGTCTAAGGCAGAACCCCTGTGTCCCCTCTGACTTTAAGTCTTGCCTGGAGAGCTGGCAGAGGGCAAAGTATCCACTTGGCTCTGGGAAGAGAAGCCACATGGTTTCCCTCTACTTCCTCCACTAATGTACCGGACTCAGCTTGTTGAGTCTGGGCACCAACTGACCTTTCTCTCTAGCAGGTGGCTGGCTCTTGGATGAAGTGGCTCACCCATTGGAGCAGGAGGCTTGCAATGCAGAGAGTGCATCCCCTGCATGCTGTGACCATGGGAACTCTGTACCCTATGACTGTGAGACTTATACAAATACTAGGAAACTGAGAAGGAGGGATGTGTGTGACTGGTTCTCTGGACAATTATCCAACTGACTCCAAAAGGACAGAAATCCCTGACTTCTGTGGAGGGACCTCAAGGAGTGCTCAATATTCACACTGTGGAGCACACAGGTCCATTTGGAAGTTCTTGCACCTGAGTGGGTGCAAGAACCTAGACAGTTGGCTTGCCTTGGCTCAGAGAAGTGCTGAGGCTGTGAACATGACAGCCAGCAGGACTATTACCTCTCCCTATTGATGATAGAGGAGGGTTGCCATGCCAACTTGGGTGTCAATCTGGACTCTTTCCCCACCCACAAACAGTGTATCAACATTTCACCCATAATACAAGGTTGAGGATAAAAAGGAACTCACATACCGTTGGTGGAAATGTAAATTTGTAGAGTTATTATGGAAAACATCATGGGATATCTTCAGAAACCTGAAATAAAGTCACAATATATCTTTCCCACTACTGGGTAAATGTACAAAAGAAATGAATTAATTCTATAAAAGAGATACCTGAGCCACTATGTTTATTGTAGCAATATTCACAACAGCCAAGATATGGAATCAGCCAAGTTATCCACCCATGGATAATGGGTTTTTAAAAAAAGTATGTATGCAATTGACTACTACTTAATCATAAAAATGGATGACATCATGTCATTTTCAGCAATCTAGATGCAAGTACAAGGCACTATATTAAGTGAAATAAACATAGAAAGATAAATTTTATATATTATCATTCACTTGTTGAAGCTAAAAAAGTTGACCTCATAGAAGTAAAATGAAGTATGTCAATAGAACCTAGGAAGGGTAGAGGGCTAAGGGGTGTTGATAAAGAGTATAAGGGGTCACAAAGCATAGTTAGAGGAGGAAAGTAGGCTACGACAATCACTGTTACATTTCTAATAACTACAGGAGAAGAATTTGAAGGTTTCCAATACATAGAAATGATTATATTTGAGGAGATGGAAAAGCTGATTACCCTGATTTGACTATTACACACTGTACGCATATATTAAATTACAATATTGTATCCCTGAAGCATGAGCAAATACTACATGCCAATTAAAATATAGGATACAGGTTCTGCATTAAACAATCTGTACTGTATCATTTTCTACAGTATCTTTGGTAAGCTTGTCAGCATCTGTTTGTGGCAGTTTCCTCAACTGTAAAATTGAGAAGATAATAGTCCCTATTTCTTAGAGTTGTAACAAAGTTTAAACAGAAGAATATTTCCAAAACACTTGGAAAAGTGGTCAGTACATCGTAAGCTTTATAAAGTATCTCTTAAATAAGAAAATTAATGCATATTTCTCTATTTTCCTCTCTCTCAACCTCTCAGCAGCATTTAATATCAATAATTATGCTTTTAGAAAGCTATCATCCTTGGTTAAATTGTGCAGCCTGGCAATGGACTTGTAGGAACAACAGAAGTGTTTGACTCAGGATAGCCTAGGGAGACATGCAAAGTGAAAATTGAAGCAGTGAGTTTAGAACACTGAGAATTTTAAAGTTAGAGATTATCATTCTGTGGGAATGAGGGAAATGGTAGTTAACACGGAGAAGGGATAAATAGGAATTGAGAAAGTTTATCAACTGCGAAGCCATTGTCATAGAATGGCTTTTAGCCCCAGATGTTATTATGTGTTGGCAGTGTAAAATAACTGTGGGTGTAGTGCCCTAAGGGGACTCATGGAAATTCACTGGCAATGGGAACAGAGGGTGGTACCAGTTAAGGACATTTCCAATTATTTAAGAGCCAACACTTCCAGATCACTTGAATTTCTTTGTTCCATTGTACATGATTCTTAGCCACTGAAAGTTTCAAGATTAGCAACTGCCACCACAAACCAGGCGAAGCAAACCAATATGAGATCAGCCTACATTTCTACTTGCTAATGAGCCATTTGTTAAAGGATCAGGTGGAAAAGCAAAGAGGGGAGGCACTGGTGGCTATAGATAAAGGTATCTTTAAGCAACACATTTGGGGTACCTGGCGATTTCCATAACCACTGCTACCTGTTTGTTGTTATCCTAATGTGTCAGCATGCTACGTTGTGATTGCTGATTCCATTTTCTGAAACAACCACAGAAGTGAATAAGCCTGAATGAGGTCATCCAGGGGATCAACAGCTGAATCAGCTTGAGAATGTACAGTTCCTCACTCCCACTCTGAACTCTCCATCTTCTATATCCTGACAGCCCTCAAAAGAGAGTGATTATGATTGGGTTTCTAAAGATTGAAATTCTCTTTCAAAATTGAAGTGATTTTATTTTTTCCAAAAAAATTGAAAACAAAAAAGTTAGTTTGGTCTTTATGATGATGATTATATATTTACAGTTCATCTACTGCTGAAACATCAGTAGAAGAGAGTCTTTGAAGTGATGGGTTATGTGTATATTGGCAGGGCTGATGATAAACAAGGCCAAAAGACTGAAAAAGATTAAACTGTTAACCACAAATACATGATTTCAGTTGAGAAGATTTATTTGTTGCTGACCATATTAGCCATTTTAGTTAACACTGGCTCTGGGAAAGTCATACATTGGTAATGGGCCAATAGGCTGTATTTGTAGAATTACAGTTGAATTTATAGGATGGATGCAGAGACACTGCAGATTCTCTCATCAGTTAATGAAGAAGTCACACAATGTTCTGCTGGCTCTTAGCCTTTAAGCTCCTTTTGGCAATTTCAAGAGTTCAAATGCGTGGTTTCACAGCATTCTGTCCATCTGTTTCCCTGTCTTGGATGATTCTCTAAAATGTGTTGCTCATAAAACATGTTCCTTATGGACGTCATTATGTTTGAGAACCCTTCAAGCAGCCACTTAAGAAAAGATAAAAGATAACAAAACCAGGGATAGAGGTGGCCATGATGAATTGGAGTGACGGTGTGAGGTAACTGGCATTTACATGGGCCAATCATGGGGCTAACTACTGATCTAAATCCTTATTTCGTTTTGACCACAACTGGATGTATTGTTAACTCAATTCTGGTGCCATCCACCTGGAATTGGTGCAGACTTCACAAGAGAGAAGATGGTCCCCAACAAGGCTGTTCTTTAGATACCGGTGAGAATTGAGAATCTTCATGCCTCTGTACTTGAGGCAAAAACCAGACAAATTTTGTTACTACCCCTTAACCCTTGGCTGCACTATCTTTTTTAAGGTTTACACAAATATTAAGTAGATTTTTTTTTTAAATCTCAACTCTAAAGATGAATAAACTAAAGGTCAGAAATGTAACCTTTACCTCCAGGGTCACATTGCTAGAACATGGAAGAACCAAGATTTGTTCTAGCTTGGACTGCTTTGAATGCCTTTTTTCTTGCTACCTCAGAGGAAACCAGATGGGGCAATGATGCTGGAGTGACAGATAAAAATGTCAATAATCAGTTGTTTAATGTCTGCTAATTTATAAGATATAAAAGAAAGAATATTGGCTGTCTTTTGTGACAGCCACTTCTTCCTTGGCACATAGTATATGCCAATTCCTACTAGGTTTTCAGTAAATGCTAATCCAGTGAGGAAGCACATCTAAGTAAAATCATCCTTGTCCATCCTGGAGTGGATGGAGTATGCTGGGACCAGGCCAGGTGGGAAGAGTAGACTCCCAACTACGAAGCCTTTTAAGTTGGCAGGGAACACATGGATGAGGTTAGCAGACATGGGGCCCAGCCTAGTAGAACTCAGACTTGTAGACAGAGATAGGGAAGTCTGTATGGTGGGGAAGGAGCCTGTGATTCAGGCTGAACCAGGTCGTTCAGGAATTCTGATGCTACTGCAAGCGTGCAGCACCTGTGTGAGTGCAATGAGGCTAAGAAAAATCCCCTCCTTTCTCCCTACTCTGCCTATCAGAACCATGAGTACTAGGAAAATAGACGGAGTGATTACCTGTCAAATTTTTCACTGTGGCTAAAAGTAGTGGTATTATTATGACCTCTCGTCCTGCTCTTACAAAGCTTTGGGGCATAGTGGCCATTACTCCCACTGCTATGGCATCAGCAGCTTAGGTGCGCTGGGTCTCTGTGACAGGCTTTTTGAGAACAACTCCTGGCTCAACAAACGGGGTTTTCTGGATGTGTTCCTGATAACAATATACTAAGATCTATGTGTCTTTTGCACGAATTAGCTCATTTAATTCTCATAATAATATAATCAGGCTAGAACAAAACTGTCCTTTTATTGCCAGTGGGAAAACCAATATTTGGGGAGGTTACCAGCCATCTGCCCAATGTTGAACATTTTCAAAACGTTAACCCAGATATGATCAACATAATGTTAGATGGTGACACAAAGAATGTTATCAGAATACTCTGGAAATGATCTGATATAAATGTTAAAGAGCATTATTTCGTGTTATATCTAACAAATCCTTTCTTAGGCACTGAACTGTTTTTATTTTTGTTCTGTCCCTTTTGCAAATCAGATTATAACTTCCAGACCTCTAGTTCTTTTGGCGGGAGGCAGGGGATGAAGATTGGCTATTTCTCTTTTCCAAAATAACAAAAAAATGTCAGCCCAACCTCCTAAGAAACTTGTCAAATGTTTAGATAATCTGATACAGCATTCACATAGTGACACCACAAAGAAGAAATAAGATAATAGAAACTGTGTCATAAGAATTGATTCTTTTATGGTCAGGGCCTGCTGACTTTGATATAAAATCTTTCATTTAATTAAATCTATTGCACACCAGGCAAGAAAGGTTTATGCTAGTTTCATCTTTCAGAATGTTGAAATAGCCATGGCACATGAGATCAGCTTTGTAAGATTCATTAAAATGTGATTCTGCCTGCACCCCTTTTTAATATGTGATACTTTGAAATATAAGAATTTCTTTAATTTTTGCTTTGTGAAACATTCCAACATCTAAAAATTCCATTTATTTTCCAGCTTAAAATGGTATCTATTACAGATTTTCCTCATTAATTGAATTAATCTATAGCATAAATAAGAAAATAAAAATTATCCAGAGAGAACCAAAATTAAAATTTCCCTGTATCTCCAATTATTTTCTCTAGACCTACATTTGTGAAGTATATATGTATGTGTATATGTACTGAATGCATAGATATGTATGAAATGTATATGTGGATGTATGAAGTTTTCATAAAGTTGTAGAATTATGCATATCAAAAATGATGCATGGATTTCAAGATCTTTGAAGCCAAAATAAATCTAAATTTTAATTCCATTTTCATGAACTTGCTGAAGTACCTTTATATATACATTGTATACATTTAATTATTATAAAAGTTGTTTTTTAAATCTGCCTTTCCAATTTTCTCTATTTTAAAGCATCATTTCAAACATATTACTTCAGTAGCAGTTTAGCAACAGTACCCTTTTTGTCTAAAGTTATTTTCCCTCGCAGTTTCCTTATAAAAGATTATGATTCATGAATCACCTGGACTCCCTGGGATCATCACACTGGGAAAGCTGAGCTGAGAGGGAGTGGGTGGTAAGGCAGCTCTAACCCAATGCTCCTTATACCAATCTCACCGAAAGATCCCATTCCTGGTGGCCTGATCTTTGTCATCTTTCACTTGCCATCTATGTCTCTGGCTCTCACTGGTGGATGGTTTTCCCCACTGGAGACATTTGACAATGTCCAGGAATGTTTTGATTCCAATAACTGGAGGCTTTCAAGTGGCAAGTAGAGGGTGATGACTGGATGCAGAATATTCTATAGTAGCCACATTGAGAAAACTCATTAGGTGAGCCGCACTGCTATTCTTCTAGGCTTGAAACCCATCTAATCCTTCAGTAGAGCAGCAAATGCTTATGAGAAGATTTTTACCTGCTTACTTATAACTTATTGAGTACTTTCTAGGATCACTTTATATTCATTCATCCCCTTATGCTTAGCAACTTCATGAGGGACAGACTAGCATTTTGTACATGTGGTGAATAGGCAACCTACAGCTTAAGGAGGTAAGGTAACTTGCCACAGATGACACAGCCAGGATGTTTGAAAGCCAGGATTTCAAACCAAAGACTGTGTTCATCATTATTAGATTTCACATCACTTGCTTCTTTATCCTTCAGCTACTACCCTGCTTCAGACCTTCACATTCATTCGTTATGTTACACTAATTAGTCCCAGGCTTTCCTGACTTGAGTTGTGAAGGGTTCACACTTCTGCTTTTATCACACCATCCAATAACTTCCCACAGGACTACAGAGGCCTCAGGTCTCTGCATTCTTAGCTCTCACTACTTTTACTACACATTTAAGACCTTCTGAGACATGTAGGGTCCCCAGTGCTCCTCTCTCTGATTTATATCTTTACTATATTGAACGCTCTTCCTTTTGTCTTTTTGGCTAGACATAGTCCCATGTCATTTTGGTACACAGCAAACATTTTCTTGTTTAGCCTTTTACTTTGACCTAATTTCAGATTTGAAGATAAATTATAAGAATATAAAGAATTCCCATTATTTTCTTCACCCAGATTCTCTGTTTTAACATTATATTGTTTGCTTAATCCATCTTTCTCTGTAAGTATAGATTATTTTTTTTCTGACATCTTTTAGAGTCAGGTTTAGACACAATGCTACTTTACCCCTGATAATTTGGGGTGTATTACCTAACCAGAGTACAATCTAAATGAAAGATCCTGGTGAACAAGACCCCAGCAGAAGGAACAGGCCATCAAGGAGAGAGGCGCTTTTCTCTGAAGGGAGGAAGGAACCTCCACTGTGATACGGCCTTGACTAAACAAGTTCAGAGTTGGTGAACTCAAGGGGCTTCCATAGCCTAGACAGTTCATGGCAAGATCTCGGGTGATTGCTGATGTCATAAATAAGAGTGCCAATTGTTAAATCTACAATGGGAGTCACTGGGTACATGCTCCCCACGTAGGATCTTTGTCCTTAATGTGTTTTACTTAAAAACACTGAAACTTAAAAAAACAACACTACTAGTCGAACAATACCCTATAACTTGTGCGGTGGTGTGAGTGCAGCCTGTTGAAAGCCTTGCTTAGTATATACTAAGTTGATCTTCAGTATATGAAGGTAATTGAAAATGAAACTCGATGAGGGGCAGGATGGGAGAGGGAGTGGGAGAAGGGAGGGCCGCGGGAGGGAGGGAGGTTGGGGGGGGGGAGCCACAACAATACAAAAGTTGCAACAAAAAAAAAGTTGCACTTTGTAAATTCACATTTATTAAATAAAAAAATACTATATAACAAACAACAAAAAAGAAAAAAAAGAACTTCATGCTTTACCCTTTTAGTATTTTTTATGTTCTACTTAAAACTATTGGTTGAACTCTGTAATTAATACACAATTATTCTTAGGTGTTTAATTAATGCTATAACTAGTACTCAAATAGTATTTTACACTTTGTGTTTCTGTGTGGGTGCAAACTGTTGAAATCTTTACTTAATATATGCTAAATTGATCTTTTGTATATAAAGATAATTGAAAATTAATCTTGATGTGAATGGAAGAGGAGAGGGGGTGGGAGAGGGGAGTGTTGTGGGTGGGAGGGAAGTTATGGGGGGAAAGCCATTGTAATCCATAAACTGTACTTTTGAAATTTATATTTACTAAATAAAAGTTAAAAATAATCAAAATGGTAAAATCAATACCACTTCCAAAGCATTATCTAATCTAATCACCTTATTATATTGCGAAGGATGAAAGTACAATTTTTTTTTAGTCCATTTGGTAAGTGAGGATTCCTAGAATTTTAGTTGGATATTGAAATTGGCGAGACATTGATAATACTCTGTTCTCCCAATAACAGTGAATTTTTCAAACTGGTTATTGCTTACAGTGTATCTATATGGTTTACAGTATAGCTACATATATATTCGAATACCCTTAATCCTTTTAAAAATTTTTAAGTCAACAATGGTTAAATTATGTTTCTAATATAATTTCAGACATGAGGATGAAATAAACTACTTAGAAGAGACTTTTACATGATGACTTTTCATTTTACTGGTCATGATGGGGTTGAGTCCTCTTTAGCTTATAGAGTTATTTGTTTATTCTCTCACTCAGTGTTAATAGCCTTGTCTCTGAGTAACTTGAGAAATTCCCTCACATCTGTACCTAGAAAGGCAGAAAGTGTAGGTACTACAACTACAGGAGTCATCATCAAATATGTTTCTCCTCTTCTTTCTCCACTAAGCAATTTTTATGACTATCACATCTTAGGACTGAAACTGGTCTCAGTTTTTCTGTGGCTTAAACCTAGAAGGAGTAATCTTGAATGCTCTGTTGAAGGTTCCTTGATGTATACCCCACACAGATACCTCCAAGCCAACATGTGAGGCAGGTATTGTTATTACCACTTTATAGTCAGGCAGGACTGTGTAGATGATTTGCAGGGTCAGTGTTAAACTAACACCGTGGGAACATTTGTTCAAAATCATGAAGGCTTTCAACAAGGCAATAGTACAAAGGAGGGATCCTCTGAACATGAGTCCTATGTCATCTGTAGATCTCACGCTCATGAAAGTGGTCTCTTGCATAGACAAACTGGTGTTTAAAGAAATTAAATGACTTACCTGATGTCACACAGTCAGTGAACAGCAGAGTAATTATTGGAATCCATGCTTGCCTGACCCCAAAGTCAGTATTTTTCACTGGACCACTCTGTCTTTCCTATGGAGGGAAAAGAAAAAACAAATGGGCAATTTTTCCTTATTCCCCAGCCTGAATTGTTTTCTGATAGGTGCATCAGTCTACATAAATTGGAAGTTCCTTTCCCATCCAGACCTGGTTATCACTGTCCCTAATTGCAAAGTTTGTAAGATTCCAGGGGTCTTCCCTAGCTTTGCAGCTATCAGACTTTGTTCTTCATGTTGCCTTCTGCCTTTGGATGCTTGTATCTATATAAAACAACTTCTATACTAACTTTCCTGAAGTGGGAATTTATGAAGTAACCCACTGAAAGTGGACAGAATAAAATCATTTAAGATATGCACTGAACTTAGTGAGGTGCCTGCCTGACATAAAGTAAATGCTCAACTGGTAATAGCTTCCCTTATTATTATTGGTAATAACTGTATTGCCAGGTCTGAAGGCTTTAGAATTCCACTGTATCTATTTTGGGGACCTTCTTCTTTACTTCTCCCCTTCATTTTTTGGCTTCACATCTGCATCTTCCCTTTGGCTAGTGCAGAGCAGGCCCTTTTTCATGTCACCCCTGTGCTTACTTGGTTATATATCTCCCCCAATAATAGCTTCCTTGCAAAGAAAATTCCCACTGAATAAAATGGTTTTCATTTCATTACATGAACAGTCTTCCCTGTACACAGAAAATCAATGAAAAAAACAGATTTTTCCCTAATTTTTTCCAGAGCACCCTTTTTTTCCATTTATTTAGATCTAATGTGCAATTGTATCAGATAAAGTACCAAATTTCAACACACTGCTCTGCAGATTTGTCGTGACACTTTTGTACTGGCCATCCTCAGAAATTCCTACACGGTGTGTTCTCTCTTCTACTGAACATGATTGATTTATGTCTTTTTATTTTTTTACAATTTCCTTTAGTATATCTTTTGAACAAACGTTGAAAGTGAATGACAGCAATAACCAAAGTAGTGACAGTATTCAAACTCAGTGTTTACTGCTGACATTTTGAAAAAATATAAACTAGAAATTAAAATCACACATAGCTTTTTTATTGAAAGAACATCGCTGTTCACATGGTTGAGTATGGCATTCTTTTTTTTTTTTAATGCAGTGCATTGTTTGTGCTTGTCAAAGGAATAAGATGTATTATCAACATGGCACATTCTTTCTAGGAAGGATATACTAAATAAGATTGCTAATGAAAGCATATGAAAATTTATTTTTCAGCATATTAAGTATATTTCATTTTAATATGTTTTTTCTGTAGTTGCTTAAATATTTTATCCAGATTTTATATTGTATGTGTATGTGTAGTCTATTAATCTATTCTTTATAATATATAAATATCACATTATGTTTTATTATATATTATATTGTTATATTTTATATACATTAGTTTATTAATTAAAATAATTAATCTATTAATCTATTCTTTATAATATATAAATATTATATTATCTATTATAATATATTATACATTGTATATTATAGTATATAATATTACATTTAATATATTATGATATATTATATAGTATTATATTACATAATATATATAATATATATAAATATCTGTTTCTCATAATTGTTTCATCAGAATAATATTGTTATTGATGGTTTACATACTCTTTTTTAACAACGTCATGAAAATCAGAAGTTTCATTAAAATATATATGTAATTTTAATGGCCTTTAATTTTCCCTTGCTTCTTCTATGTCAGGAAGATGGCTTCCTTCTTGGTCCTGGAAAAATGCTCAGAATGTGTGATTGAACAGTGAGAGGCATTTCAGTTCAGCTCAGATGGTATTCATTCCTTGATGGATAAAAACAAAAGAAAAAGCTGTTCTTTGGCTGCACAACACAATTCTATTATTCTAATCTCTACAGATAGCTTGAAAAGTGCAGCATATTTGGAATTGCTTTTCTAAGAATTAGGCATGGACAAACAAGCCCACACCATTATAAAAAATTTTTAAAAGTCCAGAACATGTGCAATAGGCAAGAAAGCAAAGACAGAGGAGGCCAAGGGAAAGGTTGGCGAGTGAGAAGAAAGGAGTCCAAAAGTCTCTTCTGCAATTTCTGTCCTTAATGTGCTGTACATTGTGAATTAATACTATAACTAGTACTCCAACAGTATTATCATTTTGTGTCTCTATGCGAGGGCAAACCGTTGAAATCTTTACGTAATATGTACTAAATTGATCTTCTGTGTATAAAGAGAATTGAAAATGAATCTTGATGTGAACAGAAGGGGAGAGGGAGCGGGAAAGGGGAGGGTGGGGGGAGGGAGGGAAGTTGTGTGGGGGGGGAGCCATTATGGTCCATGAGCTGTTCTTTGGAAATTTATATTCTTTAAATAAAAGCTTTATAAAAAAAAAAAAAAAAAAAAAAGAATAGTAACCCCTGGTAGATTAGGTTATAAATATCAGAGGGGAACAGGGTTTCTTAAAAAAAAAAAAAAAAAAAAAAGTCTCTTCTGGGCATAAGCTGATTTCAGAAACTCTTTCAGAACAGAATAGACTCTCTTTGCTGACATATGATGTTATATAAGACTCGCCTTGCTCTTTACTGATCCATTGTTGGGCTAGGTCTGTGACTAGTCTTATGTCATCAGCATCAGCTTGACTCTCACTAAAATGCTGTATGTAAAGTGTAGGCACAATTTACGTAGCTATCTGTAATCTGTGAATGTCCTTTCTTTGTATCACTTTGATGCTGATATTAAGATGACTTAAGAAACATTTATTGAGCATTTATAATGTTCCAGAAATGTTACTAAGTATTTCCTTTTTTTTTTTTTTTTTGACAGGCAGAGTGGACAGTGAGAGAGAGAGAGACAGAGAGAAAGGTCTTCCTTTTGCCGTTGGTTCACTCCCCAATGGCCACCGTGGGTTGATCCCATGGCAGGAGCCAGGTGCTTCTCCTGGTCTCCCATGGGGTGCAGGACCTAAGCACTTGGGCCATCCTCTACTGCCCTCCCAGGTCATAGCAGAGAGCTGGGCTGGAAGAGGGGCAACCGGGACAGAATCTGGCGCCCCAACTGAGACTAGCACCCGGGATGCCAGCGCCGCTGGCGGAGAATTAGCCTATTGAGGCGTGGCGCCGGCCTAAGTATTTCCTTTTAATACTCATACTCTTTACCATCCAATGGATAATCTCATTCTCCTCATTTTATAGGGGAGAAAAAAACTAAGAATCAAAGAAGTTAATTATTTTTCTCAATGCTATATTCCAAGCAATTGTCAGAACAGAGAGACAAACCAGGATTATTTATTTTATTCTACTTTATTAAATGTTTGCTAAATTGAATAAAATGTAGGATTTTTTTTTGTGGATTGCACTATTAAGCATAAACAGATGAATTTGGGAAAATAGTTTATTCAACTCAATATTGACTGAATGTTACCATCTACTACCAAGTACTACACTCCAAGAAAGGAATATGTAGATTAATATACTGTATACCATAAAGAAGAAAATCTCTCTTCAATGGCATTGCTCTAGAAAGTATAAAGGACACAAGAGTAAGAAACGGACTTTCCATCAAGTAGCATAGAGTAATATGAGCAAGATATTCCTGGATGCCTAATGTAGTAGCCACTAGAAGTACAAGGTCTTGGCCAGCGCTGCGGCTCACTAGGCTAATCCTCTGCCTGCGGCGCCGGTACTCAGGGTTCTAGTCCAGGTTGGGGTGCCGATTCTTTCCCTGTTGCTCCTCTTCCAGTCCAGCTGTCTGCTGTGGCCCTGGAGGGCAGTGGAGGATGGCCCAAGAGCTTGGGCCCCTGCACCCGGATGGGAGACCAGGAAGAAGCACCTGGATCCTGGCTTCAGCGGGCCATAGATACCCCATAAAGAGATGCCACTTTAGGTGAAGGTCTTCTCTCCAGGCTTCCTAAAATTCTTCAGGTCAAGGGTCAAACCTTCATTCTGGCCTCTGGCCTGTTGCCCATTTGCAGGCATTGGTGGTGGTGGCAGTAGGAGCTGCTGCTGCTACTGGTGATAATGATGGTGCCTCCTTGAAGTATGGTTTTGTTTCTCCAAGTTAAAGGTTTTATTGCTCTGCATCTTTATACCCTCAACTTCGATTGAGGACAGCCAAGTGCCTCCCAGTCCTAACCTCAACATCTCCTCTACCAATGGTCTCTAGTTACTCTCTTTAAAGGACAATAGTCCAGAGTCTGGTAAATGCAAACCATCAAAGGAATATGGTTGTTTTTGTACAGTGTAGATTGATACCAGTGGGACTCTAGTACTAGGTGGTGTACTGACTGTCAGCTCACTCTTGGAAAGGCCCAAAGGGTATGAACACGGTGAAGCTCATTGTTCACTGAGAGGTATTGCTCTTATTTGGGGGCTTTAAAAGTAGAAGACAGTGTTTTAAACATGAAGATGGCAAATTTAGAGTAAATAACAGAATAATTAACTTACATGGTATTGTTAAATACAAATATACATCTTGTAGTTCCGGGAATCGATAATGTTGAGAATCTATATAGTATGGTAAGATGTCAAGAACTTGAATCTGACAGAGTCTGGGGTCTGGGTTGGTTTCAGTCACACACTATGTCATTTGATGCAACTCTTTCTGAGCCTTAGGTTTTTTTCCAATCTGAAAAATTTCGAAAATAAAACTTAGCCTATTAATGGTGAGACAATGTAGGAAACTGGTTGACAGCAGAGGTTCCCTTCCCATTCTCCTCTTCATATCTTTTTTTTAAAATCTAAGCTGTGTAGTTTTTTGTTACTTTGTGTAAGCCATTATACTTTTATGTACTTTGATAACATCCCATCTTAAATAACAATTGCATTAGGGTTGACATCATATAATCTGGGGGATGGTCAAATGAGAAAATGTGTATAATGTTCTTACTATAGAGCAAGTACTGTGTACCTCTTGGTTTTTATCACTACAAGGTTCATGTGAAGGTTACATAATTTCAAAGTGCTTAACACAGTGTTTGGGAAGTTACTAAATAAGTAATGGCTAGTATTATTTTTAAAATTTATAAACTGATTCAAGTTGTGCTTTTATTCAAGCTAGAAAACATTTCCTTACCATTCAAGACTGACTACCACAGTTTTTTGAAAGTATTTTTTCATTACCACTGTCATATCAAAGACACAGTATGTGGTTGGTAATTAAATCAAGATAGCATTTCCAGTATTTTGATGTCTGTAAACACACATGTAATATGCAATGATCTCCAGATCATACACTTTCCTTATGGGTATGGCCTCCCTTTTCTAACTTATAATTCACTTTACTAGATGACCAACGAATATATATGCATTAAAAATTATTGTCTACTGAACCTCATTCACCAATTAATCATAGTGTTTATAGCTTCATTAGAAAAAAAAAAGAATAAATTGCCAAAAAAAAAAAAAAAAAAGAACATGCTGTGAAAGAGAAGCAGAACAAAACTGGGAGACATTATCTTATAGAAAGAATCTTTACCAGCTTCCCTTAGAATCTGAAATTCAAGATGAGCCCTGAAACTATTGGGGTACTGCGGACAGGAAAGTGCAAGTGCTGCCCGAGGTGGGAGAGGGTTAACAACTAACATTTTTTTTTCATCAGAGTACAGACATTCTTCACAGCTGTCTCACACTGGTGAGAACCAAAAAATAGCTGGGATCCATACGTTGTTGCAGATGCCTCCTCATCCCCTAAATGAGAGAGCTCTCCTCTCCTTTCTTCATAAGATTTGTATTGAACTTTTTAAAAGTTTAATACCTTTGAGGCCAGCGCTGTGGTGCAGCCGGTTAATGCATTGGTTCTAGTTCTGGCTGCTCCTCTTCCAGTCCAGATCTCTGCTGTGGCCCGGGAAGGCAGTGGAGGATGACCCAAGTGCTTGGGCCCTGCACCCACATGGGAGACCAGGAGGAAGAACCTGGCTCCTGGCTTCGGATTGGTGCAGCGCACCAGTCATAGCGGCCATTTGGGGGGTGAACCAATGGAAAAAAGGAAGACCTTTCTCTCTGTCTCTCTCTCTCTCTCTCACACTGTCTAACTCTGCCTGTCAAAACAACAACAACAAAAACCCAAACAAACAAAAAACCCTTAAGCCTTACATTAACAGTTCATGAATTAATGCTAATAGTTGGTGGCTTAGGGGGCAGCCTTCATCCAATTATGGTCCTGGGAGATCTTTAGGTTCCAATTATTCAAGCTGAGTTCATTCTCTGAGTCCTGACTCAGCACTCAGCATGTGATCTTTCCTCTGTACCTGCTTTCACAGCCAGCCTCCATCAGACACCAACCCAATGGGGCCACAGAATCTTGAACTGTATGCTAAAATAAACTTTTTCCTTCCCAAAGAATCTCTTCTCAGTTATTCTGGTCAGTATAAAAAAAGAAAAAGAAAAACTGATCAATACAATACTTGATTCAGATTTCCTTAGTTTTTACCTACTGTTCTTATTCTGTTTAAGGAGGCCATCCCACACCTACATTATGTTTAATTGTGTCTTAGACTTCTCTTGCCTGTGAGTTTCTGAGCCTTTCCTTGTTTTTGATGACTTTCGGCAGTTTTGAGGAGTACTTTTTTTTTTTGTTTTTGAATGACTTTCTCTTGGTGTTAGTATATTTCTCAGGATTATACTGGAATTAATGTGTTTTAGGGAGAAAGATAAGAGATAACATGGAGTTTTCATCACTTCATACTAAGAATGCATGCTGGTGGCAGGCAGTGTGGTGCAGTGGGTTAAGCTGTTGCTTGGGATGCCTGGATCCAGTATCAAAGTAACCGCTTTGAGTCCCAGCTACTTTGTTTCCAATCCAACTTTCTGTTAATGCATACCTTGGGAGGCACCAGGTGATGACTCAAGTACCTAGGTCCCTGCCACCCATATGGGAGACCTGGGTGGAGTTCTAGGCTCTTTACTTCAACTTAACCCAGTCCCTGGTGTTGTGGGCCTTTGGGCAGCGAACCACAAATGAAAGATCTATCTCTGTCTCTGTCACTTAAGTAAACAAAAATAAACTTCTAATAATAAAGAATGTAATCTGATAGTATCAACATAAATTCATTATTGTTAATGACTCTGATGCTGGCTGAAGAAGTATATATTAGTCTTTTCTTCTATTGTAAAGTTACTGCTTACTTGAAAAAAACAAAAACTTTAGTAGTTTTGAAAGGCAGAATGGCAGAGAGAGAGAGAGGGATAGAGAGGAATCTTTCATCCACTGGTTGACTCCCCAAATGGCTGTAATGGCTGGGGCTGGGCTAGGCTGAAGCCAGGAGCTAGGAGCTTAATCTCTGTCTCTCACATGGGTGGCAGATATCTAAGTAACAGGGCCATCTTTTACTGCTTTCCCAGGTACATTAACAAGGAGCTGGATCCAAAGCAGATAAGCCAGCACATGAACCAGCTTTCATATGGGACTCTGGTGTCCCAGGACCTTGTTAACTTGCTGTACCACAAAGCTGGCCCCCATAGTTCTGACTGTCAAAAGGTCACTTATTAGAATATATCCTGCATTAGAGCTAAAAATTTTATAGGCTTATCTGACCTTAAAAAAGGCCTTGAATAGCTATTTCTCCAAAGATGATATACCAATGGTCAACAAGTACATGAAAAGATGCTCAATGTCATTAATTGTCAGAGAAATGCAAATGAAGACTAGAGTGAGGTATCTCAAGCTCCTATTAGGAAGGCTGTTGTAAACAAACACAGAGGAAGTTTTGGTCAGGATGTAGAAGCGTAAGGTGCTGCAGCTACAGTGGAAAGCAGTATGGCATTTCCTCAACAAACTAAAAATAGGACTACCATATCATCCTGCAATCTCACTTCTGAATATGTAATCCAAAAGCATTGCAATAAGGATCACAAAACGATACCTACACTCTCATGTGGTATACACACTCACTGTGGTATAATCACCAATAGCCAAGACATGTTTCCATCAACAGATCAATGAATCAAGGAGGCATGGTGTATGCATATAGTAGAATTATTCATCCTTATAAATGAAGAGAATATTGCCATTTGTGAATATAGATAAACTTGAAGGACATTAAAGTGAAATAAGCCAGTCACAGAAGGAGGAATACCACATGATTCATGTTACGTAAATTACTTGTAACAGTCAAACTTATGGAAGCAGATAATATAACTGTCATTATGAGGGGTGGGTTTAGAGATGGAGGAAAGGGAGAATTTATACACAGTAGGTTTATGTTTCATTTATTCTAGATTGGTAAGTTCCAGAGATGTGCTGTACACCTCAGTGTCTATAGTTAACAATATGGTATTTTGAATGAAGTCAGGAGCCATGAACTCCATTTGGGCCTTCCACATGGGTTGCAGCGGCCCAAGTACTTGGACCATCTTCTGCTGCATTTCCAGGTGCATTAGCTGGGAGCTGAAACAGAAGTGGAGAAGCCAGGACTCAAACTTGTGCTCTGATGTTGGATTCCAGTGTCCCAGGCAATGGCCTAAAGAGCTATGCCACATTGGTGGCCCTTTAAGTGACTCTTTTGTTCCCCTTTCCTTTGTAGTCTTTGGAAGGAAATTGTACCTAACTACTGGAGAGTTATGCCCCCCCCCCTTTAAAAGCACAGTATGTATATAAATTATTTGGCATTCCACATTTATTAATAGATCTTTATATCTGTATGAATTTGGCCACTGGGAACTCTTTCAGTTGGATTCTCTGTTTGACATATTTCTATTAATAAAGGTAGAATTCAAAATGCTCACAGAAAACTGAAATAAAAGTTTACTTTGTTCTAAAAATTTGAAATACATTAATAGTGTTTTTATAATACGCATTTTCCATAACTTTTTGAAGACCTCTCATATATGATCATAAAGACTTTTTTTTTTTAACATTCTAGCATTACAAATTCTTTAGGCTTATATTGTACACTTGCTGCCACAGTCACAGAGTCAGTCATTATTCCAAAAATCCCTATTTCTTTTTATTTGAGAGTGTACTAGACATCAAGATCTGGGTGTTAGGGGCCAGCATTGTGTGGCTGAGGGGCTTATGCTGCTGCCTACGACACTGTTATCTCATATGGGTACCAGATTGTGTCCCAGCTGCTCCACTTCCAATTGAGGTCCCTACTAAGTAGTGAGAGATGGCCTAAGCATTTGGGTCCCTGATACCCATGTGGGAGACCTGGAAGAAGCTCCTGCCTCCTGGCTTTGGCTTGGCTCAGCTCAACCCTGGCTGCTGGGTCATTTGGGGAATGAACCAGTAGGTGGAAGATCTCTATTTCTCTCTGTTTCTCCCTCTCCCTGCAACTATGACTTCAAATAAATAAACAAACATTAAAACAAATATTGGATATTATGTGTTCTACCTTGGATTTCAGTAAACTGCAGTTAATATATTCATGAAACTGACATCTGTTCCAAATGCACAGAGGATTAAAAAAAGCAGAGCTATCTCAACAGAAGTCAGGCTAAGGGTCTAACATAAATATTACAAGTCTGTCTCCTCTATTCCACTATTGTTTGATTGTTCAATGTTGGCAATAGAGCTCTGTAGACAGAGAGAGTATTCTTGGTACATGAATCAATGACTAGAGGTGGTGGAACTTCCATGGATGTTTACTAGAGTGTTAAGGTCTGATGAGATGCATGGCCTAGGTAAACCAAAGTTGTTACATGCAAAATCAAGGGACCAATCCAGAGAAAGTGGGTCACAGAAACACTATGAAATTGATCTTGAAAAGGGAAATTTTATGGTATAAAAAGAAAGAAGCACTTAAAGCACTAAAAAGTAAACACAGCTGCTGAACTGAAATAGAGATTACAAGAAGAATAAACAGAAAAGTTAAGGGATTAGATGTTAGATTAAGTAAAAAATGAGACAACTGAGGGCATACTGAAAAATATATAGGGGGAATAATCTGAAATTAGAAACATCTTCAGCAATAGAGGATCTCTGTTTACTTAGGTTAACAATGGATGTGAGGAATGAGTAATGAAAATCCATATGGCAGTTGGGGGTAGGGAGAGCACATAATTCTTATAGTGTCAGCAAGATTATATATGGTTTGTGGCCAAATTATGTTTTCTGGACCTAATGATAGTTTAAAAAATCATCAAAGTTAAAGTTAGCATTTTAATAGGAGTCTGTCTCCCTTGGGTTTAGATAATAACACTGTAATTTTCTTTTCTTTGTTTTTTTTTTTTTTTTGACAGGCAGAGTTAGACAGTGAGAGAGAGAGAGAGAGAGAGACAGAGAGAAAGGTCTTCCTTCCATTGGTTCACCCCCCAAATGGCCACTACAGCCGGTGTGCTGCGCCAATCTGAAGCCAGGAGCCAGGTGCTTCCTCCTGGTCTCCCTGTAATTTTCTTTTCTAACATACATCTTATTCATTGCTTTATTGTACATACCTAGTCTAGGCACGAGACATATTTACTAAGGTTACTGATGCTTTTCATAATGAATGAGCTCAACAAAACCACATTTCAAAGTTAGCAAGGTGGAAGCTCAATATTTAGGAATTTGCTTTAATCTCTGTGTTCTTAGGTGCTGATGCTTTCTCTGAAAAGAAATTTGTAATTGGCAGGTACAACATCACATACTTTTGTTGAACTCCAAGTTCTGCTAATTTTCAGGATTTTCTTTTTTCTGTAGAGCAACACTTTATAAATGCCAGCTCTCGTACTCAGTGCATTGGCGAATAGCATATGACTTTTCAATCTCTAGAGATATATAGCAAATTTGTAATATTTCTCAATTTGGAGAAAATGACACTCATTTGTCAAGTGAAAACTAGGCTCAGGCTTTCACTTTTTCTCTACTAGAGGACATTAGATGTAAAGATGTTGGCTAACCAAGTCTGGGCAAATGACCTAGAGTTGTCAGTGCTGTATTCCTATACCCAGAGAGTTTAAGAGTCTGGGCTGTGCCACTGCTTGAGTCTTGTCTAGGACTGGTTTGCTTGGCAGTTTGGCCTGCTTTCTCATAGGTGTCATGGCAAAGGGCATTGCTTTGTGAATGATTAGGCTTATAGGGCTGCCTCCAACTCCCACTCTATTGTATCCTATAGGATCTGATTCCAGCATGTAATCTGAACATAAAGGATATTGACTGGCAACTTTCTCACATGACATCATATCAAGTTAAGACTTACAAGTGTTTAGAAAAATAATTGCTAAAGCTGTGACAAATTTAGTACCATTAGAATATGAGTGAAGATTTGGATATCATGTTTTACATGCAAAGAGTGAGAAGAAAATTATTTAAGTGGACCAGGATGTTCTGTATATTACATTAACTCTTTTTTTTCTTTTTTTACTTTTATTTAATAAATATAAATTTCCAAAATACAGCTTTTGGATTACACTGGTTTTTTACTCCCCTTAACTTCCATCCCACCTGCAACGCTCCCATTTCCCACTCATTTTCAATTCTCTTTGTATACAGAAGATCAATTTAGTATATATTAAGTAAAGATTTCAACTGTTTGCACCCACACAGAACATAAAGTGTAAAGTACTGCTTGAGTACTAGTTATAGCATTACTTCGCATTGTACAACACATTAAGGACAGAGATCCTACATAGGGAGTAAGTGCACAGTGATTCCTGTTGCTGATTTAACAAATTGACACTCTTGTTTATGGCATCAGTAATCACCCTAGGCTCTTGTCATGAGTTTCCAAGGCTATGGAAGCCTTTTGAGTTTGCCAACTCCAATCTTATTTAGACAAGATCATGGTCAAAGTGGAAGTTCTCTCCTCCCTTCAGAAAAAGGTACCTCCTTCTTTGATGTCCTGTTCTTTCCACTGGGATCTAACTTACAGAGATCTTTCATATAGGTGTTTTTTGTTTGTTTGTTTGTTTGATTTTATTTTATTTATTTATTTATTTATTTATTTTTAGTGTCTTGGCTTTCCATGCCTAAAATACTCTCATGGGCTCTTGAGCCAGATCTGAATGCCTTAAGGGCTGATTCTGAGGCCAGAGTGCTGTTGAGGACATCTGCCATTCTATGAGTCTGCTGTGTATCCTGCTTATCATGTTGGATCGTTCTCGCCTTTTTAATTCTATAAGTTAGTATTAGCAGACACTAGTCTTGTTATGTGATTCCTTTGATTCTTAATCCTATCAGTATGATCAATTGTGAACTGAAACTGATCACTGTGACTAGTCAGATGGCATTGGTATATGCCACTTTGATGGGATTGAATTGGAATCCCCTGGCACGTTTCTAACTCCACTGTTTGGGACAAGTCTGATTGAGCATGTCCCAAACTATACATCTCCTCCCTCTCTTATTCCCACTCTTACATTTAACAGGGATCACTTTTTAGTTAAATTTAAACACCTAAGAATAATTGTGTGTTAATTAAAGAGTTCAACCAATAGTATTAAGTAGAACAAAAAAACAATACTAAAAGGGGTAAAGTATTAATTTGTTCATTGATGGTCCGGACAAGGGCTGATCAAGTCACTGTTTCTCATAGTTTCCATTTCACTTCAACAGGTTTCCTTTTTGGTGCTGGGTTCATTGTCACCCATCAGAGAGAACATATGATAATTGTCCCTTTGGGACCGGCTTATTTCACTTAGCATGATGTTTTCCAGATTCTTTCATTTTGTTGCAAATGACCGGATTTCATTGTTTTTTTTACTGCTATATAGTATTCTATAGTGTGCATGTCCCATAATTCCTTTATCCAGTCTACTGTTGATGGGACTTTGGGTTGATTCCAGTTCTTTGCATAGCCTTGGACGTAAACACAAATAGAACTTCTCTCTCTCATCAAACAATGTAATATTGGATACTTTCTCATCTTTTATATGAAGTAGAGGAGAAAGTAAAGGGGAAAACAAGACAGTGATTAGGAAGTTCCTCACCTCAATCCAGGCCAGGAAACTAAATTGCTTGCTTGTAAGACATAAAGTTTATCCAGATTAACCGCTTTTCCATGAGCCACACCAAGACACACATTATTTATGTTGAAACAAATGCTTTGTTTACCTTAAAAGAACTGTACTGTTTACTTTAAGGTTTGATCCTCTGCTTTTGTTACTGTTTGTTCCCTTCAAAAGCAGATTTAGTCACTATTATGAGAACAAACCCAATTAATCAGTTTTTCCCATCTAACCAAAGCTTCCTTAATTACTAACCCATGGTCTAATAAGCAGAAACAAATACCAGATGTAGAGTAGTGGTGTAGATTGCAATACAAACCTCAGCAACTAGTTTAAAAAAAAATTTAAACCACAGACACAGCAAATCTTGTACTCTTCTGCCAACTACTTTCAAGTACTTAAACTAATCCATGATGCCATAAATTACCAAAATCCACTTAAGTGGGTTCACTGAATAATCTGATTTTTCAGAATGTACATGGACCCACCCCCTCACCTACAATCAAAAATAATTTTAGGGGCAGGCGACGTGGCTCACTTGGCTAATCCTCTGTCTGCAGCACTGGCATCCCATATGGGTGCCGGTTCTAGTCCCGGCTGCTCCTCTTCCAGTCCAACTCTCTTCTGTGGCCCCAGGAGAGCAGTGGAGGATGGCCCAAGTGCTTGGGCCCTGCACCCGCATGGGAGACCAGGAGGAAGCACCTGGCTTCTGGCTTTGGATCGGCGCAGTTTCAGCCATAGCAGCCATTTGGGGAGTGAACCAACAGAAGGAAGACCTTTCTCTCTATCTTTCTCTCTCACTGTATATAACTCTACCTGTCAAATAGATTTAAAAAAATAAATAAAATCTTTAAAAATAATTTTAAAAGTCCCTTGAGAATGGAAATTCCATGGTGACAGGCGCTTACTTTGGTTCACTACCCTATGTTAGCACATGGAAATTCAGTACTTTTTGAGTCAATGAATGAATAAAAAGATGATAATAACCAGTGATCAATAATTTTGTTCTACTCTGAGTTTGTGCATCCATAGTTTGTTCACTTGTTCATCAATGTAACAAATATTTGCTGAGTTTCTACTTGTGATTAGGCTCCATGCAAAGCACCAAGGCCATAGCTATGAATAAGGTGGATCATGTTTCTTACCTTATCCAGCTTTATTTATCACTAAAGAAAGTAAATTTATTTTATAGTCTACATACTATACTGAATTTTAAGATGCTTTTAAAGGTCTCATTGGATATCTTCTAAGGAAAGTCAGCACCATGTAATTTCTCTAATTGAAGTCTTGGTTATTTGTATCCCATTGCTGTATAGGGACAGAGATTTGTGTTTTGTTCATTGCTGTAGACTTGGTGTGTTGCACACTTTCTTTCCTTTTTTGGACTATAGTAGGTGATCAAATGAATAAAGGAAAAATTTAGGAAGAGAACAAAATGTGTTGAGGATCAATTGTATTAAATCTTTATAGACACAGTATCAACCTATACATCCCCAACCTATATTTGGATAGCTATTTCAGTTTTTTAAGTGGAAAAAAAGACTGAGAGATTAAAGGTAACATGTTGCAAAACCATACCATTGGTAACTAAATAGCAAAGTCTGAACTGAAACATGGACTGATTGTACCATCCCACCCATCAGCTCACACTGACAAATAATTCAGGAATCCACTATTCTCAGTCTGTGATCCATGGACTATCTCAGGTTTTCTACTTTAGCCTACTTAAAAAAGGATCCCTACCAAACTCAAGTCTTTTGTATTTTGACCTGTAACACAAGTCAATCATGTTAATCAGAAGAATCTAGATGATGTAGTATAGATAACATCACAATTTTTGACTTTTTTTGTTTGGATAGGCGTGGTGCAGGATCAGGCAATTTTCTAGATGGACAGTCTTTTTCACACAGCAGCCTGTGGCCCAGCCGGGCAATGCTTTGACATCCGGGCTGCAGCATGTGCAGCACAGTCTCTCTATTCAGAAGGATGGGGCAGGAAACACAGAATTGCACACTAAGGTCTTAAGTGTTCAGGTCCTCCTACTAATACTGCATCCTGCAGCACAAATCCCATAGCCATACTTGATTTCAAAGGAGTGAGGACTGGTAATTCTTCCACAAGTCTGGAAAAAGAGGAGGTCATGGACATTGGCAAATAGGTGTTAGGTCCATCTACCAGCTAACCTCTCCACACATCTTTGTAAAATTTGTGTGAATGTCCTATACCCAGAAGACTGTTCTCTATGGCTGCCTCTCTTAATAATATAGTAGGAGCTGGTGTTACGGCATAGCTGGTTAAGCCACCATCTGTGATACTGACATTCCACAACTGAGAGCCAGGTCCTAGTCCTAGCTGCTCTGCTTCCAATCCAGCTCCCTGCTAATGTGTGCAGGAACACTGTGGAGGCTGACACACCTGCTTGGGCTCCTGCAACCCACGTGGGACAGCAGGATGGAGTTCTGGGCTCCTGGCCCTTCATTGACTGCTGCGGCCTTTTGAGGAGTGAAGCAGCAGATGGAAGATCTCTTTCTCTCTCTGTCTGTACCTCTCTCTCCATTACTCTGCTTTCAAATAAATAAATAAAATTAATAATTAATAATAAATTATTTTTTTATTTTACAAATAGGGAACCTCTCAACAAAAATCCCTGTTTAAAGGATAAAACACCTCTGCTTTTGTTTTTTAAATAAGTAATCCAGTTAGGATTGAGGAGTTAAAAATTATAGATCAACAAAAACAAAACAACAGTATGAATACTAAATACCCCTAAATCTACAATCCTATCATTCTTTAGGGACAGCCTTCCCTTGATAAAATTGAGCAAGGTGTAGGTTAACATCCCATATTTACCCTTTCTCTCATATTTCCATACTTCTGGCAGGATCTGGAAGTCCTGACTGGTCTTCATAACAAGATACTCTTTTGAGATTTTAAAGCTGAAAGTGTTTCAAAATTTCAGCCAGAAAGAGGTATTGCCTACATGGCAAACATGTCAAAAATGAGCATATTTACTTCTTTATGATGGAATACTACTTGGAATTGCATAATATGACTCTAGGTATGTAATTTTAAAATTTAACACTTAACTCATTATTTTATTGAATTATTTCAATTTTACTATATCTTTTTCTTTCATTATTTTCATCTAATTTATACAAGACCAGACATCCAATATGTTAGCTGAAAAGTAGAATTAGACCTGGGTCTTCTGGCTTCAAGTCTTTCCCCATTTAAATCAAGATATCAAATATTATTTTTAATTAAGACTTCTAATATATATCAGTACAAAATAGTGATAATTAATTTAATAAGCATTCACTGGACATTTTCAATAAGGTCAATAATGTGTTAGAAAAAAGAAGTAGAAGGGTGAATTATGCAGAGTAATTTTAGGGCAGCTTTTGAAAATTTCATTATCTGAGAGGATTGCTATGTAAAAAAGATAAACTAAAGGTAAACTAAGGAATTACTACTTGTAATAGAGCACTGAGAAATATTATCACTCAACACACACAATAATAATTTTTATTGCTACGCTATTGAATAGCCTGTTAGTAAAATTTGTAATGATCTTTTTTACTTAGTCATACATCAAAAACTCTTTCATTTTCACTATGGAAGAAGAACTTTAGACATTTTTTCAAAGCTTTGATGTGGTTATGCATTTGTTTCAACACCCTTCCCCCTTCCCTTCTGTGGCATCTTCTTGAATCCTAACCCAGTTTCTGAGTGCATTTGATCTAGTCATTGTCAAGTGCATTTGATCTGCCAGTGCAAATAGGACTGAGGTGAGCCTGTTGAGTTCATAAAATATTTTTTCCAATGCATTTTACCAATTAAGTAGTAAAACACAGTAGTGCTATTTTGTTTCCTTAGCAACCTGTGAATACATTGTATGTTAAAAAAATATTGCTCCAGTGTCTTGAAAAATTTATTTCTACAATTACTGTAAGTTGGCTTTTTTCTTTTGGGGCCACTTCAAATTTTGACAAAAAAGGAGAATATCAACCATGATGTGCTCCTTTTCCAGGAGCTGATGAGATTTTGCTGACTACAGGACGATCTGCAGGGTCAGATGAAAGTTAAAGTCATAGAATCTAATCCCATTAGAGCCAGAATTCATGTTCATAGGAACTAACATTGTGTTCTATCTCCTCTTTGTAGGAGACAAAAATTTTGAAATACAAATACATATTTATAAAATTGTGTTGCCTCACTGCTTAAGAGAGTTCCTTCTCATGCTTGCGTAGATTAGCGTTTAGTCAAAGGCTTGGAGAGAATCCTCTGCAGTGCTGCAGAGTTCATACTGTGATGCTCCCTAGTCCTTGATACTTCACCTTGCAAACTATAGCTGCCTCGGTTACCCCAAGCTCTGATCTGTGTCACTTCAGGACTGCTAAGTTATATTTGCTTTTCCTTGGTCAACTCTGTGGTCCAGAAACTGCCCCAGGCAGAGGGTTGTGGTTGGGACTGTCTTAGGGTTCATCTGTCTTTTTTTCAAACCTTCTCTCAGGGATCATAGTCCTCGCATATTGTCGTCCAATTTCTGAAAACAGTTTTTGGAATTTTGTATATGACTGTGTGTGTCTATGTGAGTGTGTGTATATAAGCCAGATCCCTTTATGTGCAGAAGTTAAACCAACCTGAAAATAACATTTTACAGAAGCATTCAAGTTGGCTTTATGGACAATGTTTTGGGTCTTATGACATATAAAAATCAACAAGTTATATTAGTTTAGGGAAGTGTTGTGTTCCTGTCTTGTCTGATTTTTAAGTTAATCCCTTAATACCCATGTATACTTGAATATCTGAAAGTATCTAAAATTTCTTTTGATTTTATTATCAGTGTAGGAATGTTATTGGAGGGGACTGTTAACTGTTATAAATGGATAATAACATCTGGCACTTTTTATGAACATCTGTGGCAGTGGATATTCATGAAGATAAAACATGTGAGGTTTTTTTTGTTTTGTTTTGTTTTGTTTATTTCTCAGAAATAAATCTTTTTTTTTTATATAAAGCTTTTATTTAAAGAATATAAATTTCCAAAGAACAGCTTATGGATTACAATGCCCCCCCCACAACTTCTCTCCCTCCCCCTACCCTCCCCTTTCCCGCTCCCTCTCCCCTTCTGTTCACATCAAGATTCATTTTCAATTCTCTTTATACACAGAAGATCAATTTAGTACATATTATGTCAAGATTTCAACGGTTTGCCCTCGCATAGAGACACAAAATGATAATACTGTTGGAGTACTAGTTACAGTATTAATTCACAATGTACAGCTTATGCTTTTATTTCAATCTGTTTAAAAAGCCCATGAGAGTATCTCAGGCATGGAAAGCCAAGACACTATGGCAAAAAATGACCTAAATGAAAGATCTCTGTGAATGAGATCCTAGTCAAAAGAAGTGGCCATCAAAGAAGGAGGTACCTTTCTCTGAAGGGAGGAGAGAACTTCCACTTTGACTATGACCTTGGGGTAGGGAGGAAGTAGGAGATGGGATGGTTTGCGGGTGGCAGGGTGGTTATGGGGGGGAAAGCCACTATAATCCAAAAGTTGTACTTTCAAAATTTATATTTATTAAATAAAAGTTTTCTATTAAAAATTATGTTGCCTCAGGTCAGCAAAGAACAGCTCAAAAATCTTTTTTTTTTTTAAATGAAGCTCAATTCTCTAGTATGCATGTAACTACTAGTTGAACTATTTTGACTTCTGGATTCTTTTAAACCTCTTGTGTCTCCAAGGAATTCCACATATCAGAGAAATTAAGATGAATACTTCCTCATTTAACTTCCCTCCCTTCTTCGATCTAAGTCCTTACATTGGAATTTGGATATTTCATCTTTTATAGTTTTGATTCTTTTCTCTGTAATTTAGCTGCATCTTAAATTTCTCCTTTGCACATATTTTTTTCTTTGGACTCTGATGGAAGAGTCTCTTAAAGTGGAAATTAAACATTCCAGTTAAATGTTGACTTCAATGAAAGTCTTTATACTGGTAACCCTGACTCTCCCATGTAGCTGCTGACAACCACAGAAGGCTAATGGAGCCAAAGCAATTGTGTAGCCAACCAATGATTGCTAATCAGATGCTTTATTTTAAAAACTTTGCTACAGTATGGAAGATAATAAGTCTAGTGCAGGACAGTATTAAACACCACATTTTTAAATTGCTAAAAAATAATCCTTTCATATACTTAGTAGTGTTCAGAACCTTTAAATTATTACATGCAAGTAAAACATTATAAAATTAAATGTGAGAAAAGTTAGAATATAAAGAAAGATGGGGGCCAGCACTGTGGAACAATGGGTTAAACCACTGCCTGTGATATGGGCATCCCATATGGGTACTGATTTGAGTCCCTCATGGCTTCTCCACTTCCAATCCAGCTTCCTGCTCATCTGTCTGGGGAAGGCAGTGGAAGATGGCTTAAGTACCTGGGGTCCTGTATGCACTTAGGAGAGACCTGGATAGAGTTTCTGATTCTTGGCTCTGGCCTTCCCAGCTCTAGCTGTTGTGGCCTTTTGGGGAGTGAACTAGCAGATGGAAAATCTCTTCCTCTCTCGCTCTCTGACTCTCCATCTCTCTCTGTGACTCTGATTTTCAAATAAACAAAATGCATCTTTTTAAAGATGATGAATTGATGGAAAATTAGTTAAAGTAATAGATAAAAGCTGCTGAGCCTGAATAGAGAGAAAGTTATGACAACATAGTGACAATGTGTATGAAATCGGGTGGGAGGGTGAAAGTGGGAAATGCTAATATGTCAAATTGCTACACAAATTTTTCTCTTTGTAAGTTTGCAAACAAAATAAAAACAAAATTTTACCAAGAGAAAATTTAGAATTAATAGATATATTCTTGAGCAACCCAAGTGCATTTTGAAGGAACATCAATGTAGATCTATTACTAATTACAAAACATGAGCAGTCTTCGAAAAGTTTATGGAAAATGCAAGTGAATTGCATATTATGAAAAAAAGTGTATTGATTGAAATGTCTTTACACCAAAATAAACATCTTTTCATTCATTCAATTTTTCAATGGACTTTTTGTAATATCTTTGTTTTGTGAAAATCTTGGGTGATCAGATATATTAACTTGACTGTGGGATGTAAGTATCTTATAAACAATCCCTAGATGCCTCTTTTAGGTGTATTTTTCTGTTAGTCAATTGAATGAGAAAAAACTTTTATGTATTAAACACCAGATATACAGCAATATCAAAAATTATATTAATGATATTGGTATTCTAGATTAAACTGATTGTTATATATCAAATGCCAAGGTACTACATATGCATTATTTTTGTTTTATTGTGTCTTCACACAAACCCATGGAGTGATTTCTTGTGACATGACTCATGGAGCATGTATTCATGGGAAGAGACCAGGTTAGCTGAATTCCTGTGTTGTTTTTCCAGGGAAATAGGAACACAGAGAAGCGAAGTTATTTTGCAAGGAAAGAATGCTCTGACTTGGCTTTGAACTTGCCTTACCTTCCTAACAAGCATATAGCTTCTGATGATACGAATTAGGAGGGCTGTGTCTTACTGTTTCCCAAGACAACAGCCAATTTCAGCTGTGCAACACGCCCTTTATCTGTGTTTGCTCAAGGCAATGCTTACAAACCGTATTCCCAAACAGATGGAGTTTGAAAAATTGATATCAAATCAGAGCTACATCAAAGAAATAAGTTCATAGTGCTACTAAGCATTGTGGGAAGAAGAGAGTTGACAATAACCTAGTAAATGTTGTATGAACAAATAGAAGAAAGAAGCTCCAAGCCTCCAACCATAAATGATGTCAAAGAAGGGGAAATGTTGCTTACCCTGCTTTGATCAGTGCATTGTATAGAGGTACTGAAATGTGGCTCTGCTATCCATAAATATGTATAATTACTATTAATAAAAATTTTAAAATCTACATTCCCAAAATATTATTGTAATCTCCAATGCATATGAGACTAACTTTGGTTTAGTGAAGTTAAATACCATGACCAGAGACAACCATTGTCACAGGATACATAATGAAACAGGATCTGAACTCCACATGGAAATCAGCAATCGGATGCCTCACAGCATAGCAGAAATCCATGTGAGCACAGACAACTGGTTGTACAAGTATGAACTCACAAAACAGTCAAACCAAAACTCATATCACTTCTCTCCAGTGTAAAAAATACTTTTTCGTTCCTGAATGAAAATTCCAGCAGGGCTTTGGCCTTCCTGATGTCTCCTGAGTACCAGATAGCTCTACAGACATAAGAAATTACAAGTATAATCTGATTCAGAAAATCACAATATGAGCTGAAGCAAAAAAGGCAGTTCAATCCCAGTGGGAGCATGCACATAAGGAAGGAGAACTAAAAAAAAATTGCTGCCTCTGCACATAGCCTGTGTACTACAGAAATACAGTTAGAATTGATTTGGGTATTACAAAAAATTTTAGGGAGTAGACAAGTTTAAAAATAAAATTAAATATTTTCAACCATATCTTCATCAAAACTTCTCCACTCTTTTTTTTTTTTTAGAGAGATTTATTTATTTATTTGAAAGGTAGCATTACAGAGAGAGAGAGAGAGAGAGAGAGAGAGAGAGAGAGAGAGGGGTTCCACCTGCTGGCTCTATGTTCAAATGGCTGTAACAGCCATAGTTGGTCCAGGTTGAAGCTAGGAGCCTAGAACTCCACCTAGGTCTCCCAGGTGGGTGACAGGAGCCCAACTATTTCAGCCATCTACTGATGCTTGCCCAAGCTCATTAGCAGGGAGTTGGATCAGAAGTGGAGCAAATGGGACTTGAACTGGCACTTATATGGATGACGATGTTGCAGGCATTAGATTAACTTGAAATGCCACCATGCTTGTCCCCTCCCCTCTTTGTCTTATATACATGTTCTTGATCTGGCCTGTTTTCCCAGAGCTGGGAATGAGGCCTTGGGGCCAATCCCTTCATGAAACAGTAATATTTAGGAGCTGGAATTTGTCATCTGTGGATTTCAACATTGTTAGATATACACTTGAGAGTGTACCAGTCAGGGTTTCCCTTTGTAAGGAACAGAAACCAAGCTAAAAATGAACTTATTAAAACAATATTTGGTGTTTGCTTACGCAGCATGTGTGCTAAAATTGGAATGATATGGACAAGATTAGCATTGGCCCTGTGCAAGAGATGACAAGGAAATTCATGAAATGTTCCAATTTTTCAAAACTTTTCTTTGAAAAAATAACTTCATGTGTCCTATAACAAAATACCTGACTATAAATCCAATTCCATGTTAAAACTAAGATTGACTCATTACGTTCCTAAATCTCTATATTTGAAATACGTAAAACTTAGATGCCTTAAATAAAATGAAAAAGCAAAAATGTAAGATTGTCTATGACATTGTGGCTGTTTACATATAAATAAAATATAGAATGCTATCATTTTGTGCTTGGTATTTCTATTTCAAACAAGATGATTTCTCATAGTACCACTGGTAGTATTCTGTTATTCAGTGAAACTAATGATTGTATACTGAATGCTATTTTATAATCTGCAAACGATTATATGTCTAGGTCATACGTAATAAGAATTTAAAACAATAACTCAAATATATTTTCTTAAAACCTGGAAAAACACAGAATCTAGGGGAAAGTTGAAGGATGTGGATTAGAAAAGAGGCAGAAACAAAGGAGGCTGGGCTGCAGCCAGGACCAGGGTGAAAAAGGGGCTATGAAGAAGGCCAGTACTCCTTCCCATGGTTTATTTCTTCTGGATTTGATGGAGCTACCTGCTCCCAAGAGGGATTCTCCTTTTGCCTCAGGAGCTTACAATACAAAGTCCAGAGCAGGTACCTCTGACAGACTGAACGGAGATGATAAATCCTGTGTCCTGCATGTAGGGAGGCTGTAAAAATAAGAACTTGGCATTTGCAGTTTCTGGAGAGGGAGGAAGGTTCTGCCTTCCACCAAGCCTCATAAAGTGAGAAATTTACCATGTGTAGAAAGAGAGTTCAGATATTTGGTGTCCAGAAAAACAGATGGACAGGAGGATTCATGTTCATAAACTTTAATGATTGGTAGACTTGGAAGAAAGTGCCAAACTCATCTATTTAGTTCTATCTCCCATCCAACCAAGAGAGACCCCTTTACAGGATTCAGGGAAATTCTCTTATAGCCTCTATTTCAGTTTTTAAATGATGGAGAAGTGTGTACACTTCTAGATTGAATGTGCGAATCTTTGGCAATTCATACCCAAAATATTTTTCTTTAAGATTTCCAGTTTATGGTATTGTTGCATTTTTAATTTCTTTCACTAAGCATTTTGTCTTTACTTAGATCATTATTTTCTAACTGTTCTGCTTTTTATGTGGTAGTCAGACATGAGTCTACTATTCTCCACTAGGAATGGCAAATTTAGAAACTACCTAATTTTTTTATTTTTTATTTTATTTTTTATTTTTTATTTTTTTGACAGGCAGAGTGGACAGTGAGAGAGAGAGACAGGGAAAAAGGTCTTCCTTTACCATTGGTTCACCCTCTAATGGCCGCTGTGACCCATAATTGTATATATTTGTGGAGCACAATGTGATAATCTAACCCATGGATACAATATTCAATAACCAAATCAAACATTTTTCATTCATGATGGCAGTCTTCAAATGCCTCTTTTCTAGTTCTTTATAAAATACATGATAGCAAATCTGCTTGTTGTAGAACCTTAGAATTTACTCCTCCCATCTAACTGCATTTTCTTTTTTTTTTTTTTAAGATTTTGTTATTTATTTTAGAGGTAAAGCTACAGACAGTGAGAGGGAAAGACAGAGAGACAGGTTTTCCTTCCATTGGTTCACCTCCCCCTCCCCCACCATGGCCGCAAAGGCCGGAGCTGCGCCTATCCAAAGGCAGGAGCCAGGTGCCTCCTCCCTGATTCCCACAAGGGTGCAGAGGCCCAAGGACCTGGGCCATCTTCCACTGCTTTCCCAGGCCATAGCAGAGAGCTGGATGGGAAGAGGAACAACCGGGACTAGAACCGGCGCCTACATGGGATGCCGGCATCCCAGGCAGAAGATTAACTTCCTGTGCCACAGCACCGGCCCCACTGTACTTTCCTCTTATTCAACCTCCCTCTATTGTCCTACGTTCCCTAGTCTTTTTTAATCCCTATTTGACTCTCTTCTCCTATGTTATCAACTTTTTTAGTTTCTACACATTATTGATAATATATGATATTTCTTTTTCTGTGCCTGTTTTATTTCACTTAGCATAATGTCCTCCATGTTCATCCTTGTCACTGAACATGACAGGATTCCATTCTCTTATAATGGTTGGAAAATATTCTATTGTGTCCAATGCCACATTTCTTTATCCATTGATGGACACCTCAATTGTTTCCATATCTTGGCAATTGGTAATAGTGCTGCAATAGATATGGTGATGCTGCTATCCTGTTGATATACTAATTTAATTTCCTTTGGATATGTAGCCAGTAGTGGGATAGGTTGATCATAAGATAATATGAATTTTTCAAGGAACTTCCATGCTGTTTTCCACATGACTATACTAATTTATCATCAAATAAATAAAGGTCCTATAATTTGCTTATTGTCACAAAAGAAATACATGTCAAGGATTCACAGAAGTTGTAGAAATTAAGTAATATTCTTCATTACCCACTGGACAAAGATGTTGTCAGAAGTATCCACTTTTATTACTACCATGAAATTGTCATAATGCTGAAGTTCAAGAAGTCTTCCCACTTCAACTTCACCGCAAATCACTTAATTTGACAGTTAATGAAGTGTTTTACTCAAATCTCTGTACTTATTAAAGAAGCAATAGTTCCCAGGATTTCATATGAATTCTAAGGTCTCTAATGATTTGTTGGACACAGAACTACAAATTATAGGCCATAGAATGTAAACTTAAAATGGCCTCAGGGGAGGTGTTTGGTGAAGTTGGTAAGATGCCTCTTGGGATGCTCTTTTCACATAACATTCTGCCTCGTTTAAGTTGTGGCTCTGGTTCTAATCTAGCTTCCTTCTAAAGCTCACCCTGGAACAGCAGTAGATGATAATTTAGGTACTAACCTCCCAGAGGGACCCAGATTGAATTCTTAACTATTGATTTCTCCTTGGCCCAGCCCTGGCTGTTGCAAGCACTGGGTAGTGAACCAGTGGATGGAAGGTCTCTCTCCATTTATGTCTCTATGTCTTTATCAAATGAAGCAAGAATAAATAAATAAGTAAATAAATCAGCTTCCAAGATCTTACGTTGACTTGTATTCTCAAGAAACTGATCAGACCTTCTTGAAGATAAGGCAAACCTTACTATTCTTTGGATATACTGCTATTTTTGCTGATTTGGGGAATGACATGGTAAATTATATAGGGTATGGAAAAATCATCATCCTAGGGAAAATTCTATAGTTATTAAAATATCCTCTCTCTTATTCATTCCATTAACACAGCTATTGTAGTTGTGATATGACATGTATCTCTTTGTATATTTGGTATGATTGTGAAGCACTAGATTTGAATGTTGAGATTGCCAAGCCTTCTTCATGTGAGGAACAACGTTTATCATATGTTGAGCACCACGGAAATATTATTCTGAAATTTTAGCTTATTTGGGACATTCACTGTGATATTAAGTTACTATAGGAAGTAAATAATACATCTATTGCAGAAGAAGAATAAAAAAGAAGTACTAGCATTTACCAGTTGAGACAACTAAAAACTAGGAGCATTTTATTTTTTTCTATTTCTGGAAATATTTCTCCTCAAGAGCACCATTTTCTTACTGGAATAACAAGAGCAACAATGTTGGCACCTTAGCTCAATTATGTCTATTGCATTCAGTAAGTTTATTCTTCCAAGAAAAATTTGGTAAGATAGGTAGTTTAGTGCCACCATCAGAGAATTTTCAATATACTAAGAAGGGGAAAAAACGTTATGTATCAAGCCTTAATCTTTGTGTTGATTGGCCACAGGCCATTAGTATAAACCACAGAGATGAATGTTATTTCTAGGTAATATTGGATTCATACACTGAATTAAAGATGCAACACTTAGAAAGAGAACAAAAACCAATACCTTAGAAGTAATAAGAGCTTTAGGTCTCCAAAGATAAAATATGAAGTGTTAGAAAAATTGATAAAGAAGTCTACAATACAAGGTAAACATGGTGAGATCCGTTGTCTTGGCAAATATTTTACTTTGTTAATGGGCAATCCTTATCAAACCATTCCACAAGTCTAGAAAAAATTCATGCCAATGTCTTTTTCTCAAATGTAAAAAGTTGAGCAAAACCTTTAACCCCTTGTCATTAAAATAAACTAACGGGGTCTTTCACACTTCCTGGATGATGCAGTGTGTTCTACAGCAGAAAACAGACGACATGAGGCTTCTGTTGGAAGCATAACCCCTAACTACCTTCTGCTTTGCTACTAGGAGGTAGCAGTGAGTTCATTACCTTTACTTGCACTCATGCTTGAGTCATGTTATCAAAATCTTCATTGCTTAAGATCAAGTCACTATTGTGGACACTTAAATCATGTATTTGTGTTACTAGGAAACTAAAACTAGTAAAAAATGGTTATTCATACTTGTTGAATAAAAGAATACTGTGATTGTTTTGACAGCAAATGACAGAGAAATTGACTGTAATTGAGCCACACAGGCTGTATTATTATAATTTAATTGATTGGTCCAGTGGGAGAGACAAGAAGCCAATTCTATAAAGGATAGAATTGATGGTTTTAAAAATGGAATTGATTTGCTCATTAACTGGACTGACTAGAAGGGACCTTTTTCTCATTACTTGAATGATTTTTAAACCAAAGATTATAATTCAGGGACACATGAGAAAGAAACAGGATCACTTAAGCAGTGAATATTGCTTATTCTCATGGTGTCCAGCTAACCAAATCATACTCGTGGTGAAGTCACCGCTAGGGAAGGGAAAGACATAAAAGTACTCCTGCGAAAACCTAACAGAGAACTTGTACCTTCTTGGGCTTAGTTAAGATAATTTTTACTGTTATCTTCTTGGAAAAGTATGGGATATTTAAACAAAACAACAGCGGGTGCCAGCGCTGTGGCATAGCAGGTAAAGCCACCACCTGCGGTGCCGGCATCCCATATTGGTGTTGGTTCATGCCCTGGCTCACTTCTGAGACAGCTCTGCTATGGCCTGGGAAAGCAGTGGAAGATGGTTCAAGTCCTTGGGCCCCTGCACCTGCCTGGGAGACCTGGAAGAAGCTCCTGACACAAATCTGTTTGAATATCTACCTATATCAACAGATATATCTCTATGATATAGTTATAGATCAGTATGAATATTTGAGGGCATTTCTAAAAATTCATAGAAAATAAATTAAAAGATGTTTATTTTTTCAATTTTATTTAATAATTTTTATAATATACATTTTCCATGAATTTTTGGAAGTTTCTTGCAAACCACATACACAAGCTTGCATGTACATGGATATACATGAATATAGTCATATATATATATATGTGTGTGTGTGTGTGTATATTTATTATAGAAGCTTTATGGCACAATATACTCTGCAGAGATGAATACTGCAGTTCTGAAGTTAACTATCCATAAGATCTTTTTATATCTTTGGCTTGGTTTCTTCAAGTTTCAAAACTGGAACAACTTGTCACCAAATAATGCTTAAAACTATTTGAGATTGTTGGCTTAGAGTAGCTGTCAAATTACAGAACAAGGCAAGGCCAAGGGAAAACACACCCCAGGAGAGACAGCAGATTCCAAAAGCTGAGCAGAGTAGTCAGGGAAGTCAGAACATATTTCTCCAGCCATGGCAGATCCTTTCAAATAGTGAGAGAGAAGAAGGATAGGTGCCTCTATTTCATCCACTTTGGTCCTCATTGTTCAGGATAAACAAAGTGAAGTTCAATGACAAAGATCTTTTTTGCTTTACCTTTCTCCCTTTTCTCTGCCAAATTTTTGGAGGTGCCAACGTTTTGGAAACTGAAAGGACCTCATTGAACATAAATGGACATAGTTAGTCATTGCATGCAATGAAGGTTCATGGATGTGTTTATTTACAAGGATGCTTTCTAAAGCAGTAGAAACTTCACACTTTGTCTACCAAGGCAATCTGTTTTCTAAAAACAGGCAGACTTGACATTTGTCTTTATTTGCTCTCCTCTGTTGAGAAGAAATCCATACACTTGGGGTCTTGGGAAAACACCCCGTATGTAGTTTGTTTTAAGGCATTCTCTTCTGGGATTCTGTTGCCAGCCTATGGAGCTGCCTCCTTTCCTTCCCCTCCACCAGCCCCCACATCATGCATGCACCCTGTGGCCTGAGAGCCAAATACTATGAGCCAAAAATATTTTCAATAGCAATACCAGGAAAATGTTGTTTCTAATGGCATGTAAAAAGCAAACAGAATGAAGGCCAACTTTATGGGACTCTGAAACCTAGACCTCTGAAGAAGAATGGGATAAGCAGAGCTGAATACAGTAGGAAGAATGTCCCTGCTTTCCAAAAGGATAAATATTAGGTCATATCTTTTGTTGCATTTCATAATTTTTAGATGAATACCTCTGAAGAATTTATCAGAAATTATATTGCCATAAGTATATGATTATTTTAACCTCTTTTCTCAAAGAACAGTTACTAAATTGCTTGCATTATGTGTGAATCCCTTTTGCAAGTAGAGAGGCCTACTCTTATCTTTCTGCTTTATAGTTATCATATCATGTTGTCATACATGGGGCTCTTCCAATAAAGCCTACCTTGGGGAAGGAGGGAGCCCAGTCCATGTTTCCCCTCCATGCTTAAACAAGGTATGTTTTGTTGTTTGTAAAGCCTCAGATTCCAGAGAGTTACCATCATGTAGGAGAGCTACATCGTTGTGCTAATAAGAATGCAAGTACTTATGAATTATTGAAACATGCTAGTGGTATATGCAGTTCATAGCACTACAGTCTAGAAGTGGTTGCTATCTAGGGAATGGGGGAATCGAGAACTGTTGGAAAGGTAATGATGATTACACTGGGCATTCAGAGAGACTTGTGAGATGTGAACAGGTAGAGAAAATAAGATAGAAGCCATGAAATGAGTGGTGGAGGGACATGGAAAATGGAAGATCAATCATGCTCTGTGAGATCAACTTTCAGGAAGCTCAAACCTGAGCAAGAGTTCAGATAAGATGTTATGGTGGAAACCACAAAGAAACAGAAGGTCTGATTAAGAGAGGCAGCTATGGTGTCTAAGCCTGGCATTGATTCATATTAGCAGGAGGCTTCCTTATATACACTGCCTAACCTTGGGGAAGCTGACGTCCCTGGCTACAAAACAAGACCACAGGTACTCTGGGGATGAATTATATTTTTATTGTCTTGAATATTGCTTTTCATAGAAGAAGTTAAAGTAAGCATTTAATGAATGCACACTCCAAAAGAAGAGAAATGAAATGTAGTAACATGCTGGCACCAAGTATATAGTATGCACTCAATAAATACCGGTATTGGTACTTTCTTTTCTAATTTAAAAAAACCTTATTGCTTTGCATTACATAGCTACATTTTACCTTTCCAAACACATTCCCTGCTATTTTTCTATAAACAGTTTACACTCCTAGCAAATATATAGTACTCAATGTTAACTGTATATTATCCAAAATCTGTTTCTTAATTCCCTTTTTTTTACAGGCAGAGTGGACAGTGAGAGAGAGAGAGATAGAGAGAAAGGTCTTCCTTTGCCGTTAGTTCACCCTCCAATGGCTGCTGAGGCCGGCACGCTGAGGCCACTGCACCGCGCTGATCCGAAGGCAGGAGCCAAGTGCTTCTCCTGGCCTTCCATGGGGTGCAGGGCCCAAGCACTTGGGCCATCCTCCACTGCACTCCCTGGCCACAGCAGAGAGCTGGCCTGGAAGAGGGGCAACCAGGACTAGAACCTGGGGTGCCGGCGCTGCAGGCAGAGGATTAGCCTATTTAGCTGTGGCACCAGCCTCTTAATTTCCTTCTTCTATATTATTTACTTGGTTTAAAGATTTATTTATTTGAAAGTCAGAGTTGCAGAGGAGGGGAAGAGGGAGGGAGAGAGGGAGAGAGGGAGAGAGAAAGATCTTATATCTGCTGGTTCTTTCCCCCAGATGGCCACAACAGCCAGCACTGGGCCAGGCCAAAGCCAGGAGACAGGAGTTTCTTCCAGGTCTCCCACATGAGTGGCAGGGGCCCAAGCACTTCACCTGGGACATCCTCTACTGCTTTTCCCAGGCCATTAGCAGGGAGCTAGATTGGAAGTAGAGCATCCAGGATATGAATTGGTGCCCACATGGGATTTCAGTATGCGTCGGTAGTTTTACCAGCTACACCACAACACCGGCTCCAGATGGAAATACTTTGGACACTTAGGACATACATTCGGAATTTTTTTCAAATGGATAATAATTATATGATTATGAGAATGGTGAGTTATCCAAGGGAGAATATTTAAAAAAATAACTAAGAAAAATATAACCAAGTTGAAACTAGGTAGTACCAGCGTAGTCAATAATTGTTCCTCCTTTCTCATAGCCCCACTGAGACATTCAAGGTGGTGTAGAATTAGGGTAAAAATATACATTAGCAGTAATGCTAGAAAGCAAGGCAGCATGTTGCTGCCTATAAACAACTGAAAACATTGCTCTTATAGTAGAACATTACCATTATACTGCATTTGTTATGATGGTGTGATAGTAAAGGTCTGTGAAAAACAGAATAGGATACTTAAATGCATATATAAATATTATGCATTATGTACATATATACATGTATGTGTATGTGTATGTGTGTATATCTATCTATCTATCTATCTATCTATCTACTGAGGTACTGAAGACATGATGAAAGTCCGGAAACAGGTAGAAATTGATGTTGCACCCTTCAGTCTAAAATACTTAAAGATATGGGATAGGTGTGGTAGTGCAGTGAATTAAGCTTCTCCTTGGGGTACCTGCATCCCTTGCTTTAGTCCTAGGATAGAGTACTGCCTCTGCTTCTAATCCTGAGTCCTGTTAAAGCACCCTGAGAAGCAGAAGATGATGGCAAATGACTTGGATTTATTCCATCCACATGTGGGATTCTGATGGAGTTTTCAGTTCATGGCTTTGGCTTGGCCAGACTGAATATTGGGGGCATTTGAGGAGTGAACCAGTGGATAGAAGATCTCTCTCTCTCTCTCTCTCTCTCTCTCTCTCTCTCTCTCGTGTGTTTGTGTATCTCTGTGTGTGTGTATGTGTCTGTAACTCCACCTTTCAAATAAATAAATCTTAAAAAAACACAATATTTAGGTTAGGCCAACAGGATTGAAGCATGCCAAATTTCTGTGTTGCAGAATTGAGAGAGAATTCCTTCTAGGTAAACCTCGGATTTGTTTCTTAGTCCTATAACTAACTGAAGGAAATTCTCTCATATTATGGAAAGTAATCTTCTTTACCTAAACTCGCTGTAAATACTAATCACATCAAAATAATATAAACACAGCAACATAGAGACTACTGTTTTTACCTCACAACTGGACACTACAGCCTAGCCACCTTAACACAAAATCCACCATCATAGATGGACAGATTGATGAAAACAGTCATCCTGGAAGACTGACGCACGACTGTGACACTTCTGAAAAAGCAGGAGCTAAACCTGCACAATGTCCCAGGCATCCACTCTATGGCGAGAATTGACCGAGAGTCAGGTAGGAGACCGATCCCATGGAGTCTATGGATCTTGTATTGACTTGTTGACCTAGTACCACCAGCTATGTGGTACTAGGTCACACAATTAGCAACTTTGCCAACACTGAGCAGAGAACTGAGGACTGCAAGAGTCCATGTGGAAGGAATTCTATTTTCATTTGAAGTGCATACTGATAAATTTATTTTGCTTAGTCAAACTGAGAAAAAGAAATGTATCTATGATTCTTCAGCCTGTGCTTTAAGGAAATTTCACAGGAAATATGTTGAGTTCTGTTAAAGATTGCTGAAGATCTTAGCCAAACAATTGTTTAAGGAGCTACTTCTAGGTTCAGATCAAAAAAATAAGTAATCTGCCAGTAGACTCCCCTCTGCAAATACAGCATATGGAGGTACAGTGAGGAATGAGGGAGACTTTTAAGAATCACAGCCAGAAGCACAGTTGTTTTCTTACCATGTCCAAGGCATTGAAGGCTAATTTTAGAATATAAAATGGATCACTCATTAGAAGTAGTTTTAGAAAACAAAAAACAACACAGTAACACTTTCCATAACTACGACAATAGAGTTTAGATAATATGAAGAGTAGGAACCTGAACAAGAAATGTGAAAAATAGATGTTAAATAATTTAAAACAATAATGGATGAGGTTAGACACTATGAAAAGAATTGGTAAACAAGAAGACAAATTCAAGATAAATAAAAAATGTGACATATTTTACATACACACACACACACACACACACACACACACTGAAATATTATTCAGCTATAACAACAAGAATGAAATTCTACCACTTGCATCAAACTGGTTCCAACTGGAAGACATACAGTGAAATACACCAGACACAGAAAGAAAAATTACACATGTTCTTTTATATGTGGGAACTAAAATTAAAAAAAAAATAAAAAGCAAATGCCCATGTGTATGTTTTGTTACAAATATACTATTTTATAAAACTTTGCTTTGAATACCTGTCAAATTGTTAAGAATACATACTAGTATAGTTCATTTTTAAAAGATTTACTTTATTTATTTGAAAGACAGACTCAGAGAGAGAGGTTGAGCCAGAGAGAGTTCTTCCATCCTCTGGTTCACATGTCAGATGACATTTAATGGCCAGAGCTGAGCTGATCTGAAGCCAGGAGCCAGGAGATTCTTATGGGTATCCCACGTGGGTGCAGGGGCCCAAGGACTTGGGCCATCTTCTACTGCTTTCCCAGACCACAGCAGAGAGCTGGATTGGAAGATGAGCAGAAGGGACTATAATCAGTGGCCATATGGGATGCCTGTGCCACAGGTGGAGGATTAACCTACTATGCCCAGCGCCGGCCCCCTCTACTATAGTTTTAATGATCTACAACTATTTTAAAATTTACTGTATCTGCTAATACTAACTGATAGAATCAAAAAGGGAGAGAATGATCCAACATGGGAAGCAGGATATACAGCAGATTCATAGAATGGCAGATGTCCTAAATAGCACTCTGGCCTCAGAATCAGCCCTTAAGGCATTCGGATCTGGCTCAAGAGCCCATGAGAATATTTTAGGCATGGAAAGCCAAGACACTCTGGAAAAAAAAAAAGAAGACCTAAATGAAATATCTCTGTGAGTGAGATCACAGTGAGATCACGGGCCATCAAAGAAGGAGGTACCTTTCTCTGAAGGGAGGAGAGAACTTCCACTTTGGCTATGACACTGTCGGAATAAGATTGAAGTCGGTGAACTCAAAAGGCTTCCATAGCCTTGGCAACTCATGACTAGAGCCTAGGGAGATTATTGATGCCATAAACAAGAGTGTCAAATTGTTAAATCAACAACAGGAGTCACTGTGTATTTACTCCTCATGTGGGATCTGTCCTTAATGTGTTGTCCACAATGTGAAGTAATACTATAAGTAGTACTGAAACAGTATTTTTACACTTTGTGTTTCTGTGTTGGTGCAAACTGATGAACTCTTTACTTAGTATATACTAAATCAATCTTCTGTATATAAAGAGAATTGAAAATGAATCTTGATGTGAATGGAATGGGAGAGGGAGCAGGAGATGGGAGGGGTGCAGGTGGGAGGGAACTTATGGGGGGGAAGCCATTGTAATCCATAAACTGTACTTTGGAAATTTATATTTACTAAATAAAAGTTTTAAAAAATCCCATAAAAATTACTGTATCTGAGTGGAATTGAACATCTTTTCTTTGATTATTACTTATAGTCCTTGCCACAACTAATATATACTCCTGCTGAACTATCGTCTTTTTATTGTTTATATTTTACTCTTCACTTAGAGGAGTGTTAAGCCTTTGGCTACAGTGTAAATGAAAAATATGCTATCTTAAAATGATAAATGAAATATTAAGCTGAAAAATTAAAGCTGCAGAAGGGAAGTTAATAGAGATTATGCACATGATCAGAGAAAAATCATAAAACAAAATGCACAAATAATTCTAATACAATTAATGCAGTGGCCACCAGAGTTTAAACCCATGTTCATATTTATTGTCATTCTTATACAATATCCTACAGTCCATTTTTTCTTTAGTCACTTATTTTATTCACTCACAACATTTGACTGTTTACAAGGCCACTCCATAGTGACTCTTTATGCTGTAAACTAACACCCAATCACCCTTAGAAAGTTGTCTGGTTACACTATAAACCAATTACTGTCTGTCTAAGGTCAGAGGAAAAACAGTATTTTCAGGAAGTTGTTTTATATACATTCTATGACTAGCATCTTACATTAGGAAGTGCCAGGGCAGAATTGATATGCAACCAAAAATACCTTGACTCTAACTCTTTGGGGCTCAACACCTGAGATTCAATGACCAAACAGGATTCTCCTTCTGGGTTCAAGGGGAACAGCGTTCCATTTTCTATCATGGTAACCTACCTATGTTTCCCATCAGAATGTGTTTTCAGTAGGAACTTATTAATTGGCCCTAGAAATTTTATAATTGCCACAGTTCATACAATTGTTCATACAACATTCAATAATGAAATTGCTATTTGGGGTTTGGTCATTTTTACTGCTGACAATATCTGTTTATTTTCTTTCTCCATTAAATTGTTTTCAGATTATAAACATGGATTATATTAAACATGTAAGAATATCTGATAAAAAAAGAAGATGAATTCAATTTTTTTCTAGAAAGAACGAACCCACCTAAATAGGATAACAGGATTAAAATGATGTTAAGTTTGGAGGACTAAACATGAAGTTTCAATGCAAACATTTAAAGAAAAGTAGATGGAATAAAAAACAGTAGTCGTAAGAAAAGCAAACTATTTTTCTGATCCAAAGAGATGATGTAGTAGTTTAGATACTAACTGCAAGCCTCTATTATGTTTTCTACTCTAAGCAAGATAAAATAGTTCCGGGATATGCCACGGGGTTCTGCTGTACCATGCAATGGGCACAGGACAATTTAGATGCCTTCTAAATTGATTACATATTCCCAATGTCAGCTGAAGCAGGAGATATAGGTTTTAGATGCGATGAGAAGTAAACCTATTCTATTTCTCAAGCCTGAGTTCTGAGCCTGGGGAATGCTGGTGCATTTCTGGTGGCAACAGATGAAAAACGAATCCAGTGATAAACTCAGAAATGAGATAGTTAGGGATGGAATAGTTTAACGAACATTGAATAAAACGGCTTTTTTAAAACAACCCATACCTTTTGTTGAAAAAAGCTGACAGCATTTACAACTCTAATGGAATGAACCAAATCTGGGAAAGGAGAGGGAGCAAAACAAAATATTTAAATGGTACCTTTTAAAATATGATTTAAGGGGCTGGTGCTGTAGCGTCAGCATCCCATATGAGCACCAGTTCAAGATCCGGCTGCTCCACTTCTAATCCAATTCCCTGATAATGTGCCTGAGAAAGCAATGGAAGATAGCCCAGGTCCTTGGGCCCCTGCACCCACATGAGAGAGCTGGATGAAGGTCCTGGCTCCTGGCTTCATGCTTGTCTAGCTCTGGCCATTGCGGCCATTTGGGGAGTGAACCAGCAGATGGAAAAATCTCTCTCTCCCTCCCTCCCTTTTTGTAACTATGCCTCTCAAATAAATAAATAAATCTTTAAAAATAAGATTCAAAACTATTATTGATTGCACATTTAGTTAATCATTTGATTTTAAAATGTCTTTGGAAAAATTACGCTACTAGATTTAGGATGTCTCAAAGCATATCACAACTCAAAAAATAATAAGGGAAAGAAAGCATTAGAAAGGAGATCATAGTACAAAATTATAAAAGTAAAAAAAATTATAAAAATATAATATACATTAAAGAATCAGATTATTAAAGACATCAGACAGTCCTCACAATGTAAGGGCAATGTTTTCTTTGGTACTTGAAATAGTTAAATAAACTTTAGTGAAATAAAATTAAAATCTTAATGTAAAAGAAGAATAAAATGATCAAAGGTAGATGAAATAATCAGTGATAGTTTAAAATTGCTAAAATAGAACTAGAATATTTTTTATTGATAAGGGAATAAAATTCCTAAAGAAGACTCAACAGCTGTAACCATATCCACGTGCTTACAAGTCGATACTAAACATGACAAGCCAAAAGTTAACTGAAATAAAAGCAGAACCTGAGAGAAACTAATTCTAGTGGAAGATTTGAAAATGTATTTTTAATTTCCTACTGCTCAAGGAACCCAACACAGAAACTATTTTGGGTTCAGTTTGTTAGAGAACAATTAGATGAATGATATCATGGACTTAAAAACATATATTTAATAAGGTTGAATAAGATATGTATATAAAACTTTTTCTACCAACCTAGGAAATTTTTTGAAAAAAAAAAAAAATGGGACATTGGGGCCAGCGCTGTGGCGCAGTGGGTTAAAACCCCAGCCTGCAGCACCAGCATCCCATATGGGCGCCAGTTCGAGTCCCAGCTGCTCCTCTTCTGATCCAGCTCTCTGATATTGCCTGGGAAAGCAGCAAAAGATGGCCCAGGTCCTTGGGTCCCTGCACCCACATGGGAGACCTGGAAGAAGCTCCTGGCTCCTGGCTTCAGATCAGCTCAGCTCTGGACATTGCGGTCATTTGGGGAGTGAACCAGTGGAATAGATTCTCTCTCTCTCTCTCTCTCTCTCTCTCTCTCTCTCTCTGACTCTACCTCTCTCTGTAAGTCTTTCAAATAAATAAAAATAATTCTAAAAAAATGGGACATGTACTAAAAGATTACATAACAGACTACAAAGAAAGCCACAATAAACTATACAAAGCAGTAACATTGAAGGCCACCTTCTCGGAGCACCAAGTAATAAATCTAGAAATTTGAAATAATGATTTGCGCTCTCTCATACAATGCCATTATGACTGTAAATCACTATAAAATTTTTGGAAAGCAATCTGGCAATATGCATTAAGAGGATTAAACATGTTTTTAATCTATTTATAGAGTAATTCCACTTCTAGGAATCCATTATAAAGAAAGGTTCTGAAATATGGGACCCATATTTTTGCCAAAGGTTTTATCAACACGTTCAAAGATTGAGAAATTATGAAGATATGATATCTCCATAATAATTCTGCATTATGCAGAAATCAAAATAATATTTACTAAAGCATTTTAATAACATGGGGAAATGAAAATGAAGTAATCTAGTGTGGAAAAAGTAGGACTACAACTATATTTAGGATCATTTCAGAGAGAAAGAGACAGGGAGAGAGAGAGATGGGGGGGAGGTTGAGGGAAGTACACCGAAATGTTTGTCATTATGTTTTTGATTACTATGACAGCCATAACTTTCAGTATATTTTATAACTACCTGCACTTTAGCAATTTTTTCAAGATATCTGCATAAAATTAAAAGTAATAGCCATAATAATTTTTAAAACATGTACTTTTACTTGAATATTGGGTATTATCAGATCCTGCCACCATTGTCACTTGAACCTTCTTTAACTGCTTCATATTTAACTTAATTGCCCTTTGAAGTGTGGAAGGAAAAATCACTTTCCACTGATAGTATCAGAACATTTCTAGTGTGGTAGGACAACCTTGGAGCAATGTTGGCAGCATCTTGGAATGTAGATAAACCCATGCACAGTGAGTCTAAAGCTGGGCTGATCTGAAGCCAGGAGCCAGGAGCCAGGAGCCGGGAGCCAGGAGCCGGGAGCTTCTTCCAGGTCTCCCATGTGGATGCAGGGGCCCAGGCACTTAGGCAATATTCCATTGCTTTCCCAGGCACACTAGCAGGGAGCTGGGTCTGAAGTGAAGCAGCCAGGACTTGAATTGGTGCCCATATGGGATTCTGGCACTGCAGGCAGTGGTTTTACCCTCTATGCCACAATATCAGACCATTTTTTGTATTTTTAATGTCCTCTGTTAGGATTGTTTCTTTTGTATCCTACAAGCTTTCCTTTATAGGGTTTTCATTTTCATTTGTTTCAAGAAATTTTTAAATCTCTCTTGCCTTGGCTAGTGATCCTGAACCTTTTTTCATGTGTCTGTTGGCTATTTGAATTGGGGAAATGCAAATCCACAATGAGGTTTCACCTCACCCCAGGTAGAATGGCTCTCATACAGAAATCAACAAACCTAATTTTGGTGAGAATGTGAGCAAAAGGGTACCCTAATCCACTGCTGGTGGGAATGTAAACTTACTGGTGCAGCCACTATGGAAGACAGTATGGAGATACCTCCAAAATCTGAATATAGACCTACCACATGATCCTGCCATCCCACTCCTGGGAATTTACCCAAACCAAAAGAGATCAGCATATGAAAGAGTTATCTGTACCCCCATGTTCATTGAAGAACAATTCACAATAGCTGAGATACAGAATCAACTCAGATGTCCATCAACTAAAGATAGGATAAAGAAATTATGGCAAATATACACTATGGAAAACTACACAGGAGTAAACAATGAAATTCTGTTATTTGCAATAAAATGGATGCAACTAAAAACCATTATATCTAGTAAAATAAGCCAGTCCTCAAAAAAAAAAAAATACCATATGTTCTCTCTGATCTGTAGTAACTAACAAAGTACCAAAAAGGCAATTTGTAGGAGTTAAACTGGCACTCTGAGGTGTGACGATTTTGAACAACCCTTGTCTTAACTGTTGAGGAACAATGTTTTTCTTTTTTTTGTTTCTTCATATTACTATTTCTTGAACTCTCTACTTAGTTTTGTGTTAATCATATGAGTATAAAGTTAACTGAATTAGATCTTTGTAAAAAATAAGAATGAGAATGGGAGAGGGAGGAAGAAGAAGGATGAGAGTATGGGCAGAAAGGAAGTAGGGTGGGAAGAATCACTATGTTCCTATATTTTTATATGAAATTCATGAAGTTTATATTCTTTAAATAAAATTTAAGAAAAAATTCTCTTGTTCCATTCAATAGCATGTTGTTCAGTCTTGATGTATTTATATGATTTCTAAGGTTTATTTTGTATTGATTTCTAGTAATTAGAAATTTGTTCTAATGTAGTCATAAAAATTCATGATATGATTTTAAACATTTGTTGAGACTCATTATTTGATCTAATACATAGTTTATCTTAGAGAATGATCCATGCGCTGATGAAAAGAAGATGCTGTTGGATGAAATGTTCTTTTGTCCATCAGGTCCTTTTGAAGTATAGTATATTTTTACTTGGCTGTTTCTTCATTGATTTGCTGTCTGGATTATTTGTCCATTGATCAAAGTGGAGTATTGAAACTTTCCAATGTTATTTTGTTGGCATCTATCTTTCCCTTTAGATCCAATGAAGTTTGTTTTAAAAAGCTGGATGTCAGGTTTAGCTACATACACATTTACAATAATTGTATCCTCTTGCTGACTCGATCCTCGGGTCTTTATACAGTGACTTTGTCTCTTTTTACAATATTTGTCTTAAAATCTATTTTGTCTGATATAAGTATGTTGGCTTATAATCTTGAGTGTTTCTTTACTGATGAAGTGAATTTCTTTTTTTTTAAGATTTATTTATTTGAAAGTCAGAAGTTACACAGAGAGATGGAGGGAGGAATGGTGGCAGGGAGAGAGAGAGAGAGAAGGAGGGATGGAGCGATGGAAGGAGGGTGAGAGAGGGTGAGAGAGAGATCGAAAGAGAGAGAGAGAATCTTCTACACACACTGGTTCACTTCCCAGAAGGTTGCAATGGTCAGTGCTGGGCCAGGCTGAAGCCAAGAGCCAAGAGCTTTCACTGGGTCTCCACATAGCTGGCAAGGGCCTAAACACTTGGCCCATCTTCCTCTACTTTTTCCAGGCCATTAGCAGGGATCTGGATCAGAAGTGGAACAGCTAGGGCACAATCCAGTACCTATGTAGACATGCCAACATCACAGGCAGTGGCTTTATCCATTGACACAACTCTTCCCCTAAAATGAGTTTCTTTTAGGTATTATACAATAGGGTCTTTCTTTTCTTTTTTTTTAAATCAGTCTGTATCACTCATTTAAAAATATTTATTATCTATGACCCTGTCGGATTAAGATCGAAGTCGGCAAACCCTAAAGGCTTCCATAGCCTCAGCAACTCATGACTAGAGCCTAGGGAGATTACTGACGCCATAAACAAGAGTGTCAAATTGTTAAATCAACTTCAGGAGTCACTGTGTACTTACGTCTCATGAGGGATCTGTCTTTAATGTGTTATCCAATGTGAAATAATGCTATTACTAGTAATGAAACAGTATTTTTTCACTTTGTGTTTCTGTGTGGGTGCAAACTGATGAAATCTTTACATAGTATATATTAAATCGATCTTCTGTGTATAAAGATAATAGCAAATGATTAAAAAAACTTGGTGTTAAATTGGAAATTGCATAGATAATTAATCAATTCTTTAAAAAAAATCATGTAGGATCTCTGTCTTTAATGTGCTGTACATTGTGAATTAATACTATAACTAGTACTCCAACAGTATTTACAGTTTGTGTCTCTATGTGAGGGCAAACTGCTGAAATCTTTACGTAATATGTACTAAACTGATCTTCTGTGTATAAAGAGAATTGAAAATGAATCTTGATGTGAACAGAAGGGGAGAGGGAGCGGGAGAGGGGAGGGTAGCGGGAGGGAGGGAAGTTATGTGGGGGGGAGCCATTGTAATCCATAAGCTGTACTTCGGAATTTATATTTTTTAAATAAAAGCTTTATTAAAAAAATTTATTATCTATTTATTTGAAAAGGAGAGTGTTAGGGAGAGAGATAGGGAGAGACAGAAAGAGGTAAAAAGAGTTCCCACCTACTGGTTGACTCCCTGAATGCCCACAACAGTCAGTGTTGACCCATGCTGAAGCCAGGAGCCTAGAACTCCATCTAAGACTCTCACATGGGTGTCAAGAACCCAAGTACTTGGGCCATTATCCACTGCCTTTCCAGATGTATTAGAGGGGAACTGGATCAGAAGACTGTAGCCATGATTGGAAGGAGTACTTTGATATGGGATGCAGGTGTCCCAAGCAGTAGCTTAGCCTGCTGTACCACAATACATAACCCAGTCTGTCTCTCGTAACTGACGAATTTATTCCACTCCATTCAAGGTTATTGGTAAGTAAAGATTTACTTATGATATTTAAAAATTTTTTTTTCTGTTAGTGTTGGATATCCTTTGTTCTTTTTTTCCTCTTTTATTGTTCATCATCAAGGTTGTGTGTCTTACTATATTGATAACATTTGATTCTTTCCTATTTCCCTTTTGTGTTAGTGCTGTTTTGGGGAGGGTTACGCCTTTTTAATGTATTTTTTCCCTTTTGTTCTGCTGAGAAATCTGAGAATCTTACCTGTGACTTGGTATTTTTATCTTGCTGTTTTTAGGATTCTCTCATTGCTTGTACTTTTGAGAGTTTGATTACAATATACTTCAGTGATAATCTTTTCTGGTTTTGTCTATTTGAGATTCTATTGACATTCTGTACCTGGTTTTCCATTACTTTCTCCAATTTAAGGCATTTTCTGCTATTAGGAAGAGAAATATGATGCAGACGCCAGCCTGATCAAGAAGATGGCTATCAGATCTAGAAACTATATGGTTTCAAGAAAAGTTTTGGGGCCAGTGCCATGGCTCACTTGGTTAATCCTCCGCCTGTGGCGCCAGCATCCCATATGGGCACTGGGTTCAAGTCCTTGTTGCTCCTCTTCCAGTCCAGCTCTCTGCTGTGGCCTGGGAGTGCAGTAGAGGATGGCCCAAGAGTTTGGGTTCCTGCACCCACGTGGGAGACCAGGAAGAAGCACCTGGCTCCTGGCTTCTGATCGGCACAGCACTAGCTGTAGCGGCCATCTGGGGAGTGACCCAATGGAAGGAAGACCTCTTTCTCTCTGTCTCTCTCTCTTACTATCTATAACTCTACCTGTCAAAAAAAAAAGAAGAAAAATTTTCATTCCTTAAGGAGATTGACTTTGTCAGGCAGGAGTACAATGTAGGATCTGTGCCTTGGGGCACAAGCAGAGTGGATAGAAATCATTTGGAATCCTGAGACCCAAAGATATAGATGTTAACTAGTACTCATTGTCATGGGCAACAAAGTTTAATTTTAGAACCCATTAGATTCAGAATATGAGGCTTCTGCCCCAGTCTGGAATGCATCTGGGCCCCGTGGCTTTAACTACTGAGGACAAGGCTAGGCAAAAGTAGAGGAAATAAGTTAGAGGCTTACAGTGAAGACAAAGGAGGGAAAGGCAGAAAGAGGAAGCTCTAATACACGAGACAGTGTGTAACAGAGACTTTCCATAACCTAAAACTCTCTGAAGAACCACTTTTGTTCTAAACGCCTTTGCTATGTTACTTAAATAAAAACTCCTTCATTTGGAAGAAAAACAGAAAAGCCTTGTCTTTTTCCCACTGTTGTCATAATCATCTGTAAGCACAATATTAGGAGATAGTATAAAATAAACTATTTGTGAGCAGATGTTTCTTACTACTCTGCCTGGGAACAGCTGATATGTAGGAGAGTCTGGTCTAAGACCCTGTTCAAAAATAATATTTTAGTTGGACCAAATACTCCTGTGATTTACACCTAACATTGCCCTTGACTCTGACTAAAAGCCAAATTTTAGTACAAAAAGAACCTAGTGTAATTTCCTGGTTCTGTTCAGCACTGAAAAGCTAAAAGCAGACTAACCCAAGATCCAAGAGAGTTTTCCCATCTTGTCATCAGATGTCTGTGGGGTAATGAACTTTGGTTTTGCCTCTTAAAATCTGCAGTCAAATTTCCCATGTATATTAGTAATCCATTTGTGATAAGCAACTGAATTACAATAATGAATTATGTATCTCTCTTCATAAATCATTTGTGCATTTGTAATGATGCCCGGAAAGAGAGCAAGTTGGATTTTGGAAATATTAAACATTTCATGGCTTTCCTCATGAGTCCCTTGGTTTACTTGTTTCTTGAGATTTTATGTAGTCTCCTGAAATATTGCATTATGTTTTCTATGCATTATTTATGACAGCTTCTCCGTGGCATTCTTCTGGTATAGTTTTCCTAATGCCAGGACTTGCTCTTTGAGAGCGTCTGTGACAATCATTCCATTATATTTTCATGTTCAACGAAATATGAGAAATTACACATTGAATGAATTTTGTGTAAGAGAATATGAATTCCTATTCAATATGTTTCTATTCAGGAAGCAAACTTTAATTTTAATTGCTTGTATAACCAAGTAAGATATGATGAAATAAATTTTAATTTAAAAAACATAACAAATAAACAAGAAACACATTCCACATTCGATGTGCTCTTTGGATTAGCTAAACTATATCACACTTCTATTATATGAAAATTTCAGAACACAATACATTAAATCTCTTCTTAACCTTTAAATTAATTAAAACGTAAGATTATTTCTATAGTAAAAATTTGTATTCATTCTAAATTATTTATTAACCTGTGTTTGAGGAATTTTTTTTTACATGAAGAAAAATTCCTAAGCCTGCTTAACTGACTTTATAGTAGGAAGAAATATACCTTTCCCCCAGGCACTTTCAGAACCGTCTCAAGAGATGACATAAAGAGGAAATTAAGTAAGCTGAAGAAAAAAATAAAAACATTGGAAGAACAAATCGATGTGAACGATTTAATAAGTCAATTACAGGGCAAGTTTTCAAACAATGAAAGTTGATATTATATATGGATCTATATTAGCACAGTATTAGTTTGAAACCAACATAGTGTTGACACTTTCCTTATATCCCTTAATTTTCCCCCATATTCTGGTTATTCAGATGTGAAAGTGAATTTCAAATTATGGAAATATGTCTTGATCAACTATTTCTTTTTCTATAGTCACTTATGACTATAGCATTATAGTTTTCAACTTTCTTAACTCTATTGTGTTTATTGGAAAAGTGGTATGATGGCTGGTGCCACAGCTCAATAGGCTAATCCTCTGCCTGTGGCGCCAGCACACTGGTTTCTAGTCCTGGTCAGGGCGCCGGATTCTGTCCTGGTTGCTCCTCTTCCAGGCAAGCTCTCTGCTGTGGCCAGGGAGTGCAGTGGAGGATGGCCCAAGTGCTTGGGCCCTGCACCCCATGGGAGACCAAGAGAAGCACCTGACTCTCGGCTTCAGATCAACGTGGTGCGCAGGCCATAGCGGCCATTGTGGGGTGAACCAATGGAAAAGGAAGACCTTTCTCTCTGTCTCTCTCTCTCACTGTCCACTCTGCCTGTCAAAAAAAAAAAAAAAAAAAGAAAAGAAAAGAAAAGAAAAGAAAAGAAAAGTGGAATGACAGAAAGACACACAAAGATAGACAGAAAGAGACCTTCCATCCACTCCATGGGTTACGCCCCGAATATCCAGGGCTGAGCAGGCCAAAGTCAGGAGCTAGGAATTCCATTGAGGTTTCCTATGAGGGTGGAAGGGACCCAAGTACTTGAGCCATCATCTGCTCCCTCCCAGGGTGTGCACTAGCAGGAGCTTGTATTGGAAGCAGTGTCTGGACTCAAATCCAAGGAATCCAATATGGGATGTAGACAGCCTAAGAGGCACATTAACTGCTATGCCAAATATCCACCCCTGAATTGTACTTTTTTCTTTAATTTTTGCAATAACATACTTTCAATTTACTTTATAAGCACAGGCTTAATGCACCACTAGTCATAATGTTCAACAAGTAAAAAATAGAAAGAATACTCTTTCACAGGAATATAGAAAAGGATTATAAAGAATAATCACATCATAAGATGTAGCTTTCCAATAGCTGAGATTTGGGATTAGCAATGTGCAGAGTTCTAAAGATGGTGTGGAATGAATTAGCAGGCAACGTTCTCAAACTTATCTAAAACATACCAAAAAAAATCTCTTTTTGGCCTCAAAAGAGAACCAGCCATCTAAAAATTTCTCAGTTACACCAAACCCAGCAAAGTATAATCAGAAAAAGGATTGGACTTGGAATCCAGAAAACCTGGCTAGAATCCTCGTTTCAAATTTATTAGCTTATTTAATCTTTGAAAGGTTAATTTACCTTTTGAAAACTTAGCATAATGGAATGTAAATTTATAATAACAATACTTATCTTAAAGGATAATTTTAAGGATGGTCCAGGCACTTATCAGATGTTTCATATATGATAGTTTACCATAGTCTGCTGCTAAATCTACATAATAAAATATCGAATAAATTTAAAAATAGGCAAACTTACTTTTGTGTATTATTTTTCTTTACTTTGAAACATACAGAATATTAAATTTCATTAACATAAACATACCACCAATTACATTATTTACAAAATTAAAATAATTCAAATTTAGAGCATTAAGATTATTTTATCTCTACCTATAACTATGGCTTTTAGTCAGAAGACTAATTATTATTCTTGTTTTCAACCTTTCTATGACCTTTCAAGAATTCTAGAAGTTTTTAAGTAGTTTTTATTTCTTATATCTATGCTTATATCAATAGAGAAATGGATGCTTATTACTAATAAGAATTATTTGGGGACATAAAATGTGAATCATGATTTTTCATATTTTTAACAGCAGATTGTATTAACATAATTCTATTTTCTGGGACTGTGAAACAGAATCACTCATTTAAAAGATATTGTACTTTATATATCCAACCCTGCATTAGAAGTAAACTAGAGAATGTCACTGACTTAATGTCTATCTAAATGTTTGAAGTTATCTTCATGCATTCCCCTTCCTCCTCATTCTTTGTTTCAAACAAAGATTTACATATCTCTGTTTACCAAAAAAAAAAAAAAAAGGAATAAGTATAAGCAAACCAACAATCAGTCCCCAAAACACTGCTCAACTTTCTTCTTCTTCGCTCTGTTCCCTTTTACTAATTTCTTCATTTTTCAATAATAAGAATGCATGACTTTGTATATTACTCTGGCGTTTACAGCATCTACTATTTCCATCATCTTAATGCCATCTATGTTCATTGTTTTGGAGTCGTTCAACCTTGGGTCTTCATTTGCTGCCTCATTTTCCAAAACTGATTTGACCATGTATTATTACTATTATGTTAGGCAATGTCAGAGACAACAAGATTAAGAATATGACATCTCTGTTAGCGGTGTGTTTGTAGTCTGATAAGGAAAATAAAACAGATGACTCAAATATCCATGGACATAAGTCAGAGTTATCCAGAGAAATGCAATCAACAGGATGCATTTAGACAGACAGGTAGGTAGATATACAAATAAGTTTATGATAATTAATGGGTTCACACAATTATTACTGAGGCTGATATAATCCAAGATCTTCAGTTGGCAAAAACTAAAGACCCAGGAGAGCTCATGATATAGCTCCTTTCTGAAAACTGGCAGGTTGATGACAAAGAAAGAATCAGTGCTTCAAGTTGAGTATGAAGGCAGTAAAAAGACCTTTGGGAGGAAACCCTTTTGCTAAACTGTATTGTTCTATTCAGGCCTTTTGTTGAATAGATCAGCCGCAATTCCTCTAGGGAAGACAATTTGCTTTACTCAATTTACAGATTCAAATACTAACCTCATCCAGGAATACCCTCACAGAAACACTCAGAATAATGCTTGACTAAATGTCTAGGCATCCTGTGGCGCAGTGCAAATGACATATAAAATTCACCATCACACCATGCAAAATGAGGTATGAACCACCAGTAAGCAAAGAAGTATAACCTACTCATTAGCTCTGGTTAAAGATAATCAAATCAACATCAGAAACTTGGAATTCTCATATTCTCATCTCTACTCTGATCTTATGTTTCTCACATTTCATGAAACACCTCCATTTAGATATTTGTTCACTAAAAATTCCTCATGTTTAAATGAATAGGTTGCAATTACTTTCCAGCCTGCATAAACTACTGGGACTATTAATCTTTTTTCTTTTCCTGGTTTTATGAAGTACTTTGACATTTTTTACATTAATGATCCCATAATTCCAACTGCTATTGTCTTAGCTAGCTTTTTGTTACAGTTAACAAAGTATATGAGACAAGTTACTTTATTAAAAAAATGCTTACTTTGGTTCATGGTGCTCAATGATGTGCAAGGATAAGTGCCTCAGGTGGTGATGGTCATCTTGCTGGCAGAGTCCCCGGTGGCACATGGCATCACTTGGAAAGGGATAGGGAATGTGCATTTATGTGAATGTGTCTGTATGGTCTCTCCTCATCTTTTTATAAAACCACCAGAATTTAATCATGTGGGCTCTACCCTAATGACCTTATCTAACCCTAATCATTACCTGCCAAATATCCCATCTCTGAATATTATCCCAGTATTAACTTCTTTAATTGGGGTTAAATTTCAATACATTAAATCTTGGGGAACACTCAAGCCATATATAAATCATAGGCACTATCAGGTTTTATTAAGTGTTACTCTGAAATATCTCTTGGATTTATTCACTTATTCCCTCTTATGCTAGGTCATAATTCTGCAATTTCATGTCTTGATTATTGAAACAGAAGTCAGATTTAACCTTGTATAGCATATTCTTCTTCCGAGCAATTATTTAGATTTGAGACCAGACTTCCTAAAGTACAACTTCTCTCTTGTGATCCTTTTACTTCAGGAAATACACAAGACTCACAATGGCCTAACATGTCATGCCTGATATTTTCAGTACTTTTTTTTTTTTAGTTTCCCAAAAATCAGACCTTAGTTATTGATACATGCTTCTCTCTATCCTTCCAAACTTAAGCCTTTTGATGTGGTCTTCATAATTTTTTTCTTAGTTCTTCCTTCCACACCAACTAAGTGACTTTCTTTCCATGTTATTGCTCATGCTACTTTCTGGCTATGCTGCTCATCTTTAATCCTAATCCAAATTGTATCCACTTTTTAAGGCCAACCTGTAATTAAAGCCAATCTCTCTCTGCCTCAATGAAAACTTTGACTATTTACACTCACTGTCATCTCTGAATTTTCATATCTTTACAATTTGTCCCTCTTAGCACTTAACCATATACTTCTGAGTATTAATGCATTACTCTTTCATGTTTTTTTAGCTTTACTTCTCTTGAATACAACATATTCAAAGTGTTACACTAAATTGTACACATAAATATTTAATAAAGGTATTGATTAACTGGTAAATATGCTCACTCTACTTTTTTGATATAAAATATCACAGACTTTTCCAAAGATAATTTCAGATGTTTGGACTGTGGTGCTTGTGTTATTTTAAACCTTTTAGTATTCTGCTCCCAAAATATAATACTTGAGCGGGAAATGACCTACAGTATCTGTGTATATAGCTCATGAGTCAGGAGAGGCATGAGGTAATTTCCCAGTAGAGAGAAAGTAAGACTAAATACTCACATCTGGGATTTGCTTAGTAATTGAGAGGAGAAGGTGGGAAAAACAACCATACAGCTTTCTACATTCTAGTTCCCTCAAGTTTGTACAATGGAATAGTGTATAATGTGCATATTGTAGTTGATGGAACCCATCTGGAGCATTTATCTATGGTTTTTAAATGTGTTGAATGAATTCACATGATGAATAAAAATTAATCAATATAGAACTAGATTTAGGCTTTAGTGGAATTAACAGTTTAGGAATAAGTGGACTACCTAGTCTCAATTTCAAGCACTCTTCAAATTTCTCTCCCACTGGCCACTGTAACATTCTTGGCATCTTTTGTGCTTATTTCCAATAGCTTAAGTTGAGCTTTTTCCCATAGATTCTTGATAGACAATCAAGTTAATCACGTTACCCCAAGAATCACAAAACAAAGTGCCTTATGACTGTATAAAGCATATATTCTTTCCTGTGGTATTCTGATTTCTGAAAGCAGATCATCATGTCCAGGGCTTTTTATGCTTCCCTATTGATCTGAGACTCCATTTGGTATCATTTCCCATTATATTGAAACACTTCTTTAATAATTTCTTATAGCACCAGCCTCTTAGTGTTAGATTTTTCTGAAGTGTCTTTCTAAAAATGTCTTTATTTCTGCTGAAGATTTGATGGATGATATTATTAGATACAGATATACAATTCTGGGTTGGTAAGGGTTCTTTTTAGCACTTTAAAGATGCCAGTACTTGTCTTATATTCTCCACCATTTTTAAGCATTATCAACCGTTATTATTGAAAGTTTTCTCTTTGAGTCAAACTGTCTTCCTCACCCCAACTCTCAGCTACTTTTAGAATTTTTCTCTTTGTCTTTGCTTTTCACTAGTTTTTAATACATCTGTGTGTGAATTATGTTTATTCTAGTTGTTCTTTGAGATTAAGTTATTTGATCACATTCTCACCATTTTATTCTTTTCTTCTGACAATCACTAGGATGTTCTTCATAAAAAAAAGTCCTTCAATTTGCAACAGTTACAGTAAATAATAACAATGGAATTATAATAGTAATGTTGCATTATTGAGTAGGAAGGACTATAATATTTCTTAGTCTGGAAATAATGCCATTTGAAGAACAATTTATTATTGTGTTAATCTTATTTTTCTAGTAATATTTTTGTTTCATACACTTCAAGATTTTTACTTCAGTTGTCACAGAAAGGAATACAAAATATTAAGATGTATGATATACAACAGTTCTTGATGATAAGATCCAAATGTGATACTGCAAATGAAAGGTTGTGGAATATGGAATGAAAACAAAAGCCGTTAATGTCATGCAGTGAACCTACTAGATTACTATGATTAATTGTCTATGAAGATGACAGACTCTCCTAGATTAATGCCAAAAATTTGAATGACTGAAAGACAAATGCCAATTTTTCAATGCCAGAATATGAGTTGTAAGAAGGTAAAAAAAAATAAGTGATGAAGAAGAGAGAAGCCAAAAAATCCCTTAGTGTTTTTAAGTAAATGCATCTTTTGAACAATTTTAGTAATTTCTTTAGTTGGAGTATTTATTGGGACTTCTCTGAGAAGGGCCTGCTTTTCTTTTTTCCTTCCTTATTATTTTAATTTTTTTTAAAAAATTAAAGATTTATTATTTTTTAAAAGGGCAGAGCTAGAGAGAGAGAGGGAGAGAGAGAGAGAGAGAGAGAGAGAGAGAGAGAGAGAATCTTCCATCTGCTGGTTCACTCCCCAAATGGCTGCAATGGCCAGAGCGATGCTTATCAAACCCAGCAGCAAGGAGCCTCCACAGGGTCTCCCACGCTGGTGCAGGAGCCTGAGAGCTTGGGCCATCTTCCGCTGCTCTCCTAGGCCACAGCAAAGAGCTGGATGGAGATTGGAGCAGCTGGGACATAGATAGGCCTCCATATGGGATGCCAGCACTGCAGGCAGTGGCCCAATCCGCTACACCAAAGCGCCAACCCCTTCTTCCTTCTGCAAACCATTCGTTTCCTTTTTACTAAGATGATTTCCCTTGCAGTCTTCCACACTCAGCAGAGTACTGCTGACCTTTCCACATGACTTCATATTACATAATACGCTCTGCTGAAAAGCTTTGGTTAACTTTCATATCCAGTTCTAAATCAATAATCTGCTTATTAACTTTCTGTACACTGATACTATAAAGTGTTTTGTGAATTTAATAGTATTCTATTCCATACTCTAAGCTAGAGAAAAGATTAGAAATTTATTATTTACCATTTATTCACACCTTCTGGTTACAAATATGCTCTTTTGTTTATAAAAATTTCCCCTTAACTCTGTCACTAAATCTTTCTAAATCCCTTATTTGCAACTGTATGTAAATTGACATCATTCCTAAGATATTGCTAGATTAAGCTGCAATATCTTATGTTATCCAAATCCAATCACTCCACCTACTCTAGTGTCTCAGCACCTTGATCTGTCATTTTCTCATGTCATACAGTTGCTTCTCTGCAGTGACAATGTCCCACTTCACACTTGCTTGAAGCTTTATCTTAGGTTTCCTTCTATCTTCTTATCATACAGCAAGTATCTGATTGCCTTCTTATCATTCATACCCTATCTATAAATAAAATGGAACCAATCTTCAGAAACTTTGTAGTCATTGACTATTCTATTCATATTTAATGAAAAGGCATTGCATCAGTTTCTTGTGTTATGAACAGGAACTGAAACTGAATTGAGTAGAGATGCTTATTTCCCTTAGATTTCTCAAGCTACACACAATTAATTTCTAAGAGAACTTCCAGTGCCTACACACAATTTTTTAAAAATTGATTTATTCATTTATTTTGAAAGTCAAAGTTACATAGAAAGAGGGAGACACAGAGAGATGAGATTTTTCATCCACTGGTTTGCTCCGCAAAAGGCCACAACAGCCAGTGTTGGGCCAGGCTGAAGCCAATAGCCAGCAGCTTTATTCAGGTCTCCCACATGGGTGGCAGGGTCCCAAACACTCGGGCCATCTTCTGCTGCTTTTCCCAGGCCATCAACTGGGAACTGGGTTGGAAGTAGAGCAGCCAAGGCAGGAGTGGTGCCCATATGGGATGTCAGCATTGCAGATGGCAGCTTTTCCTGCTATAGCACAACTCTGGCCCCTACATGCAGTTTTTTAAGGTGAAGACAAAATGGGCTATCCTTTTCTCCGACAGTATGGTAATTTTCCACTCTTAGTAGCCTACTATCAAACAAAACAGAATTAGCTAAAGTAGTCATTGTTCTTCTGTAACTGACTTCCTAATTTCATTATTGTCAATACCAATTTTGTCTGTTACTTTCATTTTGTGTAACACCATAACTTTTTTTTTTTTTGACAGGTAGAGTGGACAGTGAGAGAGAGAGACCGAGAGAAAGGTCTTCCTTTGCCATTGGTTCACCCTCCAATGGCCACCGCGGCCGGCGTGTCATGTTGCAGCTGGCGCCCCACGCTGATCCGAAGGCAGGAGCCAGGTGCTTCTCCTGGTCTCCCATGGGGTGCAGGGCCCAAGCATTTGGGCCATCCTCCACTTCACTCCCTGGCCACAGCACAGAGCTCGCCTGGAAGAGGGGCAACCGGGACAGAATCCAGCGTCCCGACCAGAACTAGAACCCAGTGTGCCGGTGCTGCAAGGCAGAGGATTAGCCTAGTGAGCCGCGGCGCTGGCCTAACACCATAACTTTTATTATTACTTTTTGTACATAATAATTTCCAGGAGTTGGTATGTGACAGAGCAGGTTAAGCCACCATTTGTACTGATGTTAACATCCCCTATTAGAGCACTGGTTCAAGTTCTGTATGACCTGCTTCTGACCTAGCTCCCTGCTAAAATGCCGGAGAAAGCACTGGAATACGGCCCAAGTACTCGGGCACCTGCCACCAGTGTGGGAGGCATGGATGGTGTTCTAGCCTCCTGCCTTCAGCCTGACCCGGCCCTGGTTGTTGTACCCTTTTGGGGAGTGAACTGATCTCTATGGAAGATCTCTTTCTCTCTCTGTCATTCCCCCTCTCTCTGTCACTCTGCTTTTCAAATAAAGAAATAGAATAGTAAAAATTCTAAGTCAAAATAATTATCTTTAATATAAAAGACAAGATAAATATAGATATGACAGTTAAGTACAGGAGTAAATTACCAGCCCTGTTATATGCACATCTTTTTAAAAAGCCTGAATACATGGCCTATACATGATTTTCATTCCTGAAATCTTGTTTTTGTTGCATTTATTCATTGATACTATTTCTAGAAATAATTTTTATTTCTAAGTACAACTGTCCCTCTCAAACCTTATTCAGCATAACCAAAAACCAGTTTGGCTCCTTTGCCATAATTGGCTTTTCCTCCTACATTTTATCTCAATACTGTCTTCTCACTCAGATATTGCTTAAAATATCCCCTTGTCAGGCCGGCGCCGTAGCTCAACAGGCTAATCCTCCGCCTTGCGGCGCCGGCACACTGGGTTCTAGTCCCGGTCGGGGCGCGAGATTCTGTCCCGGTTGCCCCTCTTCCAGGCCAGCCCTCTGCTGTGGCCTGAGAGTGCAGTGGAGGATGGCCCAAGTGCTTGGGCCCTGCACTCCATGGGAGACCAGGAAAAAGCACCTGTCACCTGGCTCCTGCCATTGGATGAGCGCGGTGCGCCGGCTGCAGCCCGCTGTCCGTGGCAGCCATTGGAGGGTGAACCAACGGCAAAGGAAGACCTTTCTCTCTGTCTCTCTCTCACTGTCCACTCTGCCTGTCACACACACACAAAAATCCCCTTGTCTTTATTTTCTTCATGCAGATATCATTTCATTAAAAAAAAACTTGATCTTAAACCAACTGTTGTACAGTTTGTCTACTGAACACTGCAATGGGATATCCCTGGTTCAACTATTCATAATCTGCTACCTGTACTATTACAATAATCCTTTAAAATGCCATCTTGTGAAGGTGTTTGACATAGTGGTTAAAACACTACTTGTGATGTCAATATCCCATATCAGAGTGCTTGGCTTTGAACCCCAACTCTGCTTCTGATCCCAGTGTCCTGCTAATGTTCACTCTGGGAGGAAGAAGTGACAACTCAACCAGTTGGATCCAGTTACCATCCATGTGGGAGTCCTGTCCTGGGTTGAAGCCCCTACTCTTGGCTTTGGCCTGGCCCAGCCCCAACTGTTACGAAGACTGAACTGGCAAATGAAAAATTCATTCTGTCTGTCTGTCTGTCTCTCTCTCCCCTCCCACCCTTCCTTTTTTTCAAATAAATAAAAGGAGTAAATCAAATTTTAAAAGTCAATAAAATGCCTTCTTGCTTGTTTCCTTCTCTTTCAAATCCTCTGTTGATGATGTGACAATAGTTATCTTCTTTGAACACAATGGTCATCAGGACATTGACTTGTTCAAAACTTTCAATGGATTTTTATTTAGAAGAAAATAAATTCCAAATATATTAGGATAATATTAAAGATTCTCTGTACTTTGAACCTGACATAACTTTGCAGCCTCAGCTCATCAGCTTTTCCTCCTCCATATCCCCTTCTTCTAATTACATCATTCTAATGTCCGTGCCATGAACATTTCAATCCCTAAAAAGTCTCTGGTCTTCATTTCTGCTATTGCCACACACACACACACACACACACACACGCACACGCTTCCCTGCTGAAATCCTACTTTTTTCCAAAGACTAAGGTAAAATATTTCTTTCTGATGCAGTTATTCATATTGTACTAGTCAGAAATTACTGCTCATATGCTTGATAATACTATGTTTGTATTTTTATTATTTTACTCATGAACCTCTGCTTGAACTAACTTTGCATTTGTGAAAACTTTTCTCTCCTGTAGTGTGAGTCATTTGGAGGAAAGCACCCAGTCTCCCTCTGAGCGCATCTCTGGTAGGCAACATGCATTTTTCTAGTGTAGAGAGGTCTCAACATATGTGTGCTGAACATTTCCTATTTCTACTTCTTCTTAATTGATACTTTTCAAAGCTATCACATTCTCAAGACATTTTGACTAGAAACAGAGTGGAGAATAGTTTGCCTATTGAAAGCTAAAGGGCTTGACATACTTAAAAGAATCTGCAAAGAACAGACCAATATACAAGGCTCCCTTTACTGTAGGTAAGGGTGGTAGGCCCATGACACAGTTTTTGAACTAGGTCTGCGGTGAAGTTCACATTTAACCGTTGAATAAACATGATGCTAGCAAACAACATAGAATACAGAACACACAAATTTTGCACCCTGTAAATTGACATTTAACAGTGAGTAAAGCTTTTGAATTAGTGGTATTTAGGGATGGTTAAGGACCATTTTCTCTTGTATTAAAAAAGAGAGTATAATTGTCATATACTCTCTTAATATATCAAAAGGAAACCACCACTTCAGCTCACATTTACCCCTTTGTAGTTTGATTACCTCTTTACCACAAAAATGGGCTCTGGTAATTTCTGGCTCCTCATAGCATTCTGAATAGAACATCATATACAAGCAAAAAAAAAAAATATCAACTTCCCTTTACAGTAATCATTGCTGACAAATCTCATCTGGTTGCATTTCCAAACGTGCAAAGTTATTAACACCACTGCACTTGGCTCAACTCTCATTAGAGATCACATCTCACATGAGGCTCGACCTCAGCCAGAGAACTGATCTGGGACACTTCCAGGGATTATCTTGTCCCTTGAATATTGAGGAAGGAGGCTGGGTGACCTGAGATGCTGGAACTCCTTCCCACCCTAGAGCTCAGGATCTCTAAGATTTGGGCTCAAAACCTCTGCCAGAGTGAAGTTGTGGTTCTCTGAGAGATGGGGTCATTGTTATTATTCGTCCAGTCTCCAAGGCAAAATACATCGTGTGACCAGCCATGTAGGCAGTGCCAAAAACCACCTGGAAAAGACCCACAGTTGTCACAGGGCCACAATGAAATGTGAATCACTGAAACTGCTGACCACTACAAAACCATGACAATTTTGTTTTGTACCCTCAGCCAGAGGATGGTTAAATAAAAGGACCAAAGTGAAGGCATTTAGAGGAAGAATTCAACTTGCTAAAAGTGACATTTATTTTCTTCTGACTTACTGTGGCCCACATGATGTTATTCTAACTGACCTATTTAGAAACATTTAAGAGTAATATAACAAGCAGTTGGTGGAGGATTGGCAATTTTCTTAAGCTGGTTCATGCGTCACTCTGCTTTTGTTTGTCCAGCTGCCAGTATAAATTATGATCTGTTGAAGTGGATCTTGCTTGGCGCTCTCTGAGGTTGGCCCGAACATTTGGATAGTCACATGTATCTCTTTCTGAACAAGTGCATCATTCAATGGACTAATGTAGCTCAGATGAAGTACAGATATGCTGTAAGCATGGGGGCAGTCACCGTTGGTGGGAAAATGAAGCAAGAACAAAGACCAAAGGACATTTGCGTCTGTCTAGTTCTAAGTATGACTCAGTGTGCTGGGACAGTGTGACACCAAGACCTCACTGATACGTCTAGCCATCAGGGGTTTCACAGATGTTCTAACCAAAGGTCTTCATTGCCTGTTACTGCCTATTGACCCTACCAGTTCCTGCTTACTCCCTCCCTTTCAGTTCCCTCCCTTTTCTTTCCAATCTTACTCTTCCTCAGGACTTGGCATACGCTCCTGTGGCCGTTAGTTTGAACACCTCACTCTGAAGCTGACGTGGAACTGTCGTGGGAGGCTGTGTCCATTAATTATAGATGGTCATTTCCTTTTGAACCTTTTTGCTTTCATTACACTATTTTATTAATACTTTTCAAAAATATATCTCTTTACTGTATTTATGATTATTGTCTCAACCATACACATTAAAATTTAGAAAACAATAGAATGGGATTTTTTTCCTTCATCAAAAATATAGAACATTCTCCTACTTCTCCTTGTCCTCCCTTTTTCCCACTCCCGTAATTTCCTCCATCTAATCAGGGATTCTGGACACAGGAAGAATTGCCCTAAATGTGCCATGGAATGCATATGTGTGTGTCTGTGTGTGTGGGGGGGATGGGTAACAATGTATTAAATACCTTCTGTAGTTACTTCTAATTCTCGCAGCAACCCTATGAGACAGATGACTATCCCTCTTTCAAAGAGATAAAAAAAAATTCAGCTTTTTCCCCAGGGCTAGGAGGAGCAAGGATGCACACTCAAATGTGGCTGTGTTTGCAGAGTGTATGCTTTCAACTGCTTTGTGATATCACAGCTCACTTTTCTCAAAATACAGAGGGAAAATGTGGTAGATGTAAAGCTGGTATTGGGACAAGCTTGAGGTATTTTAGAACTAGGAAGAGAGAAGGAAGACTCACTGCACATCTTAAGGCTTATTTGCCATCATCTTCTGGAAAAGAAATACATAATTTTTTCTGTTAAGGATTTTTAAGCTTTTGGGGACCACTTGTTATCTTCAGATTCTTGAAAAGTTGGCCTGAAGATGTGATCTTTGGCCAAGCAATAAACCTCGGCAGAGTTAAGAGATTACAGTGCTGACGTCATCCTGAAGAGGGAGTATGTACACATCAAAAAAATTGCTTAAAGGACAGCTGAAAATTATAAGAAAAATGGGTGACGTGGAATGACTTTCCCACCACAGTGCTGGGAAACCATTCTCTTTGCTTTAGTTAGCGTTAGTCAGAGATAGATATTGCACACAGTGGTTTGTGCAGAACATTTTGACTTCAAATATTAAATGAGCAATCACGTAATAGAAAAAACATGTAGCTTTTATTTAAGTTTTGAAGAGCTAATGTTAATCACAATTTAAGCCTTTTAATATAGTTTTATTCTTATAGAATAATTATTACCTCTCACTAAGGATGTTTTCTTTACCCACAGATATCTAAATAACTATCAAGAACTATTTATTGAATTCATACCATGTATAAATAATGTTTCTGGTAACCGGGGGGCTACAGAGGACTACAGTCTTGGTCGACATAGAAGAATGATTGTGTGGCAGTCAGAAGATTAACCCACATAAAACAAGGAAGAAATAATAAAGTCATTAGTCAAATACAGATAAAATGGTACAAGTTGTAGGACAATTCAGAGAAGTGAGATTAATATTGGTTTGTACATCCTCATCATGTTCCCCCAAGTATTTGAAACAAAGGAAGTAGTTTATAATGCTGGAGAAAAGAGTTGCAGAGCTGAAGAGTGAGTGAGCTGATGCATTTGGGGAGGCTTCCTGAGCAAAGTCAGAGACAAGGCTGAGCCTTAGACATCATCTCATATTGAGGCAAGTTGCCTGACCAGCCTGGTCTTAGTAAGAGGAAAAGATGATACTACAGAGAAAGAAGAATTTATGTTCATGGAGTAAGACTCTTGAGACTTTAAGTAGAGGAATAATTAGATGTAAGAGTATTTAGAAAATTGTGATAATGAAGAGTTGGTTATATAGGTATAGGGAAAAACTGACATCAAGTTGTTCATTAAGGATTTTTTTGAGCATGCCATATCATCATAAATATCTAAGATGGGTGATTAAAGAAGGAAATAGATAAATGGGTAATGGCTATTTCACATGGAAACTAGTAGGTTTTGGTTACATTACATACTAAGAATGACTAGGGGAACAACAATAACACCAATAGTAAACACAGATGTTGAAATAAAATATTTTGCTACATATATGTGTATAATAACTAGTCTATTCTGGTAATTTTGAATTTGATTTTGCCTATTAAAAGACAACATGGAATATGAGGTTGGGAGTGATAGGAGTCTGAAGATAGCCTTCTTATAGAGGTGCTAATGAAAGTGAAAGAGCTTGATGATTGAAACTTAAGGCATGCTAAAGCTACAGGTAAAAGAGGGGCAATTAAAGTAATGGGAAAATATTCAAACACTATTCTGAAATAATGCATACATATTTGACACAGGGAAAAGTAAAGAAAAATAATGAAAATGCTGAATGGGGGAAGGATAGTTGTAGAAATGACACACACTCACTTCCACAACTATCCTTTCCAGAATGTGAGAAGTCAAGGATACAAGTTTGAAGTTTTGTTTTTAAGAAAATAAATCATTCCAAGAATAGGAATAATTGGGAAACTAAATCAGAGAATAGGTATACAGACACACAAAAATGTCAAGATAGAAATGAAGGCGAATTTAACGATTCAGCACTAGACCTTACTGTCTAGTGAAGAAAAAAAAGTAAAAAAAAAAAAATTACTAGTGGCTATGATTATGTAGCTACAGTATTCTTCTGAACCAATCATTCTTAAAGTTCTCAGACCAGCTGTATCATCAACACTTCAGAGGTAGATAAGCAAATTATTGGGTTTACTTCATTTTTACTGAATCAGAATCTGTGCACCATTAGTCTATTAATGAGCCCTCCGGAAAGTTCTAATAAATGCTAAAGATTGAGAACTTCTGCATAAGAGAATCGGGCAGATGAGGCCAGTTTTAAGCTAAGGGTGAGGTAGGAAAAGGAAAGTCCTTGGAGTCCAATTATATATGGCTTTCCAGGTGAATACAGACAGACTCCATGTAGGAAATCAGTGCACTGATAGGAAAATATGATAGAAAGTTGCTTTTAAGTATTATTTTAATGTTGGCCTTTCGTACATATTTGCCTTGCATTTGTTGCCTATTTCATCAGGGACTCCAAGGATAAGCATCCCCATTGGTGAAGGGGTAATGGCTGATATCTCAATAGATATCAGGAATATTAAGTAGCAGACACCATCTTGAAATTTCCTTGAAACACACATTATAATCTACTACTGTATATCCACAGAACACCTGCCTAACACGATGGCATCTTCAAAACAGTCAAAGGCTTTATTTTCTAGCATGTTATATTACATAGCTTATAATATTGCATTTAAGTTTGTTAATATAATCCTTTAGTGCCTATAAGGCAAGGTAAAATATAATGTATATGATCATCTTGATAAATTTAATGTGTAGGATCGCCTTGATTTTCTTCCTTTTACTGTCTCCTTCCATTTTCTAAAGACTGTTCTCTGACCTATATAATTTTCTCTGTATCACCACTTCCTCAAATGTCCAGTACTCTTTCAAAGATTTTATTAGCCTCTCAATTATCTATACTTATTTCTAGTCTTTTAAAAATATTTTTGAAAGTTGAGTGCTCTTTATAATAATAGCCAAAGAAATATCATAGGAATCTATATCTGTTTACATCTAAATGTGCACTTTTATCTAACTATCCAGCTAACAACAATAACTAGGGCCTTAAATGAGAGAATGGGGCTGACACTGTGGTGTAGTAGTAAAGCAACTGCCCTGATGCTGGGATCCCATATAGGTGCTGATTCAAGACCTGGCTGCTCCGATTGCCATCAGCCCCCTGCTAATGCACCTGGTAATGTAGTAGAAGACAGACCAAATACTTGGGCCTCTGCAACTGCGTGGAAGACCCAGAAAAAGCTCCTGGCTCCTGGTTTTGGTTCAGCTCAGCTTCAGCTGTTGCTGTCTTTTGGAGAGTGAACCAGCAGAAGGAGTATCTCTCTCTGTCTCCCCACCACCACCACCACCCACATAACTACCTTTCAAATAAATAAATAAACCTTTAAAAAGAGAGAGTGGGATTGCACATTCTAGTCTTGTTTTCTGAAGGTGATCCTGTGCCTGGCTTGGAGACTGCCTGCCTAGCCCATGCAGAAGGTTAAGAGGACATGGCACACCATGCCTCCCAGGAAAGACCCTGGTCAGGGGATCAGGCACAATGAGAGCCACACATGACCTGACTGCTGGTAGGTGGCAGGAGCCCCAGGCAACCCCCCAGCCCCCGCGCTTCCTGTTGCTGGGCCTTGTGATTGTCAACTAGGTAAACAGCTCCTGGATGTGGCACAGACCCATGAAGGCTACTTAGGCTACGTGACCTTCAAGCTGATTGGGGAAGTGTAGAGGCCCCAGTATCTGCTTTATCATACAGAATTAGTGTTGCTACCCTGAACTAGCTAGTCTTCTTTGCTTGCCCTTTAAAAGCAGGAACCTAATTGTTAATAAACGGACATGTTCACCTAAACATGTCTCAGGTGGTTCTTGTCAAAGAACGCTGCCACCCCACTATCCCGACAGTGTGGGCCTCGCAGGACAAGCCCACAGTCTTCTTCCCCTAGATTTACTTATATTTCTCCCTACCATCTATGAGATTTAAATTTTATACCTGCTTCTTTGAATGACATAAGAAGATGTACTAACATACTTATTCAAATTAAATAATTCTCTGGTGTTAACAGGTTTTTGGACAAAAACTGACCTGCAATATAGTCTATGTCCTCCTCTCATCTGTCCCAGAGTAATAAATTCTGACAATTACCCAATTCCCAGTTCAATGTCTCCAACTCTACAACTCGATGTTTCCAATTTGGATATCATTTCAAATTCAACATGTGCAAATTAACATTCTCATTTTATTCATCAAATGGGATTTTCTTTCTAAATTCCTGGTCAAAAATATTTTTTCTAAGCCTCTAAGCTTAGACGTTTTAAGCATTTAAACCATATTATCGACCTATATCTTAAGTCCCATATTCCTTGGCTAGATCTAATCAGTGTGCCTCATAACAATGGCATACATCATTTGTGTATTGTGCTTAATATCTAACTGTTTAGAATTATCCATCAAATCTCTGCTCAGCATCCATCAGATTCAGTTTAATTTTCATTTATTGAAAAGAAATCCCCAATTAACTTAATATTTCCAAATTTCCTTCCATGTTAAATTTCCAGATGTTTTTATTGTATTGTTTTATACATAAATATATCTAGTTATAAATTCTCTTCTATAGTTTAAAAATGTTTTACAAAACTTTTACATAGCGGGAGAGAGATACCACAAGAGAGTGCATGAGAGAGCTATCATTTCCTCGTTTGCTCCCCAAATGCCTGCCATGGCCAGGACTGGGCTGGGACCAGGACAGGGCCAAAGCCAGGAGTGAGGAATGCAACCCAAGACTCCCATATGAGTGGTAGAATCACTGCTGCCTCCAAGGCCTGCATTAGCAGGAAGCTGGTATCAGGAGCCAGAACAGAAATCAATTCCAGGTCCTGTCATGTAGGAGGTGGGTATCTGATCTGTTAGACTAAACACCTACTCCCATCTCTATAATTCTGATAGTTCATTTTAAATGTCATAATTCCACAACTAATACATAAGACTCTTAAGAGTATAGGCTAAAGGCATTTTATTATTATTACCCCTGGTGTTATTTTTAGTATACCCATCTCCATAATTTTGATAGTTCATTTTAAATGTCATAATCTTGGGCCGGTGCCATGGCTCACTAAGCTAATCCTCCACCTGTGGCGCCGGCACACTGGGTTCTAGTCCTGGTCGGGGCACCAGATTCTGTCCCGGTTGCTCCTCTTCCAGTCCAGCTCTCTGCTGAGGCTGGAGTGTGGTGGAGGATGGCCCAAGTTCTTGGGCGCTGCACCCACGTGGGAGACTAGAAAAGGCACCTGGCTCCTGGCTTCGGATCAGCACGGTGTGCCGGCTGCGGCATGCCAGCCACAGCGGGCATTGGAGGGTGAACCAACGGAAAAGGAAGACCTTTCTCTCTGTCTCTCTCTCTTTACTGTCCACCCTGCCTGTCAAAAAAATGTCATAATCTCACAACTAGTATATAAGACCCTTAAGAGTACAGGCTGAAGGAATATTGTTATTATTACCACTGGTGTTATATTTAGTATACATAGAAGATTAAAAATTAAGTGGATCTAATACTTGTTTGATAATTGACTATTTACTTATATAAAACATTTTGTTTTAAATTAGTAGTATATTATAGCAACTAACAGAGATCATTGCCCTCAGACAGAGGTTTTTTTTAAGCCAACTCAAGCATTCCTAGCTTTGAGAACGTGAGTAAATTATAAAACTTCCCAAATGTTAATTTTCTCAGTAGGAAAATAGGGACAGACAGAAATTTTTCACAAATTTTAATGCATTGTTGTGAGGATAAAATTGTATCTTTAATAATCTCTATCATAGGAAGTCTCAATATGCTATTGTAACTACTATTTTCATCACTATTTGCTACCATTATTGAATACTGGGGAACATAAAAAATAAAAACAGTAAAGAAAATGCGCTAATTTAAAATCATGGCCAGCAAAAACACAGTGAACCAGGGACACAAAACTGGAAGGATACATAGATATGCAATCCTAAAGTCAACACCGGATGCTAAAACTAGCTATCAGGATTCTGTTAACCAATGCAGGAAGAGAAACACAATGAACTACAAAGTTTGCAATGTCCATAAACCAAAAATACACAACTTTCATCAGAGAAATGAATCTTCTTATAGAAAATTAACATTATTTTTTTTCTAGTGGAAAAATCAAATGGTGAGGTCGACAACAACCGTAACATTGGAATTCATGAGATAACACCGTTCCTCTTTCAGAGAACGCTTATATACCTTAGGTAAAGCATCAATGCACAAATCACCAAAAGCAATATTGCAGCAGACTGGAAGAAATATATTGTAAAAGTGGGATGGGCTGGTGTGGTGGTGTGGTGAGTCAGGCTTCTGCTTCCTGGTGACAGGATGCTGGATCCCACAGGAGCTCCAGCTCAAGTCCCAGCTGCTCCACTTTTAATCCAGCTCCCTGTTAACGTACCTGGGAAATGCAGACGAAGATGGCCCAAATACCTGAGCACCAGCCAGCCTCATGGGAGACCCAGATGGAGTTCTAGGCTCCTGGATTCAGCCTGGTCAGCCCTGGCTTTTGTGGGTATCTGGGAAGTAAACCAGCAGATGGAAGTTCCCTCTTCCTCTCTCCTCACCTTCTCCTGTAACTCTGCCTTTGATATAAATAAAATAAATCTCTAAAAAAGTAGGATCCTTGTGGCCGGCACTGTGGCATAATGGGTAAAACTGCCACCTGCAATGCCAGCATCCCAAATGGTCGCCAGTTTGAGTCCTGGCTGCCCCATTTCCACTCCAGCTCCCTGCTAATACACCTGTGAAAGCGGTGGAGAATGGCCCAAGTCCTTGGGCTCCTGAACCCACAGGGGAGACCCAGTGGATCTCATGGCTCATGGCTTCAGATCAGCCCAGCTCTGGCCACTGTAATCATTTGGGGAGTATACCAGTAGATGGAAGATCTCTCTGTTCTTTCCCTCTCTCTCTTTCTGTAACTCTGCCTTTCAAGTAAATAAATAAATCTTAAAAAAATAAGTGGGATCCTCTGTTGAATTGGCTTAATCCAGAGATAGCTCCAGATAATCTAAATAGTTCCTCCAACAATCATACATAAACATATATACATGTTTGAAAGTTTACATATCACAACTCAAAATTGTTCTAAAAACACTTTAGTTCCTTTATCCTCCCTAATCTTCCTCATAGTCCTTACCCTGGTGAGGGCTCATTTGCTAAGAGTGAATCTTGGGCTCTTACAGGTCAATTCAATTTCTTGGGTAAATGCTGTGTCATTCAGGGTTTGCCCTCCATTTTCCTACCCAAGATAACATTAGCACATAGAGGGAATCTGACATGAATATAGAGCTTTTCAATTTGGCTCTCTTTATATCCCATGGATGCTAACATTGTTAAGCAGAAAATGCCCGTTTTTCTATAGTGGAACGTTATGTTACGATCTCCTCTTGAAGTAGTAATGAATGCAACTCAAGTCTCTATTCTCGGAATGCTCGGAATCATGGCCCTTCCATGTTGATTTGCCTCAGTGCAGCTCTCATTGACAGAGCAGATTCTCTGAACTGTATTCAGGTTGGACGCCCCTGCTCATGGCTTGGACTCCTCAACTCCTCCTGCAAGCCTCTGATGAGATGAACTCATTCTTCATTGATTTCATCCTGTCTCCCAACCTGCTGCACCACACCAACATGCTGAAGAGTTCTTTTCATGACTGTGAATGGAAGGAGATTTGGCAAGCCCTCATACCTGCTCTTCTTTCTGCTCAAACATGGCACAATGTCAATGTCACTGCTCCATTCAGGTGTGAGAATTACATATTGGTATAAGGCACCCTGAAATGTATTCTAAAAACTCAAATGAGAAGCAAGTCAAACCCATCTGCTTTTGGATTTCTTCTTTTTTTTCCGTCATTTGTATCCCAGGATTGCAAGCTGGAATGGTGAGTTATGGTTGCAATTGAGTTATGACCATTTTTCTTATGTTTTCTCTTCTATGCTAGAACATACAACTGTCTAGAAGAGATTTCTCTTCTGGGATGGGCCTTCTCATTTTTTAAAGATTCATTTATTTATTTGATAGGCAGAATTACAGAGAGACAGAGACAGAGACAAAGAGAGAGAGAGAGAGAGATCTTCAATGGCTGGAGCTGAGTTGATTCAAAGCCAGGAGCCAGGAGCTTCCTTTGGATCGCCTACATCGGTGCAGGGGCCCAAGCACCTGGGCCATCTTCCATTGCTTTCCCAGACCATAGCAGAGAGCTAGACTGAAAGGGGAGCAGCCGGGACCCGAACCGGCACCTCTATGGGATGCTGGCACTGCAGGTGGCAGCTTTACCTGCTATGCCACAATGCTGGTCCCTTCTCATTCTTTTTTTCAAGATTTATTTTATTTATATGAAATTCAGGGCTACAGAGAGAGAGGGTGAGACAGATTTTTTATCTACTATCCAGAGGGCTAGCTGCAAAGGCTGGAGTTGAGCAAGGCTGAACATAAGAGCATGTAATTCCATTCAGGTCTCCCACATGGGTGGCAAGGGCCGAGCACTTGAGCCGTCTTTTGTTGCATCCCCAGTTACATCCCTCACAGCAGCGCTCATATGGGATGTTGGAGTTCCCAGCAGCATTTTAACAATACTAGCCCTGGCCTTCTCATTCTTGAAGTATCATTAACCAGTTCCTTATCTTAGGGCCATAGTAGAAGTGTTGACTTTCCAGAAGCATAATAGGGGTTGGTGCTGTGATATAGTAGGTAAAGCTGCCACCTGTAGTGCCAATGTCTTATATGGGTGCCAGTTCAAGTTCCACTTCTGACCAGCTCTCTGCTATGGCCTGGGATATCAGTAGAAGATGGCCTAAGTCCTTGGGCCCCTGTACCCACGTGGGAGACCCAGAAAAGCTCCTGGCTTCCAGCTTCAGATCTGCCCAGCTCTGGCCCTTGCAGCCATTTGGGGAGTGAACCAGCAAATGGAAGACCTCTCGCTCTTTCTGTATGCCTCTGCCTCTCTGGAACTCTGACTTTCAAATAATAAATAATAAAAAAGTATAATAATTATTCCCATTTATTACTTTCAAACTATTAATCGATTATGTACAATTTTCTTCAGCAGAATCTTTCATAAATATTGATTATCAGACAGGCTGAGGTAACTACTAAATATCTGTAACAACACATTCCCATGACAGTCTAATGCTTTTTCCATCACCCCACACAAGAGCAGCTTGATTGCCCACCTCTAATCACAGTACTTGTGAATGAGATGATGAACTTCATGGTACATGATCTGCCTGGTGGATTGGGGAATCTTAGTACCACTATCCCATATGTTCATTTCTAAATTTTTACTGGGCAGCTAATGTGATTTTCCCACAAAGTTTCTCCAGACTTTCTTTATAGTGAAAGGTCTAGGGAGAATTGATGACTCTGGCCAGAGCGCAGATGCCATTTGGAGAGCCTAAGTTTATTCTGGATGTTTTCCCATGTCTTGGATTAGAAAAAGGGCATACTGATAAAGCATTTGTTTATTTATCAAATTTAACAACATCTTTTGAATACCTACTATAGGCAATGTCTGGAATGATACCATGAATATGTGCTTTAAAATCTATAAGTCTAATTTATTGTTGCATAGCAACCTATTGGATTTTACTTCAAGATCCTTTTAAAAAATTATTTGAAAGGCAGAGTTACAGAGAGAAAGAGAAGGACTGAGAGAAAGAGAAGGACTGAGAGAGAGAGAGCAAAAGAGAGAGAGAGAGCAAAAGAGAGAGAGAGAGAAGAAGGGAGGAGGGCAGAAGGGGGGAGAGAGAGAGAGAGAGAGAGAGAGAGAGAGAAATATCTTCCATCTTCTAGTTCACTGACCAAATGGCCATAATGGCAAGAACTTGACTGACCTGAAGTCAGGAGCCATGAGTTACTTCTAGGTCTCCCACGTGGGTGAAGGGACCAAAGGACTTGGGCCATCTTCTACTGCTTTCGCAGGAGCCTTAGCAGGGATCTGGAATGGAATTGGAGCAGCTGGGACTTGAACCAGTGCCCATATGGGATGTTGATACTGCAGGCAGAGGCTTAATCTTCTATGCCACAGTGCATACCCCCGGATTTCATTTTCTCATATAAGTATTTTAATTTTTAGCTGATACATTAAAATGTACATATATTAGGGTACCATATGATGTTTACTAATGTCCAATCTGATTAAACATATCTACTCCTTCAAACATTTCTCATTTCTTTATGGTGAAAACATTTAAAATCCTTTATTATTTATTTATTTACTCATTTATTTGAAAGATTTACAGAGAGAGAGAGAGAGAAAGAGAATCTCCCATCTACTGGTTCACTCCCTAGATGGCTGCAATGGCTAGGGCTGAGCCAGGCTGAAACCAGCAGCCTCATTTGGGTCATCCACTTGGATGCAAGGGACCAAACACTTGGGCAATTTGCTGCTGCTTTTCCCAGGCCATTAGACTCCCAAAATGCTCTAACATTTTCTTTAAGAAAAATACACAATACATTGTCATTATCTACAATTACTCTATTGTGCAGAATACAAGAACTTCTTTGTTTTATCTAACTATAACTTAGTGCCCATTAATCAATCTTTCCCCCACATCTCTCTCTACTGCTTTGTCTCTGTTAACCACAATTCCACTCTCAACTTATTTGAAATCAGCCTTTGTAGATTTCGCATATGAAATCATACAGTTACCTCTTTTTCTGTTCATGGCTAATGTCATTCAACACAATGACCTCCAGTTTCATCCATTTTGCAGCAAATGATAAAATCCTATTCTTAATGACTGAAGGGTATTGTTCATCATGTTTGTATTTCATTTTCTTCATCCACTCATCAACTAATGGACATGCTTCTTTCTTTTTTTTTTAGTAATTGTTTTACTTGAAAGGCAGAGTTACACTGGTTGTGAGGGAGGAGGAAGGCAGAGAAAGGGGGGAGAGAGAATCAAGATCATCCATCTACTGGTTCGCTCTCCAAATGGCTGTAGCAGCTAGGGCTAGGATAGGCAAAAGCCAGGAGCCTGGAACTGCAACCTGGACTCCCTCATGGGTGGCAGAGGCCCAAAAGTCTTGGGGCATCTTCTGCTGCTCTCCCAGGCACACCAGCATCCTCTCATCATCTCCTGATGATTTGGAAGTAGAGCACCCAGGACTTGGACCAGAACTCATATGGGATGCTAGCATCACAGGCAGCCCACTATGCCACAACACCAGCACTGGTTGTTTCCATTTCTTTGCTATTGTTAATAGTGCTGCAATGAACATGGGAGTAGAGGTGTCTCTTTGATATCTCCTTTGGATATATACTCTAGTGGAATTGCCAAATAACATGGAAGCTCTAGTTTTAATTTTCTGAGGAGCCTTTCACAATGACTGTACTAATTTACATTTCCAACAACAGTGTGCAAGGGTTCCCTTTTCTCCATATTCTATCACCAGAACTTGGTATATTTTTGTCTTTTTCTAACAACCACCCTAACTGGAGTTAGGTAGCATCACGTGGTTTTGATTTGTATTTCCCTCATGATCAGTGATACTGACCTTATTTAATGGTTATTTGTCTGTCTTCCTTTGAAAAACATTCACTTATTTGTATTGCTCACTTGGGGATTTATTTTGATATATTCTTCTTTTTAAGGATTTATTTATTTATTTGAAAGACAGAGAGAGGCACAGACAAGGAGAGAGGGTGGTCTTCCATCTGCTGGTTCACTCTCTAAATGGCCGCCAACAGCCAGATCTGAGCCCATCCAAAGCCAGGAGCCATGGGCTTCTTCTAGGTCTCCCATGCAATTGCAGGGGCCCAAGGACTTGGGCCATCCTCCACTGCTTTCCCAGGCCACAGCAGAGAGCTAGATAAGAAGTGGAGCAGCCAGGACTTGAACCAGTATCCATATGGGATGTGGGCACTGCAGGCAGCAGTTTTACCCACCTCGCCACAGTGCCAGTCCCTTGATATATTGAAAAATAAATATCCTAACTTTGGGTTGCTATTTTTTGTTCTTTTCTTGCTTTGACTTTATTCTAAATATAGGCTAGAGTAGAAATTTGTGGCTTATCACCTCTGTAAGGGAACCATTTGATTTCTGATGGCCTGAGCATCCACATCTTTTCCCCTCCACCACATAACCAGCAACTGTACTCCAATTACAACTATCTGCTGTTAATTTGTTTTTGTTTCCTGCATGTGTTTCACTAGTTACAACTAATACTTAAAACCAGAGTTTTCCACTATAACTATACCTCCTATATACTTACTATGACTGTGATTTTGCACACTATCTGGAACCAGATTATTGTAAATATAATCATACAGTCTTTCAAATCCAATAAAGCTTAATGGATTTGCAATCCTCTCAGTGGAGAATGCAATAGCCTTGAAGAGCTCCTACACAGATGTCCTTCTTCAGGGCTGGCAAAATCCACAGATGGATGAAATCTAGTTTGGGGATCCTAGTGTCTTCAGCAGACACATTAGGTTTTCTTAAGAGGCTTGAGTTTATCACCCAAAATTTCTGAAATAATTCTAATGAGCAAGAGAACAACCTTTACTTATTCAAAGGTTTCATTATAAATTGAATTATTAAAGCTATTCCCTGTATATCCAGGGATATACACGATATATCCTAGCAACTGTTACATATAAGTTAATCCAGGATCTCATTTCTTCTGTTGAACTACAAGAGAAAAGTAGAACCTCAAATTTATTTAGAATTAGCATGGTAGGCAAGACACATTTAAAACATAGAAGGTTTAACCTAGGAGTAAGGCTTCCAAATCATTATGGTCAAAGGCTTTAGTCAACTAGAAACATAACATAACTAAATGCAATGAGATTCTAGGCAAATTCTTTTTTTAAAAAAGATTTATTTATTTATTTGAGTGTCAGAGTTACACAAAGAAAGAGAGGCAGAGAGAGAGAGGTCTTCCATCTGCTGGTTCGCTCCCCAAATGGCTGCAAAGGCTGGAGCTGCGCCAATCCAAAGCCAGGAGCCAGGAGCTTCTTACAGGTCTCTCACATGGGTACAGGGGCCCAAGGACTTGGGTCATCTTCTACTGCTGTCCCAGGCCATAGCAGAGAGCTGGTTCGGAAATGGAGCAGCCGGGATTCGAACCAGTGCCCATATGGGATGCTGGCACTGTAGGCAGTGGCTTTACCTGCTACATCACAGCACCAGCCTCAAGGCAAATTCAAATGTGGCTTCAAATTTATCTATATTTGCAGTTCTGTTATTTATTTGCTCAGTAGACATTTTAATCTATTCTGTTTAACTAAGTAATTTTATAGTTAATTAATTTTTTATTTTAATTAAGTTGAAAATTTTTATAACTTTAAGTTAAATAGTTACACAGAAGTAAAATTTAAAAAATACAGAAATTCCATGTAGCTCACTTTCACATACATTTCAGCTTCCAGGAGCAAACACTTTCATTTCTTTTAATATTTCATTCTTGGTAGTTAGCTCCATATTTCCAAGTAATACACACTTATCTCCTGATTTTTTTTAAAAAATAATTATGGTAGATTGTATTCAAGATGAAAATCATTCATTCTCAATAACTGGTTCATGGTCTTGTGTAGTCCTTTTCTAGATTTACAAAGGTCTGAGTGATTTGTGTAACTAATGGGATGTTGTGGGAAATGGTGGTGTGCGAGTTCCACAACTAGGCCATACAACTCATTGTATCTTCCTGTGTATCTTGCTCTCCCTTGGATCATCCACTCTAGGGGAAGCCAGCTTCAGTGATGTGAGGTCCACATGGTGAGACTTCCTGCAAACTGACCCAATTTGTAAGCCATAGAAATGAGCTACGTTAGAAAAATAATTCTCCGAGGGTCAGCTCTGAAGTGTAGCAGGTAAAGCCATTGCCTATAGTGCTGGCATCCCATATGGGCGTCTGTTCGAATCTCAGCTGCTCCTCTTCTAATCCAGCTCTCTGCTATCACCTGGGAAACCAGTAGAAGATGGCCCAAGTCCTTGGGCCCCTGTACCCACGTGGGAGACCCAGAAGAATCTCCTGGTTCCTGGCTTCAGATCAGGCCAGCTTGGGCAGTTGAGGCCATATGGGGAGTGAACCAGTGGATGGAAGGCCTTTCTCTCTCTCTCTCTCTGCCTCTGCCTCTCTGTAACTCTGCCTTTCAAATAAATAAATAAATCTTAAAAAAAAAGAAAAGAAAATTCTCCAGCTTCACTTAAGCCCACTTGACATCCTGACTGCAATTTTAAGCAAGATCCAGAAGAAGAAGTATCAGATAAGCTGTTGCCAAGTCCTGCCACACAGAAATCATATGAGGTAAGCATATATTATTTATACTCTAAGTATAGGAAAATTTGATAGATGGTAGTTGATAATTTATCCATTTCCTGCAATGGAAGTTGAGTATTTAGATCTCTTTCAAGTCCAACTTCTTCCCAATAAATTTACATATTCACACTTAATTTTTCTTCATCTTTCCAACAGAATAATTTCAAATCCTTGGGTTATGGCACTGTTCATTGTTTACATTGTTATATATATATATAAAATTTAATAATGGAGTCAAGTAGTATCTTGTGATTTCTATTCTCCCACAATGTTTTATAAATATGATCCAAATGTGGATTAAAATATCATGAAATCTATCAATTTCACTGTTTTCCCTTGGTAACACTCCATCTTGGAACTCTTTGTGCTCTGTTCTGATCTAGACAGGCTGTTTTTTTCCTACTACAGTAAAGTTTTTGCAATGAGTATTCCCTTCACCATCATCATATGGAATTCACCTTGTTTTCATTCTCTGATTCTACTTCTTTAATTACATACCTACCTCTTTCTTGATTGAATATTTTGCTTTATTGTAGAAGGTTCTTCAATAGTTTTCAAAAGAAAAAAATGCATTAATGGTAGCTTTTTGAAGCCTGTTTGAATGCAAAAACAATTTTATTCTAACACATTAAATATTCTCTTGAACATATATCCTTTATCATTTTGCAGAATAAGTTGTATATTTCAGAATCATGCTGCTTCAGCGCCTTAAGAGGCCACTATTAAGCCACACTTTTCAGAACTATTTTCAATGTGAAATCTCAAGTTAGTCCACATTTAGAATTGTTCATTTTCTATGCTTTCCCTATGTAGAAATCATAAAAATTGGTTTATATCATTTTATTTCTCTTGAGAAAATATGCATATAAATTTTGGATCAATTACACAAAGGTTATTTGATATTTCTAACTACCTTTTGCATGAAAGATAAAAAATAAAACAATGAGTTAAAATAGATTTCACAAGACTAGACAAAATAATATACATGATAACATCACACATTTTCTGATCACATTAAATTAAACATTACAAATTAAACTACCTTTCACACAACAGACATCAAAACTCTACCATTTTTGCAGTATTCATCTTTTGTCAAACTATTTCTTGCATATAGTCTTGATTTATCTGTGATTTCTAATGGCTAGACTGGTGAAAAATTTTCTTTTGCAAAGTTCACATAACCATCTGTAAATGTGGATAACTCTAGAATGCTATATGATAGTCATAATTAATTAAGAAAGTAATTTGAAAAAGAGAAGTTAAGATATATCTATGCAATGTGATTAAGCTCTTGTAATAAAACATGTGCAATTATCTGCAATAAGTAAATTGTAAGAGGCCAGAAGGCTGCCATCTACTCAATGGACAAACATGCATGAGCTTGATTTAGTGAAGTTAGCATGAAAAAAATAGACTAACTATAGTTAAAACATAAGGTATGGGAGTAGAGAAATAAAAACGCATGGTTATAGTAAATTATGCTTAAAATTGATTTATATTTTCAAAGTCCTTGAACTATAAAGCCAATGAGATAGTCACTAGTGTCATATGTACAGGAGTGAATTGATCCTGTTGTTTTGATGGCACAGTATTTTATTCAGGACTCACTAGAGAGACAGAAACAGTAGGAGGGGGGAGTTATTAGGAAAATTGGCTCATTTCATTCTAGAGTCTAAGTCCCATGGTAAGCTGTCTACAAGCTGGAGAACAAAGGGGGGTTGATAGTATGCATAGGTTCAAATCCGTAGGTTCCAGAATTAAGGAAATTAATGGTGTAACTCTCAGTCTGAGACTTAAGGCCCTAGAGTTCTCCAGGGGCAAGTGAGGTTGGAAGCTAGTGTGAGTCCATGAATCCAGGAATCAAACGCTGGAGAACCTGGAGTTCTGATGACCAAGGGCAAGAGAAGAAGGGACTGGCACTAGAAAAGAAGGAAGAAATTGCCTCTTCTTCCACCTTTTTGTTCTATCTGCGCCTCAAGCTGATTGAATCATACCCACCCACACATGGATAAATCTTTCCCACTCAGTTCACTGAGTCACATGCCAATATTCTCTGGAAACAGCACACCTGGCCCAGCTCAAACATTCTAATCAAATGCCAGGGGTTTTTCTTTCAACAGAAGAGGAATGAGCTCAGAGCCTACTGAAGCATTGAAAATAATTAATGCAATGACTGAGAATGCATATGCCCCATCTGCTATCTGGGCATACCTTAAATTACTCATGTGGGCATCCAAAATCAATGATAACAGCAGATAACTGAAGGCAATGTGGTTATTGGAAGGGAGGGAAAACATTAGCCAGAAATGTCAGATAGAAGGCAACTGCACTAATCCTAGAAAAATAAGATAGAATTAAGATTAAACAGTCATGATATTGATACAAAGAAAAAGGAGTGGATTGGTAAGACATTTCAGAGAAAAAAAATCCCTACATTTTTCAGAGCTACTGGATGTAGGAAACAAAGCAAGAAAGCATGAGGAACAAAGGATAATTTGAACCTCTGCCCAAGGGATGACAGAGAAAAATACTAGTTTCTGTTTACATGGCATGCCACAGTTTATAAACTCCTCCACACATGCTCCATTCCATTGTTTCAACAGCCTTGTGATAAAGTAATATGTATTAAACAACAGGGTTATACAGAGCCATCTACAAATGCTTGACTACTGGAAATAACTTCTCTGCAAGGTGCTTTACGCAAGTACTTTTCCAAATCATCTTTTTTTCTTTTATAAACAGAAGTTAGCTTGTGTTCTCCTCTTCAAATCTATTGTGTGTGCCTATACTGTCCTTAACTCTCTGCAGGTTACTAGAGAGATGGACTTTACTGCAGTTTATTTAATGGGCAGGTGTGTAGTGGGTTGTGTATCTGTTTCTGAAAACAAAGTGATTGGTATGGCATGTCTCAAAATTTCGTGTGCATCTGAATCATCTGGGTATCTGATGAAATGATGATTCTGATTCAGTGGCTCTTGGACGGCTCCTGAAATTCTAACAAGCTCTCAGGTGCTGCCAATGGTAGTTCATAAGACAGATTTTTATTAATCACACAAACACTCCCAAAGCACCTTTGTTGAAGCAGGTGTGCCATCTGGGACACTTACAACGTATGTAATTTAAATTTTAAAATAAAAACCATTTTCTCACAAGTTTCAAGGTGCTGCCAACTGTATACGTATTTATTTTCAGTAGTATGACTGCATTCCATTTCTGCCTCTGTTGGCAAGCAAGCCCCTAAAGGTTTCAAAACATGTCAATGGTCTTTCTCAAGAAGAGATCTCATAAAGAACTACCTCATTGTTGGTTGTTCATTAATAGTTCTCTTACTGACAAGTTGGATGCATGCCTCTTAATTTTGCAAGTATTTTAAAATTAAAATGACTTCCAATGTATTTCAAATACTTCTTCTGGCAATAACATCTGCCTGGAAGCAGACATCCCAGATCTCCTCCCACAGGTCTTTTCTTTTTATGATTCTGTAGCCTTGTGGGTTTCCTTAATAGTCCGAAATTCCACAATATAATCCATGTGTGCTGAAAGACATCTGAAATCATTGACATGCCTCAGGGTCTCAGGATTAAGCAACTACCAGCTCTGGATTTTTGTAATTGGACTCAGTGAGCTGGTCTTCTGTTTAGCCCCATCTCTGAAATTTCTTCTGTTCTCTTTTTGCCTTCTCCCTCCCTCCCTCCCTGTTTCTTTGAGGAAATCCATTTATGGTCAGAACAAGTTTCTCAAGGATCATATTTTTATCCTTATGGAAATCCCCCATGTCAAACTCTAGGAGGTGAACAATGTCTCTTTGTATACATGACAAAGGGATTAATCTTGAATGCAGTAGTTGATTTTTATAAGATTCTAAGAAATAACTGAGCCACTCCGGACAAAGGAAAGCTCCTATGTGCTGTTCCAGAATTAGAAGTCCTTTAGCACCCTAAATGCCAAGTGCTAAATGAAACATGTAGATGTTTAGATTAATCTGTGTTAGCACTAATTTTTCCAAAAGTCCAAAGTACTCAGACTGGAGATATACAATTTAACCTGCTACTCCATTCAGGAATCCTTAATGTAACATCCATGAGAGTCATTCAAGGTGCCAGGAGTACTTTCCAAAGGGGTGAGACACTCGTTGGACAGCTCCAGTTAAAAATCTGCAGCTGTGATCAACCATGTGCTTTCCTTAAGGTGCCCTGATGTTTCACTCTATACTTACTCACTTGCTATACGTATATGACATGTTCTTGCCTTTTCAAGTTTACAGTGTCAATTAATACCTTGTTTAATGTTCTCACTATTGCAACTTATACTCCCCCCCCCAATGATTTTACTTTAGTTAGGAGCTTAATACTCATAAAAAATACTCATAGCCTATTTTTGCTACTTAAGTCTGTGTCTCATCACTGTATCTTAAATGTCAGTGGCATTTCTGGTTTCAAACATCCTACTGCCTCAGGAAATTTGATGAAGTCTGTCTCACCATAAAGCATCCACTTTTCCCCACCATTGTTGGATGCACCAATGAACAGTTAAACAGCATGCAGTGGGCCACACATACTGCTAGTGATCCAACTGGGAATATATCCTAGGAAACTTGACTCCCAGTCTGGTGTGCCACATGACCATAATTTCTGATGCATCTAAATTCCCATACTATTTCTTCTGTTGGAACATGTATGAGACAATCCCATTAGCAAACTGGACAAGTCAGTATATGTTAAGTAAGTTTCTAAACTGAACAGTGTGTGTTTTCCAGGATTCCTGTTGCTACTGACTATACATGGCCCAGTTTTTGTTAATGAGAGCACGATGCATGGCTATTTTGAGGGTCCTTCCACTACAACTTGTTCTAATATTCACATTCTTGGCTCTTGCTTTGCCTAGCAGAGATTTGCTCCAATGGCACCCTCCTAACAAGGCACTTCTGATTGTTGGCAGCTGCTGTTGCTGTTAAATTTTTCATGGCCTCTGTACCGTGCCCTCCAATATGCTTTCTGAGAGGCTGAGCTATTCTCTGCTTAATATCTAAACTGTAAGCTTCTAAACCTGAAACAGATGTTATCTTGGCTGCTGTCATTTGCCATGAGCTTCTATATTCAGATTTTACAAAAGGCAGGTAAAAAAAGCAGATAATTTGCTGAACTCACTCTGTAGAGAAAGAAAAAGAGGAGGGAAGGTGAAATGAGAGAGAAAGAGAGAGAGAATAATATATAAATTAGTGGAATAAAGCCACATGAAGACAGAGTACAACCAGTCAAGCATCTATTATCTTAATATCATATGCTATAGTTTGATGACTACTGATTTGCCAGGCATCTCTCTTCAATCATATTTGTGGCCACCCAGATTAACTTTGTGAGCTGATCTCTTGATTTAATATCAGCTTGCTCTTTTCAGCTCCCATGTCATTTACTGTCTTTAAAAAAAGTACTGCTTGTTACTCAGCCATCTGTGTTTTCAAGAACCCACAGTGTTTTTTTTTTCTTCTTTTTGTATGGGAACCAGGAACTAGAAAGCATTAAATGAGAAAAAATGAACCACTCAGAAAAGGTGAAAGCCCAGAGAAAAAGGGGTTTGTCTTTTATGGTTTGTACTTTGTAAGCTGTGGGTGTGACTCAATTTCCTCACCACCCACATAAAAAGGTTGCCACCCAATCACTGTTTTTTTTTTTTTTTCCTATCCAAAACCCCTCCCCTTTGATTTTGGCTAAGGGAGACCCTTAGAAAGACTGCCCTTTCTGGACGTTGCAAACTGTGACATATAAAAGCTGTCAGCTGCTCCTGTAGCCAGCAGCATTCAAACCTTGCAGACTTTTGCTCTCTGAGAGTTTGTACTAAGACACACTCCTCTTACAAGGGTTTATGCTGCAACATAGCAAAGAACTTTAAATTTTTGGAAGAACAGTATATTCAGTTTGGCATTTTGCAGAGGTAAGCTATTTGGCTCAACAAGTTTATATTGCATGCATTGATTTTAAAGTAGCTCACATATTTTAAAGAACTGAAATTAGTTGACTATAACTTTTTTGTATATGCTCTATCATTTTGTGTACATAAATGTGTGGGTGACACTATCAGCACATTCTCTGTTGTTACCTGTGGTGCATTTTTTTTTCCTCTTTACTTTCAAGATGAACTTCAATTCCTAAAACTTCCCACTGAAAATAAATAATCAGTATTACATTTTGTAGGTCAGGCAGTTGGGACAAATGGTTTAAATGTATTTTAGAGTTAGGATCATGCTGTTTTTTTTTTCTAGCTCTGAAAAGTCCCTCTTAGGGTCTGCCTGGTAACAGCAAAATGAGTAGACTCTACTACAGTCATCTGCTAGGTTTGAGTTCAACCTTTACTTGGGTTTGGAGAAAGTCAAATCAAGCAATGCTCCCCAGTGATGACTTTGTAAATTCATTTCCTCTGGCCCTATTTTCTTGAATATATCCTAACTTTACCTTTCTGCTTTAAAGCAAAGTAAACTCGGTGGCCTCTTCTCCAGCCCTCAACATGATAGCAATCTCTGCGGTCAGCAGTGCGCTCCTGTTCTCCCTTCTCTGTGAAGCAAGTACCGTCATCTTACTCAATTCCACTGACTCATCCCCGCCAACCAATAATTTCACTGATATTGAAGCAGCTCTACAAGCACAGCTAGATTCTGCGGATCTCCCCAAAGCCAGGCGGAAGCGCTACATTTCGCAGAATGACATGATCGCCATTCTTGATTATCATAATCAAGTTCGGGGAAAAGTGTTTCCACCGGCAGCCAACATGGAATATATGGTAAGAGGAAATCTTTCTCTTTGAGTTCTGAGTGAGAAAGCTTTAAATTGTATGTTAGAAGAACCTAAAGGGAATGCGGGTGTTTACATGTCAAGGGTAATGGGCTTTTTACACATTTTAACTTAGGAAGGGTTCTTATTTGCCTAAAAATGTTAGATACTCTTCCATCACAAAATTAAGAAAGAATGATGTGCTTGTGTGTGAGATTCGACAGAGTTTCTTCTCTGAATTCCATAGTCACTGATGAGTCAAACCCTACATAAGGGACATAAAGAGTGGGGTTGGTGGACTGATGACATTTGAAAAGGGCACTTTAAAAAAAATTCACAGGGAGCTTTTTCTGTGATTTCTTTTCTGAATAGTCATATTTATCAGCTAAAATGTTTCTCGAAAATATTTCTTAAAATTATAGGTTTTGTGTGCATGATTTATTCTTTGGGTAGATGTCTTTTCCCTTTCTTGGACAAAGCTGTTACTGATGCAAATCTGTTTGTCTTCTAAAAGAACATGCTGACTTTGTCCTCCCTGTGATTTAGTGCTTTGTCATTCAGATAACAGTGAAGCCAGTGCACTTGCACACTGTTCCAACTTGCTGTGCACACATTCTTTGCTCTCTCTTAAAAATAGACTCTCTATGTTTAAAATCATTTTACTTAGGAAGTAAAAAAGCAATTTTAAACCTAAGTTGGCACTGAAAAGAATCTTGTTAAAGTTTATTTTTGGTTTTGAATTTATTCATGTTTATGATATAAAACCAAAACAGCATGGCACACGCCCTATTTACAGCAATGACAACCACCAATGTGGTATTTTCAAACAAGAGAGGAGGAGAATGGTGCCACTAACAATTTTTAAAGGGTGAACTGAAATTTGGGGTTCCTATTGGTTTTCATACAAATAAAGTTTTCAAGCTTGACTAACTGCAGATGCCAGTATCTTGGAAAAAAGTGTAATAATGTAAGAGAGTCATAGTTCATAGAAACACAACTCAGACTCTATGACAATGCATTTCCTATGTTTTATGAAAGAAAGAAAAATAATCATAACTGAAGTATGAAGATCATCATTGTCTTATGGTTAATATGGACTCTGGAATACAAACATGAGGGTTCAACTCATAGTCTTGGAATATAAACTGTGTGAATTCATTACCTTACTTGTTTTATTTTTATCATCTCTAATAGGAAGAGAAATATAGCACTTGCCATATAGGGTTGTTGTGAAGAATGACTGAATTGAGGAGCAATTAGACATGAACCTACAACTAAAAATGTTCAATATATATATTTTAAAATTTAAATTTCTTGTGAAAGGTAACCAGTGAAAATCCATTCAGTATCTAAAAACAGAAATATTTACTCACATAGAGAATAGGTTTTTAAGAAGTTGATCATAGATATGTAAAAAAGAAGAGGAATGAATACATTTTTAAATTGATATAAATTATGAAAGAAACATGTCTAATATTCTATATGAGCTCAAAAAGGCAAAAAATCTAGGCTACAGATTTAGGACATACTTTCAGGCAGGGATCACATCACCATGCAGACTAAGGTTATGGCCAAGACTCTTGAGTCAGCTTTGGAGGTGCACTCTTCTGGGTTCTAGTCCTACCTCTACTGCTTCCCTTGTATCCTTTCACAAGCTTCTAAAAGTATCTAAAACCCAATTGTCTTATCTGTAACACAGTGATGATGATATACATAATAACCAGTTAATAAACAATGCAGTTCACTATATTAATGATAGTGAGAGCAGATAGATTACCACAGAGTAAAGATATAGTGGGTATAAAACAGTAGGAAAGGTTGAGAAAAGCTACATTTTTCTAATCATACATCCCCCACTTGTGAAAAATTAATTCATAATGCATTTGTAATCACTTCTCTGTGCCAAGGACTTAACTGTCTTCTTAGATGATCTCATTTGATAGCTCACATTCTCTGTGTGAGGTTGAGATTATGATCTTCATTTCACAAGTGAAATCACTTAGTCTCAGAGAGGTTAATGAGTAGACCAAAGAGGTATGGATAATGGTATGCCTGGAATTAGAATTTAGGTCTGTCATATTCAAAAACCCATGCTTGTTTTGGTGAACATCTTTTCATTTATTTGAGCTAATAAGTGTATCACTGGGAGAAACCCCTGGAGATATCAATATATTTTTCTTTTCTTTCTTAAAAATGTCAATTGAGATCTAATGGTATTCAGACTGCATTTGTCATTCCACCTTAGGTTTTTCTTCTCCAATATCAGAACCGCTACCAATGATTTAGTTTGTAAAAACCAGATAGAATAATCATTATATTATAGATGCCTTATAAAGCCTCCTCAATTCAGTGAAACTAATGAGAAACAGTAGCCAAAGCAGTAAGTTTTGTGAGCAAACTAGACACTGTCTCAGATATCCATGGGGATAATATGCATATAATTCATTCTTACATGTATTTGTTCATTTAACATTTGTTGGGCATTTACTATATGGTAGGCACTATTGTAAGCACTATGAAAACATCTTCGAATGAAAACACATCCTTGACTCTCCACCCACCCAAGGTGGGGAGTCAGATAATTAATCACATAATATGTTAGAAGGTGATGAGGTTATGAAGAAAACCCAAGTGGATTGTGGTGTGGTTTTCATATTTAACAGTTTGTTATTGAGAATGGCCTGAAGGGTGATGCAGAAATGAGCCACACTAATAGATGAGGGAAGAGCAAGGACTCTTTAAGTTAATCAACAAATGAAAATCATTCATCTGAATCCTTCATGAAGACCCAGAGAAACGTGATGGTACATAGGACCTAATAGGTAGACTGGACTGTGACTATTTCCCTAGATTAGGTGAAAAATACAGATCTCGACTGAACGCTACTTACCTTTAACTTAACACTGGTTGGGCCTGAGAACAACTGGAAAACTAGCTCAGTTTCTAACCATTCCTACATAGCTCACAAACCTAGGACACCCCTCACTAAGACTGCCCCACAAATAGTTGTTCTTTGAGTCACCAGTTATGCGTCCAAATTAACCTCATCAGTTAGTGATATCACCCAAGAGAGCCTCCTGAAAGACCAATTTTGGCTTAGGGCTTATTCTTTTATTATTATTATTATTATTATTTTGACAGGCAGAGTGGACAGTGAGAGAGAGAGACAGAGAGAAAGGTCTTCCTTTGCCTTTGATTCATCTCCAATGGCTGCCGCCACCAGCGGCGCTGCGGCTGGCGCACCACGCTGATCTGATGGCAGGAGCCAGGTGCTTCTCCTGCTCTCCCATGGGGTGCAGGGCCCAAGTACTTGGGCCATCCTCCACTGTACTCCCTGGCCACAGCAGAGGGCTGGACTGGAAGAGGGGCAACCGGGACAGAATCCAGCGCCCCGACTGGGACTAGAATCTGGTGTGCTGGCGCCGCAAGGTGGAGGATTAGCCTAGTGAGCTGTGGTGCTGGCCTAGGGCTTTTTGTAATGGCACTAATCTCATTTGTAATCATTGTAAAATGATTACAAATAGTTATATAGTTATATAATGATTACAAATAGTTATATAGATTCCATCTATAACTCTCTAAATTTCCTCTCCCTCTGTTTTCTGCTTAACTTATTCCTTTATTTATAATCATATCCTTCATGTTTTTGATATCACAACGCTGGGTCATTTCTTGGTATTTCTTATATTACATGTAATATTCCCTTCTTTTGCATAGCTGTAGCCCCTCCTGTCTACCATATCTTTTTATCACAATAGAATATGATATAGTTATTTGTGCATTTCTTGAAACCTTCCTAATTTTAAAATTTGAGGATACTAAGCTTATTTATCTTTTAAAATATTATTTAGTTAAAGGGCAGAGAGAGAGAGAGAGAGATCCTACATGTGGTTTCACTTCTAAAATATGTGCAAAGGTTGAGACTACTGTACCAGGAACTGGGAACCCAATCTCAGTCTCCCACATAGGTGGCAGGAACCCAACTACCTGAGCTATCACCACTGCCTTCCAGGGTACACATTAGTGGGAAACTGGAATCAGAGGTAGAGGCGAGACTTGAACTGAAGCACTCTGTATGGGATGCAGGTATCCCAAGCAGTCCATGTCTTAACTGCTAGGCCAAACTCCTGCCCTCATTTTTGTATATCTCTATTTTCTTTAGCAATTTGTTGTATATAGATGGTACATAACATTATTAATTCAGTTTGGTTGATGTCTCTGAATTATTATAAGTACTATCAACTCTGATATTATAAATATTTTAATACATTTTATCATCATGTATTTTATTCCACTAACCTAAAATAAAAGTTTTTAGCAAGTTCATAAATAGCCCTTAAAATTCACTTTATCTTCCTTAAGTACTTCATTATGGTAGATAGTATAAACTTAATGGGATAAAGCAAAAGAAATTTGAATACCAGAGTGCTGACATTCATATTATGGTGCTTTAATGTTTTCTTTGGATATTGTCCATGATTTTCAAAAAAAAAAAAAAAACTTGTTACTTGAAATATTTAGCTTTCTTCAACAGTGTGTTTACACAGAAATAATGTAGATAGGACTTGAAATATGCAAGTGGAACTTCTTTACTCTTGGCTTCTGTTCTATGATTAGTTTATTGACTAATTTTTCAGAGCTCCTTGGACACCAGCTGTTTTTCATTCTTTGTAGGGGCAGCTTAAACCAAGACTTGAAACCACAAACCACACTAGTTTCTTAGAATAAGAATTATACTCAAAAGAATGAAGTTTCAAGACTCACACATAGAATAAAATTTGTAAGATGTTCTCTGAATTCAAGGCAATTGAGCAAATTAATTTTAAACATTTTGAGGTCCCTCTATGAGAAGAAGAGATTACTAAAGATAGAAATCTTTGCCTTTAAAGTAGAAACAATATAGTAAAAAAGAAAACAAATGGGGGCAGGGAGAGACCACTAAGCATATAATTCAGTATAATACACTGTTGCATAGGAATGACGCAATACGAGAAGTACAGACAAATACTGCAGAGAAGTCAAGGAATGGAGTGATAATCTCTTCCTGGCAGATCATGAAAGGCTTGTGGAGGATAGCTGCTTAGGAAGGGGTAGGGGTGGCTGCTACAGCAGGCAACACAGTGTACAAACTAAATCACCAAAGGGGAAAAACCATAACATATAGCCATATTTCTTGAGGAATTTGAGGAAACGTTGAGGATTACTGTATAGAAAAGCAACTAGAGAGCATTACATGCATTTTAGAAAGCTGTTCCTGGAAGTTTTGGGCACAGATTTTGACAATTAAAGTGACCAGAGAGATGCTAACCACTGAGTAACTAATGCTATTTCTTAAGGAAATGGGAAGGAAGAAGTGTGTAGCTACACCTACATACAGTGACAAGCAGGAACAACTAAATGAATTGTTATGCAGGGGATCACAGTCCCTACAGATGATAGAGAATGGTGGAAAAAAAGCAGGTGAGGGACAATGTGAAGATAATAGGAATGATCTGAACACCTTAGAAATGGGGAAAAAAGCATTTTTTTGCAATTTCAGGAAGCCAAAATAGCTATACTGATACTATGGCCTATTGCAAATAGAATTTGCAGAGCTCAGGGGATAAGTCTTCCTAAACTTTCCTGAAAAGAGAAAAGTACTGGCTACCAAGTCACAGCAGGCTGTAAAAAAGTAACAGAATACATTTCTTGAAAGACAGAGTGACTGGAGAACAGATGAATCCATCCTCAGAAGAGCGAATAAGCTATTTGCCTAGATGTGTGACTTTGGAATAAACAGGAATACTGATTTAGTTGATCTGGAATTCACATGGAAGAGAATAATAGATAATGTAAAGTGGATAATGTAAACTATTTTTGCTCCTTTATTCAGTAGTTGACTAAACACTTCTATGCATCCTCATTTTTATATTTCTTAATGAAGCCACATACTCCAGTTGTCTCAGATGACACATTTCTTCTTATTTGGGAAGGTTTTCTTGTTATAAAGCTAAGAAATTTGATGTGTCTAATCTAAATCTCTTGAATGGATGCTTTTGTGACCACTAGAAGGCCTGCTGGGAAGAGCTGCCAACAAGCAGTGAACTGAGAAAGACTGCTGACAGGAAGGCATTTCTCCAGCACGTTTGGAACCCTGCATTCCTGTTGTCCTGGATGCAGAACCTTCTAAGTGCCTTGGCTTCAAATGAAGACCGGGCATATTTTGTAGGAGTTTTCTTCCAAGGTGCATGTTGCTTAGTATTACTTGTAGATGAACATAGAAGGTTGTAACCTTGAAGGTTATTTCCTTTTGTTCAGCTCTCCACATACACAGCCAGCTAAAGGAAGAACATTTTGTTTGTTGCCATTTTCTTTCTTTTTTTTTTCCTTTGGACAGGCAGAATGGACAGTGAGAGAGAGAGAAACAGAGAGAGAAAGGCCTTCCTTTGCCTTTGGTTCATCTCCAATGGCTGCTGCCACCAGGACGCTGTGGCCGGTGCACTGCGCAGATCTGAAGCCAGGAGCCGGGTGCTTCTCCTGGTCTCCCATGCAGTGCAGGGCCCAAGCACTTGGGCCATCCTCCACTGCACTCCCGGGCCACAGCAGAGAGCTGGCCTGGAAGAGGGGCAACCAGGACAGAATCTCGCGCCCCGACCGGGACTAGAACCAGGTGTGCCGGCGCCGCGAGGCGGAGGATTAGCCTAGTGAGCCGCAGCGCCGGCTTGTTTGTCACCATTTTCAATTCAAGCTCTAAGAAGGTAAATGTGAAAACACTAACACAAGACAATTCAGAACCGCACCATCATGTGGCAGACAGAAAAACTGTTATTTATACAAAGGCCCCTCTAAGTAACTACATTTCCTGGTTACTTAACACTGCTTTTCTTAGTGGCAGATGCTACTTCATCACCTATGATGGTGTAGAAAGATAATTTACTGTGTCCCTACTGAGTTTATAGAATCCAACATCAAACATACTCCACGGATGCTTGGTAAATTGGATCAACTGAATGAAATCTTGTAACATTTTCTGGTTAGAATGTGTGACTGTGGAGATCCAGCAGGCCAGCCCCATATATCTACAACCACTCATTCCGCAATAGTCCTTCATCTGCCTGTCATTGGGCTGAGAGACTCAATGGGGAGAAAGAGACTCTCTCTTTGGTAGGAAGCACTGTGAACAGACAAGTGGGTAAAGTAATGTGCTCAGTGCTGAAGCAGAAAAAATACAGGGTACTTGGGAATGCATAAGCAGACACAGTGCACACTTGAACTAGGGGTAAGAGGAGGGCAGGGAAAGCTTAGGGAAGCAATGATTTTTAAATGTTAAATATAAACACTGGATGAAAGTTACACAGGAGGGAATTAAGGAGTGAGAAAATGTATATGAAAGATGTTCTGAGACAGTCCACGGTCCACTAAAGGCACGGATAAAAATGCAGTGTGGCTTGAATTTAGTGTGTAAAAGAAAGAGTGATGTTTGATGAACTTGGGGGAGGCACTCCAAACCTTGCTGGAATTCTATTGGAAGATCAAAAGAAGTTATTGCAGGTTTTAAGCAGGAAAGCTGTATGACAACATTTTCATTTCAGAAAGGTCATTTTGTCAGCAGGCATTTGGTGGAAGATCCCTAGGATGTCTGCATCCCAAGTCAGAACATCTGTGTTGGAGGCCTGGCTCCACTCCCAACTCTGGCCTCCTGCTAATGTACCTCTTGGGAGGCAGCGGGTAATGGCTCAAGTAGTTAGGTCTCTACCACCACATAGGAGACCTGGACTGTGTTCTTAGTTCCTGGATTCAGGGTGGTCTAGGCACCAACTGCTGAGGGCATCTGGTGAGTGAACCATAAATTGGGAACTCTCTCTCTCTCTCTCCCTCTTAAATAAATACATAAATAAATATTTCAAAAAGGAAAAAGTCATTTAGGGCTCAGAGTAAGGAAGGGATTGGAGAGAGGCAGATGGTCAACAGGTCTGCTGTGAGATATAATGGAAGCTTCAACTCTTTAAGGTAATAGGGACAGGAGTGACCAAGTGAATTAGAACTGTTCATTACATTAGAGGTGCCAATGGGCATAAGTAATCCATATGATGAAGGAGGATTTATATGATGAGGCAATCGAGAAGAATGGCTCTGCTTTTGACCAGGACAACTGGATTTCTCTGAGTGACAGAACATAAGATAAAGAGCCAATGTTGGAAAGCCATTGAGTGGTTGCATGTTCACCATCCAGGGTACACACCTGTAGAGGCTGAAAAAAGTAGCTAGTGTGTGGGAGGGAACATTCTTCTACTACAAAGAATTTTGGCTTGGAATATGCTTTGGTAGTCCACTTTGCACAACGAAGGTAGAGGAGGGTCATGGAGACAGCCTGGGTGGATGATTTTATGTCTGGGAAGCTACCCAAGAATTTTTGCAAGAAAATTTAAAAAATTTTTAAGAATAAGTGCTAAGGTGTAAGTTGCCCTTCATCCAAATTTGTTTTAGAGTCTAGGTAACACCAAGCCTATCTAGGCTTCCTGACATACTCAGAATAAAGTGTTTTTGGAAGCTACTCAAAGGACTTCAAGAAAATAGAAGCTGATTAGTCTGGCTAGTCATGTGTCACGAATTCGATATGTCTGAAAAAATCACTTAATAATCAATGACCATTAAATACTTAGGAACTCAGGGCATTGGCTGTCTGGGATAATTTCTTCAGAATGGTGTGGGAGGGAGTCAGGGAAGATAACTAACTCCTTGAACTGGTCAAGGAAAATATGTGGCGTAAAATACATCCCCAAATGAAGCTTGGAGGGATGGGATTTGAATGCTTTCAGTCTACATTGTGCATAGCTTCTAAAATCAGGGACCAGAGTGTTTGGGTGACAGACATGTGAAGGTGCTGGAAGGGTGGTGCACTCAGGAAGCACATGAGAGCTCTGTGTTCCCCCTGCCCCATAAAAATAAAATCAGGTTGCAAGCATTTTTTTGACATGCAAATGGAAGGATGCCCAACAAATTGTGTTTTCAGACTAAATTTTCATGAAATCTGTTCAAATTTCACACCATGTACCCCAAACTGAAACAGTTCAAAAATGTTACTTAAGGACACAGTTTTTTCTTCTCTTAAAAAGTGAATCGAATTCATACTTCATAATTTAGTTAAATAGGAACATTCTACGAAATCTCTCTGTGCATTCCAGAGAGATCATGTTTTCAGCAGGCAGTAGGTAGGTGGAAAGGCATTTGAATTCTTCTGACTGAGTGGGCAGTGGCAAGATAAGAGATTTGTATGTGTATCACAGGCGAGTTTAACAATCAGGAAGTCCATTTTTAGAACATTGTAACACTGAGTTGTTGGAAAAAATTAACCGCACATGAGAATGTCTTCCTGACTCATAACTTTAGTATTAAATGATAGCTAGTAGGTATGATGGTTCCCTGGAAAGACAGACAATTGCTAGAATCTGTCAACAAATGGTCTTAAAATTTAAGGATAAAACATAGCCAATGAGGGATTTAAAGAAGGGAAAATGATAACTTTAAAAACTTCTAAACTATTCCTTAATTTCTAATTTTCTGCTAATAGTATTTTCATGAATCAGGCTCCTTATTATTTCTACACAATTCTTTTCTCATTAACTAGCTGCTTCAGGGTGTATCCTTTTCACTTTATCTGATCGACAGATTTCTGGATATTAATGCTTGGTAACGTGATCAAGAGTGCATTTCTCACTGCTTCCTATTTTAGATGACTGGTTCAAAACACCATCACCATTCCTGAATCCCAACAATAACAGTAGCTGCAATCCCTTGTAAAAATACATAAGGAGTATATGTTAATCAAATTTTTAAAATAGTTTTTAAAAAGTACACTCTTTCCCTATTAGACCTGTACTCCTAACTCTCCATTCACTGTTTTACCTAATCCTCAGAGCAGTCTTCAAAGATAGTGACAGTTTTCCTTATCTAGAGATAGGAACTTAAGCTTAGAGACTGCTAGTAACTTTTCCAATACCACAGAGCAACTAAACCAAATGACCAGAGGTCACTTCTATCTGACATGAAGCCCATGCTTTAAACATACTCCTCTTCCTGTGTTCCTCTTTCTTGTTCTGGATCCCATTGACTAAACACTACCTATAGGCTAAGTGTTGGATTTTCTTCATTTGCAATCAAATCTTTTCCTCTGCATTCTTTGTACCCTTGGAAAAAATCACGCAGGGAAAACTTGCATTATAATAGTGCTTCAAGTCTTTGCATGGATATTCAGAGGGAAGAAAACCTCTGTGTCATGGACAAACTCTTCCTGACCCTTAGGTGTTAAATAGCTACATATATCACCTCTCCCTTCCAGAGTGCTGGCAACACAGGCTATGGGGGAAGGTTGTACAAAGATACCTGGCTTTTGAAAACTCTGGGAAAGGTAGGAAGTTCTGTCACAAAGAAAATAGAAAATTAAGGAACACACATACCCCTTACTCCACACATGCACACTTTAACTGTGCCAGTGGGATCATCTTGGGAATTGGAAGCTGTGTGGTTCTGAGCAAGGAATGTTCTCCCCAAGTGTGTTACAATGTTTGTGTGTTGTTCTGATAGTGAAGTATCTGAGATTGACCTGACATGACCACAGTAATGTCAAGGGAACAAATTACTCTCCATTTGTGGATGAATCCTAAAGTTAGCTTGGCAGATCCTGTTGGCTCTTTCTTCTGCTGATTCTTATCCTCATGAACAAAGTTACTTGTGGGTCAAATGTGTGTTTTAAATGCAAGTTTGGTGTTATTAATGAAAAAAGATTGCTTTGTATTTACAAATTCTTATCCTTTAAATTATCTTACCTTAAGATTTTGGATTTTCAGAAAGTTACATACATATTTTTTCCACATGTTAATCCGATATCTCAGTAAATCAAACAATATTTGGCAGTTCCGTAAATATAGAAACAATTTAAAAGAACACATGGAAGGTATTCAACTCCTGACATCTCCCTGGTCTCCTGATTGATCCAGGGTTGGGCTAAGCCATCTGCCTTCTCAGAAGTTCAACAGGAAATATGGAGTTATTTCCCCAGTGAGACCCTCATGTTTAATGCAACTCAATTCACAATAGCCAAGGTATTGAATCAACCCAGATGCCCATCAACTGATGACTGGATAAAGAAATTATGGTATATATACACTATGGAATACTACTTAGCTGTAAAAAGGATTGAAATCTTATTTGTTTTTTACAAGAAAATGGAAACCATTATACTTAGTTAAATAAGCCAGGCCTGAAAAGACAAATACCTTATGTTTTCCCTGATCCGTGGTAACTGAGTTATGAAAAATGAAATATACAGGAATGAAATTGACATTTTGAGATTTTATGATTGTTTGTAGCCCTTATCTAGCATTCAGGAACAATTTTTTTTCTTCTACTTGTTGAACTCTTAGTGTAGAGGTAATCTTATGAGTATAAAGTGAATTGAAAGTAGATGATTGTAAAAATTAAGGGAGAGAATAGGAGAAAGGAAGAAGAGGAAGAGTGAGAAAGTGGTCAGAGGGGAGGGTAGAGTAGAAAGTATCACTGTGTTCCTAAATCTGTATGTATGAAATTCATGAGATACCTTAAATTAAAAAAATGAACTATCTTAGATTATGGTTCAGGACCTAAAACTGAGCCAAAGAACCTATTATTTGGTCAAGCATCCACTTAATTGTCACAAGACTACACATTAAAATAAGAGGTTAAATCAATTGAAGAATTATTCCAGAGATTATGTCCCTATGGTCACATAATTTCAATTCATTATTCATTTAGAATCTGCCTTTAGAAAAAAAGTAAGCACTTCAGCTTAGCTACAGAAGCCTACAACGTGGAATTATCTTTACTTGGGAAAGTGCTTGACTAAGAAAACCTCAAAAGAATCAAAATTTTAAGTAGCATATTACTTTTTTGTATCTTCTTTATAGATTGTATTATATAGATTATACTTGTATAAGAATCCATGGAACAAACGGTGACTTTGATCAAAGCAGTGGCAACAGTGGTGGCAATCAGTGGTTGTATTCTGGACATATAGTAGTTGAAGGCAGAGCCACCAAGATTTGTTGACTGAACAGATGAATCACCATTGTGAGAAAAAAAAAGGCAAAGTAAAATAAAGATGACTCTGCTAGGTTTTGGTTTGAGCAACCAAGAACAAGTGTCAGCAAACTTCTTATGTAAAGGGTCAGCGAGCTAATATGTTCTGCTTTGCAGGCCTTATAGTCCGTTTTGCAACTATTTACCTCTGCTTCTATAGCAGAGAAACAGTCATGGACAAAATATAATAGGCAGTGGGACAGATGTGTCCATTGTGCCATAGCTGGCAACTGCTGAACTAGAAGAAAGGTATGATTATTCAGCAAACTGAGGAAGGTTATAGGAGTAGCAGGTTTGAGGGATAGAATTGTGAATATCTGGAATTCAATTCTGGACATGTTAGGGGGAGTTTTAATGTAGGCAGGTGGATAAACAGTGTGAAACTCAACTGAGAGGCCTAGATATATAATTTGGAATAACACTGTAGCACATGTGAACGAGTTTACCGAACAGAGATGATAAAACTCTGGCCTGCTGGCTATATAAGGCCCATGGACTCATTTGGTCTGGTCCTGCCAAGGCAACTGAAGATTCAATAAATCTATAGCAGGCTCCTGTTTTTGCTGATAATTCTGTATGGTCTCCTAATGATATTTGAAATATTGAAAATGGAATTTGGCAGAAAAAAGGCTTCTCCATCCCTGAGGCTATGAATATAAATAAATCAGAGAAGAAAATAAAGAGAAGTAAAGGACATGGAAACTTGAGCACACAGAGGGTGAGAGATCCTCATCAAAGAGATGAAGCAGCAGCCAGAGGGTAAAAGTCAAGTGTAGGATCCGCGAACCAAGGGATGGAAGTGTGTCCTGGAGGAGCATGTGGACAGCAATGACAACAGCTGTTAATAGACCACAGAAGGCCAGCACCGCGGCCTTGCGGAGCCGGCACCCCGGGTTCTAGTCCCGGTCGGAGCACGGGTTCTGCCCTGGTTGCCCCTCTTCCAGGCCAGCTCTCTGCTGTGGCCCGGGAGTGCAGTGGAGGATGGCCCAAGTGATTGGGCCCTGCACCCCATGGGAGACCAAGAGAAGCACCTGGCTCCTGCCTTTGGCTTAGCATGGTGCGTCGGCTGCAGCGTGTCAGCCGCGGTGGCCATTGGAGATGAACCAAAGGCAAAGGATGGCCTTTCTCTCTGTCTCTCACTGTCCACTCTGCCTGTCAGAAAAAAGAAAAAAGGAAAGAAAAAAATACACCACAGAAGGCAAAGACCTGGAAACTGTCTCTGAGGACCTTGACAAGAGCAGTTTGGGCAGAGAAGGGGTGGGGCGGGAAAGCTGCCAGGGTAGGCGCAAGAAGGGACCTGGAGAGGAAACACTGGCCATTCCCAGTTAAGAACACTCTCTTGAGGAATTCTCTTGTGCAAGCAAGAAGAGTGTGGCAGTTGGGACAGGAAAAGCTTTCAAGAGAGGACTTTTAAAAATCACACTTTTTAAAAAAATATTTATGCTCCTGGCAATGATTCAGTTCACAGCCCATTAGAAAAGTGCATCCTGGCTGGTGCCACGGCTCACTAGGCTAATTCTCCACCTTGCGGCGCCGGCACACAGGGTTCTAGTCCTGGTCGGGGTGCTGGATTCTGTCCCGGTTGCCCCTCTTCCAGGCCAGCTCTCTGCTGTGGCCCGGGAGTGCAGTGGAGAATGGCCCAAGTACTTGGGCCCTGCACCCCATGGGAGGCCAGGAGAAGCACCTGGCTCCTGCCATCGGATGAGCACAGTGCGCCGGCCGCAGCGTGCCAGGCACGGCGGCCATTGGAAGGTGAACCAATGGCAAAGGAAGACCTTTCTCTCTGTCTCTCTCTCTCTCACTATCCACTCTGCCTGTCCCCCCCCCCAAAAAAAAAAGAAAGAAAGAAAGAAACAAACAAACAAAAGTGCACCCTATGACTGGATAAAGAATTGTGGTATATATATATATATATATATATATATATATATACAACTGAATACTACTCAGCCACTAAAAAATGAACAAAATCCTGTGTTTCACAACAAAATGGATGTAACTGGAGACCATCATTCTTAGTGAAGTAATCCAGTCCCAAAAAGACAAACATCATGTGTTTTCCCGGATTTGTCGTAACTAATATACAGACTACAGAACAATGTAATGTATATGAGCAAAGGTGACATTTTGAGAATTGATTATTGTTTACAGCCCTTGTCTCTACTCTTCAGGAACAGTGGTTTTTCTACTTTAAAAAAGTGCACCCTAAATCATCTCTGTATAGAGAAAGAAATGAATAAGAAAGATAGTACTTTTCTCATGGAAAATTTCTGACATCTTTTAAACATCTAAAACATCTGCAGAATTCTTCCTTGATACTTTTTGGTATAGTTCCATATTTTATATTTATTTTTGAGGCTGGAAGAGATACTGTTGATGTTAACTCAATTTTCTTTAACGCTGCCCTTTATTCTTCCAAGCAGAACATCCTTAATATCATTTAATTAATCTAATCACTACTGAAAATTCCCCAGGGATTTCTTCCTCTTCCCTTTTCTCTATCTTCTTCTCTTTTTCTCCCCACAGTGCATCCTCCCTGGCCTAACTAAGGCTTATTACTGCCTCTTATTTGGTTTATTTCTTACTTTTATTTTTGGAATTTATTTGCTTGAAAGGGGGGATTAATGGAAGAGAGAGAGAGAGAGAGAGAGAGAGAGAGAGAAATAGCTCACTTACTAGTTCACCTTCCAAATGCCACCCACAGCTAGGGCTGAGCCAGGGCAGAATTTGGGTCTCACCAGTGGGTGGCAGAGATCCACCTATGTGAGCTGTCACCTGCTACCTCCTAGGTGCAATAGTAGGAAGCTGGAATCAGGAACAGAGTCAGGATCCAAACTCATACTTTGATACAGGGATGTGAGCATCTCAAGCAGCGTATTAACCGCTGCACCAAATGCATGCCTGTGGCCTGCTGTTTAACATTGGTTCTTGTCTATTCACTCCCTGTTTTCTTGAGGAGTCATTTCACAAGCATTTGCATCTAATGAGGATAAGCCCGCTAATTTTAAAGCAGAGCCACAATTCTTCCCATGAAGTGTTTTAAAGCTTTTGGCAGTCTGCAGGGAAAGTAATTTTGTCACCACTTAATATTTATAATGGTTATTTCTCACTTCTTTATATCAGCACTCTTCTCAATCTAAGGAAAAGATCAAATGCTTTATTTAGTTGTTATTAAAACAAAAATGCAAACTTGACCATGCAAACAAGTTATGTTTTACCTAAATATGGGAAATGACCACATAAATTTAGTCCAAGAGACTAACTATCCAAAGCACATGCAATATTGCCTCCAATGGCATTGCTGGCATTGCTCAGAGCTATGACAGTAACGAGCTTAACAATCTGTCTGCAAAACTTCAGTGTGATATTTCCATGTTTAACATTTTGTGGCTTTAAAGACAGTTACCATGAGCACTGATTTTTCAGAGTTCAATTTAATATTCAAACTAATATTCTTTCTTCCTTAAATTTTTAGCTTCAATTTATAAATATTTTTGTTCTTTTCAAAAAACATGAAGTTTTGATGCTCAGATTTATTTAATGTTTACCATTTACAAATTACACTTCTTTTTTTCCTGAAGATTTATTTTTATGTATTTGAAAGGCAGTGTTACAAAGAGAGGAGGAAAGAGCCAGCGCCGTGGCTCAACAGGCTAATCCTCCGCCTTGCGGCGCGGGCACACAGGGTTCTAGTCCCGGTCGGGGAGCCGGATTCTGTCCCCGTTGCCCCTCTTCCAGGCCAGCTCTGTGCTGTGGCCAGGGAGTGCAGTGGAGGATGGCCCAAGTGCTTGGGCCCAGCACCCCATGGGAGACCAGGATAAGCACCTGGCACCTGGCTCCTGCCATCGGATGAGCGCGGTGAGCCAGCCGCAGCGCGCCGACCGCAGCAGCCTTTGGAGGGTGAACCAAAGGCAACGGCAGACCTTTCTCTCTGTCTCTCTCACTGTCTACTCTGCCTGTCAAAAAAAAAAAAAAAAACAAAAACAAAAACAAAAAACAAAGAGAGGAGGAAAGACAGAGAGAGAAAAATCGTCCAATCATGGGTTCACTCTCCAAATGGCTGCAAATGCAAGGGCTGGTTTAGGCCAAAGCCAGGACCCTGGAGCTTCTTATGGGTCTCCCACATGGGCGCAGAAGCCCAAGGACTTGGGCCATCCTCTACTGCTTTCCCAGGAACATTATCAGGGAGCTGGATCAGAAATGGAGTAGCTGGAACTAGAATCAGCACCTATTTAGGATGCTGGCATCCTAGGCAGAAGCTTAATCTGCTAGGCCACAATGCCAGGCCCACAAATTAAATTTCTTAATCTGCACTTTAGATTTAATAAATCAGATTTGTTTCAATAATATAATCTTCTTTTAGTGTCAATTATTTTATTTTATTTTATTTTATTTTTTATTTTTGACAGGCAGACTGGACAGTGAGAGAGAGAGACAGAGAGAAAGGTCTTCCTTTTGCCATTGGTTCACCCTCCAACGGCCGCCGCGGCCGACGCGCTGTGGCCGGCGCACCGCGCTCATCCGATGGCAGGAGCCAGGTGCCAGGTGCTTTTCCTGGTCTCCCATGGGGTGCAGGGCCCAAGCACCTGGGCCATCCTCCACTGCACTCCTGGGCCACAGCAGAGGGCTGGCCTGAAAGAGGAGCAACTGGGACAGAATCCGGCGCCCCGACCAGGACTAGAACCCTGTGTGCCGGCGCCGCAAGGCGGAGAATTAGCCTGTTGATCCACGGCGCCGGCCTCAATTATTTTATTGATAACAATCATTTTCATATAAATTAGTCTTAAAAGTATGAGAAATACAGAATTTTAGGTTCTCCTAAATTTTTGAAATACTTTTTTTTTTGAAGATTTATTTATTTAATTGGAAGGCAGTTACAGAGAAAGAGAAGGTGAGGCAAAGAGTGAGATCAGTCTTCTGATTCGTTGGCCCAGATGGCCACACAATCCACAACTAGGCCAGGTTGAAGTCAGGAGGCTGGAGCTTCTTCCAGGTTTCTCATGTGGGTGCATGGGCCCAAACACTTGGGCCATCCTTTACTGCTTTCCCAGCCACATTAGCAGGGAGCTGGATTGGAAGTGAAGCGCCGAGTACTTGAACTGGAGCCCATATGGGATGCCAGTGCTGCAGGCTGCAGCTTTAACCTGCGAGCCACAGCACTGGCCTCAGCAATACTATTTTTAAATGTGAAAGACTTTCCTTATTTTCAGCTTGAAACCATAAATTCAAGGAACTACACACTTGTATTTCTTACTTTGAAAATCTGAGTGGGGCTGGTGCTGTGGCGCAGCAGGTTAAAGCCCTGTCCTGAAATGTTGGCAACCCATATGGGCTCTGGTTCTAGCCTCAGCTGTCCCTCTTCCAACTCAGCTCTCTGCTATGGCCTGGGAAAGTGGTAGAAGATACTCAAGTCCTTGGGACCCTGCACCTACGTTGGAGAAGCCCCTTGCTTCGGATCTGCGCAGCTCCGGCTGTTGCAGCCATCTGGGGAGTGAACCATCAGATGGAAGACCTCTCTCTCTGGCTCTACCTCTCTCTGTAACTATGTCTTTCAAATAAATAAAATAAATCTTAAAAAAGAAAGAAAGAAAATATGAATGACCTGTTAGTATATTATGTCACATTCTCTTAATAGTGCAAATTAGTAGTACAAGCAAATAAACACAGATTCCTTACTCTAAAATATGCCTACTTTTAAACTTGAACATGGGTCCTTTAAAGACTTCTGCACTTACTTTTTATCTTCAGAATGTAAAGAGGTTATCCACCTGAGGGAAAAAATGTTATCTCAAATTTAGGATTATAGCCCCCAAGCAGTTTTTAGAATTATTCTCCAGTTAGATTACATTTCTTGTTAGTCAGAAACACTGGCTAGGACTGAAGAAGGGAGCTCCCGATGTCATTGTGCTACATGTTTCTGGCTTTTGCCTTGTTGTGGACCCCAATACTTAGGAAACGATAAGGTAAACTCATATTTGGGTTGCATTCATACTACTATCGAATTCTGTCTACTTATAAAATAAAAGTCAGCATGCGTGTCACATGCAGCAATGTGCTTTGACTCAATTTTGTATTTCTTTAGCTCAAGCTCTAGAGATTTCTAAGCTTGATGAAAAATTTGCATTCTTTTCATACTCTGCCTATATCCTGGGATCACACTCTTCTAGATGTTTAAATGACATCACTTTGAATTTTTGATAGTTCTCAAGTCTTTGACTACGTGCTTTCAATTTCTTGTGATTTACAGGCAAGATACCATGTCCAGCTCAAACTCTCTGTAACTTATTTTATAAGAAGAATAGTTCATGGGGAATATTTTCAGTCAAAGCTACTAAGTGATTAGTAATAACAAAGATTGGAAGAAAACAATTTAGGTGAATAATGCAGACCTACAAGCATATGCAGACTCCAGCACATCTACAAGCAATTCTATTTTGTAAATTATCTAGTTTAGTCATAATTTCTCCTTCTAATGCGTCCTGTACATGTTTTTGTGCATTCATGAATATTAACCCTAATTTTTGCTCCCTTCTGAGGGTAGACAAGATTTTAAGTATTTACAAGTGAATTACCTCTGAAAGTATCTTATCTATTTAGAGGGAAAAGAACTAGATTGAATGTTGAAGTTGGTTGAATAAAAGTGAAGTATCAAGTGTTCCATTTATCCAATAAAAAGAATAATCCATTGCATTTTTACTCGATATTCCATAGAAATAAGTGCATACCAGTGCTCCTCTTTCTCTTGTTGATATACCTGCAGGGTGTGATATTAAAATCATTTTAAAAAAATATCTCAGATGCTCTGAAAAATGCACATCAGCTGGATTGTCCTTCAGGTACCCAGGGATTTGTTTAAAAGATTCGTTTATGTATTTGAAAGGCAGAGAGAGAGAGAGAGAGAGAGAGAGAGAGAGAGAGAGAGAAGAGAATCTTCCATCTGCTTGCTCATTCCTTAAATACCCTCCAAAAATGGTTTAAGGTCAGGCTAAAGCCAGTAGCCTAGGACTCCATCCAGGTCTCCATGTGGATGGCAGGAACTCAAGCACATGGACCATTATCTACTGCCTCCAAAGCTGGATCAGAAGGGCAGAGTAACAAGGACTGAAACCAAGCACTCTGAGTAGGATGTGGCCATCCCTCTGAGCAGTGTAACCTACCATGACATAAAGCTCACACTCAGAAATTTATAAATAAGTCAAATAGTTAGGCAAATTGCAATTTCTTTACCTGAATTTTGGTAAGTTGTTAAATTATTTCACATGGTCACACTGACCAAATTCATTGCAACTTAGTACTTCTGGACAGGAAGGAATGGATTATATTTCAGACTCCAATTTTTTTTGTTGATATGGTTATTAAAAAGTTTACATTGTTATTTTCAAACCTGAAGACTTCATCATATTAATAAATGGAAATACCAATGGAGACAAATGGGACAAATCATCCACTCTTCTTTTCCTGGGAATTGGAATGAATGGAGAAAGGCGGATAGTGAAGGCAGATCTCAATTTTACGAGAGGATATGACAGCATTCCCACGTTTCAGTGCTCTCTACTCACGTAGTACCTTTCTCTAGAGGGTGTGTGTGAGTCCTGACTTGGAACAAAAAAGCACGGAGGAGCCCAGGGCCTTCCACTTCCCTGGAAGCAGGCATCTGAGGGACAATCACATGCCCCCCCCCCCCCCGAGGCAAGGTCACCCATCTGTGTGGATGTGGCCACTGTCCAACAGGCTTTTCAGAACCTTCCTTCAGGGACATAGAGACAGGCTGAAACCTCTACTACCTAAAGGTAGATTCAGGGTGAGAAAGAAAGGAGCTATAATTGTCAAGTTATTTTCAGAAATATTTGTTTATCTTACTGATTTGAAAGGCGGTGAGGCAGAGTCAGATACAGAGAGGGATCTTTCATGTGCTGTTTCACTCCCCAAACGCCTGCAATAGCCAGGACTGGGCCAGGCAAAGCCAAGTGTCCAGAATCCCATCTGGGTCTCTCACATAGGTGGCAAGGATCCAAGCACTTGAGCTATCACCTGCAGGGTGCACAATGGCAGGAATCTAGATTAGAAGCAGAGGGAAGACTTGATCCCAGGCACTGTAATATGGGATCACCTTAAGTACTGTGCTTAAGTTATTTTTACCCCAGTTTGTTTCTGGTTCAAAGCAATAAATATTGTTAAGTTTTCATTATTATTAAAAGAAAGATTTCAATGATATCATATATAAAGTTTCACAGCATTTATTATACTCATATGGTTTGACCTTTGAAAGTTTCAATATGACATAAGGCATTGTTAATTTTGGCAAATCAGTTTGAATAGAAGTGACTATTTTTGTTTTTAAAAGAGTTGAATAGCATGGCTGGCTCCTTGTTGTGTGAAGATGACCTCTAGGGAAATCTGTGTCTTTAATGGATTCAAATTCAGTGGTCTGTATGAGATATTGTCAAGTTACAACTAGATATAGTATTTTTCTTAACCTGTCATTCTCTAAAAGTGCAGCCCAGATGTTGGATGCAGATGATAATATTTTGATAGGGCAACCATACTTTACTCATGGAACTTTGAATAACTGTTATATGAATTTGCTTTCAGTTAAAATACTGTCAGGAATCAGAATTGAAAGAACTCTAGGAAACAGTAGCACAGTTTCTTTCCTTTTTTCCCCCTTTGTTGCTAGCGAAACAAGAAAGCTGAAGGTTTTCTACCCCTACAGGTTTGGGATGAAAATCTTGCAAAATCTGCAGAGGCGTGGGCAGCTACATGCATTTGGGACCACGGACCTTCTTACTTACTGAGATTTTTGGGCCAAAATCTATCTGTACGAACTGGAAGGTATGAAGCAGTTTTGCTGATATAGTTCATCCACATGACCTGATTAACTACATATTCCAAAGGGGAATGACGCCACTTTCAAGTAATACCAGCCAGTGTTTATTGAGTACTCTACTCATGCATGGGCTACTCATTGATACATGTGAATATCTTAGATGTCTTCAAGAATTACTTAATTAGTTACAAGGGCCTAATAAACCAGATTCCCTTTTCACATTTGGAACACTCCCTTAAAACTGTGTTTTCTGCTGACCTTTCAGTAAAGCTATAAACATGTGACATATCCTGTATCCTCCCCTTCAGGAAAAATCTCATGACTGTGAAAGAAGCCATTTCTGTTTGTGTGCATGCACAATTTTTTCATCATTGCATATTCCTGCAACTAATGGATACAAAATTAAAATATAAAATACATATATTTATATACATATGTATATATGTATGCATATACATGCAGGCATACGCAACTACAGGAAAAGTTATTTCCACTCATAAGATAACTTTTCTACCATTGGGGAATGTTATTTAAAAAATTCTCTTCTTCATTAGGGAAGAATGTTATTATTAATATTAAAGTGATTCTGATTTAAGGGAAAAGATGGCCCCAAGTTCTAATATTGAGTCTAATTTTACATGTTTAACTTTGGAATGTTCATAAAACTTTATTGGAGGAAATTTTTCATGCAGATTATATAAAAATGAATTATTCCTGAACTATTTGCATTTTCTTTCCTCAAAATGACTAGTTTCATAAACAAATAGAATACTATTTGCTCATACCTGGATATTTTCAGACTTGGTCCTACCTGTGGGAAAAGAAGCCTTTACGAGGTGGTGCTGGTAATTGTGATTGGTGGATGTGCTCTTCAGACATCATGAATGATCTTCAAAAAGAACAACTATTTACAATGTAACACAAATTAGCCATCTGTATTCTAAGTTCTTTCTGTATTCTTTTCTTGGGTTTGGCATCTAGATACCGCTCCATTCTCCAGTTGGTCAAACCATGGTACGATGAAGTGAAAGATTATGCTTTCCCATATCCTCAGGATTGCAACCCCAGATGTCCGATGAGATGTTTCGGCCCCATGTGTACACACTATACACAGGTTGATGCAATTTCTTTGTTAACTTTTGATTCATTCTTTAAAAAATAATGCTTTTGCAATTTTGGTGGATATGCATTTCCTTAGCTATGATACCAATAATGATATGTTGGTTTATTTTAACAGATGGTTTGGGCCACTTCCAATCGAATAGGATGTGCAATTCACACTTGCCAAAACATGAATGTTTGGGGGTCTGTATGGCGACGTGCAGTGTACTTGGTATGCAACTATGCCCCAAAGTAAGTACCAAGTGGGTTTTCCTGGGGCTGTTGATGGTGTTAAATATCTCCAGCCTGACAGGTGCTTTTGACAGGTAAATAATATAAGGAAGACCTAAAAAGGCCTGTAATCTTCAAGTCAACCCTCATCCCCACATTCCTGAAAAGCAAATTATTTGAAAGTTTTCTTTTCACAAGGACAGGAATTCTAGGCTAAAACTGTAGGGAAAAAATTTGAGACACCAACTCACAAAATCCTATTTACTACCTTTCTTTAGTTTCAGTAATTGTAAAATAAAAACCGTATGTCACTTTTTAAATTGTTTTTAAGATTAATTTATTTATTTGAGAGGCAGAGTAACAGAGAGGCAGAGGCAGAGAGAGAGAGAGAGGTCTTCCATCCTCTGGTTCACTCCCCAGATGGCAGCAGATGGCAGCGCTGGCCCCCAACAGGATTTTAATAGCTATATAAAAGACACTAGAGGGGTCAGCACTGTGGCTCAGTGGGTAAAACCACCGCCTGCAGTGCCCGCATCTCATATGGATGCTGATTTGAGTCTCGGCTGCTCCACTTCCAATCCAGCTCTCTGCTGTGGCCTGGGACAGCAGTAGAGGATGGCCCAAGTCCTTGGGCCCTTGCACCCATGTGGGAGACCTGGAAGAAGCTCCTGGCTCCTGGCTTCTGACTGGCACAGCTCCGGCCATTGCTGCCTTCTGAGGAGTGAACCAGCTGATGGAAGAACTTTTTCTCTTTCTCTGCCTTTCTGTAACTCTGCCTCTCAAATAAATATTTTTTTTAAAAGGCACTGGAAAAAAGTATTCTAGGGGATTTATCAACATTATCACTGCTAGGATTGCTGGCTCACCTTTTTTCACTAGAAAAGCAAAATAATGGAAGAGATTTCCTTTATCTCTTGTTTTTTCAACTAGAAAATATTCAGTAATTGTATCTGATGGTACACACAAAATGTCTTACGGAAATTTGTCAACAATGATAAAACATGGTCATATTTATGAGCATTCTTTATAATTTGAGAATCAATAAACATTTGCCAACATGTGACAAAATGCCTTCTTGATAACAATAACTCTTTAGATGATAAAATTTTCCAATATTTATGCACAAGTCTGTTCCCATTTGGAATACATACCAAAATGTGCAAAGGATTTATGACACCCTTGCTGTCTTCCAAAGTAAGTCCCAAGCAAAGATTTTCTCCAGTTTTTCCAGCCCGGGGAGGGACTGAGGATGTGTCATGAATAACTACATTACTCATTGAAGTGCTGTTGTGCCAGGGGCAGTGTTCCTGCTGAGTTTGAGAACCAGTGATTTTTCCGATGTTCCCTCTTCATCATTATTAGGGAGAGTAAGTTGGAAAGTAGACTGCATATCTATTATAAAAAACATTAAATATGTGCATTTGTTTGATATTTGTATTCCAACATCATATTTTCCCATTAAGCCTTTATTCTTTCTACTTGACATAATTAGGCCAAGTAATACCAAATGGCCAGAGATTTTTCTTTAGTTCAGTTAAATATTAGAATCTTTTGGCAAAAATTGGAATTTTCTATTATTGAAGAGATATATTATTCCTTTATAGGTCCAAGAGACTAAGATATTGCATTTGCATACTACATGTCAGTCATAATAAAGAAACATTTTTCTGGAACCTACATTATGGAAAAAAAGTTCTAAAATCCTTACCTGCAGCTGAATATAATTTTTCCAATGCCGATATAAAGTTATCACAAATGTAAATTCTTCAGTGGGAAAAGGTGTCTGTGAGAGAGAGAAAATTAATTTAATTAAATGGAATTAGACAAAAATAAAAATTAACAGTATGTAAATTGACTAATTTAATCTTTTAATAAAATGTGATCTAATTTAATCTTTTAATAAAATGTGTTAAAGTTGTAATATAACACAATTGCACTTAATAAAAAAAATAAGCTTCTGTTACCAAAAATATAAACCCAAGTTTCAAAAATGTGAGATTAAGATAGCATAGACTAGGTTCATATACTTTTTTAAAATTTATTTATTTGAGAGTAGAGTTATAGACATGAGAGAGAGAGACAAAGAGAAAGGTCTTCCTTCTGTTGGTTCACCTCCCAAATGGCCACTACGGCCGGCACACTGCGCTGATCTGAAGCCAGGAGCCAGGTGTTTCTTCCTGGTCTCCCATGCGGGTGCAGGGGCTCAAGCACTTGGGCCATCCTCCACTGCCCTCCCAGGCCACAGCAGAGAGGTGGACTGGAAGAGGAGCAACTGGGACTAGAACCCAGTGCCCATATGGGATGCTGGCACCGCAGGCAGAGGATTAACCAAGTGAGCCACGGTGCTGGCCCTAGGTCCATATACTTTTACAGTCTGGGGTAAATATAATTGGAATAGAGTGAAATATGATTATAAATACATGACAGGACAGGATGGGGATAAAAGAGAAAACTACCCTCATTACAAATGGGCCTTTTTGTTTATATACAAATATATGACTTCATCAAAATTATGCTCAAAAAAATCTTATCCCTAGGGAAGAATGTAGAGTAACTTAAAATAATCACAACTTGGGATGGGTTCTTGACCTCGTGGTTAAGATGCCTGAATCAGACTATCTGAGTTCCACACTTACCTATGGCTCCATCTGCCTGCTAATGCAGCCCCTGGGAGGCAGAAGTGATAACTTAAGAAATTGAGATCCTACTACTTTTGTGGGAGCTCTTGATGAAGTTCCTGGCTCTTGGGCTTTGCAGGCATTTGGGGAATGAGCCAGCAGATGGAACTATGCTTTCTCCACCATAATCCCATCTCTCTCTCTAATTAATTATTTTTAATTATGAATTATTTGTAACAAAAGCCACATTTTGTAATATTGGTAAATTAGCAAGTTCTTCATCTTATGGATAAATATTTCTTTTTTTAAAAAAACTTCTATTTAATAAATACAAATTTCAAAAGTACAACTTTCAGGTTATAGCAATTTCCCCTTATAACCACCCTCCTACCCGCAAACCATCCAATCTCCTACTCCATCTCCCATCCCATTCTTCATTAAGATTCATTTTTAATTATTTTTATACACAGATGATCAACTTAGTATATACTAAGTAAAGATTTCAACAATTTGCACCCACACAGACACCCAAAGTATAAAGTACTGTTTGAGTACTAGTTTTACCACTAATTCTCATAGCACAACACATTCAGGACAGAGGTCCTACATGGAGCAAGTGCACAGTGACTCCCGTTGTTGATTTAACAATTGACACTCTTATTTATGATGTCAGTAATCATCAGAGGCTCTTGTCAAGAGCAGCCAAGGCTATGGAAGCCTCTTGAGATCACAAACTTAGGCCTTATTTAGACTATACGAATAGGATATAGATAAAACTTTGAATTTTTGACTGCTCTATCAATATATTTTCATATCCCACTTGATAAGTCACTGCTTGGTCTTTTTAGGTCTTACAGAAGACAAGGACCACCTGTTATGTTTTAGTCCCTTTCCTATTGTTTTATCTTCAACCCGAATTTCACCATTGATGACCAGATTTTCTCCTAATCTTTCACCTTTGTTCATGCTTCTGTCCAGATTAAATTTAGATTCTCTAGTTCCTATCAACAGCTGACATTATTTTGTTACTTCTGCTTTATAATTACAAGAGCTAAATAACAGTACATCAAAGTGGCTATTTCTCACTATCTTAAATGGAGAAGTTGCTTTATTATATTGATCATTGCCATTAATACAGATAAAGAAAAATACTGGTTGCATAGAGTAACCAGTTAAATGTGTTCATTGTTATAAAAAAATGAATAGCACTAAATAAAAAAATAGTAGCTACAAATCTATATATGTAAAAAGTTTTTGGAACAAACTTTAATCATTGCTGTGGGGCATTATTTTCTTACTGTGAGAACAGTTTTTCTTATCTCATTTTACGAAGACTAAGAATCTAAGACATTTCAAGCTTTAGAAACATTTTTTCTAAGATTTATTTTATTTATTTGAAAGACAGAATTAGAGAGAGAGGTAGAGCCAGAGAGAGAGAGAGAGAGGACTTCCATCCACTGGTTCACACCCCAAATGACCACAATGTCCAGAGCTGAGCTGATGCAAAGCCAAGAGCTTCCTCCAGGTCTCCCACGCAAGTGCAGGGGCCCAAGGACTTGGGCCACCTTCCACTGCTTTCCCAGGCCATAGCAGAGAGCTGATCAGAAGTACAGCAGCTGGTACTTGAACTGGTGCCCATATGGGATGCCTGTACTGCAGGCCAGAGTTTTAACCTGCTGTGCCACAAGCACTGGCCCCTGGAAACAAATCTTGTAAACATTTATAACATATTTCCTTTGTGTGTACATGATGGATTGTTACTCATTACATCACTTCTAAGCATACCAGAAAACACTAAGTATTCCTCTTTATTTAACATTTTTCACAAGCATTAGTATGAGTTTAATTTTTGTTACCTTTATTTGAGCAGCAGGAAGGGAGAGAAAGAGAGACATATAGACAAACAGAGCTCCCATCCACTGGTCCACTCCCCAGATTCCCACTGAGCCATCACTGTTGTGTCTTAGAGTGTGCATTAGCAGTAAGATGGAGTCAGGGTTGAAACCCAGGCATTCACAGGGCCAGTGCTGTGGTGCAGCAGGTTGAAGTCCCAGCCTGTAGCCCCAGCCTCCCATGTGGGCACTGGTTCGAGTCCCAGCTGCTCCTCTCCTGATCTAGCTCTCTTCTATGGCCTGGGAAAGCAGCAGAAGATGTTCCAAGTCCTTGGGCCACTGCACTCTTGTGGGAGACCTGGAGGAAGCTCCTGGCTCCTGGCTTCGGATCAGCTCAGCTCTGGGCGTTCCCATCATTTGGGGAGTGAACCAGCAGAATGGAAGACCTCTCTCTCTTGCTCTACCTCTCTCTGGTAACTGTCTTTCAAATAAATAATTCTTTTTAAAAAAAAAAGAAAGAAAGAAACCCAGGCACTCAGATGTCAGACAAGGCCAAATCCCACTGCAGAATGAGTTTAAAAGGAGTAAGGTTAATGAAAATATCCTGACAGTGTTCAGTAGAAGGCCTCTAAACTATAAGCCAGATGTAGTGAATGAAATGAAACTGGTGACGATTAATGATGTCATCATGCCCTGGAAGGTCTCATCTGTAAGTTAAGATAGCATTAACTTACTCAGAGAAAAGGTATTCAAAAAGCAAGATGAACATAAATTACTGCTAAAATAAGAAATTGATATAACTTTCCATGTTTTTTCTAAAATTTTCAAAAGGATTATAAATGTCTATACCCATGAGTACGTGTTTAAGAACCATCCAATATTTTTAAATTCATGAGTATAACCAATGCTATCTTTTTTTACCCATTCTAGGGGCAACTGGATTGGAGAAGCACCATATAAAGTAGGGGTGCCATGCTCATCTTGTCCTCCAAGTTATGGGGGATCCTGTACTGACAACCTGTGTTTTCCAGGAGTAACATCAAACTACCTATACTGGTTTAAATAAGCTTAGTTTCCACCAGGAGATATAATGGTTTGGGGCATATATATATTGAATTTTGCACATATTATACATATTTTATGATAATCTTTTTTTCCTTTTAATATTCATTTGTATAAATGAGTGTTTGTCTAGTGTATTTGTTTTTATTCTTTTAGATTCAAAATATCCATTTCTATTTCTGACCTCTAAGCTTGAATTGAAATATTTTAAAAACTTATTCCAAAGTATGAGGTGGTGGGACATCTTCAACACCTATCTATAATGCAAAATACTCGACAGTGACAGGTGGAAAAATAACTTATATAGGCAGTCATAGATTTTTATTCTGGAGATATTTTACCTTATGTTGGTTCACCAAAAGATATACAAAGATATCCTTGAGTGATGTAAGCTTTCAAATCAAGACTTTTGTTTATTCTTACTTATGTAAATTGGCTAATTATGTGTAGAGTATTTATGACAACGCACTCCATTGGTTATGTTCTGATAGTGCAAAGACAATGAGACATGGTTCCTGTCCACAAGAAGTTCAAAAACGTCTTCAGGAAATAATATGGCCTAGAAATTTTGCTGTGAAAATCTTTTTTAAGATTTATTTATTTATTTGAAAGTCAGACTTACAGGGAGAGAGGGAGAGAGAGGGGAGGGAGAATAAAAGATCTTCCATTCACTGGTTCACTCCTCAAATGACTGCAACAGTGGAAGCTGGGCTATGCCAAAGCCAGGAACCAGGAGCCTTTTCAAGGTCTCAAATGGGTGCAGGGGCCCAATCACTTGGGCTATTCTCTGCTGCCTTTCCCAGGCCATCAGCAGGTAGCTGCATTGGCAGTGCAGCATGTGGGTCTTGTACTGGCACCCATATGGATGCTGGCATTGCAGTCAGCAGCTTTACCCACTATACCACAACATAAGCCTCTGTAAAATTATTTTAACAGATTAATTTTTACATAGATTGGAGAAACTGAGCATACCAACAGTGTTCACCTGTAGCTGGAATATGTGATCAGCCACCCTGTGAAATATGTAAGACCTCTGATTCCTATGAAAATTTAGCCACATTATTTAGAGAGAGAAAGGCAAAGGTAGAATTAACAACTGCCTGGAGATTTCAGAAGCAGATTAGGTAGTTTTGATTTTGGAAAGCAGAAGGCAAGATCCCCAAAAAACTGATAATTGTCTATGATAATTAGGAAGTAGAGGACAGGTATGAAAAGTCACAGAAACAGTATTTGCACAGAAAGCCCGGGTGGAGAAGTTAAGATGGATGTGTATCCTAGGGGCATGGTGCATCTTAAAGACTGCTCAGGAGCAGCAGGAGGTGAAGGGATCCAGAAAGTGACATGAGGGATGCCAAAGACACCTCCCTCTCTTCATTGTTTTTGCCTCTTATGAATTGGTGAGACTCAACCTACTTGTCATGTTGGGCCTTTGAGAATTTCAAGATCCTTCCAGCACACCACATTCAGCCAGGGCTTTTTTTTAAATAGAGCCCGGTGGTACAGATGCTTTTCTAAGAACTCATTATCAACCTCATTATCAACTTTATTTCGTATTTTTATGGAGGAATAATTTTCAGTTCTTCATTAAGTTATTTATTTATTTTTTTTTGCCAGGCAGAGACAGTGAGAGAGAGAGACAAGACAGTGAGAGAGAGAGAAAAGTCTTCCTTCTGTTGGTTCACTCCTCTAATGGCCGCTACGGCCAGCGCTGCACCAATCCAGCGCTGCACCAATCCGAAGCCAGGAGCCGGGTACTTGCTCCTGGTCTACCTGACGGGTGCAGGGACCAAAGCACTAGGGTCATCTTCTGCTGCCTTCCCAGGTCACAGCAGAGAGCTGAACTGGAAGAGGAGCAACCGAGACTAGAACCCGGCGCCCGGGACTAGAACAGGGGGTGCTGGCCCCACAGGCGGAGGATTAGCGAAGTGAACCACGGCACTGGCCCTTCATTAAGTTTGGCTATGAAAACCAATTCCGTCACTCTGAAAATTTCGTTCATGCAATTTGGAAATGTAATGGTTCCTTATTCATGAAGTCTGTTTGAGAGGATACATCTGGATCCAGACACCTAACACATTAGCTTTCGAATGTGTGTGTATTTCATTCAGGTTATAGAGTGCCTCCAAAGGATTATGGAACAAGTAAACATGATTAGCTCCACAGTGCACATGGCAGGAGGGAGCTACATGTTTAAATGTCACACACATTTGGAGTTTCTGAGGATGACAGAGTTAATTAAATCTATCCAATGTGCAAACTCTCCCGTCTGGAGATTGCATCTATTTGAGGACAAACAACCAGCCCAATTTCCTTTACAGATATGGTGATACAATGTAATGATACTATACTACTTTTTGTGGGTGCATATCAGACCCTATTAAAAGTAGGTATTTTTAGAGAATAAAATGGAGAATAGAGTCATTACATAATCTAGGCCCCAATCCGACTTTTATCTATTGTATCAGGGCAACTGAAGGGAAAGCTCATTAGCTGAACTTTTCTTGATTTAGGTAGATAGTGTTTCCACCCATGATTTGACCAGGTCAGTTCTACAGAAACAGCAGAGAGTACTATTGAACAGGAGATAGCTGTTCTCAGTGTAGACTCACTGGCTGTACTGCTCGTTTAGTTTCTTTCTCAGTTTTAAGGAAGAATGGTGGAATTTGCTATTTATTTCATAGAGGTTGCCACCAAGGTAAATTTACATACTAATAAAAATATATGAATTCTAAAATTATCATTAATATATGAGCTCTTCTTTGACAGGAACCCTGTCTAATTCTTTGCATTTATCCCAACATTTCATGCAGCGACTATAACATAATGTTTATATGAGTGCATTTTTACTATTAGCTAAGAACTCTAGAATTGCAACAGTTTAGAGAAATCCCACCTTTCCGTGACTTATTAGGACAAAAATGTCTCAAATAGAAAGTTTTGAGTGATAAACCATTAAACATCAGATTGAGATTAGACAAGGGGTCTACACACTTGTAAATTACACTTTCATAAGAGTACTTTCCAAACCACAACTAGAACTATAAGTTTATTTATAATTTAACAGCTCTGCTTAAAATATAACGGGTATATTGTTATTCTATCTGTAATTTTTAAACTTAATAATATAAAGTGGCCATGTAAAATATTTTATTTTCCAAGCTAAAGCAAATGAAAATGAGCTACTATCAACACAGTGAGTCATATTTTTTATCAGATTCAACAATGGTGCTAGCATGGCTATTTCCCAGAGGCAGAAAGAGCCAGGGGATAATCTATTTCATAAGAGCAGCTTCACATAGTAAGGACTGAAGTTTTCATTTGGAAATATTTCATTTAAAACAATAGTAATTGATATACTTATTTTATAGGATTGATCCTCTTTATTGTATAGATTTTTTTGGTAGAAAAGAAAAGAAAAGAAATCTATCATGATAATATTTCTGTGCCTCCTTGTCTTCCAAAAAACAAAGTAAAATTTTATCTATGATGCAATGGATTTCTTTGTATAACTTTCTGAGTTGTGTTGGCACACTTTTGATCGTCCTGCTTTATGACAGATAAATCTGCTTTAAAATGTGGAAGAAACTGGTATTATCATTTTTGCTTCTGTAAGTAGTCAAAACCTCATCACTTCACTGGACACTGCTACAATGCCCCCATGAAATGCTCATGGGACCTCTCATTCGAAGTTCCACTGTGCAGATTTAGCACAGAGCTGACAAACACTAGAGCAAGTTCGTCCAATTCAATTTACTCAGAATATTTGAATTGAAACAATATATAGGGAAAGGTCATAAAGTTTGTGGAAAATATAATTAAAAAGTTTACTTTTGTACAAAAAGTTTTGAAATTCATGCAGTTTTTTCATGGCAAGCATTTTTAATGAACTTTGCGAGGACTCCTGATATGTGCAGATTCAGAAAATGTTTGCACCAAAATAAACTTATTTTTAATTTCATTTTCCACAAATTTTGAAGTATCTTCATGTTTGCTATCTCCTTCATATGTACTTGTGTTAAATCAATCAACATAACTAAATCTAACATAAACTAGAGTCAGTTTAAATGTCTGATGTTCCTACAATGCTTATGAAATAAATGCACAAGCTAAACAAATAGCTCCAGTGTATCCACTAAAGGAGATTAAAGCATGGGCTTTTGTTCCCTTTTCCCAGTGTGTAACAACATGTCTCAGTAGGCTCCCCAGCAGCCTGGAAGCAGACAGAAGTTTCTACCTACTGAAGTGTTGGGGACAACAGAGTTACATTTCTACCAATATCTAACAAAATGTTTTTATAAGGTGTTTTTCCATGTATTTTCATTGTATGTGTGGGTGGAGCCATTGAAACACATGCAAATGACTTAAATTTCTACCATACTCTTGTTTTGACTTATGAAAGGTCAATAGAAAACTTAGGAAGTTTAACAATTCAATGATTAATGGTGCTGAAAACACATTACAATCACCATATTCTTGCTATAATTTTGAGGTTAGCAATTAAATTTTGTATTAATTTAATATCTATTCTGGTGCTAAATATATGGTGCTAAATGAATTGTGAGTGCTAACGGCTTTAGTAATAATTTTAGCCATTGTTTAAAGAGTTATCTATTCAATTCCAGATTCAGACACATTAACACAATTATAGGTTAAATTATTCACCAAAAATAGTACATTTGACTCTAATTTCTAATTTAACAGCCATATGTTACTAGGCATTATAAGATACAAATATATTTATTTAGAAATTACCAATTTTCTTTTAAAAACATTTAGTTTGACAGTGTCCAAATTTAAATGGCACCTACACTAACAATGCTGTGGACACTGTCGCCCTCTGGTGGTTCTAAAAACAACTTATCTTGATGGCCACCTGGCCTGAGGTAAAAGTAATTTCTGCTAGAATTCATGGATGCTTCCTAAACTGATGATATGTAAAAATGCTTTCTCTATTGATTCACTGGTCTAAGAGGTATAAGATTTTTAATTTATACTGTCACCCACTTTCTAAATATGTTTCTCACAATTTTCCAGTTCTGAGGTGCTTCCTAAAGTTTGTTTTGAATCCAGTATTACTGAAATATATTTTCCATTTTGTTTACATCACAAATACAATTATAATTATAATAGTCAAAACTAATTTATCTCATTTTCAGGAATGATAATATATTTTTATTTAGCATAATACACAAGATAAAATGAGATACACTATAATAACAATAAATCCTATACATTAAAGAGTTGTTCCTCCACATTTAATTGTTCGCTATGATTCAAAGATATTATTTGGGTATACTATTCACTACTGAGCTAATATTCAATGATACTATTTCATTTAAAGTTCTTCCAGCTAACAGGTGAAAAATATGTCACCAGTAAATAATGAAGGTTACTCGTATTCTCAGGTGAACATTCATTTGAATTACAAAATTGTCTGGAATGAATCATAATCTCTTTTCACAAATTTCTTAAACTGTACTAGAATAGCCAAATAAATGTTCTTGAAGCTCTTTTTCCAAATCAGTATTTTCAAACTTATCTGAAAGCAATAGAACCCTTTCTGTGCTCTAAGTCCTATGCAAAAATACAACATATAAGACACATCAAATGAGCCTCTCCACCCCACACCTTCCCCAGTGCTTTCTTGTATGAGCCCTATGATTCTATTAACCAAAAAAAGTTGATCTAAATCATTCATTTTTATCATTTTCTCAAAAAACAATCAGCTAATAAAAGAATACATAAACCAAAGATAATCTGAGGGCCTAGGTTATGTTTGATGGTTCTTTTGACTACTCAGTTAAATTTGCATGTGTTAGCAAACTCTTAGTTTTGTGAAGAATTAAATGCTGGGTTAAATTGGTGCTTGGTTACATTTTACAACATCTTGTGTTTTATTATTTGACAAACAGAATTTCGGTACCATTATATTTTGAGGATTAAAGATTATTGTGGTGCACATAAGAACACAATATGCTTTAAATTACTTCAATGTTTGAAATGTTTATATAATCTTAAAATATACTGTATGATGTTAGATACTTTAAAGAAACAGGTTAATCTGTATAAGTTTTATTCACTACCTAATACTGTGGCAGTGAAAGGTGCATTTGATATTGTAAAATAATATCCTGAATATGTATGTATGTAACACCTGTGTAAAACTCTGTCCTTATGAACCACATCAAATATAGCTTTTTCAGCTCCACTGTATTTTTTCTTTCAATAAAATATTACAATTAATTGTTCTGTTTTTGAAGTATATCTAATCATTTCATAGAATTTTCAAATAGTTTCAGAACTTGATGACATAATAATTTTGAACTACTTTTATAAGCAGCAATGATTCTATCTTTAACATATCATTGAAATATACCCAACTTTCTATGTTTCTTTTTTGTTTCTTCCCCTTCCCTTTTCCCACTAAATCAGAAAATATTTTGAGATATCAGTATAAAAGACGTTTCTATGGGTGGGTGGGTTGTCTAGAGATTAATATGCACGTGGAAAGCTTGCCTCCCATACTGGAGTGCCTGGGCTTATATCCCAGATCTGCTCCCAGTTCCAGCTTCCAGCTAATACACTCCCTGATAGGCAGCAAGTGATGGCTCAAATAAAGTGGGTTGCTGCCACTCATCTGAAAGACCTGGATCAAGATAGGGAGATAGGGTGTTGCAGGCATTTGAGGAGTGAACTAGTGGACAGGAAAAATATTTCTCTCTCTTTCTCTACTTTCTGCTTTTCAAATAAATAACAAATAATAATTTCAATAAAAATTAATGACATTTTTATGGAACAAGAGACAAAGATCAATATATCAAGGATCTCTGGCTGATGACAATCATAGCAACTGAACACAAATATTTCATGATTCCCCATACAAAGGGCCTGGGGAGATACTAGGTGTTTCTGGGGGACAGGCACCTTCCTGAGTCACTAGTTGGACCAAAGCTAGTGATTCTCAAAGGGACTCTGCCTTGTAGATTTAACTCCATCCTCCCTGGTGAGATGGTAGATCTCACAGGCCAGTTCCACCTAGGACTAACTAGAATGTAGAACTTTGAAATTTCTCATTAGCATACTGCAAGGTGGGAGAACCTAACTTCCCCGGGACTTCCACTCCAGGCCTGTAGCTGTCTCAGTTCTTTCTCTTTTGCTAGTCATCTCTCTCATTCACCATACCTCCTCCCATTTCAAGGCTCTATTTTCCTGCCCACGTATCTGGGCACTTTGATTCACCTCCAAAGGATATGGGGTTCTGTGAGGGGGGTGAAAATTCTAGCCCCTCTGACTATGCCTGACTGTTATGAACAAAATTTTCATCCTCTTAGGAGTACAAGCCCCTGAAAGTGAAGAAATGGGGGAGGAGGGGTGATGATTCTAGTCTACCTTTCCTGCCAATGAGATCTATGGCTTATGCCCTCATGAGAAGCAGGCACAGCTTGTTGAAGCAAACATCAGCTTTCCCAAATAAGAAGATTATGTTCTTGTGAGTAAAGTCTATTCTTTCTTCTATGTATTTCTGATTGAATGCTTGGGAATTGCAAGGCCAGAGATCCCCAGCCCCTTCTTGAGCTATGCTTATGTGGTTGAATGACTACTGAAGAAATGACTAGCCCTGTCTTAGCAAACTCTTGCTAACTCTTCCCCTTGTTGCAAGCTAATCTAGGTTCTGGCAATACCTTTCATTGATAGCCTATTAGTTGAAAGGAACATTCCAGCTTTTGAATGAATACTTGAGTTTTACTAAACTTAAGTGCCAAGAGGAATTTATTCTCAGGTCTAAATAATGTATTGAACATTGTGGTTCATTACTATTTAAAAAATGAGTTTTTGATAAAATGAATGAAATGCTAAAACCCTGCTGCTGAATTCTAATATTAAAAGGTATGTAGAAGTTCTCTATACTCTAGAATTTGACGTCTTGAAAAACTACTGTATTTGCCTTTTGACCAAGTAATTCATCTTTTACAACTTTATTCCAGAAGTATACTGGCAAAATATGAATTTACATACGTAAATGCTAACCATGACAGCATTATTTCTAACACCAAAAGGACAGAAACATCCCCAATTTCCATCAGGCTGCTGTAACAAAGGGCCATTGATTGGTTGGTTTATTCACCACACACGTTGATTTCTCACAGATCTGGACACTGGGAAGCCTGGAAGCAAAGTGACAGCACGGCTGGGTTCTTGTAAGTACCGTCTTCCAGGTGCAGACCACCAACTTGCTGTATCCTCACAGCCACAGCTCTCTGAAGCCTCTTGTGTAAGGCACTGATTCCATTTGTGAAGACTTTACCCTCTTGACCTAACTACCTTCCATAACCTCACCTCCTAATGCCACAGCATTGGCAGTTAAGTTTTCAACATAAGAATTTTGTGGTGACATAATCATTCAGTCCATAACAATTATGTGATTAAAACAAAAAGTGAGAAAAATTTCTTCTAAAAGTGTGATGGAATGGTTTTCTAAGATATACTGTTAAGCAAAAAATGAATGCTACACAAAATTGCTATGCTGCCTTGTAAGAAAATTTGGGGGAAGCATATAAACATCATGCATTTATAATATTAGTCATTTTTATTTGCAAGAGAAACTTGAAGGGCGAAGTTGAAATGATTACTTATAAGGGCAAAACAGGAATAAGATGGTCAGATAAAAATTTCAAATGATTTTAAAACGCAATATTTTTAGTGAGCTTCCTTAATGGAATCTATTGGAAAGATAGATTTACAAGTAAATATTTCACTTTATTTAGTAATCTGTTAGTATGATCAATGGGTATGTGAGAAATACAAAAAGAAAAAGAATTCTGCAAATAAGCAATTAAGGCAACTCTTTATAGGAGCCGAAATTTTTCAGTGCATGAGAAAAAGAGGTATAATTTCCAAAAATGTTAAGTAACACTGAAATATTAATTTGAAACATTAATATTATCTCAAAATATTTTGTTTTTGAAAAAAAAAAAACTTTGTAAGTCACTGGACAATGAAAAGTCCTAAAATCCCAGAAACAACCTAATCAGGGTAAGTACATTTGGTGCATAAGTTATTGTCTCCAATAACATTCACCATGCCAATTCATGCTTAGTCTCATCTCAGCTGCTATCAACCTAATCCAAGACATTATCTTCTCTCACACAGATTAATGGTATCCAAAGTCAGATCTGTGTTTCCTAGAATGGGTGCCAGAAGAACCACTGAGAACAGTGCTTAAAAGCAAGACCTTATATTTAATTTTATCAGTTACATTTAACCACAATTAATTTAAATTTACTTTTAAAAAGAAAGAAAATAAAATTCCTTGCAGGAAAATGGGTTGATGGGGCTTCCTCCCTTGGTCCCTATGTCTCAGGACCACAGGTCCCCAAAGGGTGGCATACATGAAGGAATGGTGGTGGTCAAAGGCAGTGCCTCCCTTGGGCTCCTCGTGTGGCTCTTCTCTTTTAAGGCTTTTCCACTTGGTGAATTTTGATGAACCAGGTAAGAGAATCAATTAATTTCCAAATCCCACTTCCACTTCACATTCACAAATAGTCACAGGATGTTCCCACAAAACTATGATTGAAAATAATTTAATGATAAACACACAGCTAATACCAAGGAAATTTAACAGCTTATAATTACTTTGTTTATTATAACAAGTTTTATGTCAGCCACATTATGAGGTAAAAATGATGATCTAATTAGATATGACAGGCTGGCCAAAGAATTCAAATCCTTCAAGTCTACTCGGAATGACAAATGTGCTATTAATGATTCACTAATAATAAACATTTTCCTTGACAGACAAGCTAGTGACAGTTAAGCTATCATGATTAATATTTTAAACCAAAATAAATGGAAATGACATTTGAAATTAAGCAAAACTTTCCAAATTTAATGACTATATTTAACCACACTGCTCCAAATGCTGATAAATTTTAAAATTAACATTATAATAATAGAAATACCAAAATAACATTTTGGTGGATGATATATTTTATAACATTGATAGCATAAAAGATTATAATATAAAAATATTTTATCCTAAATATTATGTTACTTATATTTTATAATGTATGCCACACATTAGCTCATGGATTCAAGTGATCTAATGACTAATAATGTTAGAATATGCTATAATTCATACCATATATGTAGTGAGAGTCAAGATAAAAACTTTTTTTCCAAGATCAAAGGAAAGATGTCACTTTTGAAAAAGATTTATTTTTATTCATTTGAAAGGCACAGGGAGACAGAGAAAGAGAGCGAGATCCTCAACCTGCTGGTTCACTTTCCAAATGTCTGCAGTAGCCAGAGCCATGCCAGGCTAAAACTAGGAGCACAGATCTCCCTCCAAGTCTCCAATATGGGTGGCAGGGGCTCAAGCACTTAGACCATCTTTCACTGTTGCCCTGGAGCATCAGCAGGGAGCTGGATTGGAAATGGAGCAGCCAGGGTTCCAACCCACACACTAATAGGGGATGTTGGTGTGATAAGCAGCAGTTTAACAAATGACACCACAACACAGTCCCTGTGGATCCCAAATCATGGTTCACAACCAAAAATTTGGAAGAGGTCTGAAACTGGAGCAGCTACCTATTACGTCTTTCTGCTGCTACTTTTGTTCTTGGAATGCCCAAGCTGTGCAGCAACTGGATTGCTCTTCCTTTTAGAAGAACTGTATCCAATGACTCCTGCACAAAACCTTCTGATTACACCTAATCCATTCTTAAGAAAATATGAATCATTATCACCTCTTATAACAGCTTATGGGGCTTGTTTCTACCTTATCTTTCCTCATCCCCCTCTGCTCCCCCTCCCCGCCACTGCCCACTCACTCTCCACAACCTCTTCTGATTTCTTTCTACCAATTTCATCCCCTCCTTAGGGCTTGTTCAATTTGTTCTTCCCTCAATGTAGACACAAAGCTTTCCTCTCTCACTTTAGTTTGGCCCTTGTATTTGACACTTATGATGCCCAATAAACACGAGTCTCAAGAGGGCAGGGGATTTACCTTATCATTTCTATATTCCCAGAGAGGTAATTAGCATTTTGTAGGTGCCCAGGGACTATGAGGGTGCTTCAAAAACTGCATGAGAAACGTAATTAAGAATGTTCAGGGTGAGCTCTGTGGCACGACAGGTTAAGTTGGCCTTTGGGACACTCGCATCCCATATGTGAGTTTTCAACGGCCACCTGTGCTTCTAATCCAGCTGCCTGTTAATGCATACCCTTGGAGGTAACTGATTATGGCTTAAATACGTGGGCAATGGCCGCATCAGTGGGAGGCACTGATTAAGTTCTGACTCCTAGCTTTGACCTGGGCCAGCCTTGGCTATTGTAGGTATTTGGGGAATGAATTAGTGAATGGAAAATCTCTCCCCCTACCCCTGTATATTACTCTTTCAAATTAAAATATATATTAAGATTTTAACAAAGATAAATTATTTTGAAGCAAAAATTTTAAATCCATACCTAGTGATTTTCATAATACACATTTTCCAAGAATGTTTTGAAGACCTGTCATATTGTTAGGTGTGCTAATAAATGAAAGGAGTTGAATTGGTCAAGAGGTAAATGTAAAGCATCTGGGACCCACTCTGTGATGTAGCTGGTAAAGCCCCCACCTGCAGTGCTGGCATCCCGTATGGACAGTGGTTCTAGTCCTGGCTACTCTGCTTTCAGTCCAGCTTGCTGCTATGGTCTGGGAAAGCAATAGAAGATAGCCCAAGTCCTTGGGCCCCTGCACCCACATAGGAAATCTGGAAGAAGCTTCTGGCTCCTAGCTTCAGATCAGCCCAGCCCTGGCCAGTTGGGGAGTGAATCAGAGGATAAAAGACTTCTCTGTCTCTGCTTCTGCCTCTGTGTGAATTTGCCTTTCAAATAAACAAATAAGTCTAACAAGCATCTAACACAGCTATGATAAAGAATGAACAAAATCATTTTTAAATATTTATTTATTCATTTGAAAGAGTTAGATATAGGGAGACACACACACACAGAGAGAGAGAGAGAGAGAGAGAGAGAGAGAGAGAGAAAGAGAAAGAGAAAGAGAAAGAGAGAGAGAGAGATTCTACCTACTGGTTCACTCCCCAGATGTCTTAACAGTCAGGGCAGGACCAGACTAAAGCCAGGAGCCAAGAGCTTCATCTGGATCTTCCATATAGGTTTTAGGGCCCCAAGTATTTGCACCACCTTGTGCTGCTTTTCCCAGGATATTAGCAGGGAGCTGGATAGGAGGTGGAGCAGCTGGGACACGGATCAGCATCCATATGGAATGCTGCTGTCATAGATGGGGCATTACCTGCTGCATCACAATTAGGTTCAGAAAATAATTTTTTAAGCATAATTATTTTTCTTGATGAAAAATAACCAGAGATTTGTGGGATCTATGTCCTTAGATTATTTCAGTTAACAGAGTTCATTTTCCAGAGAAACTGTAAGCTAAGCCTTTTGTTCCACAAAACCAGGGTCTTTTCTCTGTTAAGTAACTTTCTTTCTAATCTCTAGCTGGAGTCAGAATTAAATTAATGCCCTTTAGGGAACAGGTCCTCGTGGTCTGAATGACCAACTCATGAAACAGATTGTCCAGAGAGACACCATTTATGTTGGCCTCTGTTCTCTTTACACGGAGAAGAACAAGACAAGTTCTGAGAGCACAGCACAGAGCTCTTCAGTGCTCTCCTACATCGTCTGCATATCCAAATTATGGTTGTCTGCCAAGAAGAAAAATGAAGAAATAAGTGAAAATAAGCCTACTGAGGGTATATTTGCTCCCAGTGCCAATGTGAATTAAAAAGGGAAATCTAGAAAAGAAAATTTTGACTGGCATTTTTGACACCTAGGTCATTTTCCATAGTACTTTGTGAGCTCTCTTCACAGAAGACTAAGAAAGCAGAAATTCTATCTCAGGAACTCAAACCATTAGGTCAATCTTGAGGACAAACGTCTTCATGTAGATAAAAATCTTAAGTAAATCAAGTACCTTTTGGAGATACACAATGAAATGATAAACCATATTAGATAATGAGGCAATTGTGTAAGACCACAATTTAGATAAGAATTTATAATAAGGTTTTTAGATAAGAATCCTTCTTCAAGCAAAACACAATGCCCATGTATTTCTAACAGATTCCTATTTTTAATAAACAGACTTGTAAGAGTAATGGGGAGCCTTTTGTGTTATCTTTACAGATCAGGCAGAACAACCTTTGAGCATTTCTCATTACAGGTGATGTTGGCATTTTGGTGGGAAAATGTTTTATTGTGAGCGGCTATCCTCCTTCTGGAAGGATACTTATCATTCCTGGTTCCTCAGTGGACAAAATGTCTGTAGAAACTCCTCTAGGTTCTATAGTACAGTGATAAACAAAATAACCTGTCCTCATTTATTTAAAATATTTTATTTATCTGAATGGCAGAGTTACAGAGACAGAGGTTGAGAGATCTTCCATTCACTGGTTCACTCCCCAAATGGCCACAATGACTGGGGCTGGACCAGGCCAAAGCCAGAAACCAGAAGATTCCTTGGGGTCTTCCACATGGATCAGGGGCCAAAGGAAGTAGGCATTCCTCCATCGACTTCCCAGGCTTATTAGCAGGGAGCTGGATTGGAAGTCAAACAACCAGGACTCAAACTGGTGTCCACAGGGAATGCTGGCTGTGCAGGCAGTGGCTTAACCTGCAGCACCATAGCACCAGCCCACCTGTCCTCATTTATAAATTCCCTCTTGGAGGGAGAAGGCTGCTCTCATATACCTGATTGAGAACAACTGGTAGAAGAGATACACCAGAGAAACAAAACCAAGATGGTCTGATTAAGGCATTCAACTCATCTGTGAACTGCTCCTACCTGTATTTCATGGTAATTATAGAGTCATTCATTTTCTCAGGATGTCTTTTGAGTTCTATCTATGCAGCAGGCATTATTCTGAGCTTTGGAGCAATACAGTGAACAAAGCAGACTAAAACCTATGTCTCTGGACTTTATGATCTAGGGCAGGGTGGCGAACATGCAGCTTGTGGGCCATGTAAAGCCTATGAAATCATTTCACCTGGCCCTGTAGAGGCAATGGCAGATGAGACTCAAAATTCAACAAGTCTATAGCAGGCCAGTGTTGCAGTTGGTAAGTTTTGTACGGCCCATGAATGATACTATAAATATCCAAGTGACCCTCGGCAGAAAAAACTTCCCCAACCCTGAGAGGAGATGCACTGGATTGACATTAGACAAATACAAGTAAGACAGGGAATATGTCAGACGTACTAAATGCCCTGGAAGAAAAAGAAGGTGGGTGAATGCACAGAGGTGCAGGAAGAGAGGGTTTCATTTGACATAATGGGCCAGGAAAGGTGTAATGAAGGTAGCAACTGGGCAAAAATTACACGGATGTGATGGGGACAGCTACTCGCGTCTACACCTAGGCAACAACCCTGTGGATCTCAGCGAGGATTTTCCAGGCAAACGAGGCAGGGAGGGCTAAGTGGTCCGGGTAGGACATGGCCTGCACACTCACAAATGTGCAGAAGAGGAAGACGTGAGGTCAGGGAAGGCATGAAAGGACACATCGTTTGGGACAGATGATGCTAAAGACTTAAATTCTGAAGGAAATGGAAAGCCATTGAAAGTGTTGAGCATAAAAGTGCCATGATTTGGCATATTTCAGAAGGATTGCTCTGTTCACAACTTTTACTATGTTCAAAATAGACTGAAGAGAGGTGGGAGGCCACCCTCATTAGGATGCAGCTCTGTCAGTCATTCTTTCTCTGGTATTTTAACTCTTCTTCCAAGCTCAGAATAGCACACAAAAAATAGTCACTGTCTTATTCACTGTTTCACCTCTCATTATTCGGATTCATGAATGTGCCATCTACAGTCATTTACTTCATACCCTGTTTACCCAACTAAATCCTGGCCTCTTTAGGTTCATTCATTTCTTCCACAAATATTCACTGAGCATGTTGCTCATGTCAGGTACCATGCATTCAAAATAATATCAAGCAAAGTGTATATATCCAACACAAACTTACATTTCAGGGGCAGGGGAAGAAATAACTAAATATATAATAGAATCTCCAGTGGAAATCACTGCCATGAAGCAAAATAAAACAGAGAAAAGAGAAAACAAAGGGACTGGGGTACTCTGAGAGTGGTGGTCAGGAAAGGTCTCACTTGGGGCAGGTATTTGGTGTAATGGTGAAGACACCTGCACCTCATATCAGCATGTCTGGATTTGAGATCTTGCTCTGCTTCCAATGCAGCTTCCTGCTACTGTGCACCCTTTGAGGCAGCAGGTTGTGGCTCGCTTTCTTGAGTCTCTCTACCCATGTGAGAGACAGTTCCAGGCTCCTGGAATTTTCCTGGAATTTGGGAGTTAATCAGTGGATGAAAGATTTTTTCACTCCCTCCCCCCACTCCCACCTCCTCTCTCTCCCTTTCAAATAAATTTCTCTCTCTCTCTCTCTCTCTCTCTCTCTCTCTATATATATATATATATATATATTTCCCTCTCAAACATATTAATAGAACTTCCAAAAAAAGAAAGTCTTCACTGAAGAAATGAAATTTGAGCACATACCTGAATGGTGCCTGCTCTTCCTCAAATGAAATAGTGCTTGGAGAATTTCTGTGATTTTCTTGTAGATACTAGCTAGCACTTCTTTCTCTCTGTTGAATTTAAATCAGGGATCCTTGGATTTTTCTTGAAATCCTGATTGAGTTCTGGGTCTTCCAGTTTGACTTCTGTTACCTCTGGAACTTCTGGGTGGTTCAAGTGATAAATCCATCTCTCTTGAGGTCAACTCTGACATGACACTCCCCTTTTCATGTTCTTTGCTTTGCTGCTTGCTCCTATTGAAGAAAGCAAACAACCTTTCCTTACATTAAACTTCCTCTATGCTGAGGCCAGAGCTTATGTTTATAGCTATTCCTCTTCTGCTTCACCCATTTTTTCTAAAGATGAACTCAACTACTTGACATCACTTAGACCTTATCCTATGTACTCCCCAGAATCTCTGTTGAGTCTCATATGCTTATGCTATCTGGGCATGTCTGTGTATATGCATGGGTACATGTGGCCTGTGTGTGTGTGTTTGTCTTCCATGGCACAAATCTTTATTTCTTTGACTTAATATCCTCTGGAGATCCTTGATTTCTACCATATAAAGCACACTATCTTTCCTTTAAGCACCAAAATACTTAAACAGAATCTATTACAGCATTTACCTTCTGGAATTTTTATTACAGTTCATAAACATTCTAACATAGGTTGTAGTATACTGCATTGTCCATGCTAAGGTCACCTTTGTTTCACAAGTATTAGCACAGAATAGTCGTTCGCTATTGAAAGAATTGGTTCTTTCGTGTAGGACTGTGCTCAAGCTGCTACATTATTTCTGCCATAGTCACATACACACAGGTACATGAATGATGAACAGTTGCCATTCTTGCAATTACCTGTAGTGGTATACTTCTATTTACAGGAACTAAGAATTGTATCATAGGAACATTTAACATGTCTTTTCTATTGTTCATGCTAAAAAAAAGTAGCAACAGGCAATGCATGTAAAAAAAAAAACTATGCAGAGAATATGTGAATTGTTTTATGTTTTCTATTCTTTGACAAAAATAACATAGTTCAGAGTCAGTGTTGTGATGCCATGGATTAAACTGCTGCTTGCAATGCTGGCATCCCACATCAAAGTGCTGGTCTGAGTCCTGGCTGTCCCACTTTTGATCTAGCTTCCTGCTAACGAGTCTAGGAATATCATAACCTTGACCCAAGTATTTGGGCACCTGCTACCCAGGTGGGAATCCAGGATGTCTCTTGGCTTCAGTCTGGCTAAGCCTAAGCTATTGTGACCATCTGGGGAGCAAATTAGCAGATATAAGTTTCTCTCTATTCCCCCCTCCCCTCCCCCCCCACCCCCTCCCCCCCCCCTCTCTCTCTCTCTATATATATATATATATATATGTCACTCTGACTTTCAAACAAATAAATGAGTCTTCATAAAAGTAATGTAGTCATTCTTTAGGGAGACATGCAAGTGTGTAGTTTCTTTTTATAGATATTTGAGAATGAAGTTGAGGAAAAACAATAATAGTTAAGTGTATGAAGAACTAATATGGGATTATGAATTTTAAAAACATGGTTCAGAGGCGTCAGTTTAGCACAACAGTTACTATACCACTTGGAACACTTGCTCTCATGTCAGAGGATCTGGATTTGAGTCTTGGCTCTGCTCCTAGTTCCAGTTTCTTGCTAATGCATACTCAGGAATGCAGCAGGTGAGGGCTCAAGCACTTGAGTCCCTGCCACCCATGTGGGAGACACAGACTAAGTTCCAGTTTCCTGGCATTAGGCTGGCCAACTAGACTGTTGCAGGCATTTGGAGAATGAACCAAATGATGAAAGATCTCTTTATGTGTGCCTATCTCTATATCTCTGCCTTCAAACACATAATAAATTTTTAAAAATTGTTTTTAAAAAATCAAGAAAGGAAAAACGAAGATACAAAGAAGAAATGACACACACAGGAAACAAACAGCTAAAAGGCAGCTCAAAATCCAGCTAAACAAAAAATCAGCTATCTCAGTAATTAGCTGAGTTGTTTTATCTTAATTTCACAGAAAGATGTAAAATCATATAGTTTTATGCATGCAACAATGCTACAGTGCTAAAACATGGCAGAACTAAATGAAAAAATAGGCTGTCCACTAATCAAGGGGGTTTTAACACATATCACAGTGAATGATAGAATCAGCCAACCAAAAAATGAGCAGGGACAGAGGAGACGTGATCAATCGATACGATTGATCCAGTGCATATACAAGGCTTCACATTCCGCATTGAAGAACAATATTCTGTGCATGTGTCAATGGATAATTTGCAAATTGTACCTTATAACAGGCCAGAACACAAGAGTAAGACTAAATGCATTCAAAAGTCTGAAACTACATAGAATATGTTCTTTGATGATAACAAAATTAAACTGCAGAAAATATATAAGATAAATATAAGGAAAGCAATCAAAATATTTGGAAATTCAATAATAAGTCAAAGGGTTAAAGGTAAAATTATGTAATATTAAAAATATGTTTAATTGAATAATATTGGAAACATTGACAAACACTTGAGCAATGCAATAAAGCAGGGCTCAGATATAAGCTTTTAGTTTTAAAAGAATATACAAGTATTAGAAAAAATTAGAATTAATTAGTAAACTTGACAGTCATTGGATATATAAGTGTCAGTTTGAGTTCATTGTTTCAGTATCAAAAGTCAAATTTAAAATTCAATCATAGGTATCACTATTGTGGTACAGTGGGTTATGCCATCGCCTGCAGCACCACCATCCCATATGGGAGCCAGTTCAAGTCCTGGCTGCTCTACTTCTGATCCAGCTCCCTGCTAATGCACCTGGAAAGGCAGCAGAACATAGCCCAAGTCTTTTGGCCACTGTACCCTGGGTCTTTAGGAGGGAGACACAGAAGGACCTCCTGGCTTTGGCCTGCCCCAGCCCCAGCCATTGTGGACGTTTGAGGAGTTAACCAGAAGATGGAAGACCTCTCTCTCTGCCTCTCCCTCTCTCTAACTCTGCCTTTCAAGTAAATACATCTTTCTTAAAAAGCCCACTCATAATAGTACCAAGATACCAAATACCTCGATACAAATTTGGTGAAATATGTGTAACATATTTACACTAAAACATACAAACATTTTCTGAAGTTAAAAATTCATCATTTGAAAAATATAATTTTCATTTAGTGAAAAATCCAGTGATTTAAAGATGCTAAACCCCTCTAACTTGATCCATAAATTCAGTGCAACCTCTCTTATGGCTCCAGTATGTTTTAGGAGTGTGTAAGAAAATTGATCATCTGAATTGAAATTTATATGAAAAAGCATTGAAACCAGAATACCCAAGAAAATCCTGAATTAGAAGAACAAGGCTAGGAGCCAGCGCTGTGGCTTGCTTGGTTAATCCTCCACCTGTGGCACCAGCATCCCATATGGGCACCAGGTTCGGGTCCCGGTTGTTCCTCTTCCAGTCCAGCTCTCTGCTGTGGCCTGGGGAGGGCAGTGGAGGATGGCCCAAGTGCTTGGGCCCTCGCACCCACATGGGAGACCAGTAGAAAGCACCTGGCTCCTGGGTTCAGATCGGCGCAGAGCACTGGCTGTAGCGGTCATTAGGGGAGTGAACCAATGGAAGGAAGACCTTTCTCTCTGTGTCTCACTCTCTCTCACAGTCTATAACTCTACCTGTTAAATAAATTAAAAAAAAAAAAAAGAACAAGGCTCTAGGAAGTACATGGCCAGATCTCAGGGCTAAATTCATAACTCCAATAGTTAAATCTTTGAAATACTATCTTAAGGCTAAGCAAATGTGCATGACTGGAGCACGCAGAAACGCGTGTGTGTTTACTGACTTACAATGTCTGTGGCACCACGATTCATTAGGGAAACGTTGAGATTTCTGTAAATACTTCCTTGTCACAGGATCACGCATTTGAAAACAAACCAACCAACACTATTGAATCCTTCTCACCTAATACACAAAAATCAACTGGATTAATTACTACACAACCATGCTAGTGAAGTTCCAGAAAAGCACTAACGAAAATATCTTTTGCAACTTGTGGGTAAAAAAACATTTCATAAACATGACATAATATATATTAATTGTGTAAGAACAGATTAATATAGGGACAGATATGACGAATCTAAAATGTTATACAGTATTTGAATTTTATCTTCAAAGATAAAACTAGTTTTTACTCAAAATTACTTGGTCATTATTTATAGTACTATTCCATTTATACATTTAGAAGTACCCATTATTTCTCGACTAAATTAAATGCAGTTATTTAAGACTCTACATTTGCTAATTGTAATATTTAAATTACTTGCCAGTTTGTTTTTGCTGAGAGTTTTTACAAAAAGCTCTCCCTCCCCTGAACACAACACACAAGAACTTTCTCTATAGATTGCTTGAGGCCTAGGTTGAAGCTGAGATCCCTCAGGAGCTGCATCTTCCACTTCATTTAGTCTCACAGGGATAGTACCAATCTGGAAATACTTTAAATTAAGTTCCGCAATGCAGATTCTTTAGACCACAAAGACAGAGTGAATTTGGACTGGAAACATTTGTCCTGTAAGGGCTAGCTTGTGGTTACAAATTCTCAAGGAAGATTTTATTTTCTTACCACCTAATGCCAAGACCAAGTTGGCCAAGTTTTTCTGCTCTCCTCTTCTGTGTGGTGGATTTATTTCTCCCCTTCTCTTACACTGATGGGGTCCAGTTCTACAGGGAACTTCCTGGGCGACCACCTGCCCGCTTCCCCTTTTATGAGATTACTCTTCAGATTCCTTCCTTCTCTGTCAGCCCAGTGATAACATGAAAGCAAATAAGTATTTCACACAGAATTTTAATAATTTTAAGTGTGAGAGTTTTCCAAGGAATTGGCTTTACAACACTACTAAATGCAAGGTTACATCTTTGCACACACTGTAAATTTAAAGTTGATCTCATAGAAGCAGAGAATAGACGAGTGGTTACCAAACACTGAAAGGTAAGCAGACGGATGTGGAACCAGAATGGTTAACAGGTATAGGATGCAGCTGGATAGGAGGAATAACTTCTAATGTTCGACAGGAAACTAAGGCAACTATGATTGACAACAATAAATCATGTATTTAAAAATACGTGGGAGAGGATACTGAATGTTCCCAACACAAATAAATGCTAATTTTGTTAAAAAATTTTATTTATTTATTTGAGAGGTAGAGTTACAGACAGTGAGAGGGAGAGACAGAGAGAAGGGTCTTCCTTCCGTTGGTTCACTCCCCAGATGGCCGCAACAGCCAGAGCTGAGCCTATCTGAAGCCAGGAACCAAGAGCTTCTTCCGGGTCTCCTACGCGGGTGCAGGGGCCCAAGGACTTGGGCCATCTTCTACTGTTTTCTAGGCCATAGCAGAGAGCTGGATTGGAAGAAGGGCATCTGGGACTTGAACCAGCACCCATATGGGATGCCAGTGCAGCAGGTGGAGGATTAACCTACTACGCTATGGCGCCAGCCCCTTTTTATTTTATTTTATTTTTTAAGGGAAGAGTTTATTGGGGGAAACCCAACAGACTGGAGGGAAGGGGTGAAGAAGGAAAAGAGGGAGAAGGAGAGCATAAGAGAGAAAGACGGAGACAGAGATCAGGAGAGAGAGAGAGAGAGAGAGAGAGATGTTCAGGGACAGGTCCTTTTAAAACTTTGTCAAGGGACAGGCAGGCAGAGAAGTAGGAGCAGAGAATCCCATTAGGATGGGGGTGGGGTTTACACTGGTGGCTGGGCCATGTGGCCACCTGGCTTCCAGCAATGGCAGCAGGGACTAGAGCCTGGGATGGTGTCAGGGTATAGATCGCACCATAGATAAGACTGTGCAAAATACCAAATATTTGAGGTAATGTCTGTACCAACTCCCCTGACTGACAGTACACATTATGTACTAATACTGAAACATAACACTCTACCTCAATGTACAATTATTATGTGTCCTTTAAAAACAGAAGTATATACTGAATGTGAATAGGGTTTGAATGGGTAGTTACATAACGCAAGAAAGAGGATCTGTAGCTAGTAAGTGGCCAGAATTTTAATCCATGAAAATTAACTCTAGACCTTGTTTTTAACCACTACCTAATTTTGTATGCATAATCTTGACACAATAACTAGTGAATTAACAAAAAAAATTGGTAAATATGAAATTACAGCATTTTCCCATTATGATTTGAACAGGATTTGGCTACTCAAACTCAGAGATATTTGACTATGAAAATTTCATATTAACATTCAATGGATTAATGGTTGACAGATTAAAGTGATGTCTTGAACCAATTATGATGCCTGAAGTTGAGGCCTTTGTGAAGCAACTGAATTGGATTGGGGTTTTAGGATGGACCTATGATTGAATCAGGTTGAGATTATAAGGAGAGATCTCAGAGAGGGAAGAGGAAGAACGTGCTCCCAGTGTTTCACCGCTTTCTGGCTTACTATCCTTCCAAATGCATTTTGCCCACATCAGACACCAGATTAATGTCTGATTAATGTCTGCGAACCTCCAAAACTGTAAGCAGAAATAAATCTACTTCCTTTCTAAGAAATCTTTCTCAGGGCCAGCACTGTGGCACAGTGGTTTAATCCTCTACCTGCTGCACTGGCATCCCTTGTGGGCACCAGTTCTAGTCCTGGCTGCTCCTCTTCCAATACAGATCTCTGCTATGGCCTGGGAAAGCAGTAGAAGATGGCTCAAGTCTTTGGGCCCCTGCACCCACGTGGAAGACCCGGAAGAAGCTTCAGATGGGTGTAGCTCTGGCTGTTGTGGCCATTTGGGGAGTGAACTAACGGACAGAAGACCTTTCTCTCTGTCTCTCCCTCTCACTGTAACTCTACCTATCAAATAAATAAATAAATAAAATCTTTTAAAAAAATCTTTCTCAGCTATCTAAGTTGTAGTAATGAAAAGCTGACTAACATGGTCCTTACCCAGATACTAAATTATTTGTTGTAAATAACAATAACAATACTTGGTGTTTTACAGATGGTGACACCCAAGTGATCAGAGACGTACACATAGTTGGAGTAAAGAAAATCATGGAACCACGTCTCACATGGATTCTCCATATGACTTTATGTTTACCCATAATTACTTCAGGAGAAATGACTAGGTTTTGCATCTGCCATTTGAACATAAATCGTGTAACACTTTTGCACTAATATGTTTTTGATCCTTCCATGAAGTTAAGAGTTTTGTTCTGGATAATTTAATTTGTGATGTACTGATACAATTCATACAATAAGGTATTTTTTACAGTTCTAAATCAAAATAAATCTTTCATCTTTTTCAGTTTTGATTTTGTAAAACATTTGTGAAACTACTAGTTTTCCCACATTCTCTGTTCTAACAGATTTATCTAAACCAATTTTGAAGGAGTAATTTTTTCAGTAATTCAAGCTTTCATGGATATATAGTACAGCAAAGATTCCAATACATATTTTTAATATGAGAATGAAATGCATTTATTTTTATGTATGGGTAAAAAATCTCTATCCCCTTAAATATGGAACACACAACAACTTACTTTAGCTATTTAAAATATCTTTTCTATCTCTAAATTTTTGTGAAAATAGGAATAGTCTTCCAATCCAAAATTCTGGGTGCTGATAATAACTATATTCCAACATGAATATAAAAATAGAATATGTAATTTATGTATAATGCAATAAAATTTAGGTAGCTATAGATTTTTGGATAAATGCTATTTGTTATTCCAAAAGCATAATTGGATGTTTAGAGTTAGGCAAATGGCAGACCAAGAATGTAGATCATTAAGTGGAAGTCAAGGAGTATTCAAAATAACATTTCTATAATAACTACCACCACAACGTACTGGTTTTCTTTTTTTAGTTTTATTTATTTGCGAGGCAGAGTTACAGATAAAGTCAGAGAGATAGGTCTTCCATCTGCTTGTTCACTTCCCAAATGGCCACGACAGCTGGAGCTGGGCTGATCTGAAGACAGGAGCCAGGAGCTTCTTCCAGGTCTCCCACGGGGTGCAGGGGCCCAAGTACTTGGGCCATATTCCACTGCTTTCCCAGGACATTAGCAGAGAGCTGGATCATAAGAAGAGCAGCAGGGACAAGAACCAGTGTCCATATGGGATGCTGGCGCCTCAGCCCAAGTCTTAACCTTCTATGCCACAGTCCCTCAAGCTACTGTTAACTTCTGTTCTGTCAAATAGGTTAGCCTTTTCTTTAGAATACCTTTTGTTGTTTTATCAAGAAAAGGGATTTTTACACTGGTTCTTAAAGAAAGAAGCTGAATTTGAGGTTCACTTCAGACACTGCCTTTTATATTAATAAAATATTCAAACACTTTGATAGAGCAAGCACATGTAAAGAGATGACAATAGATTAATTCTTGGAAAAAAGTAGAATAATAATTTTAACCACACTTCCACTTAAGTTTTCACATGATCAAAAATGAAAAAAAATTCTAAGAAGTTTCATAGACTTCTGAGAAAAATTTAAATTTTGTTCAAAAAATGTGCCTATTGAAGCAGAAAAACAATGAAGACCTTTCTGAGCATGAGCAATGAGTAGAAATCGTATGCGTCCAGGGCTAGCATCATGGTGGAGGTAGTAAAGACAATGCCTGAGATGCTGGCATCCCATATAGACACTCATTCACGTTCAGGCTGCTCCACTTCCAATCCAGTTCCTTGCTAATGCACTTGGAAAAGCAAGGAGGTTTGGGCCCCTGCTCCCATGTGGGAGACCTAGAAGAAGCTCCTGGCTCCTGGCTTCCAACTGGCACAGTCTTGGCAATTGCGGCCATTCGAAGAGTGAACCAGCAGATGGAATATCAATTCTCTCTCTCTCTCTCTCTCTCCCCCCCTTCCCTCCCTCCCTCCCTGCCTCTCTCTCTCTGTAACTTTCAAACAGAAATGAAGGCAGGCAGGCAGGCAGGAAGGAAGGTAGGAAAGAAGGAAGGGAGGGCGGGGTGGGGCTAGCTATGTATACAATTCAAACTCCTGGTCTTCTTTTATTTTTCACCTTTACTTGCCAAATGATAAACAGTATGGCACCTTTTGATGTGGACTATGAAGGGACAAAAATCTATACTGCTATTTTTCCTGAAAGGAAAGCTAACCGGTTCATTAATAAGATCATTTCAGCGCCTGAAATACATCCTTCTAAGCCCCATTCAGCTGCTGAGTTTAGAAACCAACCCTGCCATGTGTAGTTCTCTTCCTGTTTCCTAGTGTAATCATTCTTCTCCTGAAGCCAAAGTAGCCTAGTTGTTGCTGACTGGCTTTCACTTTTTGAAAGAGCTATCTTTAAAGCAATTTCTCCAACTAATTCTTTTGCTGCCATCAGTCAACCTGAGGTTAAAAGAAGAAATATCTCCAATAAACTACTGCCGATCAAGCACAATTACCCACTGTGATGGCAGAGATTCTAGACCATAAAAGAATTTCCAGTGTTTGAAATAAAAAATATGACGGTATGAAGATTATTTTCCATTCAGTCATTATTATCTTCTTTGGGCTAAATGTTTCAATTTCAATGGATTCCTCAGATCTGTTTCTTCTTAGTATTTTGTTCAAAAGTTGCCTTTTTCCCTTGGCTGGTTTTGCCTCCCAGAACAAACAAGATTTTCACTAACCACGACCAGCAGATTGGCTGGTTCCTGAGCTGAGGTCTCAGTGTCTGTTCGTACACGATAATTTTTCAAAAGGTAGAAAATGAGTTTCTGGCTGAGAGAATGCTTGGAAAAAAGCAAACAACAAAATGTGCATTCTCCTTGACCTACACGTAGCACGTGTCTGCATTCACTGTATTATTTCATTAATTCTTTCATGTCTTAAAAATCTAAGGATTTTGCCTCAGCTTCCCACTGAAGATATGTCTATGGGCTCACCTGATTTTAATATAACGAGCCCCCCTCTCTGCACCACACTGAATGGAAAACTGGACAGCTTCTGCTTACTAAAATTCCATCAGCTCTTTGTGTTCTTTAAGGAGCCATTTACTTGATTGAAACAATGATTGGAAAAGTGTTTCAGTTCCTAAATGATTTGCTCTATTCTAAGTTTAAACATGATGTTGAGGCCTTGCTCAGGCACTGAGTGGAGTCTTGGTTTAATTCTTCCATTCTCCCTCTTGCATTTGGCATGCATCTTAGTGTTAATGCAGTCTAAGGAGCATATGAGATTTTCCATACACTACAGATAATAATTTGTCCTCATGTTCTGGTTGGTTGTTTGTTGGCATACTTAAGCATATTTGGAGAAATTTTGTGAATGCTTCTGTAGGCTCACCTCAAAGCAAGAATAAGATTATCAAGGGTGTTTTCCCAGTGGAGTCTGCCACACAGGGCTTCTCGTAAGATGTGAGAAAAGTTATTGTATAATTTTCCCTTGTTCTACACAAATTCAACAGCACTGGAAGGACAAGGCAATGTAAGATTGGGATGATTGGGGGCCGGTGCTGTGGCACAGTGGGTTAACGCCCTGGCCTGAAGTGCTGGCATCCCATATGGGTGCCAGTTTGCAGGGTCTGAGTCCACCCGTACAAGGATGGACTGGGTCCGAGGAAAGGTGAGTGCGCCGCTCACCCGTTCCCCAGCCTCCCAATCCCGGAGACAATCAGACGCAGCGGGGAGCCAAGTCTAGCAAGGACTCATTTATTCCATGCGAAATCGAACCTTTTATAGCACAAAACTGCAGAGTCTTGTGGCAGGGCTAAGAACCAACCAATCATTTTAAAGGTCACTTTACGGGGGGATTTCTATAGGACTAGCCATATGTCTATACTAGTGTTGTTACCTCCCCTGATGTTGCGTAGCCAATCAGCTTGAGTCCCACCCATCTTACTTCCTCTGGGTGCCATCTTCTTTGCCCCTCCTTGGCGCCGCCCGGTCCGGGGGCCACGTGCGTGCACCCCGGGCCCCTCCCTGCGCTGCTATCCCCGGGACACCTGCCGGCTGGCTCCGCGGGCCCTGGCTTGGGTTAGTTCATGGGCTCGGCTCCACGTGGCTCCGTTCCGCGCAGCTTGGGCGGGGGCACCCACGCATGCGGAGCCCCTGGGCCTGGCCTGGCCACACCATGGCTGTGCTCATGCCCCGCACCAGTTCGAGACCCGGCTGCTCTACTTCCGATCCAGCTCTCTGCTGTAGCCTGTAAACGCTGTGGAAGATGGCTCAAGTTTTTGGGCCCCCTGCACCCACATGGGAGACCTGGAAGAAGCTCCTGGCTCCTGGCTTTGGATTGGCACAGCTCCAGTCATTGTGGCCAACTGGGGAGTGAACCATCTGATGCAAGACCTCTCTCTCTCCCCTGCCTCTCTTCTTTCTGTGTAACTCTGACTCTCAAATAAAAAAAAAAAAAACCCTTTAAAAAAATCTTAAAAAAATACTGGGATGGTAATTTTTGGAAAGTAAATTAGGGATATTTAAAATAAAATAAAGATGATATAAGGAGCATGCGTTTTGATGCAGTAGGTAAAGCTGATGCTGGGGATACCCAATCTCATATCAGAGTGCAAGATCAAATTCCAGCGATTCTGCTTCTAATATAAGTTGCTGCTAATGCATTTGGGGAAGCAGTAGATGCTGATGCACCTGCTTGATCCCTTCCTACCCACAAGTGAGGCCCAGATGGAGTCTGGACTATAGGCTTCTACTAGGCCCAGGCCTGGCTATTGTAAACATTTGGGGAGTGAGCCAATGGATGCAAGATATGCCCCTGTTCCTGTTTCCCTGTGTCCCAAGTAGATGAAAATAAATAAGTAAACATTAAAAAGTACATTATGAGACAGTGTGATGTCCTATCCTAATAATCTCTAACACCCCCATTTTACTTCAATCTTTTACCATTCTGTGTTCTTAAAATTTTGGCTTAAACTCCACTGAGGAATACCTATGGGGAAGAGGTAGATGTTGTGTTGGCTGTTTTGGCTTATTTTTAATTATTATATTTATTGTACCTAGTTTTATTTGTGAGAATGCAGCTTGAAGAATGACAGTCAAGGAGAATCCAAGAATTGCCTTGGCTTCTCCACTGGCTTGTCTGATAGGTGGTTTCTGCTAACATCTGCAGAGCCCACGTGAGGTGGGGGGTCAGTAGGGTGGGTCAAGCAGATTGTCTGTAGCTGTAGACAGGGAGTTGGTCACTAGCAGGTGGTCAGATAAGGCAGATTTCTGGGTCAGTCACATTGAAAGGCTAGAGAGGCTGGTATTGTGACGTAGCAGGTTAAGCCACCATCTGCAGCACTGGCATCCCATCTGGGCATTGTCCTGGCTGCTCCACTACCTATCCAGCTCCCTGCTAATGGCCTTGGAAAGCAGTTGATGATGTCCCATGCCCCAGAAACCACCTGGGAGACCTGGAAGAAGCTCCTGGCTTCAGATAGGTCCAGCTCTGGCCATTGCTGTCATTTGGTAAGTGAACCAGCAGATAGAAGATCTCCTCTCCTCTCTTCTCCTCTCCCTCTCCTATTCTCCTCTCCCTCCCTTTTCCCTCCCCTCCCCTCCGCTCCCCTAGCTCCCTCCCCTCCATGTCTTTCAAACAAATTTTGAACAAAGACTGGAAGGACTAAGACAAGGATAGTCTGCTATGGTTGACTAAGCTGTGTTTCTGGGATCACAAAGTCCAACTTACATCCAAATGAATACAGAAGCAACACAGAATTATACAAATTCACTATGACTCGCCACTCTAGGACCTGGCTTCTCTAGTCTATCAGTGGTTGAGTTTGTCTTTCCCCTGGCACTCCCTTTTTGCTCTCAGGTCTCCTTTGCTAGGTTTTAAATCTGGTCCTCAGTTCTTCCCACTGAATAAAGTATAAAATTTCATGTCTGAACTGCAGCTACTTTGTGAGTATGCATCTATTATCAATTATAAAAATTCTGCAAAACCATACATAGATACCTAAACTTGAAATCTAAGGTCATTTGCCTTTTTGAGCTAAGTCACACTGTTGGACAGATGAACTTCTTAGCACCAGAATGTAAAATGCTTTGTTAATAATATCTACTTTTAATTGATATCTTGGCTACATACCTACCTCTACACTTTTTTCTATTGGACTAGTAAAGCTGATGCCCTCCTTATCTCTACCCTCAGTCCTGGAAAGGGATAAGAAAGAGAGTGGAGTTTGAAGAGGACAGAGGCCTTAGTGGATTTTTAGTTCATGTAATAGTATTCTCTTCAGTCCCATCAGGTTATGGTCAAACAAGCTTGATTATGATATTTCATGCTAGTTTCCTAAAAGCTCTGGAATATAGAAGAAGCACAATAGCATTATGCTATGGATTCTGAAGCCATACATTGCTTGAATTTGACTTTTGTTTTAAAGATTTATTTATTCATTTGAAAGCCAGAGTTACAGAGTGGCAGAAAGAGAGAGAGAGAGAGAGAGAGAGAGAGAGAGAGAGAGGTCTTCCATCTGCTGGTTCACTCCCCAGATAGCCGAAATGGCAGAAGCTGCACCAACTCAAAACCAGGAGCTTCTTTAGGGTCTTCCACATGGTTGCAGGAGCCCAAGGACTTGGGCCATCTTCTACTGCTTTCCCAGGCCATAGCAGAGAGCTAGATCAGAAGTGGAGCAGCCAAGACTCGAACTGGCACCCATATGGGATTCTGGCACTGCAGGCAACGGCTTTATCTGTTATGCCACAGAGCCAATCCTTTGAATCTGTTGTTGAGACTTTGGAAAATTGTTAATAATCATAATGTATGCTCTCACCTCTATAACATAGGGATATTATAAATTCATAGAGTTGTTGAGATGATTAATAAAGCTAATATGCATTAAGGAATTCAAATAGTGCCTGACACATAGAAACATCTCAGGAAATGTTGACTATCCATCTGGTTTTTGTCCTTCAAGGAAAAATAGCAATTTTGGGAGGGCTGATAGGGCCAATTTACAGAACCTCTGAAGCTAACAATAGTTCAGAATGTTATTTCAGTGCATTCTGTTCTTAGTTCTGAATCTGTTCTTCTCCCTTGCCTGGAATTTTCTTTCCCAGACTTTTTCATGAATTATTGATTATCATTTAAAACTCTACTTACATCTCATCACAAAGAGCTTCTTTTTCCATGCTTTCTAAAGTCATTTTGACCTTGCTTAATATTTCCTCATATATATTATGATTTCATGAAATTGATAGTTAATCTCTTTGCTTCTTCCACTAGAAAACATTTTTTCTAATAGTGGAGAATAAGTTTTATACATGTAATTACATATGTAAAAAAACTATGTGTGAGTGTGAGTATGTGTGCATGTGTGTAGAGAAAGACATAAATACTGAATAAATGTTGAAATTTTACAAGATCATAAAAATTCCAAAGGAAACACTTGTATTTTCTTCTTTGAGGAAAATTAAAGAGATGCAGATATTTTCAGAAAATCCTGAAAATACTACTTGCATTTCCTCAAATAGCCCTATATTGGTCCAATGTTTTATAGCCTTATTGATCATTTCAAAATGCTAACTCTAACTTGTTAGAGTTGGGCTTGAATTAGAACTTGACATAACATTAAGGATTACTTGAGGTACTGCCTAAAATATAGTGAACTGGCATACTGATTCCCACTCTTAACTAGAAAATCTCAAGATAAAGGGAGTCACATTGTAAGTAATGGTTGTTCTTGCTAGTTACCTACTCACAACAAAAGACGAATAGAAAGAATGATTTGGTATCTTATATGTCCCAAGATAATATGCCCTAGGAATGACTATCTCCAAACCCTTGTACAAATGCCAAGGGAATTCAATCTAATTAATATTTATTAAGCACTTAGTAGCAAGCCTGAAGCAGTTAGCTTTTAATGATAAAGAGGAATAAGATGCAGTCTGTCCATGAACTTTAAAAGATAGACTTTAGCAGGATAGCTAAGTACACACACATTTAACAAATAACTAAAATCATTGCCAACTACTCTATGATAATGTAATTGCTATTCAAAAACTAAGAAGATATAGTAAAAATATTATTTAACAACCATTTATTACATAGTTACTTTACATAGAGTAACTAAAGTCTGTAATTTTTATTTTATAGAACATTCAAATCTGGTTTTTGGAAAATTGTTTCTCATGTGTACTTTGTAATTTGGCATAATCAACAGTAGAGGAAAAAATATAGAACTGGAGAAGCATAGGATGCAGGGTGCACATTTTAAACAGCAAGGAGCACGGTGTGAAGCAGCAAGGGTTCTGTTAGTGAGAGGCAGGGTACATGGTGTCCAGGGCATGTGGGCATTTCATTACAAAATATCACAAAAATCACCAAAACGGTACATTTATAAACTACACAACTTTAAAAATATAGTATATGAGCTATTTATGTTCATATGCTTTAATGGAAATAGCAATGCAAAAAAATATTGTGAGATTTTTCAATTTGGATTATGGTATTTTATGAATTATTGATTAACTAAGCTATTTATTAATATGTTTTGATTGTGTCCATGAGAGAACTGATACTTAACAATAACCAGTATTCTCAGAGTTGGCACATTCCAATACCTAAAGTTAACCACTTTCTTGGTTTTGATTTTGGCAATGACTTCAGGGAAAGGGCTTAAACAGAGACAAGTGATCCAAAACATTACAAGAATTAGAACCTGACCACATAGTGATAAATTCCAGACTTAGGGAGTTATTATCCCCTTTGGGATGACATAAGTCATCATCAGTTCTTTAAAAGGGGTTACAGATTTTGGACAGAGGTCGTATCATACAGATGTGTGTGTGCTCACATGTGCAAGATGAAAGTTTTGAATCTTCTGTCTTCTTGTTTTTATAGATTCTAGCAGGTGAAATATCTGAAAATATGATTGTAATGACTGAATTCAGTGTACTTTGAATTGCAAGAGGTATCTGGAGTGATTTCTTTTAAAAAGAACATGAAAAGCTTATTTTCATGAGTTTTTTAAATGTTGTTGTCTTTTCTGAGATATAAACCATAAACTCCCTGTATTTAAAAATATGCAAAATGTGTATTCAGATAGGTAAGTGTACATGTGTATCATCATAATCAAAATAATGGACATAAACATCACTCCCAAACTTCGCTATGCTTTTTTGTTTTTGTTTTTGGACTGGCAGAGTTAGCTAGTAAGAGAGAGAGAGAGACAGAGAGAAAGGTCTTCCTCCCGTTGGTTCATGCCCCAAATGGCCGCTATGGCCAGCATGCTGGGCCGATCCGAAGCCAGGAGTCAGGTGCTTCCTCCTGGTCTCCCATGTGAGTGCAGGGCCCAAGAGCTTGGGCTATCTTCCACTGCCTTCCCGGGACACAGCAGAGAGCTGGACTGGAAGAGGAGCAACCAGGACAGAATCCAGCCCCCCCCCCCCAACCGGGACTAGAACCTGGGATGCCAGCACCACAGGCGGAGGATTAGCCTAGTGAGCTGAGGCACAGGCCCCTTATGCTCTTTTACAGTAACTTCTCACTCTCAACTTTCTTCACAGGCAAATTCTGAAGGACTTTCCATCATCATCATAGGGTAGTTAGCATTTTACTAAAGCTTTAGGTAAACACAATCATATACTAGGCATGATGATATACACAAAAATGAATCTCAAAATAAAAGTACAAAAAAAGGCAGGCAAAGAAAGGATGTATTTCATAAGTTTTTAAGTCCAGACCATTTTGTGCCACTGTTTAATGTTTTGTCAAGGAACACTTTATTATTATTAATATAATTATTAATAATATGAACTTTGTCAATTAATTTTGGAAAATTATAATTTTTTAGTAAGTAAAATGAGAAAAAGAAACTATAATCTTAAGACTGATGGATGAGCGGGTTCCTCAGTGTTTCAAATCTGGTATATTAAACAGTAATAAAACTCCAAAGACTAACCAGCTTAATCTAAAAGTAAAAAATAAAAACAAATAAATACGTTATACCTTTCAACTTTAGCAAAAATCTCAGAAAAGAATATGTAAAAGTGAAAAGTTTCAACTTCAATTTCTTTCTTTATATCAGAAAATACTGAACTTGACTTTTCTCAGTAAAAATCCTGCCAATGAACAAAACTTAGGGAAGCTTGGCAAAGGAATCGTCTCTTTCATTTTGAAAAAAATTACAATATTATATTCATCTTTTCATTGTATATATTTAATTTCTGTCTAATGATCTCATATTTTTATATTCTGGCAAAATTACTGCATTCTTTAATGGCAAGCAATTCTAATTTCTCATATCATATATTCAGATCATTTTTAAACAATTACTATGACTTTTCATCCTACTTTTAACAATGCTTGGTGGGTATATTCAATGAATGTTGATTGATTACATGAATGAATGAACAAGTGAAGCCCCACTGATCTGCTTCTTCCAGTCAGTGTGTAATCAGCCCAAGAATGATTATATTATATTTCAACTTAAGTCAATACAAAGATGGTGACCATAGTTTCTGACACCAAATCTCGAAATATTCCTAGAAACACTACTGATACCTAATGGGTCTATCTTTCTAAATAAGTAAAAAAAAAATGGACAAATCTCAGAGCAAACTACCCACCAATAATGAAGAATTAAAATGAAGAGAAAATCAGATTTGAACTGTTATGTTTCTGATTTAAAAACAGCAATAGAGGAAAGCTGAGTGTTTTATGAGAACACAGAAATGCAATGAATCTATATAGGGATATAATCAAGGACACAGAGATGGGTCATGAAATGAATTGCAAATGGTGACTTTCACCAGTCAAAGGGAAGGGTGGACCAAGAAAAAGAACAGCATGTATCAACAATGAATTTGCAGAGTTTACAGAACCAGTCTTCTGATCAATGATATAATTCTTTTTGGACCTTTGAAAACTTTTTGTAAAATTCTTTGTTGAAATTTCTTAAGTTTATATTTTGCTCACTATCATTTCAAAAAGCATGTTTACTAATCAGCTGATACATGCCACTCCTTCAAAAATAATCAGATAGTTTCTCCTAGAAATGTTGCCAATATTCAGCTGAGCTTAGCCAGTTCTGTCACCCTCTCCCTCCCTGGATAAAGTCATACATGTTTGTGAAATTCCTGGATATGATTTTTTTCCTGATGAGAGAAAATCCATAACACTTTTCCTCAAATGAACTACCTTTTAGAAACCATGTGAGATAATCAGATGAAGATTCATTTTTTCAGGCTTTGTGAATCATGTTGGAAAACAGAAAAAATGAAAACGCCAAGAGCTGTTTTGCAACTTCTCTGCATTTGAGGCTTAAGAGGGAGGAGCATTTGGGAACTAGGACCCAGAGTGTATGCTGGACCTGGGATTTCTGGTGAGTCAGGAGTCAATCGGAGTTTACTTTTCAAATAATACCTATATTTCAGGAGAGTTGAAATCATTACTCAGATTCAGAGAGAGCCAAAATGTGCACATGCATGTTTCCATGTATATAGTATATACATGTATATATAAAATTATGTGCATGTATTATATGAAGGATATATATATAAACTGAATATTATGCATTTTAATAAAGAATGAGGCCTCTGAATTAACAGACACAGAAAATTATCCTCTAAACAGATAAAAAGTGTGATGACCATTCCCATTCCGTCCTCTGCTTTACTGTTACTGGACAAATCATATCAAAATGTTTGTTTCTAGTCTCCTTTCCCTTCTAAAATGAAAACTGTTATTTTATTTGCTTTTTCATTGCTAGATTCCCAGTTCCTACAAAAGTGCCTCATTAAGCATTTATGTAATGAGTAACAAATATGTATTTATTGTGCATCCTTGTGTTGAAGGGTTGCTGGAATTCATTACTGAAATCACTGTGGTTGTATTTCCTGGTCTTCATTACCCATCCTTGCCTTTCACTGAACTAGACACTATGTGGGAAGGTGCAGGAGATGGACAAACGGCTTGAATAATCTGAAATAGAACATACAACACGAAGGTCATCAATTCAGATCCATTGTTTGTAATATGCATTCTGGTTCTATTTGTTTAGTGGGAAAATAAAGCTCATAGATTGGAAGTGAAAGAAGTGCATCTGAGCCTAAGAAAGAGCAGGAGGAAGGATGTAGAGGGCAAGAGGAAAAGGAGGAGAGGGGGACAGCTCTCACTCAGGCAGTCAGGGAGGCAGCTGAATGACTGGACTAATCAGTTTATCCAGTTATTGCAGTTTATACAAACACTTAGATTATTTGATATGATTGAATAAAAAATCAGAATGGCTTTAAATTCAGGAACAACCAACTGTTGGAACTTACCAAAAGAACTGTAAATACAAGTCCTGATATTTCTTCAGTGCACAGTTTACCTTGGGTGTTCTTGTTCATTCAGTAGCAGGCACTAACTTCATTTAGGATTGTGAGCACTTCAGGATGATTTGTTTTACATGTGTTCCCTGTACACAAACACTCCTCTGAACTTTATTACCACAATTTTTCTCTAGCCTGCAGTGTCTCCTTATTGTCCTGTGTGAACCCCCTTATTCTCAGCTTGTGTTCTTCTGGTCTCTTGGAATGCACATGTCTTCTCCTTTTATCGATGTAACAACTCTCTGACTCCCTAAGATTAAGTTTACAACTCTCACCTCTTCCAAAGAGACTTTCTGGACCCCTTCACCTTCCAAAGTGCTCAGTTTTCATCATCTTCTCCTGCAGCACCACACCCCATTCCTCTCAGCTGACATTTACCAGGTATGTGCCCCCTCATGCTGCTTTATGAATGCATCATCTCCTCAGTGATGTGCAAATTTCTTAATCGCAAAGACAAATTAACTTACAAATCTTTTATAAAAATATGGATCCTATAACAGGCCAAATCACTTATTATATCCTCAATATGTAAATGATAAATAAGTGAATGAATGTCCAAAGACCAGCTTTGAGATCAGCTCAGGGAAGTGCTACCAATTCTCCTCTTCTTTTCTGGGATTGATGCTGCTCCTGGGGATGTCAAAGGTTGAGGTGGGGGTGTTTAGGCAGGAGTATGGAGAGGTGTTGTGACAGCCCCCCCTTGCCTGGTAAGAGCACCAGAATAAACCAGGAATGCAACTATGTATTGTTATAAACCATGGAGCAACAGCAGTACAGTAATGGAATGTGATCTCAATTGCTCTGACAAAAGTATTGACCACATTATCTCCTTTGCAGATACAATTTAAGAGAAATCTCAAAATAGAAGTATATATAGAAAGAAGAAAATAAAGAATTTATTATGACTGGTTAGTAGCCTGAAGCCTAGTAATATAACTAGAGTCTGGATGCTTAATATTACTAACTCCTAAAGAGACTGGGGAAGATAAGCTCTTCATAAATAGCTTGTCATCAGGAATCAAAGCAATCTATTTATTAACAATCTATTTATTAACTTGTTAACATTGATTGAGCACTTAAGTACATGCTAATACAGCTCAAGGATCTTACATATGCACATGATATCACAGCACTGTGATCATTTTAAAGATAATGAAATCAAGGCACTGGATATTTTCAGAATTTGCTTATTCAAAGTGAAACACCTTGTAGCAGGGGGAGGCAGCATGTGAACTCAGCTTGGAGTGCAGAACTGATATTCTGATTGTAGATTTATAATGTATTAGATATCAAGAAAAGGCTATCTGCACTTTTGTGTTCATTCACAGTAGCTAAGAAATGGAATAAAACTGAGTGTCCATCAATGGACAAATGGGTAAAGAAAAACTGATTTATATGCATACGTACATGCTGGAATACTATTAATTCAAAAAAAAGCAATGGTGGGGGGTGCAGAATCCTATCATTTGCAATAACATAGATGAATTGGAAGACATTATGTTAAGTGGGGAATGGAAACACAAATTTCAAATGATCTAACTTTTTATGGAATCTAAAAAATTAGAGCTCATAGAAGTAGAGAATGGAATGTGGTTACTGAGGGCTAGGGCTGGAGGTTGGGAAGGTGGGTGGGAAGGAAGAGATTGAGGAGTCACTGACCAAATGAAGCTTCAGATAGAATGAACAGGCTTTTATATCTATTACACAGCAGGATGACAACAGTTAATGTATGTTTCAAAACAACTAATACAGTAAATTTCAAAAGCCTTACCATAAAAAAAGCAAGTGAGGTGATGGATATTTAATCAGATTGATTTAAACTTCTGACACTGTAATATATACATTAAAACATTGCACTGTGTCTAATAAATGTATGAAATACGATTTGCCAATCAAAATCATGTTAATAAACATTTAAAAAAATTGAGATCAGTTTGACGTTGCAAGTTCACGACTGCAATGAGTAACAAAAGGTAATGAAAAGGCTCAAGAGTATACATCCTGACCTCTCACCCACCCATCTTCCCTCCCTCTACACCTCCATTTTTCTGCCTCTCAATAAAAATTTTAAAAAAGAATACATAGTAGATTAATTATAAATAAAACTCCAAAGACAGAAAAAGAAGGAAGAGCAATTCCATGATTTAATCACAAAATATAAAAGTTAGGGATAGGCAGAACCAGTGGCATTAGAATTCTGAAAATATCCAGATTATTTTTTCAAAGGGTTTGGGTTTGGCAAAGCTTCCTAACAAAGTTGCCAAGTTATTCTCCCTTTAATTTCTTAAATCCATGTGTATTTCAAGGGAAATAGAATAGTATTTTTCTGATTCATTTACACTTAACTCATCAGAGCTTATTTGCTAAGGGTTATCTGATGGCCAAGGTCCTTCACTCCTTGAGAAAGTAATGTTTCGCTGGTATCCAGCTGCATCCAATGGACCAGGCTCAAAATCTCCTAATATTCCCCAAACCTAAAGTGAGTTCTAAGACTGGAAAGCCTGTCAACTACTGAGTTAAATTTTAGTTGCCACGTCCCTGGGAAGCTGCAAGTGGACCATGACCTTGTTTGAACCTGGGACCTTTGGTGTATTCCATTGCTGTTATAGTAGAATAAAAACAGTGAAAAAAAGGAAGTATACAAAAAAAAAAAGTATTTTCATACAAACAGCTGTGTCCATCTCAACCCGAAATGTAGTCAGTTGTAAGGTAATTTAACAACAAAATGAAGCTCTTCAAAAAACAAACTAAAAAATAAATGTTTCTTGAAATTTTCTAAAAACATGCAGAGATTATATTCTTTTCACATTTAGAAACTCAAGAATAATGTCAAGTTCTGAGTACTCTATGTATTTTGATTTAATTCAAATGAGTGTCTAAAAATTACACTGAACAATTAGGTCTATTAAATCCATAATAAGTACACAGTGGTCTATTTTTGCTGCAGGAAGACATTTATCTTAAAAAAAAAAAAATGACCCAGTGCCTGGCGTTGTGGTGCAGTTATTTAATGTGTCACCTGTGGCACTGGCATCCATTATCAGAGTGCTGTTTCAAGTCCCAGCTGCTCTTCTTCTGATCCAGCAGCAGTGGAAGAGGCCCCAAGTACTTGGGCCCCTACTACTCAGTGGGAGACCCAGATGGAGTACCAAGCTCCTGGCTTCAGCCTGACTCAATCCATGCTGTTAGTCACCTGGGGAGTGATGCAGCAAATGAAAGATCACTCTGCTCTCCTACTTTCTCCTCCCTCTCTCTCTCTCTTTCTCACTCTCACTCTTACTCTGTCTCTCTCTGCCTGTCAAAAACTTTTTTTTGACAGGCAGAGTTAGACAGTGAGAGAGAGAGAGAGAGAGAGAGAGAGAGAGAGAGAGAGAGAGAGGTCTTCCTTTTCCGTTGGTTCACCCTGCAAATGGCCGCTACGGCCGATGCACTGCGCCGATGCGAAGCCAGGACCCAAGCGCTTCCTCCTCCTAGTCTCCCATGTGGGTGCAGGGCCCCAAGCACTTGGGCCATCCTCCACTGCCTTCTCGGGCCACAGCAGAGAGCTGGACTGGAAGAGGAGTAACCAGGACAGAATCCGGCGCCCCAACTGGGAAAAGAACCTGGGGTGCTAGCGCCGCAGGCAAAGGATTAGCCAAGTGAGCTATGGCGCCGGCCTCAAAAAACTTTTTAAAAATCTTTTAAAATATCCACTCAGGTAATTCCTATTTATAAGCCATCATAATGGTGTAAAGAAAATTTAAAGAAGCATGAAATGATATGTTCATTTTTCTTTGAAAAGTCAGAAATGAAGCATTAATTTTTAAATGTAACTTTATAAAATGCACATATATTATTTTTTACACATATAGTTTGATAAAGTTAAGAAATACATATCTGAGACTATTAACATACAGTTTGGGGACTATAAGATACTGCTGCCTCTGAGGCGATCTTATCCCTTCTGATCTGCTGCCTCATCCCTTGAGAGTTTCAGTGGAGAACTGAGGTCCCCATTTCCTTCTTCTCATAACTTACAGATTTCTTTTTAAAGATTGCTTTTATTTATTCAAAAGGCAGTGCCATACAGGGAGAGAGTAGGGGAGAGAGAGAGAGGAAGAGAGAGAGAGAGACTTTCCATCCTTTGTTTTATTCTACAAATGGTTAAAAAAGCCAGAGCTAGGCCAGGCCAAAGCCAGGTGCCAAGAACTACAGCCTGGTCTCCCACAATGGTGGGAGCTGACCAAAAATACTTGGGTTCTCATGGACTGCTTTCCTAGACATTTTAGCAGGAAGCTGGGTTGGAAGTAGAGAACATGCAATCCAATATGGGATACCAGTGTCTCCAGCAGAAGCCTAATCCACTGTGCCAAAATGCTGGCCCTAGACTTTGCAAACATTTCTGGTGTTTGTCATTGACACCACTGTCTCTGGGGTTGGCCTATGTTGTGGGTAGAACAAAGCCCTCTCTTTTCTAATGACAGCAATGTTTATCATCCTCTGGTTGCTTTTCTTACTTTTCCTGCTCTCCAATGCAGGGTCTTTGTCCAACCTGGGTGGGAGTAAAATTGGTTAATTTTCACTGGCATGTACTCTTTGAAACTTTGTAGTCTTTGGCTCAAGTTTAGGAATCTGAGAAACAAGAATTCGATTTCTTCTGTGACCTGTAGTTAGCTGTTACCCTTCCTGGAGGTGATGATGGGATAGATAGATGCCTGAAGGAGCAGAAGTGGAGGAAAAAGCATCCCTGCAGAACTTCCCCCATCACTTGTTTCTTCTTATTACGATGTGTCCCATCAGTAGAATGTAAGGTCTTTGTAAATGGAAGCCTTGTTTGTTTACACTGTATCTGAAACAGCCTGACATAGAGAAGACATCCAGCATATTTGGAGAAAAAGATAAAAAATAAATATAAAATGGATACAGAATTGTTAAGAAATAACATGCACACTGCTTTTACTAGCTTCCTGATTTCTTCAGGTTCAAAAATAAGCTATTTGAGGTGGGGTGGGAAGTTAGCCTAATCATTAGGATGCCCATATTCCCTATCAGAGTACCCTGGGTTCAATATCTGGCTCCGACTCTGGCTCCTGACTCAGCTTTCTGCTTTTGCTGACACTGGGATATAACAGCGAAGGGTCAAGTGATGGAGACCCAGCCACTCACATAGAAGGTCCAGACTGAGCTCCCGCATTTGGCTTATCCTTAGTTGAGTCCCTGCTATTGTGGACACTTTGGGAGTGAACCAGTGTAGGAGAACAATTTCTTACTTTCTCTCCCCCCGCCCATTCCCTCGCCCCCCCCCCCTCTCTATCTCAAATAAATAAATAATAGTAATTATATATTCAGAAAACCCCTGTTTTCCAAGGGTTTTACCAGTTTCCATTCCCACCAACATTGGATTAGTGTGCCTTTTTTCCCACATCCTTGCCAGCATTTGCTGTTTGTTAATTTCTGTATGAAAGCCATTCTAACCAGGGTGAGGTGAAACCTCACTGTGGTTTTGTTTTGCATTTCCCTGATGGCTAGTGATCCTGAGGATTTTTTCAAGTGTCTGTTGGCCATTTGAATTTCCTTTCTTGAAAAAAACGTCTATTCAGGTCCTTTGCTCATTTCTTAACTGGATTGTTTTTGTTTTATTGTTGAATTTCTTGAGCTCTTTATAGCTCTGGATGTTAACCCTTTATCAGTTGTGTAGTTTGCAAATACTTTCTCCCATTCTGTCGGTTGCCTCTTTACTTTCCTGTTTTTTTTTTTTTTTGCAGTACAGAAGATTCTCAATATGATGGAATTGCATTTGTAAATCACATTTGTGCCTCTGAGATCTTTTCTAAGAACTTTACCTTTGCCAATATCTTGTGATGTTCTCTAATAATTTGATGTTATCAGGTCATAGATTTAGGTCTTTAATGCATTTTGGATGGATTTTTGTGTAAGGTGTAAGGTACGGGTTCTGCTTGTGGAAATCCAGTTTTCTCAGTGCCATTTGTTGAAGAGACTGTCCTTGCCCCAGGGATGGCTTTTAGTTCCTTGATCAAATACAACTTGGTTGTAGATGCTTAGATTGATTTCTGGAATTTCTATTCTGTTCCATTGGTCTTTTTTTATGTTTTTAAAGACTTATTTTATTTATTTGAAAGACAGAGTTACAGAGAGAGGTAGAGGCAGAGAGAGAGGTCTTCCATCTGATGGTTCACTCCTCAGATGGCCCCAGTGGCCGGAGCTGCACCGATCCAAAGCCAGGAGCCAGGAGCTTCTTCCAGGCCTCCCATGAGGGTGCAGGAGCCCAAGGACCTGGGCCATCTTCTACTGCTTTCCCAGTCCATAGCAGAGAACTGGATCGGAAGTGGAGCAGCCAGGACTAGAACTCATATGGGATGCTAGCACTTCAGTCCAGGGCTTTAACCCACTGCACCACAGTGTTGGTCCCTCCATTGGTCTATCCATCTATTTTTGTACCAATACCAGGCTGTTTTGATTATAACTACCTTGTAATATGTCTTGAAAACTGGTATTGTGATGCCTCTGGTTTTGTTTTAGATGAGATTGCTTTAGCTATTCAAGTTCTCCTGTATGTCCTTATGAATTTGATCTGAGAAGAATACCTTTGGTATTTTGATTGGTATTACAATGAATCTCTAAATTGCTTTAATAGAGATTTTGATGACATTGAGTCTTCCAATCCATGAACATGGAAGATTTTTCCATTTTTTTTCTATCTTCTTCTATTTATCTCTTTAATGCTTTGTAATTCCCATTGTACAGATCTTTGATATCATTGGATAAATTTATTCCAAAGTATTTGATTTTTTTGTAGCTATTATGAATGGGATTGATCTTAGAAGTTCTTTCTCAGCAGCATGGCACTGTATATACAACACATGGAAAATAAAATCAGCAAATAAAAGAGTTGTCTGTAACCCCATGTTTATTGAAGCTCAATTCACAATAGCAAAGACACAAAATCAACATAAATGCCTGTCAACTGAAGACTGAATAAATAAATTATGGGATGTGTACTCTATGGAATACTAAATAGTGGTTAAAAAGATGAAATATTGGCATATGCAACAAAATGGGTGAATCTGGAAAACATAACACTTAGTGAAATAAGCCAGTCCAAAGGGAAAAATGTCATATGCTCTCCCTGATCTGTGATAACTAATAGAGTGCATAAAAGGAAATCTGCAGAAGTGAAACTGACATTTTCAGAAGCAATGACTTGAACAACACCTTCTTGACTATTGAGGAACAGTTTTTACTCTTTCTCATCTTCATACTATTTGTTGTACTCTTCACTTAACACAGAGTTAATCATATGTGCATAAAGTCAATTGAAAATTGATCTCATTAAAAAATAAGAAGGGGACTAAGAGAGGGAAGAGGAAGTTTGTAACTATAAAGCTGCATAGTTCTGCATACATTCCTATGGATTTACTTCTACAGGTACAGTTTAAAAACTTGCCACAGGACCCCAAATTCCATTAACCTGTTTGGTAAAATGCCATCATAAGTGTTAAAGTGATCATATTAAGTGTTAATTTAAACATATAGATAGGATTAAGTATTAAATGGGTCATATAAATAAGATCAAATGTCTGGCAATAATAATAGATAGAATTAAAAAAGGAGAGAATGTTCCAACATGGGAAGCAGTTCACACAGCAGACTCATAGAATGATAATCATTTTAAATAGCAATGTGACCTCAGAATCAGCCCTTAAGTCATTCTGGTCTGGCTGAAAAGCCCACGAGAGCATTTCAGGCATGGAAAGCCAAGACACTGTGGCAAAAATATGTCCTACATGAAGGACCTCTGAGAGACACCAGTGGAAAAAAGGGCCATCAAAGAAAGATGTACTTCTCTCTGAAGGTAGGAGTGAATTTCTACTTTGCTTCTGGCCTTGTCTAACTACTGACAGAGTTTGTGGATTCAAGAGGCTTGCATAGCCTTGGCAACTCATGTGAAGAGCCTTGGGTGATCACTGAAGTCATACATAAGAGTGTGAATTTTTAAATTAACAACAGGAGTCACTGTCCACTTACTTTCCATGCAGGACTTAAGTCTTCAATGAGTTTTATTATGAGAATTAACTGTGAAACTTGTTCTCAAAGAATTTGTGTGTGTGATAATCAGGCACCAGGGCAGCACAGCAGACCCTCCGGGATCCTCTCCCCGCTGCCGCTGAGTTCAGCTCCTGGTTCTGCTCTCGAGAGCCCCGGTCGGCTCAGACGTTTCTACCCTGACCTCCCTCAGCGCAGGCCTGAGAGGACGCCCGGAGCCCTTGGACGCCGGCAGCGGAACTCCTAGAACTCGAATGTTGGTGGAGAGCGGCAAGATGGCGGAATAGGAAGGGAGCACACCGATAGTCTGGGGAGAGACAGTTTAATAAAAGTGGAGATACTGCAGGTTCAAGGAAGAGTAGGGGAAGAAACAGCAGAGGAAACCCCTCCGGAACTGGAGATTCACAGTGGACCTGCGTGGAGAGCGTGGGAGCCCGCAGTTTGGGACACCAGCAGCAGATTCAACACACCAGCGCTGGAACATGAGGTGAGCCGAACCTCAATGGCCTGAGATACCTGAAGGGAAGCGGAAAGAGGAGACTAGAGCGAACAAGGCTTGAAACCCTGCGGGGAAAAGTTCACCAGGCTAACTAGAAGAGAGAGAGAGAGAGAGAGAGAGAGGGAAAAAAAATAGTGACCAATACGGACACGAGTTTCTCTCTCTCCGCTCACCTCTCAAAGGTGAGCAAGACAAAGAGCAGGCGCCATTTTGGAATACGTCATAAGCAGGGCGACCTCGGGTCGGCACCGGCCCCGAGCCTAGCAGAAAAACCTGACTCTGGGTGGGAAGGGTTAAATAACAGGAGATTAGATCCTAATGAATGTGTGGTGCTAATGAACTGAGACTGTGAAAAAAGAGACGGTGGGGGAGAGAACTCGCGAAAATCACGAATTCATGTGAGTACTCTCCAGAGACACTACAGTTCAGTAGCCTTGGCAGCCCAGTGGGAGACTACAGGAGAATCTGAGCCCACACAAAGGGCCGCAAAGATTCCTTCTCTGGTCCTTGGGAAAGAGCTTCCGAACTCTGGCTCCTGTGGGTATATCATTCGCCTGCTAACCACCCCCAATTCCATTCAGCTGTGTGGAATTACTTCCCTTTTGAACCAAAAAAAAAAAAAGTAACAGAGAGAGATTTACCATGCCTAACCTGGGAGTGTCTCTGAAAAACAAAAAAAAGAAGACCTAAATGAAAGATCTCTGCGAGTGAGATCCCAGTGGAAAGAACGGGGCCATCAAAGAAGGAGGTACCTTTCTCTGAAGGGAGGAGAGAACTTCCACTTTGACTATGACCCTGTCGGAATAAGATTGAAGTCGGCGAACCCTAAAGGCTTCCATAGCCTTGGCATCTCATGACTAGAGCCTAGGGAGATTACTGACGCCATAAACAAGAGTGTCAAATTGTTAAATCAACATCAGGAGTCACTGTGTACTTACGTCTCATGAGGGATCTGTCCTTAATGTGTTATCCAATGTGAAATAATGCTATTACTAGTACTGAAACAGTATTTTAACACTTTGTGTTTCTGTGTGGGTGCAAACTGATGGAATCTTTACATAGTATATATTGAATCGATCTTCTGTATATAAAGATAATTGCAAATGATTAAAAAATCTTGGTGTTAAATTGGAAATTGCATAGAAAATTAATCAATTTTTTTAAAAAAAAATCATGTAGGATCTCTGTCCTTAATGTGCTGTACATTGTGAATTAATACTATAACTAGTACTCCAACAGTATTTTCACTTTGTGTCTCTATGTGAGGGCAAACTGTTGAAATCTTTACGTAATATGTACTAAACTGATCTTCTCTGTATAAAGAGAATTGAAAATGAATCTTGATGTGAATGGAAGGGGAGAGGGAGCGGGAAAGGGGAGGGTAGCGGGAGGGAGGGAAGTTGTGTGTCGGGGGGAGCCATTGTAATCCATAAGCTGTACTTTGGAAATTTATATTCTTTAAATAAAAGCTTTATATATATATATATGTATATGTATATATATATATATAAAGAATTTGTGTGTGTGTATGTGCAAATAGTTGAAATATTTAATTAGTATAGAGTTGGTCTTCTGTGTATAAAGTTGATTGAAAATTAATCTTAATGGAGAATGGGACTGAGAATGGGAGAGGGAGGAGGAGGTAGGGTTGGAGTAAGGATGGAAGGATAGGTATGGTGGGAAGAATCACTGTATTCCTAAAGTTGTACTTATGAAATTTGTACTCATTAAATAAATGTTTTCTTTAGAAAAATAAATAAATAAATATTTAAAAATAAGGTACTAAGAGTCATGCCTTAGTCTATTCAGACTAAGCTGAAACAAACTACATAAACTGAATAGCTTGTTAATATATTTATTCTTTATATTCTGGAGGCTAAGAAGCCCAATATTAAGATATAAGAAAGTTGTCTATCATCTTCTTGTGTTCTCACATGCTAGTGGGGAAAAGATTATCTCTCAGGCCTATTTTATAAAAGTACTAAATACTTGTAACTTAAGATTCTTTCCTCCTCCTCCTGGCCTGTTCCTTTTTCTTTATTAGAAAAAAAATAGTTATTTGAAAGGTAGAGAGAAGGACAGACACAGAGAGATCATCTTCCTGCTAATTCACTCCCGAAATGCCAGCAATAGCCAAGGCTGGGAAAGGCCAAAGCCAGGAGGCAGGAATTCAATCTAGACCTCCCATTTGGGTGGCAGGAACTCAATTACTTGAGCTATCACTTGCTGCCTCTCAGAATTCACATCAGCAAGTGCTGAAATCAGGAGCAGATCCAGGACTGGAATCCAGACATCCTGATAGCCGATGCTGACACCAGCATGGCCAACAGGCACCTCAACAGCTATTCTGAACATTTGGCATCTTTTCCTAATTTTTATGAACAGACTTTTTTTTATTTGACAGAGTTAGACAGTGAGAGAGGGAGACAGAGAGAAAGGTCTTCCTTCCATTGGTTCACTCCCCAAATGGCCGCCACGGCTGGTGCTGCACCGATCTGAAGCCAAGAGCTAGGTGCTTCTTCCCAGTCTCCCATGCGGGTGCAGGGCCCAAGGACCTGGGCCATCCTCCACTGCCTTCCTGGACCACAGCAAAGAGCTGGACTGCAAGAGGAGCAACCAGGACTAGAACCCGGCACCCATATAAGATGCTGGCGCTGGCCCAAATAGACTTTATTTTTTTGGATATTTTAGGTTTATAGAAAAAATGAGTAAAAGTATGGATAATTCATATTTAACTCCATGTCCTACATGTTTTCCTCTTTTGTTAACATCTTGCACTAATGTGATATATTTATTCCAGCTGATGAGCCAATGTGCATTAATATTTGTTCAGTTTGTTTATAGTTCAAAGATAGAGTCAATCACACACACGAGTAGAGACAGAGGGAGACAGAGAGAGACAGAGAGTGAGTGAGAGAGAGAGAGAGAGAGAGAGAGAGAGAGAGAAATCCTCCATGTACCAGTGCACTCCTCAAATATCCAGAACAGCAAGGGATGTGAAAGGCCAAAACCAAGAGCCAGGAACTCCATCCAGGTCTCCATGTGAGTAGCAGGTACTCAAGCACTTGAAGCATCAATTGATGCTTCCCAGGGTGTATTAACAGGAAGCTAGATCAGATGCAGAGGCAAGACTTGATACCAGGCACTCAGATATGGGATGTGGGATATGGATGCAAAACCTAATGTGCCACAATGCCTGTGCAAATGCATGTTAACTAAAGTTCATAGTGTACACAAGAGCTCAGTGTTTATGATGTATATTCTAGGGGTGTTGACAAATATATGATGGGATATACCCAAAATTAGTGTCAGCAGAGACTTTCACTGCCCTAAAAATCCCCTAAGCTCCACCTACTCATGCCTCCCCTCACTCCAACTCCTGGTAATAATGATCTTTTTACTGTTTCTAGTTTTTCCTCTTCCAGAAAATCATATAGTTGGGATCACACAGTATGTTTACTTTCAAGTTTTAGCAATTATCAATCAAACTACTGTAAACAATACTGTGCAGGGTTTTATGTGAATTTTAAGTTCTCAACTCAAACATGTAGAAGTGTGATTATTGATTCCTACGTTAAGATTATGTTTAGGGACTGGTGCTGTGGCATAGGAGGCTAAGTCTCATTCTGTGGTGCCAGCATCCCATATGGGCATCCACTAGTGTTCCAGTTGCTCCTCTTCCAATCCAGCTCTCTGCTATGGTCTGTGAAAACAGTGGAAGATGGCCCAAGTGGTTGGGCCCCTGCACCACGTGGGAGACCTGGAAGAAGCTCCTGGCTTCAAATCAGCCCAGCTCCCACTGTTGTGTCCATTTGGGGAGTGAACCAGAGGATAGAACACCTTTCTCTCTGCCTCTCTCTTTCTCTTTGTAAACTATCTCTCAAATAAATAAAAAAATTTTGAAAAAAATTAAAGAGTATGTTTAGTTTTGTAACTGCCAAATTCTTCCAAAATATCTCCTTTCCAATAACTCCTTACTATTTAATTGTCATTTAATGCCACTTTAATACAATAATTAGAAAATGCTCACCTTTATGAATATATCTTGGTGACACACAATTATGTGTGTGTCTGAGTGTGTCTCACAATGGCAATGATGCACAAACTGCTTTCATCCCTCCCATTTTCCCTGCCTCACAGCTGGACAATTAACAAGTACCTTTAGTTGACTGTTTACAATTAGAGAGAATCATTAGAAAGGTATAACTGGAACACTTCCATACCTGATTACTTCACCGATAATATCACTTAGATTAATTTATGATTGTAGCATACATTATCATTACTAAAATATTCATATTCTGTATGTTGAGTCTGACAAAGTAACTGTGCTTATTCAGCACTTATTCAATGGGTACCTACTGATTTCTACAGAATCTCAAACACTATTTAGATGCCAGGTCTTTTCAAAACTCTTATTAGACTACTATATAGCAAAACTAATAATTATCATAATTAGTTATATAGGCCATCTTACCAATTCAAAATGTACTATTTCATAACTGTACATAAGCATCGGTAATAATTTAGTCTTTAATTCCTATGAGAACAAGCAATTTTCTGTTCTTGGCTGTATTTGCAGTTCATACAGCATACCATGAAGTCGGTTTTTGTGGCCTTAAATCATATGCAGTGGAAAAGTGTTCATTTTCTTATTGCAGCTTTCCTGCTCTCTTGCTCTGCTGTTCCCCTTCCTTTGGCCACACTTTTGTGAACTTTGTTAGTCACTCCTCCTTTGTCTGCTTTTTAAATGTTGTGGTGTCCATGCACTTTATTCTCTCTAAAGATGATCCTGTTTCTTCAAATTCTACTACACATTGAAAAGTCACTATGTTATTATTATTATTATTATTATTATTATTACTTTACTTCTACTTTTTTAACCTCTTTTTCATCCTCTAGACTGGAATATTAATGATTTACTAAAAATTTATCCCTGGAGGTCCTGCAAACAGCACATATCTTATTGGTTTAAGCTTAGTTCATTATCTTTCTCCAAAGGCTCCTCTACCCCATTTCTCCCTCCCTCTCTCCCCTTCACACCAACTCCTTTCCCCTCTTCCTCTTTTTCTCTCTAGATAATTCATGCAAACATGAAAAACAAAGTTCAATTAGTAGAAAATAATTCCCCAGAGGCAACAGCTCTTTCTAGTAGCAGACATTTGATGCAGGTGAATGCATGTAAGTATGTGGTGTTCACATTTGGCATTAAATGATAAAATTGTACACACCGTTCTCTAACATACTTTGGAAATTAGTCCATAACAATAAGCACAGACCTGACACTGCTTTAAACAAATATTAAAAACACACTTACATGGATGTAAATAACTTCATTTATCACTGAACATTTTGATTGCTATAAATTTTTGTTAATATAGATGCTGAAATGAATTTTGAACTGTAGGCGGTGCATTTATTATAAGGTAAATTTATAAGAAAATTAAGTCAAAGAAATAGACATTTAAATTTCTTTTTAATTTTTTTGACAGGCAGAGTTAGACAGTGAGAGAGAGAGAGAGAGAGAGAGAGACAGAGAGAGAGTTATAGACAGTGAGAGAGAGAGTGAAAGGTCTTCCTTCTGTTGGTTTATTCCCCTAATGGACGCTACAGCTGGCGCTGCGCCAATCCAAAGCCAGGAGCTGGGTCTTCCTCCTGGTCTCCCATGCGGGTGCAGGGGCCCAGGCACTTGGGCCATCCTCTGCTGCCCTACCAGGCCACAGCAGAGAGCTGGACTGGAAGAGAAGCAACTGGGACTAGTACCCGGCACTCCAACTGGAACTAGAACATTTACAATTTTAATAGATATTGCTTGATTTATCTTCATCCAATGTTTACATTCTGGCCAAAATATCTTTACCAATAATATTCATTTTTTGGCATGTGTGACTAGAGAAAAATGATATCCCATTACAGAAATAGCATTTCTCATCTAATAGGTTGTTTTTGACATTAATTTAAAATAACTTTAAAAGCTTCTCTGTTTTCATATTTGATTATTAACTTTTTGCTTCAATATTTGAATAATCCATTAATTACTAAATATATTAACTCCTTTTCTTGTACTATTTGCTTAAAAATACCTCTTCACAGTTTTTTAAATATCTTTGCAATTGTTTTTGGCATTTTCCTCATGCACACTTTGTTAAATTCTTATGAGATGAAATTTATTTTGCTGTTTTTTAAAGATTTATTTATTTATTTGAAAGGGAGAGTTACAGTGAGGGAGAAACAGAGAGAAAGGTCTTCCACCTGCTGGTTCACTCCCCAAATGACTGCAATGGCTGGGGCAGGGCTAAGTGGAAGCCAGGAGCCAAGAGCTCCTTCAGGGTTTCTCATGTAGGTGCAGGGGCCCAAGGACTCGGGCCATCTTCTGCTCCTTTCCCAGGTGCGTTAGCAGAGAACTGGATCAGTAGTGGAGCAGCAGGGACACAAACTGGTGCTCATATGGAATGCGACACTGCAGTCGGTGGCTTTTTCCACTATGCCACAAAACTAGTCCTATTTGCTATGTTTTAATAGCTTTTGCACCAGTATCATACTGGACTTATGAATGTGAAAATTTTTAAATTTCACAACATTTTGGAATAGTGTCAATAATTAATTACTTATTTTTAAATTTAATACAAAATTCCCATTTTATTCTTTGAGCCTGTTACTTTAGGAGGAGTGAGTCTTTAAAAAGTTTTCTGTATTTCTGATACATTTTAACTTAATGGCTCTTTCTTGATAGTTTTGGTAGAAAACTTTTTACCTTAATTTAGATATACAAATTTAATTGTACAGCTTTAAGAGATGTCTTATACTTCTTTCAATTGCCAAGTATCTAGAGTTATTCATTATCATTTTTATATTGTATGTCTGTGACATCTACACTTGTTTAGGTTACCTGGATTTTAAATTTTTTTGCATTTCAAAGAGATCTACTCGTAGAATAACTAGTTTTTTTATGTTTTAAAAATCATTAATTTTGTGGTATACATTTGGCCCATTTGTTAAGAATGCTCTGTCCCATGCTGGAATGTCCAGGTTCCATCTCCATATCCACTTCTGTCTCTGGCCTGAGAAGCAACAGTTATGGCATAAGTAATGAGGTTCCCATACACATGTAGGGGACCTTGACTGAGTTCCTAGTTAACAGTTTCCAGCCCAGCCCACTGCAGGTATCTGGGGGGTGAACCAGCAGATGGGAGCTTCTTCTTACTAATAATCAATTAAAATTTGTTAATTGTATTTTCATCTGTATTGGTTGATTTGTTATTTTCTCAATCCTTATTGGAATTCTTAATTTATTTTTGTTTCTTTTAGTAATGTAAACAATTAAAGCTATTTATTTCTTGTAATCATTTAATATTAATTAGCTTTTGATTTGTAATGTTTTTATTATTGTCACATTCTACATATTTCTCAGTTCATTTCCACATTGACATAGTCAGTGAATGAGTGTTTTCAATTTCGAGGTGAAATGCTGTTTTATCTATTTTTATCTCATTTTGTGTTAATACTCATATTTTGATTAAGATTTATTTATTTGAAAGTCATAGTAACAGAGATGAGGGAGGGAGGGAAGGAAGGGGGGGGGAGAGAGAGAGAGAGAGAGAGAGAGAGAGAGAGAGAGAGAGAGAGAAAGAGAGAGATCTCTAAATCAGTTTCATTCCCCTGGCTCAAGGAGCCAGAAACTCCAACCTGGTCTTTCATGTTGGTGCCAAGGACCTAAGGTCCATCATTCATTGTCTTACTGGGCACATTAACAGAAGGCTGGATCAAAAGCCATGTAACTAGGACTCAAACTAGCACTCTGATATGGGATGGCAGCATCCCAAGTTGCACTTTAACCCTCTGTGCCACAATGCCAGATCACCCCCACTGCCTCATATTTTCTTAGTTTTAGAATATGCAAATAATTTCTGTACTTTGAAAAAAACTGAAGACTTTTTAAATGATCATTTTTAAGGATTTGTTTGTTTATTTGAAAGGCTGAGAAACAGAGAGAGAGATCCTCCATCTGCTGGTTCACTCCCCAAATGGCCACAATGGCTGAGGCTGGGTCAAGCCGAAGCCAAGAGCCAGGAGGTTCCTCCAGGTCTCCCACACGGGTGTAGGGGCCCAAGTTCCTGTGCCATCCTCCACTTCTTTTCCAGGCCATTAGCAAGGAGCTGGATCAGAAGTGAAGCAACCAGGACCCAAACCCATATAGGGGGATGCTAATATTGCAGGCAGAGGATTAGCTTTCTAAGCCACAGAGCCGGCCCCTAATAATCAATTTTGAAGAGTTTGCTTTGTGTAACTACTCAGTCAATTCTGAACTTTTCCCCAAATATTATTCTCTTTCCCTACACCATGGGACAATAAATACAAGGGAAAATTATGATGAGGCATGGAATAGAAAAAGGAGATTTGATATGTGTACCATCATGTGTCCCTTCTGATATTCAACAAAGTAAAGATCTGTCCTTTACATCATAACATTAGTCTTGTTCCTTAGTGTCCTAGGTGCAATTTGGATGGTTCCTATAGTCTTTTAATGGCCTCCACCCATTAGAATCACTGCAACCTTCCTCCTACTCTCCAAAGCCTTTTTTTGAAAGTCATTGAATTCTTGTTGGTTTATTTTATTTAGAGAGATAATGCATATCCAAAGAGAAGTAGAAATATATTGGTTGGATGGATTAGTAAGTAAGTGTGGATGCATATTATTAATAATAATTATGAATAATTAATATCAATGCACAGAAAACATAGCATGCCCTTTTTCTTAATACTCTTCTACAATATTCACAGAAAACTCCATAGTTGGAACCAGTGATTCTAAGTCCAAAAGAGATAAGTTGTATTCAGTCAGAGAAAAATAAAGAACATTTGCAACATTTTCCCTACATATGTTTTCATTATTATTGAAGAGTACAAAGTTCAACATGACCCTTGAGTTCCACAGAAGTTGCCTGTGGCAGGTGTCTGGAAAAGGGCCCATAGAATTTAGCCTACACCATCGAGTTGCAGGAAGAACTCTGGAATTCTCAAGCTCTTACAACAAGGTGTGGAAAGAGCTTTGACACCTCCAAGAATAAAGAACCTCTCACTGTGGGAGAGCAGGGTGAATAATGCACGGCTATAAGAAGTAGGGACTGAGGGAGGACTATGGACCATGGTATCAAATGAAGTGCGATTGAGGTCACTGTGAAAGGCAGATTGGGACAAGCTGATGCCCCTGAGGACAGATGAGGCCCACAGAATGGACACATACCCTCAATGTTGGGACAGTTCACAAGCCACTACATTTATACTCTGCATTCACACTAGATATCCTGACCTAGAAACATAGAACACTCCCTTTCCCTGGTCATAAGGGAAGAACAGTGAGCTAGAGAAATCCTTCAAGAGTCTAAGTAATTACCTAAAGGCAACTAAACTCTAACTAGGTCTGAGCTTCACTTAAATAACAAGAATACATTTTTTTATTACCATTGCAGTTGACGTCTTGAGAGCAAAGTTGACTTCAGTGCTGGATAAATAAAAAAACTGCTTGTGGCACGTCTGACACTCTACCTAAAGTATATGCCCATGCAACCCTTCTGGGTGTGCCGTCTACTTTGGAGAAACACATTCTGTTGACCATTACAAGGATCTGTAGCAATAGAACTATCCCCTCCATCCACTTTTTCTAGTCTCAATTATATGGGTCATCAGACTCTCAGTCTCCCTTAGTAGAAAGTTTGGAAATACTCTAGAGTATGTTCCTCACTCCCCACTTCTAATTTTTCATTAAGTGTTGCTGATTTTATCTCAGAAACATTTCCTGTATTGGATCTTTCCCTATTTCCAAGACCTCTGTACCCTCATCATGCCTCAAAACTATTGCAGCAACTATTCATTATTCTGCATTCCAAAATTCTTTCTCTTTCCAGTTTAATGCCAAAAATAAATTTAATTTTCTCTTCTGTTTACAGCCCAAGCTATCTTCTTACTGATCACAGTGTAAAGTTTCAATAACCAGCAAAGACATTCAAGGCCTATTGCCACCTGATCTATAGCTCATTGCCTTCATTATCACCCTTTGATCCCACACAGGGAATTTGTCATTTTTCCTTGTTTACAAAATCTATTTATACAACCAAAGGGCTATATGTACTCTTAGTCCTACATGGATGATGTTCTGATGTCTGCTCCATTTGTTTAACAGTTAGCCACATTTACTCAAAATTTACACATTTATCTAAATTAATTTAGCTCAGCAATATAGGCAGTTGATTAAAATTAAAGAAAATAAATCTTAATAAAACATTTATTGTAAAATAAAGCAAAATAAAAAAAACTAAAGAGCATTCTTTCAGTCCTTCTCCACAGAGGGAACCATTTTCTTTCTTCCTCCTTTTTAAAAGATTTATTTTATTTATTTGAGAGGCAGAGTGTCAGCAAGAGGGAGGGAGAGGGAGAGAGGGAGGTATCTTCCATCAGCTGGTTTACTCCTCAAATGATCACAATGACCAAGGCTGGTTTTTCCAAAGCCAGGAGCCCAGAGCTCCATCTGGGTCTTCCATGTAGGTGTTCACTAACACCCAAATGTTTGAGCAATCACATGCTGCTTTCTCAGGTGCATTAACAGGAAGCTGGGTCAGAAGCAGAGTAGCCAAGTCTCTAAGTAGCACTCTGAAACAGGATGCTGGCATTGCAATCCACAGTTCAACCTGCTATGCCAAATCACTGGCCCCAGGAAACCACTTGTAACTACCTTTTATGGCTATTGCTATTTACTTCCATTTTTATACAATGCCATATGTGGCTGCTTACAGAACAACTTTCTTAACCTGAATTATCACAAATAAATATATTATAATTTTTTGTTTATAAGCTTAACTTCTGTATACATCTTGCAAAGAAAAGCAGAACTTGTCATTTACAAAAAGATAAGCACCACCACCCTCCCACACACACAGAATTGCAGAGGTCTGAAGATGATAACTGTTTTTTTGTTGTTATTGTTAAATGAAAATCCAATACATTATTACTAAAACTAGTTGCTGGGAAGTACTTACATACATACACTGATAACATTTTACTTTTTGTGATGTTAGTTTGAATGTTTTTGGCTTTAATTTTTGGTGTATCAAATTAATTTTGAAATATTTTAAGATATGTCAATATCCAGTTATATTAACAAAAATAGCATCTTGGGGCTGGCGCTGTGGATAGTGGGCTAAGCCTCCATCTATGGTGCTGGCATCCCACATGGCTACCAGTTGTATTCCTGGCTGTTCCTCTTCCAATCCAGCTTTCTGTGGCCTTGGAAAGCAGTAGAAGATAGCCCAAAGGGTTGGACCCTACACCAGCATGGGAGAGCTGGAGGAAGCTCCTGGCTCCTGGCATTGAATCAGCCCAGTTCCAGCCACTGTGGCCATTTGGGGAGTGAACCAGGAGATGGAAGACCTTTTTCTGTTTTTCCTTCTGCCTATAAATCTACCTCTCAAATAAAATATAAAAAAATTAAAAATAGCATCTTTTTGACATACATTCTTCTTTCTCCTCTTCCTTCACTCCCCCCTGGTCCTTCTTTCTGATTTTTCCCTCACCCAGACCTCCATACTCCTGCACCAGTCTGGACAGGTTAGAACTGGCTTACCACACTGTTCTAGAAGTTGTCTTAACTGTTCTCCAAAGAACACTTGCATCCTGAACCCCGATGCTCCCACCTTGTTGTTTTAATACACATTTTGCTGAAATACCTAACAAAAGTTTCCAAAAATGTACAAGAGAGTGAGTACTGTGTTTTTAAAGAATCTTTATTCTACTGTCACATGTGATAGATAGCTGTTACAGTAAAGAAATTTTGATTGAAATGCATTTTCCTCAAAGTTTTGAAGGAAACATCTTCCTTGCTTTTTAGCTTTTTAGCTTTTCAGGAGGATCCAAGACCTGATCCTTTTTTTAGTGTTCTCATATTTCCTTATAATTTGCCTTAATTTTGGTCTTTTTGTTGGACATCTATTTGGTCCTTTTACCACAAGACCTCATATTCTTTTGTTGTAGGTATTTCCAAAACTGTTTCTTCATATTTTCCACTCATCCATTTTGTTCTTGTTGCTATTCTCTTTCTTGGCTCCCGTTAGTTATTGTTGGTCTTCTGATCGCCCAATCTAAATAAAGAATGATGTATATAGCTCTGTTATTTTCCAATTATCTTTACTTCTGTTCTGCTTGCTAGAAAATTTTTAATTTCATCTTTTAAGTTTTTTGTATTTATATCATTATATATTAAATTTTCTTATTTCCTAAATGTATTTTACACACAAATATGAACACTTTTTCTGTGTAATTTTACTTTTTATTGCATTCTGCTGTTGGTATACAGAGATATCTTTACTCAACTTTCTGAGAAAATCAATTATAAACTCTCTATTAATCTTGGTTCTCTTTTCTCTGCTTTGATTTTATTTTAATTTGTTTTAATCGGTCTCTCTCTTTCACACTGGAGTCTTTCCTCCAAGATTTGATAATCCTGAGCCATTTGCTCATGCTCAAGGTGGAGGTGCTAAGACAATGGTAGGAAGCTCTGTGTATGAGTAGTGGGTGGAAGCTAGTTTTCCCAAGCTACATGGCCTGAGAAACACAGACATCACATTGCACAGTACTAAGTAGTTCTCAGTGTAAGATTCCCAAGCCAATATTCTCACATTACCATGGTACCCTTATAACTGGAAGTGTTACAATGAACTTTCCCCAAATCAATCATAATCACAACCGGGGGAGAGAGGTGAGGTGGGAAATAATAGGGTCAAGTACAGGAGTTATATGTTAAGATTTTCCTTTTCCCAGCACTCCTTAAATACTATTGGTCCACTTCTCCAGGAATATCACCCACAGCTACGCAGACTGCACCCTGAGCACTGGCAAGCCACAGTACTCCACAAATGACTCTGAAATGAGAAGCATCTTCCAGGTTTTCTAGCATACTGTTTGCTCAGCTGTACGGGGTGCCTCTGTTTAGTACACTAATCCCATGCTATTTTCTATTTCAGATACTTGTGATCTTGGTTCAATCTATTTTCTACAAATTCAGCTCAGTCACCGAAACTTAGGGTTTATATTATTATCTGGTATAGAGTTGAGGAATTAGATTCATGTTCCTTTTGGATTATTTAGATATTAGTAAAATAGAAACTAGTATTTTAAAACAAATCTCCAAAGAGTTATTGTTGAAAAATGTCTACCTGAAAAGCGTTTCTCCATGAAAAACTTATATCTCTTGTTTCTGTAGCCTTTTGGATGTTACATGTTCTCCCCTCACATTTGAAAAAGTACAAACACTGGGATAGACAGTGAAGACGATCATCGCTCAGGTTCTAAGGAGTTATTATATGCTAGGAATGACACATATTTTATGCACTACTTTGTGAATCTTTACAAGAACAGGTAATTTCACATGGAATTGAGGCTTGGGAGGCTAATAAACTGTTTAATTTGTGCCTTGGATTCAAATCCAATTTTACGTGAATTCAAAAGAACTGTTTTATCTGTAGGTACATTATTCTACCATTCTGGTGAATTCACAGTGTTTGACTATTGGAACCACTCAAACAAAAGAGAAAATGCTTTTAGTGTTAAACTCCTACATGGCTTTTGTGGAATTTTTCCAATTTGAATTCAAAAGAATTTACCTAGGAAAGGTTCACAGACTTACTCAAAATTTATCCAACACATATTTGATAAATTAAGAAAAACATGGACATTTATTCATATTTTTGAGTAATGCCATTTTTACCTTGAATACATGTTAACTAGGACAGCAATTTAGCCAGTGCAGAAAAATTTGTCAATTATATCGACCTTTATTTCTACTTACAAGGTGATTAAGACAACACTCTGCTATTTTCATCACAATCCCTTTTTAATCTTTGAAAAATGATAATGTATACAAGGAAAGTATAATAAACCAATATAAAATTATAAAAAATTCCCCCAAATACTGTGATGATACTAATTAATCTAAAATCTAGTCAAAGGTGCTAACCTTAGAGAAAATTTTAGAGTATTTGCATAAAGTGAAACAATCAACCTTTATATGACAACTTAGTCATTTTTCTGTACTTTCAGTTTATCAATCACCTGTAATATCACTTACCTCTGCAGTGGGATTGGCAACATATATTTTGAACTCTTATGGACAACTGGTGGCAGTAGGCATATTTTTCACATGCACCTATTTTTATCATTCATTCCATTATCTTTAAGACACCAAATCACCTCCATTCACAGCAGAGATTTCATCACCTGTATTCTTTAATTTTGTTTCTACTCATTTTTTCTCTTTAATCACTTATCTCTGAAGTCATGTTTTTCTCCTCTCCATTAGCTCTTTCCTGTGTTCTTGATTTCCTTTCTGCATAATTGGTTCTTTGTTCCATAGAGTATAAGTTACCTTTTTTGCTTTTTTTCCTATTTTTCCTACTTTTTCCCTTCTTTCATAGCTGGGAGTCTCCAATCCCTTCAATCTCCTAACTCCTTAAGGTAGCATGTGTTTATCTTCCTTTTACCACCAATTTATGAAACAAAATAGAATTTTAAAAAATGGAATTTACATAGAATTCAAGTATGTTTCCATGTTCCAGTCATTAATTTGTCCATTCAAATATGCTTTCAAGCTCTCTCTACTTTTCGGTAGAATTTGTATTTCTGACATCTCTAAAACAAAAAATCTGCTAATCATCAAAATCAAAAAGCCTTTTTTCAAGGCTGATGTTGTGGCATAGTGACTTAAGCTGCCTCCTGTAATGCTGGTATCCCATATGGGTGCTGGTTTGAATCCTGGGTGCTCAAATTCTGATCCAGCCCCTGGCTAATGGCCTAGGGAAAGCAGCTAAAGATGGCCCAAGTATTTGGGCATCTGTCACCCATGTGAAAGACCTATAAGAAGCCCCCCAGCTCCTGGCTTCGGCTTGACCATTGCAGTCATCTGGGGAGTTAACCAGCAGATAGAAGATTCTCTCTCTCTCTCTCTCTCTCTCTCTCTCTCTTTCTGTCATTTTGACTTTAAGATAAATAAATAATTTTTTTTGAAAAGCCTTTTTCTCTGTCCCAGTCAACCACATCTCAGAAGTACCTGGAATTGCTATCTGGACTTCCCTCTTTAAATTCTTCCTTTGATTTTCACTGACTGATTTCCAAACTTTAGAACTGACACTGTTTTCTAGATGCACTCTGGAGTTCTGTTCTTACTGCTTTCCTTTTTACTCCTTATTGTCATCCTTTAGAATCTTAACTTCCCGTAAGGTTGTGACTTAAATATGTTGATGTCATTTCCATTTCTTCTACTTGTTTAATCTCCTTTATATTTGCTCCTCCACATGTGAGGTCTTCATTCCTTACCTCATTTGCCAAGATCTAGGCTTCAAGACAATCCTACTTGCTACCTCGATTTGAGTGTTTTTCATTATCTTCACTACACTGTGTAGCATCTCTCACCTCAAAGTCACCATGACCTTTTGCCACACAACACTCTACTTACTCCAATTTATATTATAATAATTTTGTACGTATTCTTTTGCCTCCAATAAGATTATAAACTCCAGAGAGTTGAATAATGATGAAACTAAGATAGCACTCCATATACACTGAATTGAACCCATTTATTCAAAATAAGAAATGTAGGAAAATATTTAAAGTTTCTAAATTGGCTCACAATGTTAAGCTAAAATAATGTAGTAGTGCTTTAGTTTTATAATTCGAAGTAAACAAAGTTACAGAATAGGTACTAATATTTCATAGGTTCAGAAAAATTCTCCAGGAAAGGGCCTCTGTGTGTTTTTTAATCTGAACAAAGATAGATTAGAGTTTTTATTTCCCCTTCCATAGCAATAGTGACTACTTCTAAGTCAGCTGTTGAGGGCCAAAAAGGAAATCTGTTTGGTTTCGCTTGAGTGAAATGTTTCAATCAGCTATGTTGAATACAAAAATGTTAGACCAAGATTAGTCAAAGAGAAAGAGTTCCCACCATTTATGCAGCTAGTATGTAGTAAGTATGTTTCATTTTGTACATACATTATCTCATTTGATTTTTAGAATTCTGGAAGGCTGGGTTTTCATGAAGTTACTCAACTTAAAGGGCTTTATGTGATTTTGTTAAGTTTTAATTATTTAGCTGCCCATCTATCACATGAAAATTGCATAACATGGTTTGAGACAGGTAAGAGAATATTCGGGAAGTACAGTCAGCAAGGGCTTGAGCATTTAAGACACTAAAGAACCCTAGCTCTTCTTTTATCAGCATAAGAGTATAAAAGTTCAGGTAGCTGAAACTGTCATGAACTTAACAGGGTTTCTAAAAAGAAAGAGTCTTAGATAAGAAAAACAGAGAGTCTTCTATTAGTACTGTAAGATGAGGAAATGAGGAGGGCCTTCGCATGCAGTTAAGTTGTGCTTGGGATACCCCACATCCCATACTTTAGTTTCTGGGTTCAAGTCCCAGCTCTTCTTCCAATCCAGCTTCCTGCTAACACACACTCTGGGATGCAGCTGGTGATGCTTCAAGTACTTTTATCCCTGCCACCCACATAAGAGACTCAGGTTAAGTTCCAGGATCCTGGCTTCATACTGGTTGAATCCTGACTTGTGGGCAGTGGGGGAGTGAACCAGGAGATGGAAGAGCTATTTCTTACTGTGTCTCCCTCTGTGTCTCTCTTTCAAATAAATTATATATATAATAATAAGGCCATTTTATCATTCTTACAAATTTGTGTCCAGTCCCTTACTTCTCCACCTCAACACCTCATCCTCTCACACCAATGCTTTCATTACAAGCAGGAACTGGCAGATGAAGTCTGGATGCTGACAGTGAATATACATTGAGCAGGCTTTGTTTTGCTAATGCACAGAATAAGCTTTTCAGCACATCATTCCCAAGTATTACTGTTCAGGGTATTGTCTATGGAGAAAAAGAAGTGTTCCATGATAAGATGACTCTGGGAATACTCCATACCCTTTCTCCACCTTGACCATAAATATTATATAGCTGAAGCCTGAGAAAGAGCACTGGAGACTTACTTATCTTGGAGTTCATTAGTGTCTCCAGATTTATTTCACCATTGAAGCCTTTCTTCATGTAAACCTTTTTAAATGTTCTAACAGTTTGGGAAACACTGGTTAAAGAGTATGTCTAAACAAGCCAAGCAGGACAGCACAAAGTGTAGCACAGAAGAGAGCAGCTTGGGGAAGAAGGGAGGCAGAGCGAAGGTAGAGGTGCCTGCATTTTTCAGTACAGAGCGTTTTGAGAACCTGAATGAAGGAATCAAATGAAGGAAGGTAAATACCATCCCTTTCCAAGGGAGCTGAGGAAGCTGCATGGAGGAGCACACTCAATCCTGGGACCAGCCTGTAACAGTGGTGTGTCAGTGTCCTGAAGGCAACCCAGAGGGAGCTTCTGAGAGACTGCAGCTCTCACCAGCTCAGAAGCTATTTTAGTTGGGTGTCCTAATACTCCTGAGTTAATCAAGCCAAGGTGAGGAGTCAAAGAACACACTTCTTGACTGGTATCAGCCAAGAAGCCTGAGTTGACTTTCAGATTATCTTAGGACAGCAACTCAGTGTTCTGTAAGCCAGTGATTTTTGTTTTTGATACATTTTCTATTTTCTTTATTTCAATTTGTTTCCCTCACTGATTTCACTAGAACAATCTTTTTTTTTTTTTTTTTAACTATCAGTCTGCCTGGTACAGCTTAAAAAAAAAAGAAAACTGATTCAGAAATACTGTAGTGTGTGGTGTTAGTACTTGATTCCCCCCAAACTGTCCAAGCCCAGATATTCTTGAGATAAATCCTTTAGGCTTGTATTATGTGGAAGGCCTAACTTGTCTTCTTTTCACAGGAATTGGTTTCTGTTATATTGTTCTTTAGTTTGGGGGCAAAGCAAACACTTATGCCCTCGGTTAGAAAGTACTCAGGCATGGGATATTATTCTACACACTATGGAACCAAAGTTCCTTACTACCTCTCTACATGTTATACCCTAAGGATAACAATTTCTTAACATGGAACATGTATTTTTAGTGCTAATCACACCTTTATGGACCACATGTATTTAAATAAGACAAAAATAGAGGAACACAGTTATTTCTCTGTCAATACACGTCACAGTTTTTTTTTTTTTTTTTAAGGTTCATACTTTAGGGATAAAGAACCAAAAAAAAAATGGAACTCCTTCTTAAATATATAAGACTGTTGGGGAAAAAATTATCCAATATAAGAAGAAAATTTAAAAAAAGGAAAGAAACCACACAACCTCCAATTTAAAATATACTAGTTTGATTTCCAATATAGAATGTGTGTTCATATCTTTATTTAGCAGCATTACGGTTGCTGTTTTTCCATTTGCTGTCCTCATAATTTCGTAGTTAACTTTCTTGTTTTTTAAAAAGAAGTTCTGCCAAAATACGCTGAGCAAGTTGTTTGTTTCTAAACCCTGAGAAATCAAACGTAGCAAGTACACTTTATTATTATGACATTTTAATTATGAGTACATTTATGTATTTTTCTTTTGATCTCTGAATCACTTTATGATTCTGAAGTTTAAATTTGTGAACTTGGTGGATAATAAGCATTTAACTAAAGAGTAATGGTAACCATTGCTTTTACATAAATAGTTATATAAATAAAGTTATCCCCAGACTTTTCAAAATAATATTAACAATTTACATTTATCTTGTGTCAGGGCGTTCACATATATAATTTCATCCAATTACCAAGTAGCTTCTGACCTCCCAGGTCAAATATTGCTCTTCCCCCAGGCTTCTCCTTCCCTTTGGTTTGTTTGTTTGCTTGTTTGTTTTTATAAGAAGGAAACTGGAGCTCACAGATGGAAAATCATGTCTCTGCAGACACACAAACAGTAGGTGGTTGATTCAGATCTAAAACTAAAAGATGTTTCCTACTTTCCACGTCACTAGGCTCCCTTTCTGTATATAAACAGTTTAACTTAGATTTGCAAAAAGTGAAATGAAAAAAGGTAACTCTTCTCCCCTAAGACAGCTGTTAATCAGAAGAAATCTTTTGAATGAGCTGCAAAAGAGTAATGGGCCCTTTGTAATTAGGTAAGAATATAATGGGATGGAGTCGCAGAACAGGGATTTTCCTAAACAAATGATTTCCCTAGAAGCCTGCTTAGTGACCATGACACACTCGGCTCTGTGCCATGTATTCAGAACGCGAATATGACATGACCCTTCGGCTTGAGGAGACTTTATTCTGTGGAGACCCACACATGGACAAGGAACTATGATAGCACTTGGTAAATTATGTAGGTTCCACAAAGCCCTATGGTAAGAGTGGGGCCTGATATAACTTTGTGGAGCCAAAGCTTACATGTAGACATGTATGCTGTATAGGAGTGATGGGGCAGGGGGCAATGGGTGAGGAGACTTTCAGAAAAACTCTACAAAGACTGTCAATATAAAATTAGGTATGAGGTCATGGATGGGTCCTGTGCAAGGGAGAGTCCCTGATGTTTAATGCACTTCCCCTTCACAGTAATCTTGGTATGAGGAGAGTGAGAAACCTGGAGGAAACATGTGAGGGGAGTCACCACAGAGGGTGAAGCTTGCCAGGCAGAAAGACCTACTGGCAACAACGGCTCTCAAAGACAATGGCTGAGAATCCCATGGGGAAGAAAGAACACAAATGATCCCATCAGAACACAAATGTTCCTACAGAGAAAGGAGCTCAGTGACACTGTGAACCCCTAATGTGTTCCTCAGTCACAGAAATTTTTCTCTAATATTTCAAAACATTATTTAAGAGGCAGAGAAGGAGAGTGAGAGAGAGAGAGAGTACTCCCATCCTCAAATGCTCACCCTAACATTTAAAATAAAATGATTAAACTTGAGGTCCTATAACTCTTTCCTAGTTTACCCCTCCAAAAAAAAAAAAAAAAAGAGAGAGAGAGAGAGAGAGAGAAAGAACTGTTTACGCTCTCCCCAAACTTATATGGTGATTAGGTCATGGGGTTTTGCTCTCATGAAGGACTTAGCACTTTTATAAAAGTGGCCTGGGACAGGCATTTCCCAAGAAGTTAAAACACCACTGGGTCACCCATTTCCCTACTGGAGTACCTCACTTGCTGTCCCCAGCTTTGAGTCCATTTCTAGCTTCCTGCTAATGTGCATCCTGAAGAGCAGCAGGTGATGGCTCAATTATGTGTGTCCCTGCCACACACACAGGAGACCTGGATTGACTTCTAGCATCTGTGTTGGTCCTATCTCAGTCCCAGGTGTTATAGGCATTGGAGGAGCAGACCAGTATATAGGAGATCTGTCTGGTTGTCTTTCAAATAAAATAGAAATGAATAAATAAAATTTAAAAATAAATTAAAAAGAGGCCTCAGTGAACTGATTTTCTCCTTCTGTCATGTGCAGCATCTGCTGTCTATGAACAACTGACTCTCACCAGACATAGAATCTGCTGGCAGCTTGATCTTGATTTTCCCAGCCTTCATAGCTGAGCAATTACATTTCTTTTACTTATAAATTGCTCAGCCTAAGGCTTTCAGGAATCTGCGAAAGTAATCCCCAAAACTCACTGAGGCTACCTCAAAATTTTATTGAGTACGGAATATTTTAACAACAGACATTTTTGAAAGAAATTTTAAGTCTTTAAGTCACATTTGTTGGCTGATGTCACTCTGCCCTTTGAGATTTATGGACAATTATTTTCAACCTATATTTCTCTGGGTGATTGATGAACTCCTAATGATCTCCCCATCCAAGGGAATGTGTGATCTTTCTCAAGGTCAGCTATATCTCTAGTATCCCATCTCCCCGAGATCTTGTTCTCAACCATGTCTCATTGCATCCCATTAGTTAGACCCTCTTTCCATCCCAGATGTGGTTCCAGCTGCCTCTCATGTTTGATTTCCCCAAGAAATATTCACAGAAAGAATTTCCATGTGCAAGAGAATCTATTAACTATGGAGGCCACAGGGGTACCTCGCATCATCTCATAGTTCTTTAGAAATGCCCGTCACTGGGAAATTCTCCACATTGTATGGCCTCCCATCCCTTCACCTAACACTGCTTTCTTAGCTCCTCCATTTTCCCACACACACACTTTCTTTATTTTTTCTCTCTGCTCTTTTACTCCAAAATATCTGTTTATTTTCTTTTTCCAAGAAGCTTATGTTTCTGATTGTTTTCCTCTTGGCAAATTATCCCTGAGTGTTCATCTACAAGTGAAGATAATGTTACCTGAAAAGAAAGTATACATTCCTAACTTCTCATTTTTGGATTTAAAAAGTCATTTTCCTCCCTGCTATACTTACTACAGCTCTTCAAGAATTGTTATTTATGTTTTACAGGTAAGGAATCTAAAACTTAAGAACTTAAGAAATTCTGTATTTTCCTCATGGCCACACAGTGTTTTGTTGTTGTTGTTGTTGTTTGTTTGTTTTTGACAGGCAGAGTGGACAGTGAGAGAGAGAGAGACAGAGAGAAAGGTCTTTCTTTACTGTTGGTTCACCCTCCAATGGCTGCTGCGGCCGGCGCACAGCGTTGATCCTAAGCCAGGAGCCAGGTGTTTCTCCTGGTCTCTCATGTGGTTGCAGGGCCCAAGGATCTGGGCCATCCTCCACTGCACTCCCGGGCCACAGCAGAAAGCTGGACCAGAAGAGGGGCAACCAGAACAGAATCTAGCACCCCTACTGGGACTAGAACCCGGTGTGCCGGTGCAGCAGGCGAAGCATTAGCCTATTGAGCTGCAGCACCGGCCAGACAGTGGGTTTTAAATTTATCTGTTCCCAAGCTCTACGCCTTGTGTAAACTCTACGGTCACATGAAGAAAAGCTATGGCCATGCAAAATGGACAGCCCCATTAGACAAGTTATGGCAAGAGAATATGCTACCTTATTATTGCACATCTGCAATATTTTTAATAGGTCATGAGTGGCATAAAACAGTATGACTCATTTTAGCAAAGTGCCACTGAACTATTACAACAAAGTACATGAAGTATCTTTATGCATGTGATAACAGGTTTTTAAAACTAGAATTCCTCAAGGTGGAAATATTATTATAGATTAATAATATAACCCAGCCGGCACCACGGCTCACTAGGCTAATCCTCTGCCTGCGGCGCCTGTACACTGAGTTCTAGTCCCGGTTGGGGTGCCGGTTCAGTCCGGGTTGCCCCTCTTCCAGGCCAGCTCTCTGCTCTGGCCAGGGAGTGCAGTGGAGGATGGCCCAAGTGCTTGGGCCCTGCACCCACAAGGGAGACCAGGAGGAAGCACCTGGCTCCTGGCTTCGGATCGGCACAGCGCACCGGCTATAGTGGCCATTTGGGGGGTGAACCAACGGAAGGAAGACCTTTCTCTCTTTCTCTCTCTCTCTCTCACTGTCTAACTCTGACTGTCAAAAAAAATAATAATATAACCCGACACTATAAAATCAGAAATTCCATGAATAGTGTAAACATTAACTTTTTATAAAAATAAACACGGTATATTAAAATTAATACATGGTAATTGAGGTAAATTCTAGAAGTTATATTAGTTACAAATTTAATAGTATATGACAATTATTAGAATGGATTGCCTCATTATCATAAATGGTATCATAGGTTTTGCAACACTTTTTACACATTTTAAGTAATTTTAAATAAGATTTAACATTATGAAGTATAGCCTGGCTCTTCCCAATAATGTTCTCAAAATGATTTAGTGATCTGACATCTAACATCATTCTAACATCTAACATCATTATATGTTATGCTCAGATGGGAAATATTTTTTCACAAGTTAAATTTTGTACTTTAGTAGATATTTCAATATGAAAAAGCAGCTTCTGTGAAAGGCTAATAAATGAAGAAGGTTAATACATTCATGGAACATCTGGTGATGTTGACAATAGATAATTATTCTGAACTAAGCTCATATATGAAGATGAGCAATAATTTCCAAAATCATTTCCAGTAATTACACAATGTGTGAAATTACTGAGGGTTAACCTGTACCAATAATTAGATCAAGGTACCCTTTGAAGTACACAATACATCTCAAGCCTGAAACACACTCTTCCTAAGTCAGAGACAATGTTAGTTACTCAGTGATGCATAATAGTTTGTGACAAAGTAGCTTAAAACAACTGGCTTAAACCAACTCATTATAGTTTCTGTGGGTCAGAAGCACATAGGCATTGACTTAGCTGGGTCCTTGGTGTCAGGATTTTTCATAGGTTGCAAAGACTTGACTAGGAAAGGACACAATTTTAAACTATGTGAGGGCTGGGAGAATCATTCAGTTCCTTGAGGGTTGTTGAATGGAAGACCTCAGTTCCTGAACAGGAGCAGGCTGGAAGTCACCTTCAGTCCAGGTGGCCTTTCCGTACAGCAGCTTGCTTTGTTGAAGCTGGTAAGTTTAGACTGCTGATAAGGCAGGTGTTACTATTTCACAATCCAAACACAGAGGTGACATTCTGCCATTTCTATGATCTGTTTGTTAGACAAATGGCCAGGCTAGTAAACACTCAAGGGAGAGGTTAGCTGCAACTCTTAGAAGAATGGAGTAATTTAGGACATCTTAGAGTCTAGTCATTACAGAGACTGCAACAGAGGACAGGTTCCATGACAATTCAAGAGGAAAAGAATTTTATACTCTTCATATTCTTCTGGCAATGCCTGATGATGGTGAAATTCTCAATATAAGTAAGATAATGATGTACTGTAAAGGGAGCAAATAGAACTGGACACATTATAGATGTCCAATAATTGGTTGGTTGTCCTTGTAAGTTATAAAGTATTCCCCACTTTATTCTTGAAGTTTCACTCTGCATGATTTTATCAACCCACCATCAGCTATGGTCTGAACACATCAAAAGGAAATTTCCAGAAAAAAATCAATCACTTTAAATTGCATGCCCTTCTGGGTAGCATAACCAGAACATGGGTCACTCCTCTTCCCAGAGTATCCACGCCGTTCTCACTACCTGCTCATTAGGCATTCAGTAGTCTTGTTATTCTTCTCAGTCTACTGTGCTGACATCACTTTGCTTGCTTAAACAGCCCTTACTTTACTTAGCATGGCCCCAAAGTGCAAGAGTAGTGGTGCTGGCAATTTGCATATGCCATAGAAAAGTTGTAAAGTGATTCCTTAAACTATTATCTCAACAAGATCAACAATAATGTATTGTGATCAACAAGAATGGTGAGTACAGTACAACAGAATGTTTTGAGAGAGTCCGCATCCATATAACTTAAATTACAAAATACTGTTTTTTTCTATTGTATTATTATAGTTAGTCTTTTACTATGCCTAATTTGTAAATTAAACTTCATCATAGGTATGTATATTTAAGAAAAATTTTTAGCATATATATATATATATATATTTGTATCAACAATTTCAGCATCTACTGGTTGTCTTGAGCATATTCCCTGTGGATAAGAGGGAACCACTGGAACAGGCATCCTTGTGTAGCAAGCAAAGCTGCCACCAGAAACACTGGAATCCTTTATGGGTGCTGGTTTGTGTCCCAGCTGCTCTACATCTGATTCAGCTCCCTGCTAATGGCATGGGAAAAGCACCAGAAGATGGCCCAACCATTTGGGCCCTGGCCACCCATGTGGGAGACCAAGAAGAAGCTCCTGGCATCTGGTTTCAGCCTGGCTTGACTCTAGTATAGTGGCCATCTGGGGAGTGAATCAGTGGATGGAAGATTCTCTCTGTCTCCCTCTGTCTTTCTGTCTCTTTCTCTCTCTCCCACGTTCCCTCCCTCTCCCTCTCTCTCTGTAACTCTGACATTCAAAATAAATTAATAAATCTTTTAAAAAATAATGTCCTCCCTTTAAAAAAAAGGTGGGAACTATTATAATTCTGAGAATTCTAGAGGTTATTCAGTAGGCCTTCTCTAAAAACCATTTTCTTCCCCTCAACTCTGCCTCATCATTTTGCTTTTACTGTTGATACTACATCCTGCTAAAACCCCCCTGGCAATTATATCTTCCTGTGCCTTATTTTCCTTTTCTAATCATTAATTCTTTTAAAAATGCCTTTTCTATCTCATAGGTACATTAAAAATGAAGACAAAATAAGGGTGGACATTTGGTGCAGCAGTTTAGTTGCCATTTGGGGCACTCCCACTCTATTTCTGAATATCTGGGTGTGAGTCTTGGCTCTGCTTCTGATTCCAGTTTCTTGCTAATGCACACCCTGAGAAGTAGCAGGTAATGGCTCATATACTTGATTCCCTGCCACCCATATAAGACCAGAATTGAATTCTAGGCTCTTGGGATCAATCTAGAATCTAGTCTAGCCTTGCTGCTGTGAACATTTGGAAAGTTAACCAGCAGTTGGAAGATCTATCCATATTTATGTGACACAGTGGGTTAAGCCTCCATTTGAGATCCAACTGCTCTGCTTCAAATCCAGCTCCTTGCTAATGAGCCTGGGAAAGCAGTGAATGATGGCCTACTTACTTGGGTCCCTGCCATCCATGTTGAAGATCTGGATGGAGTACCTGGCTTCAGCCTGCTCATCCTGGCTGCTGCTGTGGACATTTGAGGAGTGAACTAGCAGATGGAAGTTCTGTCTCTCTCTCTCTCTCTCTCTCTCTCTCTCTCTCTCAGTCTCTCCCCCCCATCTCTCTATTACTTTGCCTTTCAAATAAATAAATCATTGCATACATTAGTATAAATGAATGTAACTGAAGCTCAAAAGAATGAGACACTACATAAACAAATGTTTTCTAGTTTTTTCTAAATATTACAATGTAAGTAATACGTTCTCAAAATCATTTAAAGTGTGATAGTAAGCCTCAAATGCACACCTAGGTCTCTATGCTGACATCGCTTACCTATGTATGGTTTAGTAAACAGAAGAGTGACCTTTAAAAATGATATTTGAGAGGAGGAATACAAATTAACCACTGTGTGGTCATCAGAAGCCAGTGTGCAGCTGGGATCCTACACCCACACACTCACTACCACCACAAGACACAAGCTAGGCTGAAGCTCTTTGTGCTTTGCTTTTGGTCACTCTGGGGACAAGTTCTATTAACAGCGTTGCCTTTGGCATGATGTTGGGTTGTGAGTACTGAACACCGACTTGTCCCTTGTAAGGGGTTTTACTATGTCAACATTCTAATTAGCATCCACATGGAAGGTGCCTGTTATTGTTGGCTTACTTTTCTCTGTAATCCGGATAAACTGTTCGATTGAAGCTTACTGTCGGTGTAGTGTATGGCAGCCTAAGACTTTCTTTGAAAGGGTATATTAATGCTGGATCCAGATTACAAATGTTTAACCTGGCAAATAGCACTATGACCTCTAAAACAAATATTGTGTCATTAATATAGCAGTGTCCACAGATGGGACTGGCAACCTAAAATCTGCTGTCTGTAAACATTTGCAAATTATATTTGAGGTCCTTAATTAACCCCATTAGGCTTACAGATTGGAATAACCATGCAATCAATATTAAAAAACTGAATGAAGTTATTGTTTATATATTATAAATTCTCTGGAGTGTGGTTTCACATCAGATTAACGTTGTTTAAAATTTATTCCCCCCACCAGGGGTCAAATTTTTAACTTGTCAGAACAAAAGGAAATTAAGAGTGATTGAACCAATTATTGAATCATGCAGTAGGTTTAGAATTGGAGGTTGCATAAAGACCTGATCCATGCCAACCCCCTCAACTTACAGAGGAGAAAAATCAAGATCCAAAGTGGCTAAGTGACCCAGATACAAATTGAAATAACGAACCACAATTGTAGTAGTGTGCTCAATAAATTATCTGCATATATATTAAATTTTCTAACATGGACTTTGAAGTTATGGGGTTAGGATTTTCTTTCCAGGAATGAACATAAGCTGATGATTAGAATTTTAACCCTGTGTTAATGTTGAAGTACTGGGTTTGATCATGATCTCTGCACTTGTCAGAAATGTGTTTCTGGCTATATTAAAGATTGTTAAGAAAGTCCTCTGGCTTCCCGTAGTAGTTATTCATAGGCATAACCTGGCATTCTTTACTCCTCTGACTTTGTATCTCCCTGGCCATCCAATCTTGGCTTGCTCTGCCCTGGGCTATTTGATGTCTAGCTGTGGTTTCTCACAGACTTCAACTATGTCCCAAGATGTGAAATTCTGCTTTCATGTTCCTTCTCTTAGGCTGCCCATCCTTCCTACTGTTTAATGATTCACTCTCCATACAGCAGCTATCTGAATGTTTCTTGAGCTCCATTTTTCATAAGTGTCTCTGTGTATGGAATTTTATTCAGGAATCTTTGCTTTGACAATGTATATTGTATCACATTTTTAACCCCCTCATTGCTCTTTTTTTTTTTTTTTGTTAAATCAACTAGCCATTAGGAACAAAGCAAAATAATCCCGAGGATCTATCCATCTCTAATCAAAGCACAGCCATGCTTGAAAATCACAGAATAGAAGAGTGGGAATAAGAGAGGGAGGAGAGATACAGTTCAGCACATGCTCAACCAGACTTACCCCTAATGGTAGAGTTAGAAATGTGCCAGGTGATTCCAATTCAATCCCATCAAGGTGGCATGTACCAAGGCCATCTCACTATTCAAAGTGATCAATTTCTGTTCACAGTTGATCATAATGATAGGACTAAGAGGCAAAGGGATCACATTAACAAGACTAGTGTCTGCTAATACTAACTGATAGAATTTAAAAGAAAAGAACAGTCCAACATGGGAAGGGGGATACACAGCAGACTCATAAAATGGCAGATGTCCTAAACAGCACTCTGGCCTCAGAATCAGCCCTTAAGGCATTTGGATCTGGCTAGAAAGCCCATGAGAGTATTTTAGGCATGGAAAGTCAAGACACTGTGGCAAAAAAAAAATGTGACCTAAATGAAAGATTTCTGTTAGTGAGATCCCAGCGGAAAGTACGGGCCATCAAAGAAGGAGGTACCTTTCTCTGAAGGGAAGAGAAAATTTCCACTTTGACTATGATCTTGTCTAAATAAGATCAGAGTTGGTGAACTCAAGAGGCTTCCACAAACATGGCAGCTCATAACAAGAGCCTCGGGTGATTACTGACATCATCAATAAGAGTGTCAATTGTTAAATCAACAACAAGAGTCACTGTGCACTTACTCCCCATGTAGGATCTCTGTCCTTAATGTGTTGTACTATGTGAATTAGCGGCATAACAATACTCAAACAGTACTTTACACTTTGTGTTTTGGTGTGGGTGCAAACTGTTGAAATCTTTACTTAGTATATACTAAATTGATCTTCTGAATATAAAGATAATTGAAAATGAATCTTGATGTGAATGGGATGGGAGAGGGAGTGAGAGATGGGATCATTGTGGGTAGGAGGGAGGTTATGGGGGGAAAAAGCCACTATAATCCAAAAGTTGTACTTTGGAAATTTATATTTATTAAATAAAAGTTTTAAAAAAGTAGAAGAAAATAAAAAAAGAAAATCACAGAAAGTGAATCATAGGTAGAAGTGGGAATTGGGAGAGGAAACTATTGGGTTGTCTTCTAGAGAACACAGAGGGGGCTCAATCCCTGATTCTTTCTCTATATTTATCAACTTTTGGATCTCATGCAGCTTCATCTATTTTTCTTTTGGATCAGTTTGCTCAACAGTCATGTCAGCATATTACTTCAAATGTTGTTAGAAAGGCAGCACTTGGGGAAATGTATCCCAGAGAAGGAGACAGTAATCTAGCTTCTCTTAGTCTTCATCTCAGTACCTGAGCATAGAAACTGAAACCACAAAACGAAAACAGTCTCTGACTACAAGGAGCTTTTAATTTAGAATGGGAGACTGAATTTGACATACGATTATAATACTAAAGCATTTAGGAGTGCAAAGGTTGTTTTATATGAAGACCAAATTTCATAAATAGCAGACCAATAAACCAGAAATTAAACAGCAGGGTTTCAGCCCATGAAAATAGGGAGAAACGTATGCCACATAGCTATAGCACTACCTGCACAGATAAGTCAGGTAGAAGTGTTAACATATGAATCTGACAAAAGCCAGAATTGCTCAAGACATGTACATTACAGGTAAGGAGTTAGGGTTGGAGAGGTGGGCACAGAAAGAATGGCCTGCTGGACAAGAATAGGCAGTTTGGATTTCCTTGGAAAGCAAAGAGAAAACTCATTTAAAGACCTTTAAGCATTATATCTTGATTATATACATTTTCTGATTTATAAAATATTTAGACATGTTGGAAAATATATAAAATTATAAACAGAGAAAAATGGCTTATTATCCTGTCTCCAAAAAAATCAATTTTTAAATATATTTACTTCTAGTTTATTTTTTCCATTTATCTTTTACATACACATTAATTTTAAAATACATTTTTAAAGATTTATTTCATTTATTTGACAGACAAAGTTACAGAGAGGTAGACACACACTGAGAGAGTTCACCCATCCTCTGGTTCACTTCCCAAATGGCCACAACAGCAGGAGCTGAGCTGATCTGAAGTCAGGAGCCAGGAGCTTCCTCCAGGTCTCCCACTTGGGTGCAGGGGTCCAAGGACTTAGGCCATCCTCTTCTGCTTTCCCAGGCAAACTAGCAGGGGGCTGGATAGGAAGTGGAGCAGTTGAAACTTGAACCCATGCCCACATGGGATTCCGGCACTGCAGGCTGGCCACAGTGCCAGCCCCCATCTTAATGTTATCATATGTTTTGCTTTATTCTCTTGAATTAGTATTTTACTCTGCATTAAGTTTTTGTTAAAATCACAACTTTTAGCATTTTATTTGGCTTTACTATAAAATTACTTCATCATCCAATTATTGTTGCTTGTTGTACTGTTATTGTTGTGATGTAATTTACTGTCATTATACATAATACTTCCCTGCTTTTTGAGTTCCTGGTAAGTTACTGCTACTTCCATGGCCTGTGAAATATTTTAACTCTCCCCAAGATTCCATAGAATTCCTATTTTTTTTCTCTTAAGACAGTGAATCGCCACTGTTGTGTTTTGGTATATTTGCAAGGTCAAACCATTTTCATGATATTTCACTAATATATGGAGAAGTTTCCCAGGCATGTGTGACATGCGATGAATGCCTCCTGTCTGCTCATGTAGTCTTGGATTTTAAAATTTCTCCAGTATTAATTTATAATATAATAAAGGTTAGAGGTTGCATGTACAGCAGAGTCCTCAATTCTTTTTAAGTGTGTAAGGTATTATAGAATTAGAATATTTGAAAACAACTATCACAGTGCAAGAAGGCATTTTTCCAAAGTAATTGAATTGTCTTTAAATTAGAAAGGTTTTTTTTTTTTTTTTTTTTTTTTTTTTTTTTTTTAGAAAGCTTTTATTCAATAAATATAAATTTCAAAAGTACAATTTTTGGATTATAGCAGTTCTTCCTTCTATAACCACCCTCCCACACACAAACCATCCTACCTCCTACTCCCTCTCCCATCCCATTCTTCATTAAGATTCATTGTTAATTATCTTTATATATAGACAATCAACTCTATATTAAGTAAAGATCTCAACAGTTTGTACCAACACAGATACACAAAGTATAAAGTACTGTTTGAAGACTAGTTTTACTGTTAATTCTAATAGTATAACACATTAAGGACAGAGGTCCTACATGTGGAGCAAGTGCACAGTGACTCCTGTAGTTGATTTAACAACTGACACTCTCATTTATGATGACAGTGATCATCCGAGGCTCTTGTTATGAGCAGCCAAGGCTATGGAAACCTGGCTTCTGTTTTAAAACATGCTTCCCCTAAAGTTTTTTTTTTTTTTCTTATTTAATTTATTTGAAAGGCAAAAAGACAGACAAGACAGAGATCCCCCATTCACCAAATGCCCCTAACAGCCAAGGACAGCCAGGCCAAAGCCAGGAGCCAAGAGCCAGGAATTCAATCTGAGTATCCCACGTGGGTGGCAGGGTCCCAACTACTTGAGTCACGACTCTTCTCTCCAGGGTACACATTAGCAGGAAGCTGGAACTAGGAGAAAAGCCAGGACTCGACCACAGAACTCTGATATGGGATGAGGTCGTCCCAACACAGTCTTAACTGCTATGCCAAACACTCACCTGGAAGTGTTATTTTTTAATTAGCCTATGGCACTTACTTTATTTTCTAATTTTTTCTCATGTATAACAGTAAATCAAGGTCTTTTATTTAAAAAATAATGTCACCTGGCATTTCCATTTTTTAAATAAATATAAAAATTAAGAAAATAAGAGTATTCTCTTTAAAAACATAATTTTAATATCTGACAAAATCAGTATGTGTACTAAAATCAGAACTAAAATATAATACTCATTTTCATCAAGCCCTTTGCCAATTCATACATTAAAAAGAAATGTGAGGCCGGCGCCGTGGCTCAACAGGCCAATCCTCCGCCTTGCGGCGCAGGCACACCGGGTTCTAGTCCCGGTCGGGGCGCCGGATTCTGTCCCGGTTGCCCCTCTTCCAGGCCAGCCCTCTGCTGTGGCCCGGGAATGCAGTGGAGGATGGCCCAAGTGCTTGGGCCCTGCACCCCATTGGGAGACCAGGAAAAGCACCTAGCACCTGGCTCCCGCCATCGGACGAGCGCGCTGCGCCGGCCGCAGCGCGCCGGCCGCGGCAGCCATCGGAGGGTGAACCAACGGCAAAGGAAGACCTTTCTCTCTGTCTCTCTCTCTCACTGTCCACTCTGCTTTCCCATAGGTCCTCTGCGTCTCATTCACTGGGTCCGGAAGAATTTCCACTGCATTTTTTTCCGTGAGATTTTTCCTGAGGCTACAGTAACTCTGTTTTTATTAAACTATCTTTTTGCGGACTGCTAGTGCGCGTCCTCACTATTCCGCCATCTTGGCTCCGCCCCCAGAAAGGTTTTTATCAGCCAAATGCATAACATTTTAACCCCAGATGGTAGTAAGTAATGGAGAGAATGGTCTTTTCATATTTCTAGTTAGAGAAGAATATGAACAAATATGCAGAGTCCAATTAATAAGTGATTTTGTAAACCAGGTGAAAAAGAATGAAGGAAAATTGGGATAACTGCAGTGGAGAGAGACGTAGGAACAAAGTATATTGTCTTCATTGAGCAGATAGGAAAACAAATGAGCCACGTAGTTAAGTAGTGGTCAAGGCAGACAAGAATTGACCTGGATCCTCTGCCACTAACTCTCTTTTCCTGTCTACCAGAGCAGAATTCATCAAGACCTCACTAATCTGGAAAAAAATACTATTTATTGTTGGCAGGGGCACAGTGTATGGATGTGTGTGTGTGTGTGTGTGTGTGTGTGTGTGTCTTTTCTTTCATTTACTTGTTATTATTACTGCCCACATAGCAGTTTTGGCAGATGGTCATGACTGAATCTCAGTGGTTCTGCTATGATTTGGATATGGGTTTAGTACATCCCCCAAGAGTCCATGTATTGGAAGTTAGATCCTTAGTGTGGTGGTGTTGGGAAGTGGTGCTTACCTTTAAGAAGTGGAGCCTGGTAGAAGGTTCTAGGTCACTGGAGGCACAGCTCTCAGAATGGATTCAGGCAGTTCTCACTAGAGTGGGTTATTGGAAGAGTGAGAACGACCCCTGAATCACTCTCTGGCTTTTCATTTGGGAATATCATCTCTTCCTATCACATGTACTTATGCCATGAACCTTCACCAGGGCCATGCTGGTTCCAGGATCATGCCCTCGAACCACTAGACTGTGAGCTAAAGACAACTTCTTTTCTTGATTAAGTAGTCTGCCTCTGGTATTTAATTACAGGCACGAAAACTTAATTAGCATACATATACTTCTTTTTTTTAATAACGCTTTTATTTAAAGAATATAAATTTCCAAAATACAGCTTATAGATTACAATGGCTTCCCCCCCATAAGTTCCCTCCCACCCGCAACCCTCCCCTTTCCAACTCCTTCTCCCCTTCCGTTCACATCAAGATTCATTTTCAATTCTCTTTATATACAGAAGGTCAGTTTAGTATATATTAAGTAAAGATTTCAACAGTTTGCCCTCACATAGCAACACAAAGTGAAAAATACTGTTGGAGTACCAGTTATAGTATTAATTCACAATGTATAGCACGTTAAGGACAGAGATCCTACATGATATATATATTTTTAAATTGATTAATTTTCTATGCAATTTCCAATTTAACACCAAGATTTTTTAATCATTTGCAATTATCTTTATATACAGAAGATCGATTCAGTATATACTATGTAAAGATTTCATCAGTTTGCACCCACTCAGAAACACAAAGTGTAAAAATACTGTTTCAGTACTAGTAATAGCATTATTTCACATTGGATAACACATTAAGGACAGATCCCTCATGAGACGTAAGTACACAGTGACTCCTGAAGTTGATTTAACAATTTGACACTCTTGTTTATGGCGTCAGTAATCTCCCTAGGCTCTAGTCATGAGTTGCTGAGGCTATGGCAGTCTTTAGGGTTCGCCGACTTCGATCTTATTCCGACAGGGTCATAGTCAAAGTGGAAGTTCTCTCCTCCCTTCAGAGAAAGGTACCTCCTTCTTTGATGGCCCCGTTCTTTCCACTGGGATCTCACTCGCAGAGATCTTTCATTTAGGTCTTCTTTTTTTTTGTTTTTCAGAGTGTCTTAGCTTTCCATGCCTAAAATATTCTCATGGGCCCTTGAGCCAGATCCTAATGCCTTAAGGGCTGATTCTGAGGCCAGAGTGCTATTTAGGACATCTGCCATTCTATGAGTCTGCTGTGTATCCCACTTCCCATGTTGGATCATTCTCTCCCTTTTTGATTCTATCAGTTAGTATTAGCAGACACTAGTCTTGTTTGTGTGATCCCTTTGACTCTTAGACCTATCAGTGTGATCAATTGTGAGCTGAAATTGATCACTTGGACTAGTGAGATGGCCTTGGTACATGCCACCTTGATGGGATTGTATTGGAATTCCCTGGCCTGTTTCTGACTCCATCATTTGGGGCAGTTCCGATTGAGCATGTCCCAAATTGTACATCTCCTCCCTCTCTTATTCCCACTCTTATATTTAACAGAGATCACTTTTCAGTTAAATTTAAATGCCTAAGAATAATTGTGTGTTAATTACAGAGTTCAACCACTAGTACTAGGATAAAAAAAAATACTACAATGGATAAAGTATTACATTGTACAACAACAGTCAGCACAAGAGCTGATCAATCACTGTTTCTCATAGTGTCCATTTCACTTCAACAGGTTTCCACTTTGGTGCTCAGTTAGTCGTCGCCAATCAAGGGAAACAAATGATATTTGTCTCTTTGGGACTGGTTTAATTCACTCAGCATGATGTTTTCCAGATTCCTCCATTTTGTTGCAAATGACCAGATTTCATTGTTTTTGACTGCTGTGTAGTATTCTGTAGAGTACATGTCCCATAATTTTCTAATCCAGTCTACTGTTGATGGGCATTTGTGTTCTTCTTAAGACTCTGTTGAATGTTTACCATTATTCTGTTTCATAATAGCTTGAGTCTGGCCATTGAGAACAGTCCTTTGCAGAAGAAAACATGAACAAGATCTGGTGACTCTTGCAGATGAAACGTTACTTCCAAATATTACTTTGTTGTTTCTTGGGTAGAGTGGCACTCTGTAGTATCACTGGCTTGGACTTTATGAAGACAACCAAAGAATCTCTATGTGATAGCCACGGAACACTAAGTAATTGCCACCCTCATTGCCCTTTTTGAAGAATATCTGCCTCTGGAGTCTTAACCATTCATTTTATTCATTGATTAATTATTTCTTTTTCCATTGAATTATTAACATGAAGGGGGAAAATGTGAACTGTTGCATGCTTGTTCTGTTTAGTAAACTATAGTAAAAGTGTTTCCAAAAATTTAATGGCTGTATGTCCAGCTTCATTCAATTTTAAGGGAGATAAAATTCTTTAAAAAATGGGTTAAGTAATGTTTTGGGGATGAAAAAAATAGTACACTTTTAAAAGATCACAAAAGTCAAAGAAGGATTACAGATAAAGAGAAACATGCACACAGTTCATTTTTTTCTTGTTCTTTCCAGCTCACACAGTGATACGTGTATGCACAGAGAATTTGCACATACTTCCAGTATAGATAACTATGGAAAGTATAAAATCACCAATACTGGGAACAAGTGAATCTTAAAACTTGGCAGAAATAGTAGAGAAATAAGATAATTATAGAATTTTATATTGTTAAACACATTGTTCAAAAGGAACCTAGACAATATTGGGGAGAATCAAGAAAAAAATACAAAATATTTTTTCTACAGAAGAAAATTGCATTTATCATTTTCCATAGTTTATCTTCCATTTCAAGAGTTCTTCATATTTTTCTAGAATTTTCTTTGGACATTTCTATTTTAATATTATCATACCTTATCTCAGGTCTAACTTTCATAATCCAGGTTGGTTTTTTTATCCTAAATGAGGATAATTCTTCATTAGCTTCGTAGTAAAATCTCATTTCCCAGAACTATCACCACCTGAGTTAAAATTGAAGCTATATGGCTGCCAGAAATCCTATAGTTTTGAAAAAAAACAAAGAGTAGCAAGTAAGAGTACACTTAAAAAGGTTGGTGGAGGGGCCGGTGCTGTTGCATAGCAGGTAAAGCCACCACCTTCAGTGCCAGCATCCCATATGGGCACCGGTTCAAGATCCAGCTGCTCCACTTCTGACCTAGCTCTGGGTCAGCTATGGCCTGGGAAAGCAGTAGAAGCTGGCCCAAGTCCTTGGGCCCCTGAACCCACGTAGGAGACCCAGAAGAAGCCCCTGGCTCCTGGCATTGGATCGGCACAGCTCCAGATGCTGCAGCCAATAGGGCAGTGAACCATCGGATGGAAGTCTTCTCTCCTTCTCTCTCTCTGCCTCTCCTTCTCTCTCTGTTTAACCCTGACTTTCAAATAAATAAATAAATCTTTTTAAAAAAAAGTTCATGGAAAAAATAATAAAAAAAAATTTCATTTTGGTATAAAATTTTCAAAATCCATGCTGAGCTTTTTCTTAGTGTGTATCTTTCATCAGCTTTTTTGAACATCCCTAGTATGCATGGATTCCGAACTTTTTTGCAGCAAAATAAACCCATCTTTTAATTCCATTTTTTGACAAACTTTCCGAAGCCTCCTTGTAGAATCAAACAGATATAATTCATCATTTATGGCATTTTTCATTTTATTAACCTGAAACATGGACTAATGTTATGTATATATAGACAAACATTCTTAAATTCCCAAAGAATGTGTCTAGTCCCCATGATGGTAGCAGAGGGGGCACTAGAAGATAAATTAAAGATTTGGGTATCTCTTTTGTCTCTAAATCTGTATAATAATATGACCTCAAAATTATCATAATTCTTATCAGATTTTGAGATACATGTTTAAAGTTGCAAGAATTTCCAAAATATGTCTCCTAACTGTATGTGTGGAAGAGATCCAGAGAGCTTCTGATTAGCTAGTCTGAGCTATATTTACAGAAGTTGGTTGGTTCTGTGGGGAAAATGTGTATTGATCAATACTGCAGGAAAACAAAACTTAAAAGTAGGCTGAAACATCAGGGAAGTGAGAATAACATGGAGTTTTATATTTTTATTATACTTCATAATATCCAACAGGGCCTTTAATATTACTGGAAAATTACAGAATGTAATTTATCACATACTTGTGCTAAACAATAAATAGATTTTTCATTTACTAGCTGAAGGTCTTTGTTTCTCTATATCCCTTCTATTGCTAAAGTTCAATTTTAAAATTTTCATCAGCAGGTTTCCCACAATCTACACTGTAAATGGAAAGTGGAAGCAATTCATAGATACTGTAGGTAGTAGATTACTATTTAGATACCTTAGTTGGGTATTTTGTCTTTTAGATCATGATAAACACTCACTGTTACCCAAGAGAAATTTCTAGTGGGTGTCTAGCCCATGCCATTCCTTTTGAAGTATGTGAAGGCGAGTATACGTCCTTTCTTACGAATGGCACCACTCTCAGTGCAGTCATGGGCAGAACTATGTCTCTCAAGGTGGTCTCCCATGAACTTTGTCTTCCATAGGACTTCACAGGCTTTAGAATTTTCCCCTCTCAACCCATAATAAACTCCTTGCACTACATATCCTTCTATTCAAGTTCTACTTCCCATTTACATAGAAGCTTAAAACTAATTTCAGGAAGTCCTCTGATAGTGACAATGTAAATTGTTTTCTCAAATGATATTTTCTCCTTTAAAAAGTGCTATTTATGTACATTTCTCATAGTCCACTAGAATCCTTTGAGGAAGATATTCTTTGCATATCTATTGGTATATCAGCAAATCAGGTTCTCATGGATTTAGCTCCTATGTGTAATTTAATATACAAATTAAATAAATGAATCAGAAAGAAATATAACAGATATTGAGAAGTGCTCTTCAGAATACTTATCTGTTTAATTTGTAATGATTCTGAATGCTGGATGGAGAAAGGATATAGGAGGAGCGATAATCAGACCTGGTGGAGGCTGTAGCAGGCAACCTCCGCTGTTCTTATTCCTCTTCTGGGCACAATACAATAAAAATAGTTAAAGTGTAGAGCAATAAGATGATCTCATAGTGCCACTAAACAGCACATCAGCATTTATCTACTTTACACAAAACAGGAACTGTAAGCCAAAATACCTATTTAAAAAATGAGATGCAATGTGTCTAACTGTGTGCATTTCCCACAAATAAAACTTCACAAGGACATGAATTTTCTTGTGTTTGGTTTGCCAATGCATCCCAAGTGCAAGGAAAAGTTTGCGGCATGATGTGGGATGCTCAGTAACATTATCTGAATGAACTAAAGTATATATTTCTGCTTGCTTGCTTGCTTGCTTTCTTTCTTTCTTTCTTTCTTTCTTTCTTTCTTTCTTTCTTTCTTTCGACAGGCAGAGTGGACAGTGAGAGAGAGAGACCGAGAGAAAGGTCTTCCTTTGCCGTTGGTTCACCCTCCAATGGCCGCTGCGGCCAGTGCACTGCGCTGATCCGATGGCAGGAGCCAGATGTTTCTCCTGGTCTCCCATGGGTGCAGGGCCCAAGCACTTGGGCCATCCTCCACTGCACTCCCTGGCCACAGCAGAGAGCTGGCGTGGAAGAGGGGCAACCGGGACAGAATCCGGTGCCCCGACCCGGTGCCCCTACCGGGACTAGAACCCGGTGTGCCGGCACCGCAAGGCGGAGGATTAGCCTATTGAGCCCCAGTGCCAGCCCTCTTTCTTTTTGAATCTTATTTCTACGTGCTTGTGACAACTTCTCTGATTTACCATTTGGGAATAAAGTGGTTACAAAAGGTAAGAAAACTAATGGGATAGACCTCTGATTCCCTGACCATGACAATGACAAGTTCCTGGTAATCAGAATAGTAAGGCTCACAGTGTCCTTTGAATTTGTGTATTAACTTTTCAGTTAGTTCAGGTGATGAATGCATTTATTTTCCATAATGTCTTTTGTCTGCTTTTATTTCAATTGCCACTATTTTCTCCTTTTGTTTTTATTTTAACATCCTTTCAACAATTATCTCTCCCCTAGTCATTTTGTAAGATTTTTCTCAAACTTGTTTTTCCTTCTCTCCAGTTGAAGCCAGTAGCTTCAAAGGGATTTGATTAGTTCCATATTTTTATTAAGAAGCTCTTTCCAAAGGCAGTGATTACAGAAAACCGAGGCTAACATTGTTAATGTTCTTTGTTCATTTTGGATTCTCGCTGTTAAAGTTTTTGGTTCTGCAATCCTAATTTTAATTTTAGAAAACTAGCATAACCAATTACCTGTAAGATGTCAGTAGTTAAAGAGATGTAGCTAGAACACTGATTAGGGAATTAAATGATTCAAAAAAACTTTGTGTTCAAATCAATTAACCCCAAAATAATTTCATCATAAAACTGTGACACTTAAGAGTACACCTATTGTGAACATAGTACTATATTCAAAATGACTGTGCATTGTACATTTATGAAATTAATTTTACGGTTTGCTTTTTATGATTACCATTTCCTATAATTTATTTTCTTTGCTTATAATCACTTACAAACAGATGAAATTACAATTACCTTAAAGGCACTTACAATGTTTATAGGTGAATGAAACACAGAGACTGACTTAACAGAAGTGTAAAGGGGCCGGCGCTGTGGCATAGCAGGTAAACCACCATCTGTAGTGCTGGCCTCCCATATGGGCACTGGTTCGAATCCCGGCTGCTCTACTTCAGATCCAGCTCTTTGTTATGGCCTGGGAATGTAGTGGAAGATGACTCAAGTCCTTGGGCCCCTGTATGCACATGGGAGACCTGGAAGAAGCTCCTGGATCCTGGCTTCAGATTAGCTTAGTTCCGGCCATTGTGGCCATTTGAGGAGTGAACCAATGGATAGAAGATCTCGCTTTCTCTGCCTGTACCTCTGCCTCTCTATCCCAGACCCACAAAAGACTCAGCAGGTGATGGGCCACACATGAGGGATTGTAGTGGCAATCACACAAAACCAGAACTATCCATGTGATATCACCGAAATTAACCCACAGATAGAGAGCCAAATATATCATTTTAAAGCACCTGAATTGCCTTTTGCAGACACATTTATTTTCTACATAGAAATCCTTACATTTGTCATATAAAAAAATCTATGGTCACTTTATTTAATAAATTACCATTTATTTCAATAAAATTTCCTTCCAAAGTTAATGATATGAATATGTATTCATGTCATCATGACTATCTTTAAATGTATATGTAATTGTCTTCTATGAAAATTATTCAATGCCCAAATATTAATATTATTTATAAGCTATTATAAATAAATAATAAAAATAAAAAAGCTATTATAAATAAAATTGTATTAAATAAATAAATAAGATATTATAAATAATATTAATAAATATTATAAATGATAGAATTTCACAGATGGAGAAACAAAGCATACGTTGAAAAGCAATCATACACATATTGAATTTATGGAGTTACTGTAAAAATAATAGAAATGTGGCAATTTATATGAGATTCTAAAACCAATCTTATGAGAGTTAAAACTTTCATCACTCATTTAATTTTGTTTTAAAGATTTCTTTCTTTCCTTATTTAAAAGAGTTAGAGAGAGGCAGAGGCTGAGAGAGAGAGAGGTCTTCCATCCACTGGTTCACTTCCCAAATGGCAGCAATGGCCAGAGCTGCAGGTCTCCCACAGGGGTGCAGTGACCCAAGGACTTGGGCCATCTTCCACTGCTTTCTCAGGCTATGGCAGAGAGCTGGATGGGAAGCACAGCAGCTGGGACTCAAACTGGCGCCTATAAGGGAAGCCAGCACTGCAGGTGGCAGCTTTACCTGCTATGCCACAGCACTGGTCCCTATCATTCATTTCACATATGCAACAACTGAGGCTTAAACAGATCAAGTCATCTACAGAAGTTCGTCTAGCTAAGGAGTGGGCAGAGCACAAATCAGATCCCATCATTCTGATACCAGAGTCTGTGATTTGCAGTAGGTTCTCAGGCCTGATTACACCTGAGAGTAACTTAAGGAACCTTTTAAAATGCCAATTCCCAGGCCCCTTCCCAGGAAAATTACAAAAGTATCTCTGGTGTGATTATCTTCACATGATAACAACAGTGAAAAGCTGGAGTTAAATTCCATTTCACTATGCTTATTCTTAGAATGAAATTACCTATCCTTATTAGAGCCAAGATGACTTCTCATTCTTTACCTCTGTCCACCTCCAGCCTCATCTTGTACTCTCTCTACCCCTCCATGGACTATCACTGTTACTTAAATACATCTTTAATATTGCAAGACACATCAGCTATGGATTTAGAATTCACACCAGTACCACTGAATCGTGTTGATTTTACACTTGAATTTACCACAAACTTGCTTATGTAACCTCAAGCAAGGCTTTAATCCCACAAAACCACAGCATCCTCATGGGCATAGTAAGTTTGGAGCTATTTCTTTCCTAAGACCTCACAGCATTTTTAAAGTGTAATATGATTCTAAAGAGATTCTACAGTTTTATAGGAACTTCTGATTGGCAAGAGACTAACAATTTACCACTGGAAGCAGTCAAACAATGATTTAAGAATCATGGAATTGTCTGTATTTCACTGCCATCTATTGGATACAAAATGTATTTGTTTTTTCACATACAAAATCAACTCACAATAAATAATCTGGTATACTTTGGAGATGTGGGCACATGCTTTTTTGAGTAAAGTGAGGTTTCCTTCTATTATCAACTAAGGCTAAGCCTACCAAAGTATTTCATTCAGGAATTATACCTAAAGACATCGATCATTGCTCTCTCTAATAGTTAATGTTCATTCACCCCAAAAGACTAAGACAAAAATGACGATTATGAAACTTTTAAAAATATCAGCCAGGGATCTCCTAAGTGAAAATTGATCTGAAATGTGTTATTAGGCCTTTATATATGTTATTAATACTGTTGACATACCAACATTGACAAATACATTCTAATTTTGTGGGAAGATATGGATGAGGATTAGAAATTAATTAATGTACTCATTATTACACTTGTCTCTAAATACTTCAGTATCAATATAATTAGCTAGAGTTCAATATTTGAGTTTGCTTAAGTTTTAAATACAACAAGATGCACAAATGTTAAAGGGAATTTTGGTATGTTTTGATGAGTAAATATACCTGGGTAATTCTATCCCTATTAAGATATAGAATATTGTGGTAAATTCAAAAAATGTTCTAATTGTCTTTGTCAGGCAATCAATCTCCAACCAAGCTCAGCATGAACTACGTACTTCTTTTTAGAATTTCATATAGACATGTATGGCATGCACTCTTTTATGTACTACTACTTAATTAATTCAGTATTGTTTTTTGATTAATTTACTTTATTTACATTTATTTTATTTACATTTAGTACATTTATTTACATTTATTTATTTTGTAGCAGTATTTGGTTCTTTTTTTTATTGCTGAGTGCCATGCCATTGTATGACTATATCAACATTTGTCTTCGTGATTTGTTTTTGGGAGATCCTCTTTCCAGTTTGGGACTATTTATAAAGAGATGCTAACAGTATTCCTGGATAAAGCTTTTATGTGAAAATGTGATTTCATTTTACTGAGGTGAATACCTAGAGTGAAATTGCTGGCGTTTAGGGAACATGAAATTTTGATTTTATAAGAAGCTGCCAGAGCTTCCCAAACTAGTTATACTAGTTCGTATTCCTACCAACAATGTATGAGAGTTTCAATTGCTGTAAAACTTTGTCAGCTTTTGGTATCGTCAGTCCATTCAGTTCGGTGTGTAATGGTATCTCATGTTTTAACTTGCATTTCTTTGATAACTAATGATATTGAACACTTAGGTTTCCATTGGCTAATTATAATCTATTTCTATTGTGAAGTGTAGGCTATTTCTTTAACCATTTTGAATTGGTATATTTGTCTATTATTAAATAGTAGGTTCAAAATATGTATCAATGAACTGAATACACAGTTTTGTCATGTATATATTCTATATTTCTCCCAAAATATGGTTAATCTGTTAATAGTCTTAACAATGTTTTTAAAATATCTATTGATTCAATGCTATAACTAGTACTCAAATAGTATATTTCACTTTGTGTTGTTATGTGAGGGCAAATGGTTGAAATCTTTACTTAACACATACTAAACTGATATGTATACAAAGAGAATTGAAAATGAATCTGGATGCGAATGAAAGGGGAGAGGGAGCCAGTAAGGGGGGGAGGGTTGCGGGGGGGGGAAGTATGGGGGGGAAGCCATTGTAATCCATTAAGTTGTACCTTGGAAATTTATATTCTAAATAAAAGTTAAAAAAAATTAAAAAAAAAATCTATTGATTTTGGCCAGCACCGTGGCTCACTTGGCTAATCCTCCGCCTGAGGCGCTGGCACCCCAGGTTCTAGTCCTGGTTGGGGCACTGGATTCTGTTCTGTTGCTCCTCTTCCAGTCCAGCTCTCTGATGTGGCCAGGGAGTGCAGTGGAGGATGGCCCAAGTGCTTGGGCCCTGCACCCCATGGGAGACCAGGAGGAAGCACCTGGCTCCTGGCTTCGGATCGGCGCAGCGTGCCGGCTGTAGCAGCCATTTGGGGGATGAACCAATGGAAGGAAGACCTTTCTCTCTGTCTCTCTCTCTCACTGTCTAACTCTGCCTGTCAAATAAATAAATAAAATATCTATTAATGTTGAAAGTCAGAGCTACAGAGAGAGAGGGAGAGGCAGAGAGAGAGAGAGAGGAGAGAGAGAGAGAGAGAGAGGAGGAGGAGGGAGAGGGAAGGAGGGAAGGAAGTAGAGAGGAGAGAGGGGAGAGAGAGAGAGAGAGAGAGAAAGAGAAACTTCCATTTGCTGGTTCAATCAACAGATGGCCAAAACAGACAGCACTTCAGCACTTGGCCAGGAGCCAGGATATTCTGCTGGGTCTCCCATGTGGGTGGCATAAAACCAAACATTTGGGCCATCCTCTATTATCATAGACCATTAGCAGGGAGCTGGATCAGAAGTGGAGCAGCCAGTGTCCATATGGGATACCAGCATTAAAGGCAGCAGCTTTCCCTGCTACACCACTACCAGTGTTGTTAACAAGGTTTCAATGTTGAATTTTAAAAATTTTGGCGCAACCTAATTTTTCTTTTTTTTTCACATCTTTATTGCTTTCAGTGACCACTCTTAGACACACCATCTACCCTCAAGTTACAAAGATGCCTTGTGCATGCACCAAATTCCTTATGATTTTGGCCTTTCAGTTTAGGTTGATTATAATTTTGAATTAAATGTTTTAAAAATTTATTTATTTATTTGAGAGGAAGAGTTACAGAAAGAGAGAAAGACTGAGAGAAAGGTCTCCCATCCACTGGTCCACTCCCTAAATGGCCACAACAGCTGGAGCTGAGTTGATCCGAAGCCAGGAGCCAAGAGATTCCTCCTGGTCTCCCATGTGGGTGCAGGGGCCCTAGTACTTAGGCCATCTTCCACTACTTTCCCAGGCAACCAGCAGGGAGATGGATCAGAAGAGGAGCAGCTGGGACACGAACCAGCACCCATATGGGATGCCGGTGCCACAGGCAGAGGCTTAACCTACTGCTCCACAGCACCGGCCCCTTGAATTAAATTTTGAACATGAAATGAGTTATAGGTTTATGTTCATTTAAAAGATGTGTGTGTGCGTGTGTGTGCATGCATGTGCAACTGGAAGAGTGTCCTTTGTTAAAAGACTTCCTTTCAGTAGGCTGCTTTTTGTGACAGCTGTATCACGAAAACAGCCTAGAAATAGTTACTAATCCCTGCCTCCTGATGGGTTGCCATTCTGCCCTCCTGGTTGATTAAATCCAGTCTTCTCACAGAGGGGCCTATCAGAGCGAGCCACTTTATGTATAAAAGAGCAAGCACTTTCAAGCTTCACAGGTAACTCCTCCCTTGAAGCCCCACTCCTGACTGCTGCAATAGGAGGTATCTTTTTTTTTATTTTTTGACAGGCAGAGTTAGACAGTGAGAGTGAGAGACAGAGAGAAAGGTCTCCCTTTGCCATTGGTTCACCCTCCAATGGCCGCCACGGCTGGCACGCTGTGGCCAGTGCACCACACTGATCTGATGGCAGGAGCCAGGTGCTTCTCCTGGTCTCCCATGGGGTGCAGGGCCCAAGCACTTGGGCCATCCTCCACTGCACTCCCTGGCCACAGCAGAGAGCTGGACTGGAAGAGGAGCAACCAGGACAGAATCCGGTACCCCAACTGGGACTAGAACCCAGAATACCAGCGCTGCAGGCAGAGAATTAGCCTAGTGAGCCATGGCGCTGGCCAATAGGAGGTATCTTGCTTTCAATAAACTTCTGCATTATTCACTAACCTTGTCCGATGAGGCAAGAACCAACATCCTGTATCACCGTGGTACTGTGACTCAGATTGCCATTGATTCACCTCACTGGACAGGTGAGTAAGTGGACTGCTTCTGTGTCACTCTCCTCTATAGCAACTTTTCCTCAAGAACAGAGGGTCCCTGCTAGCCTGTTAAAAGTGGTTAGCATGGCTGCCATTCTCAAGACTCGGAGTCTACACTTGCTGACTAGTGTTGGAGCGATCTCCTGGAACCAAGACTCGGTTCTAATGCCTCCCTCTTGTGTGGACAAGCCCATTACAAGGGACTGGGAGAAGGCATTGAGACAACTGAAGGATCCTGATGGGATCTACTTGCCAGTGTTTCATGAAGGTGTATTTACTGGATGGCAGACCCCAATAGCTTGTCAGCTAGTAAGGCTGAGAAATGTAATTTCTGCAAGGGGTGGCAGTACTGAAGTTGAGCACAGTCGAGTGAGGACATGGGTTCCAATCCCCAATGCCCCAGGGACTAGTTATTTCATCCCAGACTCTGCTGCCACTCACCTGCTCTTTGGAAGTCCTCATGAGCTAAACACTAGAAGCCCCACCCTTCTATTTCTCATCTCAGCTCTGAGAATGTTGGTCCTGTCCAGCTCTGTTTACTTTCTGCAGAGATTGATCTGCCAATGAGACTGGGTGCAGTCTGTAGTGAGGCCATAGGTGCCATGCTACAATATCTTAATGACTCCTACTTCACCCCCATCTCTGACATGATCTTTGTTTCCTCCCCTGCTTGCTTCACCAGAATAGGGCCTCTGGAAGCTCCCTTCGTCCCATAAGCTCTCATTTCCTATGCCCAATCTTTTGAACTTGAATTCCCGATTCCTCAAGTTGGTATCTCCTAAAACATCTACTTGATTTGGGGTCAGAGTTTAGGTATCACCTTTGCAGATGCAGGCAGCCTTTCCACCTAGTCCGCTCTTTAGGTGTAGATCCCTTTGTAACTTAGACTTATGGGGGCAGATCCTCCAGTACGTTCTCTGGTATCCTCTGCCTTCCTTTTCTGGTCTTTTCCTCCTTTGGGTCCACCTCAATCAGGCTATTTTTTTATAGTCCGTGTCTCAGAGGTAGCTCACGTGGGAAAACTTTTATCCTCATATGATGCTCCTTTATCCCTTCATCTGCTTAGTGATCAACCTGAGCAGCAGCCAGGGCTAGTGCCCTCAATCCAAACCCTAGCCCCAAAAAACCTTAGTTGAGACCCTTATCATGGAGGCTTACTTTCAAATTCAGGTCTATGAGATGTGGTTCAATTTAAGGGGTTGTTGAACAACTCTTTCTTAATGTAAAGGGGGCAAAGTGACAGTACATATTTGTGCAGGCAGAAATCTAGCTCTAGTATTCCCCAGGCACAGAGTAGGGAGAACTGATCACTTGCAGTATGTGCTGTTCTGGAAAATATAAATCCCAGGTCACAGGCAAGCAAGGGCTTGGCATGAGTAACATGTGCTGGTCTCTTGGGCACCTTCCTCCCTTCCCTGTGGGCTTCAGTGTTTGTCAGGATTCCATAGGCAGTGACAGACATCCTTTCATTTTTCTCCTCTCATCACAGATGAGAAACAAATCATGTACAGCAGGCAGTTTCTTAGGGTGCATTCTTTTTTTTTTATTTTTGACAGGCAGATTGGACAGTGAGAGAGAGAGACAGAGAGAAAGGTCTCCCTTTGCCGTTGGTTCACCCTCCAATGGTTGCTGCGGCTGGCATGCTGTGGCCAGTGCACCGCACTGATCTGATGGCAGGAGCCAGGTGCTTCTCCTGGTCTCCCATGGGGTGCAGGGCCCAAGCACTTGGGCCATCCTCCACTGCACTCCTGGGCCACAGCAGAGAGCTGGACTGAAAGAGGGGCAACCAGGACAGAATCCGGTGCCCCGACCGGGACTAGAACCCGGTGTGCCAGCACCACAATTAGCCTATTAAGAAGCAGCGCCGGCCTAGGGTGCATTCTTGGAAATTGGGCTTTCCTTGACACTCAGAGCTTAAAGAAAAAAATGATTACTCTTTTTCTGAACCTCTGCCTGGCCTGGTTACAAAGTAGAAGGTGGAGAAAAATTGGCCTCCAATTCCCATTCTTCAAGTAGATCTTTCTGGTCATAAAGCAGGGAAGTGAATTGAGGTCTGTCATTCCAGGCTTACTTTGTTCTAAGAGACAATCCAGACTTGTATAATGTTTGTCAGATTGACTCAACTACTGCGGTGACCCTATTTTTACCAGGACCACAATGACCTCCCTGTAATCCTTCTACTTCCCTGACCTGTCCTCTCTATCCCAAATCTCCAGCTTCCCCAGAGCCTCATGTGGATCTACCCCTCTTCAGCAAATGGCTGGAGAGATAAGACCTATTCAGGTACAAGTTCCTCTCCCTCTACAAGACCTTATGCATTTTAAAGGAGATCTGGGTAGCTTGACAGATGACCTAGATTACCACATTGCAGCCTGCCAGAGCTTAGTGCAAGTGTATGAGTTAACCTACAAGGATGCAAAGCTGCTCCTTGGTCAAACTCCAACAAGGTTACAAATGTTTGCAGTCAAACAGGTGGCTGAGGAATTTGGGGACATGTTGTATATATCCCATAGACATGATCCTAAAGTCATTATTCATGAATAAGAGGTGAAATGTCCTACCGGTCAACAGGCAATTTCCCAGAATGGCCCTAACTGGGACCCTAACACCCTGCAGATGACTGGAGAAGAAGGCATCTCATTGATTTAGAGAGGGCTTAAAGAAAATTACAACTAAACCCCTTAAATACTCCAAATTATCACTGATCAATCAAGATCCACAAGAAAATCCCTCCACCCTCTTGGAACACCCGAGGAATATGTGAAAGAAATAAACAACATTAGACCCTGATTCCATAAAAAGAGAGGTGATTTTAAAGAGTAAATTCCTGACCCAGGTCTCATTGGATATTAGGAGAAAACTCCAAAAATTCACAGTGGAATATGAAAGCACTCTAGATAACCTATTAAAGATGGCCACCATATTCTTTTATAACAGCGATCAGGAGAGGGCCCAACAGTGGGAATGAAAGGATAAGAGGAGGGCTGTGCTTTTGGTGGCAGTTGCATAGCCACATTCCCGGTACTTTCATCATAAAAGTAGCAGACACTTTGCCAAGGATTGTCAAAAACAATCCCCATGGGCCATGTTCTATTTGTAGGGGAGATCATTGGAGATTTGACTGCATCCAAAGGCTGAAAACTCCAGGGTCGGTGTTTCTGACAGACCTCCTGCATGGGACTAAAGGGACTCAGTTCTCTGCTTAGTCTCTGGTGTACACATCGGATCAGCATCCAGAAGCCTTGGTGGTTCTCATTGCAGAAGGGAAGCCTATAAACTTCCTTCTGTACACTGGAGAAATGCTATCCTCTGCTCTAGCTGTGTCCTTTTCTCTCACACTGCATCTATAAAGGGTGTCTCAAGAACTGCTCAGGTTAGATATTTCACCCAACCTTTGAGCTGTGTTGGGAATGACCTGATATTTACTCGTTCGTTTTTGATCATATCATGAAGCTCAGCACTATTATTAGGTAGAAACTTCCTAGTGCAGATGAAGCCCACAGTTCTTATAGGACTAGGGGAGAATTTATGTCTCCGTCTGACAGAATAGACATTGACCACAAAGTTTTGAGTATTCAGTGAAAAGTTTGTCGGGCTGTAACTGCCCAGCCTGTCCAAGTTCATTCTGAAAGCATGACTTCTGTCCCCACACAGACAACATTCATTAAAGACTGAGACTTGAAAGTGAGATAGTGCTTTGGTGCAGGGACTTTTGAAGGCAGGCAACAGTCCCTTCAGCACTTCAATCAAGGAGTTCAATAGCCAAACAGAGAATGGAGAGAAATACAGGTTCTCTGCTTCATTAATGAGGTTTTGTTGCCCATGCACCCTGTGGTTCCTAATCCCTATACCTTACTATTAACAAATTCCAGAAAGGACTGTCTGCTTCAGTGTTTTAGATTTAAGGATGCCTTCTTCTGAATTCCTCTACACTTTGATACCCGGTTTCTGTTTGCTTTCAAAGACACCTAGACTCAGTTCTCTCAACTGACTTGGACTGGACTGCCTCAGCGATTCAGGGCAGCTCGTTCCTGTTTTGGAAGGTCTTATCCAAAGATTTGTGAGTTTTCTTATCCACAGATAACTACAATATGTAGATGATATCACCCTATATGATCAAACTGAGAAGGACTCCCAAGGGGACACTAGAGCTTGTCTCAAATTTTTAGCCAAAAGTGGTTATGCACTTTCAAAGTCCAAGGCCCATCTCTGACTTGTTTCTGTAAAACATGTAGGCTTGACTTCATATGAAGGAAAATTGGTTCCGGGAGGGGAGAGGATTAGGCCTATAACCAACTTCCAGCTCTGTAAGACTCTTAAATGGCTTAGAGTCTGAGTATAATGCAGTTTGTCAGCTCTGAATCCACAGATATGGAGAAGTAGCTCACCTCCTATATGAACTAATAAAAAACACGCAGGTAGCCAGTAACCACATTCTTGTATGAAACACAGAAGCCCAACAAGCTTTCCCTCAGCTTAAGCAAGCCCTACTTAAGGCCCCTTCCCTAACATCCCTACTGGTAAAATCTTTAAGCACTATGTAACCAAAAGAAAAGGTCTGATTTTTGGAGTACTAATTCAACTGAGAGGACCAGCTCAACAACTTGTATGGAATCTTAGAAAGAAACTTGACTTAATGATCAATGAATGGCCAGCCTGCCTGCAAGCAGTGGCTACAATCAACCTTTTGTTCTCTGAAGCCACTAAACTTGCTGTAGGAAAAAATTGAATAGGGTATATGCCCCATAAGTACTAGATTACTGGCCTCAAAAGGAAACCTCTGGTTAAGGAGACAACCACCTCTTAAAATATCAGACATTACACTGGAGGTCCCTGCAGCTCAGATCAAGACGTGCCCTTCTATTAATCCTGACACTTTCCTCTCAGTGGTAATGGACTCAGATGTCAGTAATTGTCAGTAATGTGTTGTTTTAATCTAACTGATCACTCAAACTTAATTCAAAGGGAAACTGACAAATTACATGAGGAGGTAAACAAAACACATATATTGATGGGAAATTTCTCTAAAGACTGGAAGTGGTTATCTGGGCCATTGCTCTTCTTAGGGCCAATGAGTGCCATCTTTTTTACCTCTTCTTTGGACCACACATAATAGCCTCTCTTCAACACTTTATGCCCTCCAGGATTACACAACTAGAAGCCATCAAACTCCAGGTGGTGCTTCAGTGAAGCCTCCAAGAAGATCTGCATTCTACCAAGGACTCTTAGATTGACCTCCAAAGGAATGCTCAGCGGCTGTTGCAGCTATATACCTCTTGTCAGCAGGATACAGCTAGAATATTTGTTGTCCCACACCCTTAATGGCAATTAGGGTCCTTTCTTCTGAGGAGGGGAATGTGAGGAGTTAGATGGGTTAATAGGCAGTTAGATCAGGTCCCTATCATGATGAGGAAGGAGAAGTGTTTCTTTGAGAGTGGCAAAGTGCTTGCTTCTTCCTAGAGGCTGCCTTTGGTGATGCTTAGTTTTACAAATGAAAGCAGGCTAGAAATAGGTACTAACCCCTGACTCCTGTTTCCTGGTCATTCTGCCCTCAGGATGGGAAAATACATACTCACTGCTCAGAAAGGGGCCAATTAGAGAGAGCTATATTTTCATCAATACCAAAATGTCAATTTTTTCAGTTTTATGGTAAGTGCTAAAGTTCGATAGTGTTAGTACTCCAACTTTGCTCTTCAGTATTGTGTTAGCTACTCCAGGTATTTTGCCTTTTCTTGTAAACTAAAAACCAGTTTGCTGACATCTACAAAGTAGCTTTCTGGAATTTTGGAGTTGTGTTGTATTTATAGATTAAATTGGGACAAATGTACACTTTTAAAGATTGAATCTTCTAAGCCATGAATATGGACTATATATCAATTTACTAGTTCTTTTTAAAATTTCTTTCATCAGAGTTTTGTATTCTGTTCATATTTTGTTTATATATATAAGTATATATAAAGGGATACTTTTTTGGATTTTTTGCAAATGGCATTTTTGAAATTTCAATTTCCAATTTTTCATTGATGATATATAGGAAAACAATTGACTTCTGTATACAAATTTGTGTACTGAGATTTGCTATCACTTATTAGTTCTAGGCGGGGTTTAGTTTTGTTTTGTCAATTTTGACACATTGTATTTCATAGTTATTTAGTTTACATATTTAATAATTTACCTTATGATATCTTGTTTCAATCATGATTTGTATAAGTGCATTGTTTAGCATCCACATATTAGTTCTTTTCCTATCTTTCTTATTGATTTCTAACTAATTGCAATGTATTTAGAGAATATATTCTGAATTGTTTCAATACTTTAAATTCATTTAGATTGTATGACCCATCATATGATTTTGCTGGATGGTTTCAATTAGGCAAAACATGTTGTCCGGTGAAGTAAAAACGAGGAATTATTCCTCATTCCACCCCTTGATTCATAGACTAAAACCTGCCTGTGGCAGTCAACAGAACAAATTGGAGTCTGATTTCAATTTTACGTATATGACTAGTGCAACTGATAGACTTGTGGCAGATGAAATGTTTGACAGTCCCCTGGAGTGGGAGAAAATAAATAAAATAAATACAAAAATAAAGTTATGAATAAAAATGTCCTGCATATATTAAAATATTCTGATGAACTATTTGGAAAGCTTTTTCAATATACACAAAAATTAAATGAAATGAGCAAATTTCCAGGAGGTAAGCACAACTTACCCATAGTAACAAAATAAAGATAAACTTGGAACTGTCCAGTATATAGAAAATATTGAAATCCAAAATTGAAAGCCTTCCTAAAAGAAAACTTACCAGTGGATTCTAACATGTAATATCAACCTAATACATATTTATTGAGATTTAAAAAGTGTGAATGTTTCCCAAATTATTTTTAGAAAGCTAAAGATTTTTATATCAACTTCTGATAAGGATTTTCTGTGAAAATTATAGCCCCATGTCATTCATAAACATGGATACACATATCCTAAAAGAAATACTGGCAAACGTATTAAGAAAAGGAGTTATGTATGAAGAATATCTTGGATTTGTATCAGGATTAGAAGGTTGTTTTGACAATCAAAGTCAATTAATTTAACTTATTTAATGTATTAGTATAAGAAAAGGAAAACATTGAAATCAATGCAGAAAAAGACATTTAATGAATTTCAATATCCATCATTAAAAGATATGTTTAACAAACTCACAACAAAAAAGAACTTCTGGCCAGCGCAGAGGCTCAATAAGCTAATCCTCTGCCTGCAGCACCGGCACACCGGGTTCTAGATCAGAAGTAGAACAGCTGGGATTCAAACCATAGCCCATATGGGATGCCAGCACTGTAGGTGGCAGCTTTACCCACTATGCCACAGCACCGATCCCTAATATGGTCATTTTCAAGAATCATTCTAAAAATTATTAAGATGAACACAAAAGAAAAATGGATAAAATTCTTAACATTCAAATCATTATCAAAGAGTATTTTAGTGGCAGATAAATATATATATATAAAATATTTTAAGATATTTTAATGATTAATTTTATCTGTTAACATGACCAGCTTATAGTCCCAAGTTGCTTGGTTTGACACTAATCTAGATATTGCTGTGAAGATATATTTTGCATGTAATTAACATTTACAATCAGTTGATTTTTAGTAAGTAGATACCCTCCATAATTTGAATGGACCTCATTCAATCAGTTGAAGGCCTTAAGGGAAAAACAGATTTCCCAGAGAACAGAGAATTCTGCCTCAAAATCCTGCCTGACTTTCCAGCTTGTTGTCCTAGAGATTTTGGAGAGCCCGAAATCAAACCTATGGTAGCTCTTACATGCATTTCCAGCATGCTGACTCTCTCAACGGATTTCAAACTTTCCAGCAACATAGTTGCTTAATTCCTTAAAGTAAGTAAAGATATGTCTGTCTATATGTATCTATTTACCTGTCAATGCATCTATCTTTAATATGTCTTTGTATAATTTTATGTATGATGTAGGTTTGTATCTACCTATTTTTTTCTATTTCTCTAAAATGCTCTGATACAGCTGCTTTAATAATCAGACATATGTGTGGTTTTTCATGACCATGGGTTTATCAAAAATTTCTTAGATATGGTATTACAAACCAGAAGCTATCAAAGAAAAAAATGAACTGAACTTGATTAAAATGAAGAACACTTATGTGGGCACTTCAAGAAATTCACTGAGAGATAGAATTCAAATATAAATTTATATGGATGAAAATTTATAAAAAAATACATAGTTTTTTAATAATATGTGTTTATCACAAAATTCTGAAGATTCCTCATATGAACAGATTTCAAATATTTCCTGCATCAAAATAAAGTTATCTTTTAATTCCATTCTCCATGAAAATTTTGAAGTATCCAGGTCTGCATCAAAAGGACACTATTAACAAAGTGGAAAATCACAGAATGGAAGAAAGTTAGATGTGAAAAATCACTTATCTGATGGGGTCCAGTATCCAGAATTTATAAAGAATAATTAAAGCGGCGCTGTGGCTCAACAGGCTAATCCTCCGCCTTGAAGCACCGGCACACCAGGTTCTAGTCCTGGTCGGGGTACCGGATTCTGTCCCGGTTGTCCCTCTTCCAGGCCAGCTCTCTGCTGTGGCCCGGGAGTGCAGTGGAGGATGGCCCAGGTGCTTGGGCCCTGCACCCCACGGGAAACCAGGAGGAAGCACCTGGCTCCTGCCTTCGGATCAGCGCAGTGCGCTGGCCGCAGTGCACCGGCTGCGGCGGCCATTTGAGGGTGAACCAATGGCAAAGGGAAGACCTTTCTCTCTGTCTCTCTCTCACTCTCCACTCTGCCTGTCAAAAATTAAAAAAAAAAAAAAAAAAAGAAAGAATAATTAAAACCTAGCACTGCAGCTTAAGTAGCCGCCTGAAATGCTGACATCCCATACAAGTGCTGGTTCGAGTCCCAGATGCTCCATTTCCAATCCAGTTCCATGCTAATATACCTGTGAAAGCAGCAGAAGATGGTCCGAGGACTTGGTCCCTGCCACCCACGTGGGAGACCCAGAAGCTCCTGGCTCCTGGCTTCAGTTTGGCTCAGCTCCAGCTGTTGTGGCCATGTGGGGAATGAACCAGCAGATGAAAGATCTCTCTCCTTGTCTCTCCCTCTGTGTGTATATGTCTTCCTCTCTCTCTGCAAGTCTGCCTTTCAAATAAATATTTTCTTTCAAATAAACAAATATTTTTAAAAACTCAAGAAAAATGTTATTAACCTCAATTTTAGAACAAATGACCTAAATATACATGTTTCCAATGAAGATATATATAAATGACCAATAATAAGCACATGAAAAGATGCTCGATATTATTAGTTGTCAAGGAAATGCAAATACAAACCACATGAAATCATGCTTTACACTAAGCGGAATGGCTTTAATTTTAACATTTTAAAAGTAACAATTATTTATGAAATTGTGAATAAATTGGTACCCTCAGCATTGCTAAAATAGTTCAGCAGTTCTCAAGTATTCAACATAGTTCAAATATGGCTTAGCAATTCCACTCCTACGTATTGAAAACAAATGTATTTCAATATATTTATTTCATATAGTCAATATATTCATTATATTTTATTTTCTTATATTCAATTTTATGTATTATATTTTATTTACTATTGAGTTGTATCCACTCCAAAATTTGTACAAATTGTTCATGTCAGCATCGGAAACAACTTGAATGTCCTTCAGCTGATGAATGTATAAATAAAATATGATATACCTATGTAAAAAATGGGCATAACAAGGAATAAAGTACTGATCCACACTACATCATGGATGAATCTTGAAACATACTAATTGAAAGACTCAGGCACAAAAGGCTACACAGGGTACAATTCAATTCTCATATCTAAAGTAGGCAAATCCATAGAGATGGAATATATATTAGTGGTTGTCAGGGGAGGGAGGAAGGGGGTATTGGGAGTGATTGCCAATAGTTACAGAATTAATGGAAATCTTCTGGAATGAAATGGTTTAAATAGATTGTGATGATCACTCTGTCTAGTGCATAAACTCAAAACCATCAAATTAACAATTTAAAGTGTTAGATTTTGTTATGTGAATTTCATCTCAATTTTTAAAAACACAAACAGATCAATGAAATGCAAACTACAATAACACATATCATTAAACTTTCACAAGAACAGATAAATGGAAGGACTAATAGCAATAATTGCTGGCAATGATATGGATTTCTGAGAATGTCCCTGAATTGCTGTTGATTAAGTAAATTTGCTCAAATCCTATCATATTTACTGAACTAATTTTGAGAGTACTTTGAAAAGTTCACAAATTAAAATGTAAGCTTATTTTAGTGTAAAATATTGTGAAACTCATGCCTGGTTTTCTCACAATGCAGATTTTCCCATAAAATTTTGAAAAAGTGTGTGTGTGTGTGTGTGTGTATCTCAGCATAAAAATATCAGCATAGAGAGATGTCAAGAACATATGTGAAGAAAAGCTGGTTGCTGAAAAATATGTTGAATTAGTGCCACCTTAAAAAAGTAATAAAATGAGGCAATGCTATATATTGTATGCATATTTAGATTCATATATAACTGGATAAATGACAAAAAAATCATAGATTCAAGGACTGCATTCTAGAATGTGCATAACCTTAAGAAATGAAGGAAGGAAATAGAGTTGGTGAGACTTGAAAAAGAACTTCATAAAAATTGTATATATTTTTTTCCAAAACAAAAACATAAAGAAGGAAAGAAGGGAGGAAGGGAGGAAGGAAGGAAGGAAAAGAAGAGGAAGAAAATCTATTCTAATAAAATCTGTTTTAATAGCACAGTGAATTGGTGTTCTTTCATTTTTCACTTAAGCGGAATAAACACATCAGAGGCAAAAGCACATACTCACTGCTAGTAAGTCTCACAAGGCAAACTAAGGTCAGGTCTTTCAATAACTTGAGCAACACAAGTAGATGAATTGAACAGCTGTGGCTGAGATAGAGGAAAGCAGCTGGCAGATGTAAGAAATGAGAACTCTGAAAAATATCTACATGGAATGAATGGACAAGATAACTCCTAAACAAACATTTGCAAATGGAGGTAGAGATAGTTAGAAAATGTCTCCTTTGATTTTTTTTTTAAAAGAAAGTCAATTTACTTCGAAAATATAATCTATTTGCCAATCCTGTAACTCTGAGTTTGTGTGTCAGAATAGGGCCTTTAACCATCTAGTACTAAATTTTCCTGTATGCTGAACTTGTTTCTCTTACTGAAGGCACAGTAAGAGATGACTCATGCGTCTAACAGCACACTGTTCTTCTCTACCAGCTCCTTGTGCCACTGAAACCTCCTTAAAGAACCAGTCAGTCACATGACTGCAGTGAACAGATTTCTCTGAAGGTAAGTGGGGAACCACTAAAAACTAGAGGATTTACTGGGAGTTTTGCTAGCAATGGGAGATGAAAAGGCAATATTCCAATTCTTCTTTCTTTCTCTGTTTCTCATTGTCATAATTCCTGTCATTTTCTGAAAATTAAAATGCTGCTTCCCTAGACTTCAATCATCATCAAAAAAGTTAACACTCTTATTTAAGACAATTATTACTAACTGAAGGCTAAAAAATGCTATGAAATATTATGAGTCATGTAGACCCTCCTACTCTTTCAAGTTGAAATGAGAACTCATAAAATTTCTGCAAAAGTAAACAGCATTGGTATAAATGATGTTTTCACACCTATGCTGCCACATGAATGTCCTTCTATAATTTCCATATTCAAAACCCTTCACCAGAGACTTGGGAACTCAGTGAACTCAGAAATGCTTGCAGTAAGGCAAAACAAGTTGCTCTGTCACATCTGTGGCAATGTCTTCAGACTTGTTTGGGAATTACTTCATTTGATGGGAGTCCATCGATAAACCAGGCCATCCCTATCCTCAGCCCCCATTTCTCTCAGAGTAATGCCAGTCTTACCCAGGATTACAGGGCCCTCGTGATCTGCCTCTCTTTACTGCTCTTACTCATTTCCTACTTTTTCCTCCTGTTGTTCCTCTGAGTATGCTCTAGGATGTTCCCATTAGCAATGCTCAATACCTGGAGCTCCTTTTCCAAAATGTTCATCAGATTAATCCTTCACCTCCTTACAGTCTTTGCTCAAATCACTTTAATCCCCTACTTAACATTACAACTACTCTCTGAGCAGTACAGAGAGTTCTCTTTTTCCTAATTTATGCTTTTTCCCCATTTTTTTCTTAATTAAAAATACTATTTAATACACTTTACTATATTTAGCATCAATTGTCTGATATTTCTTCTAGAATGTTACATTAGAAAAGTTAATTTCATGTCTTTCATTTATAGATGTATCCCTAAGTGACTAGAACAGTACCTAACATATGGTAGGGATTTAACAATTATTTGATAGGTGAATGAATGAACAGTTCTCTAAATCTGGGTACTCTCATAAAAGCAAATATTTCTATCAACTCCCATGCATCATGCAGCTCTGTCATTTTCCAAAAATTTGGAACCTCTCTTTTGCTTTCCATACCCCAATAGTAAAAACTCATTACTGGAAAATAATCACAAATGAGCACATGACTAAGAAAAGTTGTTGGCACAGCAGACTGATACAATGACAATCGCTTTAAGGAACACTCTGACCTCAGTATCAGTCCTTAATGAATTTGGATATGACTGAAAAGCCCATGAGAGCAGTGCATGCATGGAAAGCCAAGGAACTGTGGCAAAAAATATCCTACATGAAAGATCTCTGTGAGTGAGACTCCAGTGGAAAAAAGGTGCCATCAAAGAAGGATGTACTTTTCTCTGAAAGGAGGAGAGAACTTTCACTTTGCTTATGACCTTGTCTTAATACTGATAGAGTTTGTGGTCACAAAAGGCTACCATAGCCTTGGCAGCTCAAGGCAACAGCCTTGGTAATAAATAAGAGTGTTAATTGTTAAATTAACAACAGAAGTCACTGTGCAATTACTCCCTATGTTGGACCTCTGTCCTTAATGAGTTGTACTATGAGAATTAACTGTCAAACTTGTTTTCAAATATTACTTTTTACATTGTGTGTGTATGTGTGCAAACTATTGGAATCTTTACTTAGTACAGAGTTAGTCTTCTGTATATAAAGTTATTTAAAAATGAATCTTATAGACGAATGAGATTGGAGAGGGAGTAGGAGGTGGAAGGGGAATGTCACCACTTAGTGACAATGAATCTCTGCTTCACAGTTCTGGGTGAAGTGAAGAAAAGACCCATCTTGATTAATAAACATGAAAACATTTAAAAACACTAATTGCTATATACTTTGTCTCAACAACACACCTTCCATACATTTTCTCTGACTCTCCCATATTGCCTTCATTTCTTATTTTTGCTTTTTAGCATTAACATAAAACTAAAAATTAATAAGATAACTTTTCTAAATTTAAATTTGTAAGAAGATCAATGTAATTTTTAGTATCTCATTTCATAGTATCAAAAATTTATCAAAATCACTGATTTGAGTTTTAGTATCTCATTCTATGTTATTTAAGAATGCATCTCACTGAGATGATCCTTTTAAAAAAAAGGCAAGTAGTTTGAAAACTAAATTTGACAACATTTTAAATATATATGGATTGCGGTGACCTTTCTTATTAAAATTTAATCAATCATCAGTGAACCATAAAATTACCATATAATCCAATAGGAGATAGCCAGAATTGGGTATCTATCCAAAAGAAATACATTTATACAAAGATTTATTCACAAATGTTCGTAACAGTATTATAGCCACAAAAAATAATATACATGTCATTCAATTGGTGAACAGCTAAATAAAATGTGCTTTATCCACATAATACTATGAACAATGAAAAAAGAATGTTATTGACAGATGTTATATCATGAATGAACCTCAGAAACATCAGATCCAATGAAAAATCTATACTCAAGAAACCGCAAGTATATGAACTCATTTAGTAAGTTCAAATGTAAACACAAGTAGTAGTTATGGGAGCTTTGAATTGATATGGGGAGTAATGAGGCATGGAATATCTTTTTAGAGGAATAACATATTCTACGAAACAACTAAAGTGACTTGTTGAGACAGTTGCACCACTCCACTTGGTACAGTAAACAAATTTCATGTTGGTCATATAAACAATTGTAAGAGTATAATGATATTTTCATCTCTACTCCCTCTCATTTTTCTTTTAATTTTTACAATGACATACTTTCAATTTACTTTGTAATCACAAACTTAATCCTCCACTAAATAAAGAATTCAGCAAGTAGTAAGTAGAAAAACCATTGTTCCTCAAGAGTACAGACATGGGATATAAACAATAATCAAATCTCAAAATGTCCCTTTTGCTCATATGTATTAATTTTTTTGTACAAATCAGGGAAAATATATGATAGTTGTCTCTTGGGTATTGCTCATTTCACTAAGCATAACCATCTCCAGTGGAATATATCTGAATAAAGTTTTAAAAAATCAGATCAATGTTTCCATTTAATTTGAAAACATAGTTTAAAATTTCTTCAAGTTACTGAGAAGGCCCATGGCATTCTGACTTTATTCCAGGATTTTCTCATTACTGTTTTAATTTCTTTAATGCATGATCCCCTTCAACCACTTAGCATTCTTAAGTTATTCTCTCTGTTTGGTATACTCTTCTCATTCCATTTCCTTCATCATCTATTCTTATTTTTGCTAAACTTTAAGATCTCTAGCTGGATGTTACTTTCTCTTACTTCAACAACTCAACACTCAAAATACCTAATATGTTATTATAGCATAGGAGATACTCAGTAAATATTTGCTGAAGAGATGAAGGATTGAATATATAACTGATTAGGTCATTTTAAGTGGAAACTTTTCACATAATGTTCCTTTAAGGATCTACATTTGGATGTGTAAATCCGAAATTCTATATAGTAAGTGGTAGAATTTCTATATAGTAAGTATAGAATTTTCTCTTATTTTAGTCATCATTTGCTTTCAGAAAGATGTCTCACTGTGGTAAATATATTTATGAACAGTACGAATTAGTAATCAAATACATGCTATTTGCATCATTACTTTTTGGCAAGTTTTTCTTTTGTGGGTTTTGCTTTTTATTTTACTGGGTTTTGTGGGGGGGAAGAAGGGGTGAGAGAGAAGTCTAACTTCAAGAAACCTTCCTGTACTTATGATGGAAGATTATCTGATTCTGATCTAAAAAGCAGTACAGTTTGAAACACAGCTGGCTGTTACTGTTCCCATCAGCTGTTTTGAGAGCCCCCAGCTAAATTAGGGTTTCAGTATGGAGTTACCAGCAATGCTGCTGTAACAGGAAATGAAAAGGAGTTGGGCATTGTTTTTTGCTTTAAACGAATTCTACCAAACTTTGAAGGAAGAATTAATCTCAATTCTTAAATTATTCAAAACAATTGAAATGGAGGAAACCTTTACAAACTTGTTCTATGAGGTCAGCATTCCAAAACCTGAGAAAAACATAACAAAATAATAAAAGCTATACACTAATATTTGAAGAATATTGTGATGAACCTGGGTGCAAAAATCCTCAATAAAATAGTAGCAAATCAAATCCAACAACATATCAAAAAGATCATCCACCCAGACCAAGTAGAATTTATCCCAGGGATGCAGGGATGGTTCAACATATGCAAATCAATAAACATGATACATCACATTAACAAGATGAAGAACAAAGACCTTATGATTATCTCAGTAGATGCAGTGAAAGTATTTGATAAAATGTATATCCTTTGTTGATTAAAAAAAAACTTAAAAATTGGGTATAAAAGGAATATACCTCAACACAATCAAGGCAACACATGACAAACCCACAGCCAGTATCATGTTGAATAAGGAAAACCTGGGAACATTTAAACTAATGTCTAGAACCAGAGTAGCTGACACAAAAACAGATAAGCAGATCACGAAAACCAAATAGAGACCCCAGAAATTAATCCACATATTGACAACCAACTAATATTTGACAAATGAACTAAAATCATCCCCTGGAGAAAGACAGTCTCTTCAACAAATTGGATGTGGGGTTTACAGTGTACTTTTCAAGAGATATTCATTTACCTAGCAGAGGGCTAGGTAACAACTCATTCTGAGTTGTCCCACCTGTGACTAGGGATCCTTCACACAGGAAACCTGCTCAGCTGGCAGACACGCCATGGCCCCTGTGGGCAGATGTCTACTTTGTGCCTGCCCAATCATTGATCTGGCATGGGGAGCTGGACCTTGTCTTCAACCTGCTGTCCCAGGGCAGCCCTTGGTTCTTCAGACAGAAAGTGCAAATTCAGTACATCATCACATTTAGACAACAATTCAAAGAGTGTTACTTACAGATCCTGGGCAGAAGAGGTTCAGTGAGTATGAAGGACAGTCCTTTGGCCCAAGTCAGTGAGGCAGGAAGGAGAGGCAGGCACAGTGTGTCTGGCAGCTACAGTACACATATCTGCAAGTGAGGAGGGTGTGGTCACTGTTACGTACCCAGGAAAATGCTGGAGTGGCAGCTGCAAAGGAAGCAGGGAGTCTGGGCCAAGAGGAGTGAGAGGTGCTTCCAACGTCTTAACCCTGTCTGCTCATTTGAGCCATTTGGAGGTGGTGCAGAGAGGGGAAATGTCAAGGGTGACTGAGCCCTGCTTCTGGTGTGAACAGATTTCACTTGTGTTCAAAATGGATAAGGAGGCCACATAATATAAAAAGCACTGCACCTTGCCATCATGGGTACCATTCATTCCATGAGTAGAAAATTACTATGTGACACAGGGAATGAATGAAATATCCATTTAATTCATCAAAAGTACTATCACTTTATACTTACAGTGGGATACTGCCTGGGAAAAGAACTGGTAACAGTAAATCCAAATGGAATATTGTTCTTTTTCTCTCTTGAAATCTGGTTTTTTTCTCTACCTTATTTAGAGTATATAAAGCTTTTATGTGGAAACTAGTGTTGGATTTCCAAATGTCTTGACCTATAGCCCATTTTAGGGTCTTTAAATGGTAGAGCTCCCCTGCATTGAGTCACAGCCCTCATCCCTCTTATTTTCTTCTGATCCTTGTCATACATTGATTAAACTCTCCATACTTAAACTATGTCACCTATTCCTGAAACATCAGTTCTTCTAGATGTCCCTATGTGGGCTTGCCAATCTAGGTGAGACTACTTTGAGTACAGATCTTTTCTGACCTCCTTCTTGGCATGTTTAGTTAGAAAACTCATAGACATTTTAAATTCAAATTTTTGAAGTTCAACTGTTGACTTTCCTTCAACTTCATAAATGCCTCCTGCAGAGTACCCAGTTTCAGGAAATGGGACCACAAGCCACAGATCACTTTAGTCAGAAGGCTTCCCCTCTCCAGTGCTTCTGATGTACATTATCTCAGGCCCTAGTCTCTAGGTTTCTGTCCTAAGTTTCTCTGGCCTGATTCGAAGATGGTCAATCAGTCTTACTAAGACTAACTCACAGCATTGAGGTCCAGACAGCCTCATGCTGTCCGAGATCACAAGACTCACAAGTTCATTTATCTCCTCTATAGATAACATCATAACACCATGATGTTAAGTTTTGTATTAGGTTGTTTTTACGTTTTGTTTGTTTTACAGGAACCCTAGGCCCTCAGCAAAAAGTAGCAACCACCTATCATCATCAAAATTCCCAAAACAATATGATGGAACTCTCATTGCTAGACAATCGGAGGGCCACAAGCACTGTGCACCCAAAAGAGATCTACACGTACGGGGTATAAAATATCTGTGCATTCTTCCTCTAATGATCTCTCCAGCCACCACTAGTCACTAACAGAGTTCAAACCCTCATTTTTTCATCTATCTTTCTGCCCAGTTTCCCTCAGGACTTTCTTAAATTTGTTCTCATAGTGCAGCCAAAATAATCTCTTAAAAGTTCAAAGCTCAGGGCTAGCATTGTGGCATAATGGTTTAAGCTACCATCTGCAGTGCCAGCATCTCATACAGGCACCAGTTAGAGTCCCAGCTGCTCCATTTCTGATCCAACTCCTTGCTAATATGTCTGGGAAAGCAGCAGAGGATAGCCCAAGTCCTTGGGTCCCTGCTACCCACATGAGAGATGCAGATGAAGTTCCTGGCTTCTGCCTGGCCCAACTCTGGTAGTTGCAGTCATTTGGAGAGTGAACCAGCAGATCCAAGATCTGTCTCTCCCGCCCTCTGTAACTCTGCTTTTCAAATAAATAAATCTTCAAAACAAATTCAAACCTGATGGGGTTGGCACTGCAGCACAGCAGGTTAAGCTGCTGCCTGCAATACTGTCATCCCATATAAGATAGCTGGCTTGAGTCTAGGCTGTTCCCCTTCTAGTCCAGATCCCTGCTAATGTGCCTTGGAAAGCATTGGATGATGCCTTAAGTTCATGGGCCGCTGCCACTCACATGAGAGACCCAGATCAGGTACCAGGTTCCTAGATTTGGCCTAGTCCAACCCTATCCACTGCAGACATTTGGGGAGTGAATGAGTGATGGATGATCTTTTTCCCTGCTTCTCCCTGTCTTTCTTACTCTGCCTTTCAAATGAATATTAAAGAAAAAAAAAAAAAGATCTGCTTACTGCAGATCGTCCAGAGAAATTCCTAAAGCTCTTAAGATAAAGGGAAGGGAAAAACTAATTATGAAAAATTGATATTAACCTACCTATACCTACCTCAGCTATAAGTTTACTTATTAATTTTCTCCTCTTCAATGCCTGACTAAATTCTACTTATCTTTTTATCTTTTGACTTCAGGTGTCATGTCACTGCCTCAGGAAATTATTCCCTTATACTCCAAAGTAAGTTCTTTCCTCATATTATGTAGTCATATTTTCCTATAATTATCCTTCATGCTGGCATTGTTTCATCAAATACTTGTATGATGGTTTAGATTGTAAAAATGTGGAAAATCTTTCATTGCTGATCTAACGAGCCTAGCATATGTGCCTAGCATATATTCAGCACTCCAGTAATATTTGTGGGTTAAAAAAAGAAATATGTAGTTTGATCCTATATTTTGGCATTGTCCTTAACGACAACAGCTCCAGTGTGATATTAAACACATTTACTGCATCTTTAATTCTTCAGTATCTTGTATCTTTAATTCTTCAGTTACTATGAATATATGTTGATTTTTATTTAAGATTGTGAACTGATCTGATTTTTTGTTTTATTTTGGTAAGTGAAAAATTGAGTTTTTCAATTGATTCTTCTGTTTTGTATGAGATTATTGATAAATAATTATAATTCTGTCATTTAGCAATATTTTCACCAAATGGACTATATCATATGGTTTATACTATCTAACCTTTCTGGAATGATGACTCAAAATAGTGATAGAAAGCAACCTTAGTTTGTTTCTCAAAAAGGAAGAGACTGCTATGCAGTTACGTAGCCCCATTTCCTTTCCCTACTTAGTACACAACTGGACCATATTTCCCATCATCCTGAGCACAAAAGAAGGGCCCTACAATTGAATGAGATATGGGCAATATATATCACTTCCAAGTCTGTTCTTAGAAGCTTTCCAAGTGATTTTACTCTTTTTCCCATCTGAGCCTAGAGGCCAAAAGTTATTATTCCTTATTAGATTTTTTTGTGTTTTCTTAGACATTTATTTATTTATTTGAAAGGCAGAGTTACAGAGAGAGAAGCAGAGACAGATTTATATAGAGAGAGCTCTTTCACCCATTGGTTCACTCCCCAGTGGGAGCCAGGAGCCAGGAGCTTCATCTGGGTTTCCTATATGGGTCCAAGAGCCTAAATACTTGGACAAATCCCTGCTGCCTTCCAGGTGCATTAGAAGGGAGCTGGATTGAAAGTCGAGCAGCTGGGACTCAAACCAGTGCCCATATGGGATGTCAGCATCACAGAGGAAGAATTAACCTGCTCACCACAACACCAGCCCCTCTTAGTGGATTTTGAGGGCAAACTTGAGAAGTCTGACTCTTGAAAGATTTGTAAATCTAAAATCAATCTGAAGATTTAGGAAATAAATTTAAAAATACAGAAATATTATCATGTACTTTTTAAAGGTCTTATTTTATGATGAGTTATAACCATAGATTACTTGAAATTCAATCATACTAGGTTCTTTTGTTTTGTTTTGTTTTGTTTTGTTGTTGTTTTTTGACAGGCAGAGTGTACAGTGTGAGAGAGAGAGAGAGAGAGAGAGACAGAGAGAAAGGTCTTCCTTTGCCTTTGGTTCACCCTCCAATGGCCGGTGTACCGCGCTGATCCGATGGCAGGAGCCAGGTGCTTCTCCTGGTCTCCCATGGGTGCAGGGCCCAAGCACTTGGGCCATCCTCCACTGCACTCCCTGGCCACAGCAGAGAGCTGGCCTGGAAGAGGGGCAACCTGGACAGAATCCAGCGCCCCAACCAGGACTAGAACCCGGGGTGCTGGCACGGCAAGGCGGAGGATTAGCCTATTGAGCCACGGTGCCGGCCTCATACTAGGTTCTTGAAGTAACACTTTCCTGGACATTTTAAACATTTCTTTTAATGTATTGCTGAATTTAATTTGCTAGATTTCATGTCTCACATTATCAAGGATAATGATCTATTTTATTTTTTTTTTCATTTTCCATTTACTTTTTATATATTTTATGGCATTTCTATAGTGTTTTTTCAGAGCTACATCAGTTTTGTGTACTTCTTCAGAAAACCATTGTTTCTTTTTCTGTGGTTCATGTGAAACAGGATATGAGCATTTATTCTCCAATGGTTAGAAGTAATTTTGTAGCAAAGTCATCCTGAGTGTTGGAGTAGTAGTATTTGGTAATGATCTCAATTTCTCCCAGTCTCACTTTTGCTATTCAAATATTCTATCTCTTTAGGTAATTGTAGACATGTGATTTCTTTGAAGATTATCTTTTTAAATTAGTATTTTATTTTAAAAAAACTACTGTTGTTTTCCTTTTTTGTTCAATTTCTAAATATATGAACAGAAATAAAAACTCCAATGACAAGTCTCAAAAATCACTAAAAAAATATACATTAGAAAACTAAATCATATCCAAACTTCCATTTCCTAAATGAAGGAATCATAAATAGTATTAATTTTGACATTCTCCGAAATAACCTGACTCTTCTTCCTCCTCTTTCTCACTCATCAGTCAGGCCATAATAAACAGAACTTGAAATTTTCCTAATCAAAGCTGAAATAGGAAACAACTAAATTACATTTCACATGAATATGTGTGAATTAGTGTCCACATAGCAGTAGATACACCATAAATATTTGCTGTAGAAGTAAATGAATGGTAGCCAAAATCCCTATCATATACTCTCTTGAATATATTTTTGTGGACTGTTTGAAAATTTTGGAAATGGTTTCAGCTTCATAAATTTCAAATCATATTTTTAAGTGGCAAAATATGTTTGTAAATAGAATATGGAGCCTCTACATCAGAACAGTTCAGATAAAAAGAATCTACTCTTTATCTCTGTCAAAGACCTAGGATTTGTTAAACAAGCATCATTTCTTTAACCTTTTTCCCATTATCAAATGCAGTCAGTGTTTATAATTCATGGCTATTTTAAAATACAGCTTTTACAAATATCACCACCTATAAAATAAAATTACATTATTATAAGAAGCTGAAAATAGTCCAGTGGCCTAGGGAAAGGAATAGCCCAAAATTTCAAGGTGGTAATCCCTTTGTGTAATATGGGGGAAAATTTATTTAAGCATATCTTGGAAAATGAAATGATTAGTGATAACAACTTGAAGAGTAACATTCAAATTCTCCAAGTTTTGTAGTAATCCATATTTTTGATTCACACCATTCCATTATTTAACTCCTGTGAAGTAAGCAGATCGCCAAAATTTTAGGGAAAAGAATGTGGTATTTGTAGCACACAGAAACTTTTTTCAATTTTTCTTACCAAAGGTATGGCTTTCTAATACTTTGAATGTGTATAATGATTCTGTTTGGGATCACAGTGGTGAAAAGATAGTGATTCCATGGATCCTGTTGATTTACTGTATAGCCCCATTCCAATTGCCTTCACCATTATCCCTCAGACTAGAAGTAGCAAGGTATGTCTTTCACTGACAACAGAGAGAGTACATCAAGGATTATTTTTTGGAAGAGGAGCCAAGATGGCAGTATTTCAACATGACATTCCAAGTTAAGCAGGGCAAAATAGATAATAAGAAGAGGGGATACAATCCAGCAAGAGTCATAAGAAGTTTGCACAGAGAATTCCAGGAGTCCAGTAGAGACTGGACAGGTCCATGCTGAGGGAACAAAAGGAAGTGGAAGTGGTGAGGGCACAGTAGAAGCACAGCAAAGATGCAGCAGAGACACTAAATGAGGTGATTGGTGCTACCCCAGTGAACCAGGTGAGAGGTCACGAGTCTCCGGAGCTATGGATAGCTGCTAGTGGCGGGCAGGTGAACTTGGTGAACTGTGTTTGAAGCCCCAATAGGAGAAATTACAGGGGAGCAAGAGGAGAGGTCAAGGGCACTCTGGTCCATCTATTTCTTCCCCCTCCTGGCAACTGGACCTATAGCATGCATGGAGAAGCCATATTGATTATTTACATTTTTGAGTGTAAGTAGGGGGCTGCAGTGTTTGCCTCCTGCACACATGTCCATCAATTGTGGAGGCCACCTAACATCCACCACCTGGGAAAGAGGTTCACATTTCAGAGTTATTTCCTCCCTATCATGCAAGCTATACAACAAGGAGTATTTTTACACATCAAAAACCTGAGCTTGTTTCACACACTAGTGAGAAGCAAGCCCAGGCCCAGTAGGTGGGGTTTAGTGCACCAAAGCTCTGGTACCTGCCTCTATCAAGATCTAGAAATAAACAGGGCTCCGGGAGGTGGGGCAGCATGCTTCCACTTACAATGCACAGACACATAGCAGCTAATAGCAGAAGGAAATCTCACCATAAGCACAAAGTCAAAATTAAAAACAAAATCAACCAGAAAAACAGCTGAAAAACAAAGAAAAAACCCTGAAGAAGAATGAGGAAGACTCTATAAACTCCACAAAGGAACATTACAACATTTCAATAATGGAAGTTGAAGAAGAAGAAATTGAGGATATTCCAGAAAATGAATTCAGAAAATTAATAGTCATATTACTTAGAAGCAATCAGAAAAAAATTCATTATCTAAATGAAAAGCACTCCCAGGAAATCGAGATATTAAAGAGAAGCCAGAATGAAATACTAGAAATGAACAATTCAATAGATCCAATAAAAAATGCAATAGAAAGCCTTAACAATAGAATATATGAGACAGAAGAAAGAATATCAGAAGAAAAATTTCTATAAATAATACAGTTAGACCAAATACAAGAAGAAGAAATTAGAAAATCAATACTCTGGTTTCTCTTCAGATCATATAATCTTTCTCCTTTTACTAAAAATTAGGAAATTAAAAATTACAGTTGGAGATTTACAAGATTCTATCAAATGACCCAACTTATGGATCCTAGGAATTCTGGAAGATTTGGAAAGAGAGAAAGGATTAGAAAGCCTTCTTAATGAAATAATAACAGAGAACTTCCCCAATCTGGAGAAATAAAGAGTCATCCAAGTGCAAGAAGTACACAGAATTCCCAAACGATAGGACCAGAAAAGAACTTCACTACAACACATTGTAGCAAAACTCTCCTCAGTGAAACACAAAGAACAGATCTTAAAATGTACACCAGAGAAACAACAAATCACATTCAGAGGAAACCCAACTAGACTCACTCTGGAATTCTCATCACAAACCCTACAGGCAAGGAGACAATGATGAGACATATGCCAAGTCCTAAGAGAAAAAGCTGTCAATCAAAAATATTATACCCTACAAAACTCTCATTTATGAATGAAAGAGAAATAAGGATCTTCCACAACAACCCAAAATATTATACCCTGCAAAACTTTCATTTATGAATGAAAGAGAAATAAGGATCTTCCAGAACAAGCAGAAAGAATTTGTAACTATTCACCCAGCCCTACAAAAGATGTGCAAGGATATGCTGAACACAGAAATAGGAACATCACTACAAAAGAAGATGAAAGCAGAAAATCACCTAGCAAAAGTATAAATGAAACTCTAAATACATAACAGGACTATTTATGGAAGCATGGCAGGGCAAACTCGGTACTTAACAATAGTCACACTGAATATAAATGGTCTCAACTCCTATTAAATTAATCAGACTGGCTGAATGGATTAAAAAAGAAAACCTATATATTTGCTGCCTGCAAGAAACACATCTTACCAAAAAAGACACACACTGACTGAAAGTGAAAGGATGGAAAAAGTTAATCCATTTAACAGAAACCTAAAAAGAGCTGGGTGGCCATGCTAATATCAGACAAAATAGACTTTAAAACAAAAACTATTAAAATAGACAAAGAAGGACAACATATAATAATTAAATGATCAACTCATCAGGAAGATATGACTATTTTAAATGTATATGCACCTAATTACATGGCACCTGGCTATTTAAAAGAATTGTTAGGGGATTTGAAGGGAGATATAGACTCAAACTCAAGAGTAACAGGGAATGCAACACCCCACTTTCAGCAATGGACAGATTAACCAGACAGAAAATCAACAAGGAAACAACAGAGCTAATCAACACAATAGACCAAATAGACCAGCAGATATCTACAGAACCTTCCACCTATAGCCATAGAGTACACATTTTTCACTCCAGTTCATGAAACTTTCTCTAGGATTCACCATATGGTAGGCCATAAAGAGAGTCTCAGCAAATTCAAAAAAATCAAAAGCATACCACACAAATTCTCAGAAAACAGTGTAATGAAGCTAGAAATCAACAACTCAAGAATCTCTACCTCATAAGAAACACATGGAGACTGAACAACATGCTCCTGAATAAACAATGGGTCATAGAAGAAATCAAAAGATAAATCAAAAATTTTCTGTAAATAAATGAAGACAACAATACAACATACCAAAATTTGTGTGGTATAGCAAAAGCAGTGTTAAGAGGAAAGTTTATAGCAATAGGTGCCTACATCAAGAAATTGGAAAGGCACCAAATAAATTATCTATGCATCTCAAGGATCTAGAAAACAACAAACCAAACCCAAAACTAGTAGAAGAAAGGAAATAATTAAAATTAGAGAAGAAATCCACAAAATTGAAGCCAAGAAAACAATACAAAAGCTCAGCAAAACAAGATTTGGTTTTTTGAAAAAAAAATAAACAAAATAGACACACCATTGGCTCACTCACCAAAAAAAGATGAGAGAAGACCCAAATCAATAAAATTAGAAATGAAAAGTGAAATGTAACAACAGACACCACAGAAATAAAAAGAAACATCAGAAACTATTTCAAAGAGAAGTATGCCAACAAACTGGATAACCTATAAGAAATGGATAGATTCATGGACACACACAACCTACTTAAATTGAGCCATGAATACATAGAAAACCTAAACAGACCCATAACCAACACATAAATTGAATCAGTCGTCTAACTCTGCCTGTCAAAAAAAATTAAGAAATTGAATCAGTAATAAAGACCCTCCCAACAAAGAAAAGACCAGGAAAAGATGGCTTCACAGCTGAATTCTACCAGACATTTAAAGAAGCACTAACTCAAATTCTTTTCAAGTTATTCAAAACAATTGAAAAGGAGGGAATCCTTCCAAATTCTTTCTATCAAGCCAGCATCACCTTTATTCCTAAACCTGAAAATACAGCAGAGAAAGAGAACTATAGACCAATTTCCCTGATTAACATAGATGCAAAATCCTCAGCAAAATTCTGGCCAATCTTATCCAACAACACATCAGAAAGATCATTCAGCAGGATCAAGTGGGATTTATTCCTGGTATGCAGGGATGGTTCAACATTCGCAAATCAACCAATGTGATACATCACATTAAAATTGAAGAACAAAAAGTATATGATTATCTCAATAGATGCAGAGTACACATTTGACAAAATACAACACCCTTTCATGATGAAAACTCTAAGCAAATTTGGTTTAGAAGGAACATTCCTCAACACAATAAAGGCAATTTATGACAAACCCAAGGCCAGCATCATATTGAATAGGGAAAAGTTGTAAGCATTCCCACTGAAATCTGATATCAGACAGGAATGTCCATTCTCAACACTGTTATTCAATATAGTCCTGGAAGATTTAGCCAGAGCCATTAGGCAAGAAAAAAAAAAAGGATACAAATTAGGAAGGAGGAAGTCAAACTATCCTATTTGCAGATGACATGATTCTATATATAGAGGAACCAAAAAGCTCCACTAAGAGACTATTGGAACTCATAGAAGAGTTTGGTAAAGTAGAAAGATATAAAGTCAAATACACAAAATTCAACAGATTTTGTATACACAGACAATGCCACATCTGGGAAAAATATTCTAAAATAATTCCATTCACAATAGCTCCAAAAAATAAAATACCTTGGAATAAATTTAAACAAGGTTGTCAAAGATCTCTATGATGAGAATTACAAAACATTGAAGAAATAAATAGAAGATACAAAAAAGGAAAAATCTTCCACATTCAAGAAGTGTAAGATTCAATATCATCAAAATGTCCATTCTTTTGAGAGCAACTTACAGAATCAATGCAGTATCAATAAAAATACCAAAGACATTCTTCTCAGATATAGAAAAAATGATACTGAAATTCATACTGAGACACAGGAGACCTCAAGTAGCCAAAGCAATCTTATACAACAAAAACAAAGCCAGAGGCATCACAATACCAGTTTTCAAGATATATTACAAGGTAGTTATAATCAAAACAGCCTTGTACTGGTACAAAAATAGATGGATAGACCAATGGAACAGAATAGAAATGCCAGAAATCAAACCATGCATCTACAACCAACTAATATTTGACAAAACAAGTAAAACCAATCCCTAGAGCAAGGACAGTCTCTTCAACAAATGGTGCTGGGGAAACTGGATTTCCACCCACAGAAGCATGAAGCAAGACCGCCTTACACAAAAATCCACTCAACATGGATTAAAGATCTAAATATATGACTGGATACCATCAAATTAATTGAGAACACTGAAGAAACCCTTCAAGACATTGGCAAAAGCAAAGAGTTCTTGTAAAAGACCTCAGAGGCAAGGCAATCAAAGGCAAAATTAACAAATGGGATTACTTCAAGTTGAGAAGCTTCTGTATGGCAAAAGAAAAAGGAAATGTAGAGGCAACCGATGGAATGAGAGAAATTATTTGCATACTAAGCAACTGACAAAGGATTAATAACCAGAATCTACAAAGAAACCAAGAAATTCCACAACAACAAAACAAACAACCCATTTAAGAGATGAACAAAAGGACTTAAACGGACATTTTTCAAAAGAAGAAATCCAAATGGCCAACAGACACATGGAAAAATGTTCAGGATCACTAGCTGTCAGGAAAATGCAAATCAAAACCACACTGAGGTTTTACCTCACCCCAGTTAGAATAGATCTCAAACAGAAATCAACAAACAACAAATGGTGGAGAGAATGTGGGGAAAAAGGCACCCTTATCGACCGTTGGTGGGCATGTAAACTGGTAAAGCCATTATGGAAGACAGTATGCTGAATATAGACCTACCATATGATCCAGCCAGCCCACTCCGGGAATTTACCCAAGGGAAATAAAATCAGTAAACATAAGATCTATCTGCATCTCCATGTTTATTGCAGCTCAATTCACGATAGCTAAGACATGGAATCAACCTAAATATCCATCAACTGAAGACTGGATAAAGAAATTATGGAATACGTACACTAAGTAATACTACACTACTACTACACAGTGGTTAAAAAAGAAAGAAAGAAATCGGTTATTTGCAACAAAATGGATGAATCTGGAAAACATCATACTTAGTGGAATAAGCCAGTCCCAAACAGACAAATATCACACATTCTCCCTGAACTATGAGAACTAATAGAGCACCTAAAAAGAAAGCTGTAGAAGTGAAATTGACACTTTGAGAAGCAATGACTTTGAACAGCCTTTATCGTGACTGTCAAGGAACAGTTATATTTTTCTATTCTTCATACTATGTGTTGAACTCTTTACTTAATATAGAGTTAATAATATGTATATAAAGTCAATTGAAAATAGATCTCAGTAAAAAAGAAGAGGGGGAATAAGAGAGGGAGGAGGAAGTTGGTAACTGTAAAGCTGTATAGTTCTACATACATTCCTACAGACTTACTTCTAAGGGTACAGTTTAAAAACTTGTCAGGGGACTCCAAGTCCCATTAAAATTGGTGGTAAAAATGCCATCTTAATTGTTAAAGTGATCATATTAAGTGTTAAAATGAACACATATGTATTACATATTAAAGCAATCATATAAAAAGCATCAAGTGCCTGGTAATAATAGAATTAAAAAAGAAGGAATGTCCAACATGGGAAACAGTCCACAGAGCAGACTCATAGAATAACAATCATGTTAAGTAACATTCTGACTTTAGAATCAGCCTTAAGTCATTTGGATGTGGCTGGAAAGGCCCATGAGAGCATTTCAGGCATGGAAATCCAAGACACTGTGGCAAAAAAATATCTTACATGAAGGATCTCTGTGAGACCCTAGTGGAAAGAAGGGGCCATCAAAGAAGGGTGTATCTTTCTCTGAAGGGAAAAGAGAGCTTCTACTTTACTTATGACCTTGTCCAAATACTGATGGAGTCTGTGGTCACAAAAGGCTACCATAGCCTTGGCAGCTCAAGGCAAGAGCCTCAGGTGACCACTGACATCACAAATAAGAGTGTTAATTGTTAAATTAACAACAGAAATCACTGTGCACTTATTCCCCATGTAGAACCCCTGTACTTAATGAGATATACCATGAGAATTAACTTCAAAACTTGTTCTCAAATAGTACTTTATACATTGTGGGGGGGGATGCAAACTGTTGAAATATTTACTTAGTATATGGTTGGTCTTCTGTATATAAAGTTAATTAAAAATGAATCTTAAGGAAGAATAGGATGGGAGAGGGAATAGGAGGTAGGACGGGAGTGAGGGTGGAAGGGCAGGTATGGGGGAAAGAACCACTATATTCCTGAATTTGTACCTATAACATTTGCATTAATTAAATAAAAGCTTTAAACAAATAAAAAGTGGAAAAATTATTTTTCCTCCACTTTCGATATAAAGCCAGGCTACCTTAGTAATTATGTAGGAGAAGCAAGTTTTAATAGAACATGGTCAAAGTGTTCTTACTCCTTTCTCGCTTTACAATGACAAAGAGACAGAGACAAATTAATGTTTAATTTTAATATATGTCTCAGAAAAAACTAAATAGCACCTGAACCCTGTTTCTCTTTATGTTTGATTTTAAAAATAATTTTAAGACATATGAAATGATATTTATGGGGTAGAATATGATGTTTTGCTATATGGATACATTTTGTAATATCCAATCAGGATAAATATATTAATGTTTTGTAGCATTTAACATCTCCTTATAGTGAGTACAGCCAAAATCCTATGTTTTAAGGGTTTTTTTAAAATGGAGAAATATACAGCAAATTAACATTATAAACTGTCACAGTAGTTTGCAATAGAACCCAGCACATTTTAGTCCTATCTGGCTATAACCTAGCATTCATAAATCAACTTTTCCTCTCTCCCTGCTTTCCTCCCCAGCCTCTGGTAACTACTACTGTATTTTTAACTTCCATGAAATCATCCAATTTTTTAGATACCATCTATCAGTGAAATCTTGTGATATCTGTCTTTCTCCGGTTGACTTATTTCACTTAAGATAGGGACCTCCAGTTCTATCTATGTTAATGCAAATGACATGGATGGACTAAGTAATACTCTGCCATATAAAGTTATCACATTCTCTTTATGCATTCATTGGTAGATGAACATTTAAGTTACTTCTATTTCTTGGCTATTGTGAATAGTTCTGCAATAAACACAGGAGTACAGATGCCTTTTCAACAAATGCATTTCATTTCCCTTGGATATACACCAGGAGTGGGATTGCTGGAACATATGGTAATACCACTTTTAGTTTTTTGAGGAACCTCCATATTATTTTCTACAATGGATGTACCCATCTTTATTCACACTAACAGTGTACACGGGTTTTTTCCTTCAGTACTAGGGAAGTCTGATCCTACTTCTTCCTAGCCTATAGGTTTTCTGTTGAGAAGTCTGCAGTAAAGTGAACTGGAATTCCTTTCTGCATTGTTTCTTTTCTCATGAAACTTTGAAAATCATCCCTTTATGTTTAACCTGTAGAGCTCGAATGTAATGTTTTGAGGTAGACTTAGTTGGGTTGAATCTGGTGACCTATAACCTTCCTGTCTCTGGGTAGTTGCATCTTTCTCTAGATTTGGGAGATTTTCTGTCATTGCCTCTTTGAATATGCATTCTACTTCTTTGGAATTCTCAAGTCCCTCTTGAATCCAAGTAACTTAAATACTTGTTCTTTTCATGCTACCCCATATTTCCCATAAACTTTGTTCATTCTTCTTGATTTTTAAATTTTTTCTCCAGTAACCTATGTATTTTTCAAACAATCAAACTCACTAATGCTTTCTTCTCTTTATTCTGCTATTGATGCATTCTATCTAATTTTTAATGTCACTTAGCATATTTTTCAGTTGAAGGATTTCTACTTAATTTTGGTTATTTCTAGCTCTATCAAATCACTCTTAGAAAATTGTTTTTCTATGCTCTCTTGAATTTCATTGTGTTTTCTCGAAACAACAATCTTTAAATTTTCATCTGAGTATTTAGAGATTTCAATTCCTAGATAGCTGATTTCTTATATTTTACTTTAAGATTTATTTTATTTATTTGCAAAGAGTTACAGAGAGAGGTAGAGACAGAGATAGAAGTCTTCTATCCTCTGGTTCACCCCCTAAATGGCTGCAATGGCTGGAGCCACGCTGATCCTAAGCCAGGAGCCAGGAACCAGGAGCTTCCTCTGGGTCTCCCACACAGGTGTAGGGGCCCAAGGACTTGGGCCATCCTTTTCTGCTATCCCAGGCCACAGCAGAGAGCTGGATTGTAAGAGGAGCAGCCAGTATTAGAACTGGCACCCAGATAGGATGCCGGCACTTCAGGCCAGGGCTTTAACCCTCTGCACCACAGCACCAGCCCCTTATACTTTATTTTGATTTTTAGGTGAGAGTGTGATTCTTTTGAAATTCTTTCTTTAAAAAAAAAGATTAACTTGAAAGGCAGAGTTACAGAGAGAAAGGAGAGACAGAAAGAGAGTCCCGGTCGGGGCGCTGGATTCTGTCCCGGTTGCCCCTCTTCCAGGCCAGCTCTCTGTTGTGGCCAGGGAGTGCAGTGGAGGAAGGCCCAAGTGCTTGGGCCCTGCACCCCATGGGAGACCAGGATAAACACCTGGCTCCTGCCTTCGGATCAGCGCAATGCACCAGCTGCAGCGCACTGGCCGCGGCAGCCATTTGAGGGTGAACCAAAGGCAAAGGAAGACCTTTCACTCTCTCTCTCTCTCTCTCTCTCACTGTCTACTCTGCCTGTCAAAATATATATATATTTACATATATATATAAATAAATATATATATGTAAATATATATAAAAATAGAAATATATAAAAATAGAAATAGAAATATTTAAAAATATATTTTATATATAAATATATAAAAATATATAAAAATAAATATAAATATATAAAAATAGAAATAAATTGAAATAAAAATGTTGTTCCAGTAAAAATTACTAACTATTGAAGGGAGTTTATATGTATATATATCTTCTGTTTGCTGGTTCATTCTCAGAATGGCCACACCAGGCCAGGCTAGTCCAGGCTGAAGCAAGGAGCCTGGAACTCCATCTAGGTCTCCCACCAGGTGAATTAGCAGGTGGCTGGATTGGAAGTGGAGCCATGGGCACTCAAACCAGCACTCATATGGGATGCTAGTGTCATGGACAGTGGCTTAACCCGCTGCATTACAACACTAGCTAGGGACTGTAGTAAATACTTCAAACATATTTCTAGTAATAAAAATATTACAAGGAAGCTTTCTGACATATAGATAAAGCCTAGCTTATTCATATATTATAATTTTTTATATATGTTCAGATTCCTCCAGTTGTGTTGGATACTTTTCAAAACTAGATGTGAAAGGAACAGTGTTTTTTTTTTTTCTCTTCGTGTTATTTGTTGAACTGTTTACTTAATGTACAGTTAACTATATGATCATTAAGTAAACTGAAAATAGGTATTGGTAAAAATTAAGAGTGAGAATATGAGAGGGAAGCAAGGGTTGGAATGAGGGGAAGTAGTACTATGTTCCTAAATTTGTATACATGAAATACATGAAACATATAACTTAAATAGAATTTAAAAAAAGAATACTTTAAGTAGATGTTATAGCCTTCATTATATAAAACTAAACTAATACTTGGGGGTTTCCATACCAATATTATTGTTATATATAAAATATATATATAGAAGTTTATAATTATCACATTTTAGTTTTGAGATAACTGAAGCTTTGTAAATTACTGCAATGATTAAATATATCACATACAGACATTTTAAATTTAAATTAAATGGAGATAAAATTAATTTTATAAGTGGAAAAGAAATTTGATATAATGTAACAATTCAGTATCCCAATTTATAGGGCCACCTTCCACAGTGAAGAATTTTTTCAGATCATTACAACTTCAGATAATTACAACCCAACTTATGAAATATTTATAGTTAAAATATGCATTGCTATCTACAAATACTCTGAATTGACTATACCAGAAAACAAAATGAAATGACCAGATAATCATTGGACAAATTTATAATAAAACATTTGGGATGAAAAGACAATCAGAAAAAATGAAAATGTTAGGACAGATAACAAAGTGATTTATATGTAGTAAGAGAAAAATAGAAATAACTTAAATTGAAATAAAAATGTTGTTCCAGTAAAAATTACTAACTATTGAAGGGAGAAACAACAGAATATGGCATTCGTGAGCATGAACTGAATTTTCAAATTTCAGTATCATCCAAATTCCTGATGTTATATTATGAGGTAGGTTTAAAAACCCCCAGCCTCAACCAGACTGTGCGCTCAGCCCTCTGCCTCTCTGCTGAGCCACCCGCCTGGCCTGGTCAGGTATAATCTCCACTGAACATGTAACCTCGCCCCCCCCCCCCAGTCTCTCAGGCTCTGTCTGGAGAGGTGCCCATCCATCCTTATGGATGTCCCTTCCCTAATAAACCTTGCTATTTTACCTCCCTCTAAAAAAAAAGAGCCTAGGGAGATTACTGATGCCATAAACAAGAGTGTCAATTTGTTAAGTCAACAATAGGAGTCACTGTGCACTTACTCCTCTTGTAGGATCTCTGTCCTTAATGTGCTGTACATTGTGATTTAATGCTATAACTAGTTCTCAAACAGTATTTTACACTTTATGTTTTTGTGTGGGTGCAAACTGTTGAAAGCTTTACTTAATATATGCTAAATTGATCTTCTGTGTATAAAGAGAATTGAAAATGAATCTTGATGTGAATGGAAGGGGAGAGGGAGGAGGAGAGGGAAGGGTTGCGGGTGGGAGGGAAGTTATGGGGGGGAAGCCATTGTAATCCATAAGCTGTACTTTGGAAATTTATATTGATTAAATAAAAGTTAAAAAACAATAGCTTATCATGGAGATGAAAAAAAAAATTGGCCTAGACACTCTACCTTCAATATCTGATAGATAACAAACATTAGGTTCTAACAAAGATGTGGTCATAAAAGTCTGTACTAAAGTGATACTGCAAATTGCTAGGGACATACCAGAAAAAATTCTGAAAAGTAATAAACAATAAAAAGTAGGTAAATGCATTAAATGTGAAATGTTGACAAAGTAGATTACTTACTATTTTGTCATTTAAAATATTTATTTTGGCAATGATAAAAAATCTCTGTTTTTTAATTCTATTAATAAAATTGTATGAGATGCCTCCTTTTCACATGTCTCTGATGATTTAATAATTCATTCACTTAAAGCAAGGGTCTTACATCAGTACCAACATAATATTTAGTCATTTACTGCTTTTGCCGCAGCTGCACTACTTCTGTGACTTTTATCTACTCTAAAATTTAAAATACTATAATTAATTTTTCTTTCCACAGATGTGTGTACAAAAGCTTTCACTGGATGCAAATGTTTGGTAATTTAATTTGGCACTCAGATTTTGTTTATTTTAAGACTATTTTTTTACTTATTTGTTTGGCAGGGTGACAGGCAGCAAGAAACAGAGATTTTTTCCATCCACTGGTTCACTCCTATAGACTTGTAATAGTCAAGGATGGGCCAGGATGATCCAGGAGCCTGGAACTCCATCTAGGCCTCTTATGTGGGCAGCTGGGACCCAGGTACTTGAGCCTTCTTCTGCTGCCTCCCAAGATGCATTAGCAAGAAGTTGTATAGGAAATGGAGCAGCTGGAACTTGAACCAGCATGCTGATTTGGGCTGTGGTGGGAGTCCCAAGCAGTATCTCTACCAGATGTGACAACACTCTCCTTTCAGAGTTGTCTCGTGCTCAGTTAACTGCTTCTTCTTTTATTGGCTGGTTTACTCCAACCCTATTCTAGATTAAACAATATGCTAACCTATTATTTTATGTTTGATGTGTTTGTAAGTCCAAACATTGTGCCTTTTTAATAGTCTATGAGTGAGGGGCCGGCACTGTGGCATAGCAGGTAAAGCAGCCACCTGCAGTGCCAGCATCCCATATGGGCACTGTTTCGAGTCCCAGATGTTCCACTTCTGATCCAGCTCTCTGCTATGGCTTGGCAAGGCAGTGGAGGATAGCCCAAATCCTTGGGTCCCTGCACCCACGTGGGAGACCCAGAAGAAGCTCCTGGCTCCTGGCTTTGGATCGGCACAGCTCCGGCCGTTGGGCAATCTGGCGAGTGAACTAGCAGATGGAAGGCCTCTTTCTCTGTCTCTCTGCCTTTCCTGCTCTCTCTGACTTTCAAAATAAATAAATCTTTAAAAAATAGTCTATGAGTGAGAACAAATTATTTAACAGCCTTTAGAAAGTCACCTCTGATTGCTTAAACATACTTGGAAATTCTAAATCAGTAAGGGAATTTTTCTTAAATTTATTTATTTACTTGACAGATAGAGTTAAACAGTGAAAGAGAGAGAGACAGAGAAAGGTCTTTGTTCCGTTGGTTCACCCCCACAAATGGCCGCTACGGCCAGCACTGCGCAGATCCGAAGCCAGGAGCCAGGTGCTTCCTCCTGGTCTTCCATGTGGGTGCAGGGCCCAAGCACTTGGGCCATCCTCCACTGCCTTCCGGGGCCACAGCAGAGAGCTGAACAGGAAGAGGAGCAACCAGGAGTATAACCGGCGCTCATAGCGGGTGCTGGCGCCGCAGGCGGAGGACCAACAAAGTGAGCCACGGTGCTGGCCCCAAGGAACTTTTTAAAGTAACTTTAATTGGGTGATTAAATAGTGATAATTCTATGAATTTTAATGAAATGATTTATATACCATTATAATTTAGGAGAAATTGGACTTTTCAAATACATAAAAGTTTTTCATCCCATTTGACATTTAAGTTTTTACATTTAATTTTTATTAAATACACTAATTTCAAATACTGAACAAAATATTATAAAAGAGGCATAGAAATATATCATTGTGTTATTTCCAGTATTTTGCTAATAACCTCTTCTACAATTTTAATATTAAATTTTTACTATTATTATGTGGGTTACTCCCGACTTGTCAACTGTGCTCACCTATAATGTTAACTAGTGCCTTTTTCTCATTGCGATTTTAAGTGAATATTCCAATCACTCTGTTTGCTGTTTTAAATCTCAGAAATGCGATATATATTTTCCAGCTTTAAAGTGGTGTTTCCTTGCAGAATGTTAATTTGGCCTTGACAGTTTCTTTGATTCAACAGAAAAAAATTATTATTGTCAGAATTGTCACATTGTGAATGGCTCACTTTTGAATTAAGTTTTAAAATCTCAAACATTCAACTGAGTGTTTTTATTTATCACATTTAAAGAAATGTTTTATCTCCTTTTTCTTTATTCAATGTCTTTCTTTATTCAACAGACAAGGAGACAGAGACAGAGAAAGAGAAAGAGGGACAGAGATCTCCCATCTCCTGGCTCACTTGCAGAGTACCTGCAACAGCCAGGGCAGGGCCAGGCTAAATCCAGGACCCTGGAACCCAATCTGGGCCTCACACATGGTGGGCAAAAACCCTTTGCCCCCTATTAGGGTGCACAACAGCAGGAAGCTGGTATTAGAAGCAGCGCCAGATGTCGAACCCAGGCACTCCAATATGGGATGTGGGCATTCGAAATGGCATCTTAACCACCGTGACAAACACCTGTGCTACTTATCATATACTCATCTTTGCATTTGAAAATAATGGTTAAAGACATTTTAACATATATACATACACACACATACATAGAGTTTGAATTTCTTCTTTCTTTTTTTTTCTTGTTTTTATTTTTGAGAAATAAGTTCACAAATTGTAAGATTTTTAAACAGGGTTTAAAAGTGTAACTGGCATGTAGTTATAGTAAGTGTAAGCTCCCTGAAGAAATTATTATTTTCATAACTAGAATGATGAGTTTACTTTGAATAAAGCTGTCTGTTGTCTGTTGCTGGCCAGTGGCCACACCAGACCAGAGTGTCTTCTCCATTCCCCAACCAAACCATGAAACTAAATAATTCCCCAAACCCCAAACCCTAACAAATTTCTGAAATGGTCCCCTAGAGGGCACCAGCCTTCTCACTATTTCAGAGCAGGAAGACAAAGGGGCTTTGCAAAAGAAAACCTCACCGTTCTCACCAGTTCTTCATTCACCTGACTCAGGGGGTCGCTTTGAGGACCTCCCCCTCCCAGCTTCTGCTCTTCTCGAGTGTGCGGGCCTTCGCTCTTACCCTTCTCTCCGCGCCTCACCTGCTATGCAGCAAGCCACACACTTCTAATCTGACGCCTGGTGATTTCTCTGCAGACTAAATTTTTAGGGCTCTAGCATTCTCCTCCTAAGTAGCCTGTCAGGTATTTCCCTGAATGAATACACCAGGTAGTTAAGTGATCATTCCTCTTTTCTGCTCCATTAGGTGTTCATTAGATATTTAAGAAACTAACCATCCTTAGAGTCTTGAGTTTCTGAAAAAAAAAAAAATACAAATCAATGACTTCCAAATTCACCTTAGACACTATCCATTTATAAATCACCCACCGAAATAACAAAAGTCAAACAATACAGAGGAAGGAAAACTAGCAAGAATTTTGTCCCTTAAGTCTTAAGTGCCCCTGGCTATTGTTTTTTTTCCCTTTGAGGGTCACATGGTAAATGAGGTTCTCCCCATTCCTAATCTGCCTTGCTGTGCAAGAGGTGAAATTAAATAAACAAATGTCAAGGGAAAGTGAGGTTTGCTAAAGTCTTCTTTCAGATTTCTTGATAAAGAATTGGAAAAGCATGTTTATGCTCCGGTACATTCCTCCCCTTACTTCCAGTATAGTGCTTTCCAGCTACCTTGAATTTTAATCTGAATCATAATTTTATGTGAGAACGGTGATCAAAGAAATACTTCGAGTGTTGTGAGGTAGAAAATTTTCACTACTTGCCAAAGTCAAGAAAACTTAGCTTTAGCCCTCAGTGATTCTATTTTAAAGCTCCCATCTAAAGTCTCAGTTTTGGAACTGTATTAATTAACTATGATCTGTTTTAAATAGTTTATACTAACATCTATTTCTTTGAATGATTAAACCTACTGCAAACCAAATTCCTCACATTTATTATTAATACAGGACTTTTTGTTTTAAAATATATCAATTTACCAGAAGAGGGAGCAATCTATCTAGTCTCTACTTAAATGCTTGATCTGTCTACTTTTTGTAAATTTGTCTGTACTTGAGTAAAGATAAAATGTTTGAGAACTAGGGGCCTGTATTTGGCTTAGCAGTTAAGCCACTGCTTGGGTTGCTCAAGTGTTTGAGTCACAGCTCTGTTACCATCTTCCTATTAATGTGCACCCTGGGAAGTAGCAGGTGGTGGATCAAGTAGTTGGGTCCCTGTCTCCCAGACTTGGATGAGAGACTTGGATGGGGTTCTGGGCTCTTGGCTCTGGCCTGGCCCAGTCCTAGCTGTTATGGGCATTTGGGAAATGAATCAGTGGGTGGGAACGCTCAGTCTGTCTTAAAAACAAAATAAATATATTTTTTAAAACTTTTGAAAACTAGCTACAATTTTATGTGAGTGTGTATTTGTTACTTTAAAGTTTTATTTTGGGACTGACTTTGGGTTTAGCAGGCTAAGCTGCAGCCTGCAACGCTGTCATTCCATCTGAGCATTGATTCATTTGCTGGCCAGCCCACTTCCAATCCAGCTTACTGCTAATGAGGCTGGGAAAGCAGCGGAGAATCGCTGGAGTGCTTGGGACCCACTTAAAAGAGAGACCTGGGTGAAACCCCTGTCTCCTGGCATCAGCCTAGTTGCAGCAACTTGGGGAGAAAACCAGTAGATGGAGGATCTCTCTCTCTCTCTGTCTTTCCTTCTCTCTGTGTAACTATTTCAAATAACTAAATAATTATTTTAAAAGTTTTATTTTGTATTTAAAAAGGGAAATTTACAGTTCTATATTATATATAGTAAGGGCAATAAATATTTAGGAAATAAATTGCTTTTTAAATACCTCCCTTTCCTGAAAAAATTAAGTGAACTGTTGATATAGTTAGGATAGAACCACAGAATAAAGACAATGTTAATTAGGTGGTTTAATGACTTTGAAGTAGTTATTGTTACCATTGAGCTGATGCCATTTTGGCCATTTAATCATGAAAGGATTAAGTTATGTTGTGTGATGATTTTGATCTTCTATCTCTTGTTTTACAATATGTTAACAAATATGCCATGTGTAGATTGGCTAATGACCAACATAAACTTATTTTGGAGTAGTCACTTGAAGATTGCAGGAATAGAATAATATGTCATATAAACTTTCCTTACATTTTTGCTCCAAATTATAATATGTAACATACCGTCTTTAGCTGACCTTGCCCATAAATATATCAGTAATTACATTTAACTTAAATAATGAGGAAATTATGTATTTCAGCCTGCTTTGTCCATGGCAAATATAATGCTTACTGACATTGTTATATTTCTCTAATATTTCCTTTAAATAATGAATTTCTCGACTACCTTACATATTAGAAGTATAGAAAAACATATGAACTATAGAATCATGAATATACAGGTGTAAAATCAGATACACCTGTTGTGTTTAATTACCACACACTGATTTTCCCACAGCTGCATTGAGGAAAGGTGAATTTTTATGAGTTGGTAGAATGCATGTACTGTCAACCTGACACCAGTAAGGAGAAAGGACTGTTTTGTTCTCCATATCTGTTCACCTGGTTCATCTGCCCTCAATAACCATAGTGCTGAGTACTCTGACTTTGCCGAATGCTTTCCTACAGTGTCTCTTTTGAGCAGAAAGGCACTTTTCGGCTCGCTCAGTCTTGGGAGAGAGCCTTGGGAAGAGTGGATGCAATCCAAGGGTGTTACTGGAATTAGGGCTCCACAGGGCCAGGCTGGTGTGAGGATGGCTGTGGTGTGGTTTTAGGTTTTTTTTTTTTTTTCTTATTTTTTTAAGTTGCCTTCTCTGTGAAGCTGTCCCTGTTTGAACTTCCAGTTCCCTCTTCTGCGTGACCTAGATGGAAAGGCAGAGGAGAGCTGGATTTCACATTGGAGCCCTATTTTCCTCTGTGTTAAATATTCTCTCTGGTTATAATAACATATACATTATGTTGCTATACAGTGGTGACCTCAACAGACAGTGTTCCTGTCAGCCACCAGAGTTCCATGTAGCAAGATGAAAGATCTGTAGACATTCTAATTTACCTGGGTTGCATTCACAATTCCCTTCAGTTCACAGTTCAGTGACACTGAGCTTCCACAGTGCCATTCAGACCTTCCCAGCCTCAGAGTATTGAAGCATCTTCCCAAATAAGGCAATTCCAGCCAAAGATGAAAGCGGCCATTTCGGTCAGGCTAGGTTACTTAAAACATCAATGAAATGGCATTTTGATTGTAATTTTTTTAACAGTGAAAGAGCATAAGCTTTGGCAGGGAGGTGAAATTCTCTACAGTTTCCGCTGGAGAAAAGATTCAAAATTTGGGCAGTTTTTAGGCAGGCTTGGCAACTGGCATTACGACAAGGCAGTTAGGAAGTAATAGGACAGGGAGAGATGCTTCTCTTCTCCCTCACCTTTTTTCACACCTACCTTACTGGCCTCCATCTTGCTCTATCTTGACAGGTAGAGGACACACTGACTAGAGAGCCCTGCTAAGAGGACACAGAGATGGATAAACCCCAAAGCTGAGAAAGATTAAGCTTCAGGACCCTCCCTTGCCTGGGTCCTTTTTTGGACCCCCAGGAATGGCATTAGCAATATGGCGATGTGGTCTTATATTTCTGGAAAATTTGCAAAATATTATATGAGGATGTCTTCAAAAAGTTCATGGGGGCGGGCATTGTGGCACCTGCTGCCTCAGATGCCCACATCCCATAACTGAATGCCTGGGATGGAGCCCTAACTCTGTTCCATCCAATACAGGTTCCTGCTAATTTAATTTACATCTTGGGAGGCACCGAATGACGGCTCAAATATTTGTGTCCCTGCCACCTACGTGGAAGACCTGGATAGAATTTAGCCTAGCCAAATCCTAGTTGTTCCAGGCATTTGGAGAGTGAATTAGCAGATGGAAGATATATTCCACGACCCCCTCCCTGCAGTGTGTGTGTGTGTGTGTTTCAAATAAAAACTTTTTTTAAAAAGTTCATGGAAGATGCATATTAGAAAACATTACACATAGATTTCAAAAATTTTTTCAAGGGGCTAGTGTGTGGCATGGGAGGATAAGCCTCCACCTGCAATACTGGCATCCCATATGAGATCATGTCAAAGCTGCTGCACTTCTGATCCAGTTCCCTGATAATGTGCCTGGAAAAGCAGTGGAAGATGGCCGAAGTACTTGAGCCCCTGCACCCATGTGGGAGAACTAGAAGAAGCTCCTGGCTCCTGGCTTCTATCTGGACTGGCCCTCCCTGGCCATTGCAGCCATTTGGAGAATGAACCAGCAGATTAATGATCTTCTCTCTCTCTCTCTCTTTCTCTCTCTCTCTCTCTCTCTCCCCCCTTCCTCTTCTTTGCAAAAAACTTGCATCAAAATTAATATATTTTATCTCATTTTCCATGAACTTTCTATACTACCCTTTTCATGACAAGAACTGTTTCCAATCTGTCTCCCCCTCCTTCCTTCACACTTCTTTGTTTTTTATATATAAATACTTATATATAAAATATATATTTATAAATTTATATTTTATATATTTATATATAGATACATAAATACATATTGTATATAAATTTATAGATATATAAATATGAATATAGATATATATTATATATAAATGTATAAAATATATATATGAAAGCCAGAGTGACAGAAAGAGGGAGAGTTAGAGTTATAGAGAAATAGAGAAAGAGAGAGAGATGTGTTCTATCTGCTGGCTCACTCTCCTAAAAGGCCACAATATTCAGGCTCGGAGGCAGTCTGAAGCCAGGAGCCCGGATCTCCATCCTGATCTCCCATGTTGGGTTCAGGGATCCAAGCACTTTGGTACATTAGTAGAAAGCTGGATAGAAACAGAGTAGCTGGGACTCATACCAGCACTCTGATATGGGATGCACGGATCACAAGTGGCAGATAGCCTGCTGTGCCACAATTCCTGTCTTCATACTTTTTCTCCTGTCCAATGATCTTCATGCAGCCCCAGAGACTGGGCAAAGGAGACGAGTTTGGTAGTTACTTGGTGAGTTTGCAATAGAGGGCTACGTTCAAATAGTTTGCAATCTCTTCCAGGTATAGTTACATTATTGCTAATCGTGTGCATTAGAAATGGAGTCTTTGATCAGCCATGCTGGAGAAAAACTATAATTCCTTTATCTATTTGGGAAAGATCACAAAATTATTAACATATAAAGAGTCAGTTAAAGACTATTCATTCATGCAAAGATGAAAATATTAGGTATTACAGACAGGATTCATGCAGTAGATAAATATATTATGCTGTCAGGATCCTTTACTCCTGTGTAGGGTGATGTGTTGGCAGGGGACTTTGATAGAGAGCTGACAGTTCTGGTTGACTTCTAGGTTCCTGGTATCAATAAGGTCAACATCACCATCAATGAATATTTATTGAATGCTTATTAGGTAGAAGGCAATGTGCTGGGAAATGGAGATTTCAGGATTGCTGTGAACATTCTTAGAGATATGAAGGACCTGAACTCTGGGAGGAAGCTTAAGAAGGCACAAAATCTAATAGTTATCCTTCTGGTGTATATATCTCCGTGTCAGTCTCTTAATTTATTTTTTGAAGATTTACTTACATATTTATATGAGAGGCAGTGTTACAGAGAGGGAGGGAGAGAGAGAGAGAGAGAATATGAATGAGAATCTTCATCCACTGGTTCACTCCCTAACTGGCCACATGGTTGGGGCTGAGTCCAGCTGAAGCTAGGTGTCTGAAACTCCATCCAGATCTCCCACATGGGTGGCAAGGGCTAAGCACTTTGGCCATCTCCCACTGGTTTTCCAGGTGCATTGGCAGAGAGCTGGATTGGAAGTAGAGTATCCAGTACTCACATTTTCACTCATATGGAATGCCCTCATTGCAGGAGTTGGCTTAACCCACTGTGTCACAACACTGACTGTCAATTTAAAGGGTAACAAATGAAGACAAAGTTTCTTTGTAGCAGTCTTCCCTGATTACATTATTTTATAACTCTATCATCCTTCCTAAAGGCATCCACTGATGTAAGCTTGTATGTTTCCTGCCCAAGAAATTTTTATGATTTATTTACCTGTGTTTATATGCCTATATAAATTTAAGTATATATGTATATATAAGTATATATTTACATAAATATATCTATCAGCAAAAGCTTGTGCTTAGAAAAGGTCCTGGTATATAACAAGTTCCAATAATGTCAGTATGAGAGTCCATCTTTCTCTATGCGCTGATAAAACATTGGTATTGTCAGTGTGATTGATTCAACATGATATACAGGTCAGGCATTTGACCTATCAGCTAAGATGCTGGTTAAGACGCCTGAGTGCCTGGGCTCCAGTCCCAACTCCAACTCTCATTTCTAGCTTCCTGCTAAAGCAGAATATGGGAGGCAGCAGGCAATGTCTCAAGTAATTGGGTCCCTGCCACTCATCTAGGAGACCTGGATTGTGCTTCTGGCTTCCAGTTTTGGATTTGGCCCAGTTCTGGCCATTCAGAGCATTTGAAGAGTGAGCCAGCAGATGGGAGTGTACTTTATCTCTCACTTTGTGTGTCGCTGTGTTTCTTTTTCTGTATCTCTGCCTCTCAAATCATAAAATAAATTATTTCCATTATTTTAATTGCATTTCTTTCATTACTAATGAGGTAGACATTTCTTAAGTTTATTAGCCAGTTTTCTCCTTTTGTTCTTTGACCATTTTTCCCCTATGGATCATTTGTGTTTCTCTTAGTGATATTTGAAGTTATTTGCTCAGTCTGAACTCTAATCTGTCAGTAATATAAATACAACAATCTTTTTTCTTAATTTGTGATTTGTTACTGGTTTTTGTTATTATGCCAGAGCTACTACCTCTTTATCATGGCTAAATGTATCAGGTTTAATTGGGGTATAATTTTTTTTCCTACCTTGTTTAAGAAATTCTTTTTTTAAAAGATTTATTTATTTATTTGAAAGTCTGAGTTACACAGAGAGAGGAGAGGCAGAGAGAGAGAGGTCCTCCATCTGCTGGTTCACTCCCTAGATGGCCACAATAGCCAGAGCTGCGCCGATCCAAAGTCAGGAGTTTCCTCTGGGTCTCCCATGTGGTGCAGGGGCCCAAGGACTTTGGTCATCTTCTACTGCCTTCCCAGGCCATAGCAGAGAGCTGGACCGGAAGTGGAGCAGCCAAAACTCGAACCGGCGGGTATGGGATGCCGGCACTTCAGGCCAGGTCGTTAACCCACTGTGCCACAGCACCGGCTTCTAAGAAATTCTTTCATTAATTGGTATTAAAAAGATTTTCCTCTTATTATTTTCCCACTAGTTTAAGCACTCTCCCATATAGATCTTTAATGAAACTCTTATTTTTTTTGTTTGTAATGTGAATTAAGTTACATGTTTGTTTTCCACAATGAAGACAATTTTTCACAGCATCATTCTCTGAATGGCCCAATTCACTTATTTATACAAAACTCTATACATATTACATAGCAAGTTTCCATGTATATGTGGGCTTGTTGTGTTCTGACTTATTTTCTAACAGTCAATTGTTAAGCCAGCAAATAGTTAATGACAGAGAGGTATTTGTCAATAAAGTATAATGAGGTTCATACCCAAGGTCATGGATAGCATCCACTATTTTTCCCTCAGTTCATTCTTAAAGGTTTTTAGCTACCTCACTTTGATTGTGCAGAAGTTATTGTGGGATGTTACCTTCAAAGAGTAATTCCTTGCTGACTTACTGCTGTCTTCTTGAGTTACTGAACACTTCAGTGGATGATAAAAGTCTTTATAAAAAGACACCTGAAAATCATCTGGTTGAGCTATCACATCACTAATTTCGATGCTAAGTTATAGATGTAATCTGAAAAAAATATAATCTTAGAGGAACAGAATTTTAGAATATTTGTTTGAAGTGTCCCTTAGTAAATCAAATTTCACCAAGCTTTGCCAAACATTCCCCAGCTGGGATAGTAAGCACTTTTTTTCTCATGTTTAATCATTCTGTGTCTTGACCAGAAGAGAAGACCTCATTTATATTAACCACCTTATCAATTCATGATTGGAATTGTTTGGAACTTTTTCCAAAATCCTAAACTTGAAAATCTTTTGAACTTGCAGAAAGAAACATTCCATTTCCTCATTGTTTGTCCAGTTCAGACCTTAAGAGGGAGAAAGTTGGTGTGTTCATAAATATGCTTTGTCTTATTCTGGTCTTAGAAATTTGAAAGAAAACGACCTTGATATATGGAAATAATTAATATCCTTTTATACATTGTAGCATTCTATCCTCCTAAAACAGATTTAACAAAAACAATTGAAGTATAATCATTTTCTATTTAGAAAGGAATAGTTTGACTAAAAAACAAAGAAAAAGTCATAAATATATCCATGTGTTCTGAGTCTTACATTCTTTTGAATTCACTACGATAGATTGGTTAGACAGAGTAATGGGATGGAACTCTGGCTTGAGTTTTATAACTATATGATTTGTCTATTATCCTCATTAAAAGCTGCATTTCTCTGATTATTTTTTCTTCATTTCCCTCTATGCTATGTGCACCTGTGGTAGGTGTGGCACCTGGTCTTGACAGAAGTCAAAAGGCCATCACTCAGGCTGACTTGTGGCACAGCCGGTTAATCTGCTGTGTGTAGTGATGGCATCCCATTTAGGTACAGGTTTCAGTCCCAGCTGCTCCACTTTCAAAACTTGCCAATGCACCTGGAAAAGCAGTGAAGATGACCTAAGTGCTTGGTCCCCTGCACCCACATGGGAGCTCTGGATGAGACTCCTAGCTCTTGGCTTTGGCTTGGCTCAGCCCCAGCCAATATAGCCATTTGGGGAGTGAACCAGCAGATGGAAGCTTTCTGTTTCTTCTTCACTCTTTGTAACTCTGACTTTCAAATAAAAACTTTATTAAAAGGCTATCAGTCCATCAAGACAAGCATAAGAGTCTCATCTGATGCAGCCTCAAGGACTAATATTCAGGACTAATATTCAGATTTTACCCAAAGTAGTGCAATAATCCCATTGGTAGCCCTATGAAGTGGAAGATTCTTTGATTAGGGATTTAAGCACTCAGAGTAAATACAAATTTCATTGGTTGCATTTTATTTGTAAGCTTATTCTTCTATTTGGAAAAGGAAACTTTGCCTTTAAAACCAAAGAAACAGGCATAGAAAAATGTCTATGTGTGCTGAGTCTTCCATTCTTCCAAATTCATTAACTTATATTGCTTAAACTATGATTCTATCAAACTTGAGTTGAAAATCAAAGGTTATTTCTTGTACTGGAAATCTTGAAATAGCAATGGACTAAAAAGAAAATAGTTTTAGTGAAGCTGGCAAAAGAGGTGGAAATGTTTCCTCAGAATATGGAACCACTGTTATTAGTTGTCCTCAGCGGGCATGATGGCCTTTAGATTTGCCATATTTAATTGAATGCATATAACAATGAAATTTATTTCTTGAACATGTGTTGTCCTTTGAGATATTATCACCAGTGGTTAAACCTCAAGACTAGAGTGACCTTTGGCTTTCACTATTCTCTCATAGTCATGAAAGACTTGATTCTTACATTTGGGAACAGACCAAGTCAAACCAAATTATGGCATTTTCCTGGCAGAAAACTCTTAAAATTAGTGCAGTTTTAATTTTTAAAAGGTAATCAACACTTTGCCAATAATTTGCCTTAGCAAATGTATATGCATAAACATAATAATCAATTGTGTTTTCATTTGAGCTTACCACATAAACATGAATAAAGAAAATTTCTTTTTAATATGCCTTTTAAATCTGCCATTTTGCCAATAATAATTTGAAGTTGCTCATGTTTATAATCACCAAAGGTATTTACCATGTTATTATAAAATGGATGAGTAAGTGAAAACTAAACTGGTGAATAAAATACGTTTCCAGAGGTTTGTTTAAACTCACTGTAGGTATTTTCATGGCGCTGATTACCAATGGAAAGCAACCAAAGTCATACGGACTCATGAATCAGTAAGTCATAATTACTGAGTATTCATGAAATGCCAAGACAGAGCTACTTCTGTCTAACTATATTATATTCTCCCTTAGACAGCCACAGTAGTACAGTGACGCCAGGGTTATACCACAAGCTAAAGATCAATAAGAAGGTATATTTTACCAAATTAAACAGCTAATTTTTTTAGAGAACAATTCTTAGTTAAATGAATCCTTCAGATATAAACATGTTAATATTAAAAGCAAAATGGAGCATTATAAGCTAGAAATCTTTTGGAAGAGATAATAAAGAAGGAATTATGGGTAGAATAGTACAAAGAGAAAAAGGAAGAGTACATATATTGTATAATTTAAATTATTTTTCTTCATGTTTCCATTCCTTTAATTCTATTCCTATCCCTTGGTTTAACAAAGTGACCAAGGGTAGACTTTAAGCAAAATCAGAAAAGCCAGAAGTGGAACAGGAAATCTGGTTTGATAAACTAAAGGCAATGTGTTCAACCTGTGGGACCAGTGCTTCCTCTTGTTAATAGGTCGTCTGTGAACAGAATCTTTAGTAATAGATAAGCTATTAATTTAAATAGAAATTGAATCCATCTTAAGGGATTTGCAGAAGTAATGGTCTTTCTTATATGTTCCCTTCCAGATGTTCTTTTTTATAACTACAGGCGATCTTAATTTTCAAATATTCCAAGTGTATAATTAAAGTTAGAGCTTCACCTCAATTTAAACTATTAAATCTTGAATAAACTTGGATAGACTGCTGCTTTGGCAAACTGAGAAACGTGTCTTGAATTCTTCTGATTCCTCCTCCAGCCTTTCTGTCTGGCACCTGGATACCAGCCACCCTTCACTTCTCAAAACATACACACCTACTTCTTCCTTCCTGGCACAAGCGAGATCCTACTTCTCAGAACATAACTTCCTTTGTATGATATTGTTCAGGGCAGAAAGCCTTTGTGCTTCATTTTCCTTTTCCAATATCAGAAAATAATGTCTTACCTTGGACATGAGCCTTTATGTTTCCTGTTGTTCATTTCTTCAGTCAAGTGAATATGCCTCTTTGCACCACGAGATGCCTTTGAACTCAAGAATCCTGCTCATATTAAACCATTCTTTCAAGGATATTTTAACAATGTGTTTAATTTCTTAAAATTATACTAACTTGAGATTCACTATCACAGACATTTATTTATATTTCCAAATCAAGAAATGTTCTCTGGGCTCAGGCGTGGCATTTTGCCTGGCAGTTAAGATGTTTGTGCCCCCACATTGGAGGACTTGGGTTTGATACCTGGCTCTGGAGCCTGACTCCAGCTTCCTGCTGACTCTGGGAGGCAAGAGGTGATAACTCAACTAATTAGGCTCTTTGCACCATATGGAAGATCTGGATTGAGTTCTTGGCTGCTAGTTTTGGCATGGGCCCACCTCCAGTCATTGTGGACATTTGGGGAGAAAAACAGATGGGAGCATATTCTCTTTTTCACTTTCTGCTTCTCAAATAAATAAATAAATAGAATTTAAAATGAAATTCTTTAGGAAAGTAATAATTCTGAAAAAAGGAGCAATCTCCAATTTTAGACAAATGTAGAATAACATAATACAATCTTTCACCCACCATCTTCCTGTTGCCATTGTAATTTGGATCACCACTAAGTGCAAAATGCTGGGTACATATGTTCTCTATTAATTTGCTCCTTCTTAGCTACTGTGTCCTGCTTCCAATGCCATTTTTGTGTTTTCCAAAGTTTCTTTCATTGCTCTGAAAAGCACGAAGCAGTGGGGTGGGGCAGGTGTGGTAGCAGGATGGGGAGGTTGTGGTAAGCACATTAGCTTTCAGGGAAAGATTTACCATCGGATTCTGTTCAGGTTACTTAATCTCCCTGAACTTCAATATTCATTTTACAGAGCTGTTATAAGATAGGTACATAAAATGGGAAGTATTTATCAGCCAGTCTTTTTTTTTTTTAATTAACTTGACAGAGTTATAGATAGTGAGAGAGAGAGAGACAGAGAGAAAGGTCTTCCTTCCATTGGTTCACTCCCCAAATGGCCGCTACGGCTGGAGCTATGCCGATCCGAAGCCAGGAAGGAGCCAGGAGCCTCTTCCTGGTCTCCCACATGGGTGTAGGGGCCCAAGCACTTAGGCCATCCTCCACTGCCTTCCCGGGCCACAACAGAGAGCTGGACTGGAAGAGGAGCAAACAGGACTAGAACCTGATGCCAGTAGGGGATGCTGGTGCCGCACATGGACGATTAACCAAGTGAGCCACGGTGCCAGCCCCAATCAGCCAGTCTTTTGCTATGATAGTTTGTGCAACAGACAGCATTAAAATATTAGGGGCTTATAGAACCATTTATTGCATTTTCATGGATCTGGCTGTGGTCTTGGCTAGCCTTAGCTCGCGTAGGCTGGAATCCATGGTATAGGACAATTCAGAAATATCCAAACTGAAGGAGTAACAGCCATCTTGGCATGCTCTTCTCAGAAGGTAAAAGCTCCAAGTCGGTAGGTGGAAATTGCCATGCTCCCAAAGGTCTTAGTCTGATACAGATACTCTGGTACTTCCCTTCACGTTCTATTGAGCAGAGCCAGTCACATGGCCAAGCTCAAAGCCAATTGCAACAGAAAGATTTGTGGGCAAATAATCTAATCCATCACCATATGGAATATACTTGATTTGCAATGAATGCTTAAAATATAGACATTTTTTTTTTGAGAAGTTGTACTTTTACATATAAATTCTAGCAAGTACATATTCAATTTAACCTTGCTTATTATGAGTATAGATTGCTAAATATTTATTTTAAACAGAATAGTTTATATTTTAAAGAACCTAACACATGAGTCAACAGTATAATAATCGTTTCATTTAAAAACAGGATCTGCTTAAGTCTGCACAACCTGGTCTTAATGTTAACCTGGGATTTCCCTGAATGTTTTGGTATATATTGATAGAGTATAGATAGGATATTCTGTATGATGACAACTTTGAAGTATTAGGATTTAAGATGAAATGTGGAAAGAAGTGGAAGAGAGATATGTGTAGCAATTGAGAGAGATGTTATAAGTTGAAGAACTTGGGTGAATAACACAATATAACAGGACTAGGAGACAATGAGATGCCAAGAGCGGGTACCAAAGCGAAGCAAGAAGCAAGACAGAAACAGAAGGAAAAGACCCCTTCTGTGAACACTGCAGTCCCATACTATTGAGGTTGTGAATGTTTCACATCCCTTTGTGAAATCCAGTGATTTAAGCAAATTTTCTATGTGTCCATATGCTCTGTTTATTGTTTATAAAGTCATTACTTACCAAATCCTTTATATTGTTATCATTTTTTAGATCAAAAGCATTTCTAAATTCTGTGTTAATTCTTGGGCTCAGTCTCAGGAGAAAATGTATATATTTCCTCCCTTATTTCCAGGGTTTTCCCCACAAATACTTAAAAGTATCCAATTAAAATTGAATTTTCTTAATCTCTCCCTTGTGATCTAGGGAAATAATGTGTTTAACATTCAAATGCACACATACACGGAAATATATAAAATTTTTTAATTGGGGAAAATAAGTATTTGCTGAACAGCAGAGATTTTATTTGTTTCATTTTTTGTTAAGTAGATTCTTTAAAATTTCCATTAAAAGTAGAATGCACGGTTTCTGCCAACTATTTCTTCATGAGCTAACTAGCTAATGACAGTTGAGAAAGCTTTCATCCTCATATTAGCTGAAAAGCCTGTCTGTCTGTGACATTAATACGATAGATGAAAGGGTGAATACTTTGCCTTTTAAAATGCTTGCCTTTCAACAGCCTTCCTAGTCAACCTGAAAGGCAACCTCTAACCCAGGCACATTGTGAAGTGCTCTCTGCAGCTCTAGAAAGACAAGAGACCATCCAAAGATGGAGCAGCAGCCAGATTTCTCATGCTACCCTGAATGCACTTCAGAAATACTTCTTCAGTTTTGGAAGTTATTAGCATTACCGGCTGATCTGGGAATTGTGATTTAAAGGAATTGAAATGCAGTGCTTCAACCTAGGTGGACAGATTTACAACAGTGAACAGCTCTCTTCAGTTTTACATCTATAGCATCTATAGCTCCTGCTGTGACTTGCAACCCTGCACACGCTAACATCAGGCATATGCCAGATCTTTATAATTATGGAAATATAAGCTACTGATATCAAACATACATATTGGAACACCTACCAAATACAACATCATTTTAAGTATAATTCTTCATAAATATTTGACTCTTTCCTCTTTACTTCAGGAGACATTTTCCTGTGGATGTTTAGGAAGTATATGTGGAAAAGAATGAAGTTTATAGATGTGAATTGCATTCCTTTTGTTTTAAAAAAGGCTTTCATACATAAATTTTAGTCTTACTGAATGACTTAAGACAGTACTCCTAAAATTACTTAAACACTGAAAAACTTCTAGTAGTTGTGGGTCTGGAGATATGTGGGCAGTAGTTATGCCATGCCTGGTTTTACTTTTGATAAAATAATAATCTGAATTGCCTGATTTTTCTATAACACATTTAGTTTATGTTTGCTTCAGTATGTTTTCCCTCAAAGAAAAAAAAATCAAGGTGAAAATCATCTCTAGCATGATGTTCTGTGTTTATTTTGTGGACTCTAGTTTTCCTGCCCACAGGATTGTACATCCAGGGACATAACATCCAGGGAAATGCACAGTATCTAAAAAAATACAAATTCATATGTGCATTTAACATACACTGTAAATAATACAAAGATCACACAGATACAATTTCTCAAGGAGCTTTTTGCATTGTGAAGAAATATGACAAATACATAAGCAGCTATAATTTACAAAACAGAAAATGGTAAGATTTAGAGAAAAGTAAATTAATGGAATAAAACCTGGTTAAATCGTGAAAAAAATCTTTGTGGAAAAGAATGGGTAGGGTGTAGACCCTCGGAACAGAATGAGGGGAAGACTTCAACCAGTGGGAATACTGTCAAGAAAGGCAGAGAAGCATTCATGGAAATGATTGAAAATATTTTTTTCAAACACGAAGGGGGCAGCATAGCTGGTAGATGACAATAACTTGAAAATAAATCATTGCATTTAGTGATTGCAATCAGGCAAACTTCAAATGAATGCAAAATATATCTTCTGCAAATCTAACAATAGGATAAAACAATTACTTTCCTACACATCAAGAGATAGGTTAAGGGGATTCCAAGTTATGGCATCCATATGGGTCACAGCACTTGCATTTTTAAATAATTCAATCGAATCATTCTAGATTTAAAGAACAATTGCATTTGTATCTTTTAATTATTTTTGCATATATTTTATTTATTTATTTTAAAGGCAGAGAGACAGGGAAAGAGAGATCTTTCATCTGCTGATTCACTCGCTCACCAAATGGGCACAACAGCTGGAGTTGGGCCTGTCTGAAGCCAGGAGCCAGGAGCTTCTTCCGGGTCTCCCACGTGGGTGCAGGGGCCCAAGCACTTGGACCATCCTCCAAAGCTTACCCAGGCACATCAGCAGGGAGCGGGATGGGAAATGGAGCAGCCAGGACACACATGGGCACCCATGTGGCATGCTGGACCCACAGGTGGCAGCTTTACCAGCTATGCCACCGTGCTGACACGTTTATCTCTTAATTCTGAAATCTGAATTTTCCCCAAAACAAATTCATGAAGAGTTTTATAGAGATGACTACAAGAAATGCAGGATTTCTATATAATCATTGTAACTTTAAAGTACTCTCGCTGAGTAAGAGGGTGAGAAGGATGAGGAAGGCTGTTTCATGGGTCATGTCATAGATAGAAGAATAAAGTTCCAATGTTCTATCACATAGTAGCATGACTATAGATAATGATAATGTATACTTTTTAAAAAATAAGAATTAAGGATTTTGAACATTTTTATCATAGATAAATGATAATGTTTGAGGAGATATGTCTATCCAAATTTGAACATTACACAAATTTCAAAAGGATGACAAAATAGGTTATCTGCAAATCTATAATACGTATTACTATGTGTATATTACATAGTGTATACAAGTCAAATCATCACAAGGTATCACATATATATAATTTTATGGATCAATCATAATAAAAATTTAAAAATTATTCCTTTTTCACACTGTAACATAGATTTATTCCAGATGGATCAAAGACTTGATTGTGAAATGCAAAATAATAAAGATAGAATATAACATAGAAGAATTTTTCATGAATTTGTGATTGGAAATATTGCTCTAACAGTTCTCACACAGCAATAACTGTAAAGAAAAAACACTGATTAATGGGACTTTATTAACATTAGGATATACCGTTCATCAAAAGACATGATTAAGAGGGTAAAAGGAGAGGAATAGTAAATTTGCAACATTCTTTATAACTAAAGTGGGCACGACCCAACATTGAACAAAAAGTTCCTACAAATCAGTAAGCAAAAGGTATAAAGCCTAGATTATCTACCCAAGTTCTACATTTACATACCTTAGGACCCAGGAGCTATACTTCTACCTGTATAGACAATAGAAAAATGTATAAATATGTTTCTAAAAAGGCATGTAAGAATGCTCTTGGAAGTATTATTTTTAATAGTCTAAACTGGAAATGATCCTGATATTCAACAATAAAATGAATAAATAAATAGTATTCATCAAAGGAAAAGAAAAAAACCTATTGTTTTACATGAGGTCTTCAAAAGATTCATGGAAAATATGTATTATAAAAAAAACCATGCCTGGATTTCAAATTCTTTTTCACCCAAATAAACTTGTCTTTTAATTCTATTTTCCACAAACTTTTGAAATCCTATCTTATATGAGAGCATGGATGAGTCTCACAGATATATTCAATCAAAGACAACATACACAAAGAAGTCACGTAACGGAATCACGTTCTGTATGATTCCATTTATGTAAAAACGAAAAACTGGCAAGTCTCATTGTTAGACAAGAGGTTGGAATATTGGCTCTCTTTAGGGTGGATGTACCAGGAAGGATGTGCCAAGGAGGACTCTAGAGGGGTGAGTATGTTCTCTATCCGAATCTGAGTGATTTCACACAGGTTTGTTAACTTGGGAAAATTTCCTTGAGCTGCCTCAGGATTTCTGCACCTTAATGAGTGTATGCTACATTTCAGTTACAAAATTTTAAGTTATATTCTTAGAGTTGCAAGACTGTATTATTCATTACAATTTTGTCATATAATATACAAATACTAAATAGTATTGAAAATAGAGCATTTTAAAAATATTTCATATTATACACAGTCATGTATTTTCGATCTTGAGGTAGAGACAAATGTGTGATTTGGATAAGAAGGAAAACTGAGTCCTTTAGTGAGAAGGAGTGAAAGCTGTTTCAGCTGTGGGAAGAAATTCACAACACTTTGTCAAAAATATTGCAGACAGTTTTTAAAATGTGTATAGCCAGCTATTTCTATGTAGCAGTTAAAATGTTATGCTAATATTTTAATTAAAGTGCATTAATTCTAAAAAGATATATAAAATCTCTAATTTAGTTCATATAAGTTGATAAAATATAACCCTTCTTGAGTACTTTCTGCTTACCTGTCACTGTTTTAAGTGATTTCCTGTATTAACTCATGCTGTACACAAACTGGCAGCATCAGATGGCTACTGTTTTTATCGACCCTTAAAGAGGAAGGATCCGAGGCACATGGAGGTCAAGTAGCACAAAGTTCGATTACAAGTGATACTTCAGGGCCGGCGCCATGGCTCACTAGGCTAATCCTCTACCTTGCGGGGCCAGCACACCTGGTTCTAGTCCCTGTTGCCCCTCTTCCAGGCCAGCTCTCTGCTGTGGCCAGGGAGTGCAGTGGAGGATGGCCCAAGTGCTTGGGCCCTGCACCCCATGGGAGACCAGGAGAAGCACCTGGCTCCTGCCACCCGATCTGCGCGGTGAGCCAGCCGCAGCGCGCCAGCCACGGAGGCCATTGGAGGGTGAACCAATGGCAAAGGAAGACCTTTCTCTCTGTCTCTCTCTCTCTCACTGTCCACTCTGCCTGTCCAAAAAAAAAAAAAAAGTGATACTTCATGAGTCTAACTTAGGCAGGTTAATTGAAATTTCTTGTTGTCAAAAATTGTGCCACACTGATTTCTCCTCCCAAAACTTAGCAGGAATTCTATTCTTATTCTTGCCCAGTGGAGAATGGACTTATTAACAAGGGGCTGATGGAGCAGCTATGTGGCCATTAAGTCATACAGTGAATGAAATTCTTTGAGATGAGGGTAGGGTTTAGAAAAACATGGCTATTTTAGAGAGGATCTGCAACTGTGCACACAAACAGAAAATAATATTAGCCTGGAGAAAATGACATTGACGGAGGGAAGTGTCTTGGTAGAATTGTGTTTGTTGGAATTCTTTGAGCTGCAAATAATTTAATATCCAAATTCATGTGACTTAACTGACTTAATAAATATATCTATTACATTTTATGGAAAAAAATGGAAGGTAGGTGTTCCCACAATTGGTCAATGGGAGGAAGACTCAGGCACTGGCTATCTTTCCGCTCCTCCAAGATGGACTCTCTCTTCATCTTGTCTTTGCACACAGTAACATCTGTAGCCACAGATTGCACAAACTCACACATTAGTACCAGAGGAGACATTTCTGTTTGTTTATCTACTTTTATGACAAAAGAAAACGTGGGGGAGGCACTGTAGCACACTAGGTTAATCCTCCGCACTGGCATCGATATAGGTGCCGGGTTCTAGACCTGGTTGCTCCTCTTCCAGTCCAGCTCTCTGCTGTGGCTTGGCAAGGCAGTGGAAGATGGCCCAAATGCTTGGGTCCCTGCACCCTCATGGGAGACCAGGAAGAATCACCTGGCTCCTGGCTTTGGATCAGTGTAGCTCCTGCCGTTGTGGCCATTTAGGGAGTGAACTAACGGAAGGAAGACCTCTCTCTCTCTCTCTCTCTCTCTCTCCCCCTGTCTGTTAACTCTTCCTCTCAAATAAATAAAATATTTTTAAAAAACAAAAACAAAAAACCTTTACCCATCCTCATTCCTTCCCCCAAGAAAACATCTGTCCCTTCAGTAGCCAAGATATACATATACACACACACACACACACACACACACACACACACACATATACTTAGCCATGCTAAATGCATCCCTGAAGCAGGGATAGATTGTGGTGCCTGGCCTTGACTTACCTGCTGAGGATGCTAGTTTGACAACATGTTAGAGTGTGATCACCCCAGTAAACTTGAGGCTATGAGCTTGAAAGGAAGTAAGGGTGGAAGGCTGGTTATTGGTTAGACAACCAACAGCATACGCCACAATAAAGTAGTAATGCTAAAGACAACCATGGTTTTACAAGTTAATAGCCTTAACACAAACCAAAGTGCCATTTTTGCATTGATTTTGAGTGAAGACATTTTCCCTGTGTCTACACATAAATTTCTCAACAGGTAAAAATGTGAACAATATCATCTTTGAATATTCAAAATTACTGCATTTGACTTTTACCCTTCAAAATGGTATTTGCAACATGGTGAATGTTTAAATCATTCTTTTATATTGAAGTATAACCACCAATAGAAACAAAGAGTCAAGGACTTTTGTTTCATTTGTTTGTTTTTCTTTCCTAGAGAAAGTTTGGGGATTAATACTTGACGGCCAAATTTTGTTTTCTTTAATGTAAAGTCTTTATGTGTCATATTCATCTGCTGTGTACAAAGGTTTACAAACAAAACATTCAAGAATTTCTGATGCACTTAATTTCAACCCCTTATAAACTCAATTCCCCTTTAAAAATACCAATGTATTTGATGTTTCAAGTAATGTATTACTTTTAATGAGCTTTTGATACTCAGTATGCTTTTCAGCATCACATTAAAATGGCAGTACAGAAAAATATTCACCTACTATAACAGTTGATATAGTTCTTTTGCCATGAATTTGGGGTCTTTTATCAGTTTCTAGAAGGAGAGAAAGTCAGTTTTCTGAACCTTGTGCATTCGAATTATGAATATTTGAACAATGCAAACTTGATTTTTTGTGCTTAAAGTGCCACAAAATTGCAAGTTGCACAATTACACTTTCTCTGAAAGCTGTTTTGTACCAACCCTTCACCTTCTGCATGCTTCTCGAAGCGATGCGTCCCTTTTCTTTGTGAGAGAAAGCGAGCCTTCACGTTCACCTGAGGCTCAAACCTGAGATTTTTAGGTGTGATTAAAAAAAAGTGTGGTGGGCAGTGGAAAGAGGGTGATTTGAAAGTTACTATAATTATTTTAATTGATCCTATGCTGGATGCACCAGCATTTAGAAATACAGACAATTGAGAGTATGGCCCAGTAAAGAGAAGCAAAGCCAAATGAGTTCAATAAATGTTTTTTAAATGAAAAACGTGTGTGTAAAGCAGCACTACACTGAGTAGAATAAGCCTTAATGAATGTACACTTTGTGATTTTTCTTTCTCCAGATAACACAGACATGAAGGAACTGAATTCATAAGTTGAAGGCATCACGTCTATTAACTCCATAAATGTATACATTACTTTTAAAAGTGCTGCCTACTTATGGGTGAAAAGGGGAACGCAACTGCTAGGCCACGCTGGGTCTCAGATTGCCTGTCAGTCTAAGGAACTCCCTCCCATCTGGTCCTCATCAAGGCTTAAGGGAGCCAAACAGAACAGCTTCTCCTTTCTAGATATCTAGGTCCTGGAAACAGATGCGCACCCCTGGAGAAAACAAAACAAAGTCTTTCTCTCGGCACCCTGCCCCCACTTCTGCGTTTCCAAGACTGCAGGTGTTAAGCCCACCCACACCCACCGGGGGCTCTCCGGAACAGTCCTTTTCCGTCAGGACTGTTAAAGGCATCTTAGCACCGCGCCAGAAGGGAACGAGGAGTAGGAGTTCTGAGAGGAACGGCTGGAGCAGGGGGCCCGCCTTGCGCGCGCGCGCGCACACACACTCAAGCACACACACACACACACACACACACACCCAACAGGGTCCACACCTTCTCCGCCCCCTTTTCTGAGGCCCAAAACACGCCCACAAAGGCCCAGCGCCCAGGCTTCGCTGCGCCGGGGCCGAGGCAGGGCGGGCAGCTGGCCAGGGCTTGGGTGGAGGTGGAGGTGGAGGTGGAGGTGGGGGTGGGCGAGGAGGGGCGCTCGCGTCACGTGCGTGCAGGGACCGCAATAAATGCCCGCGAGCGCGAGGGAGCCTCGGAAGCGCTGGGCGCCTGCTTCTGCACTCCGCCGCGGCCCCCCGGAGCTGCAACGCGAGGTCGCCGCCGAGCCCCGCTGCAGTCCCCGCCCCTCGCCCCAGCGGACGATGCTCAGAGACGCGCGGGCGCCCACCAGTCAGCTCGCTCTCCGCCCCAGCTGCAGCCGCTAACTTGGGGACGCTCTGCCTGCTCCTTCTTCCCGGGCTGCCCAGGAGCGGCAGACGCAGAGACACGCGCCTCGCTCCCGCAGTCTGCGCCCGCGAAGCCCCCGGACGCGCCGCGCCTGCTCCTTCGCGAACCCAGCTGTGTGTGCAGTTGTGGGTGGAGGCTGGGGCGGCTGCGGAGGCTCTGGGCTCTCTAGGGCGCTTCACACTGGAGAGGTAAGGACTTTTCTCAGATGGCGTCCAGTGCTCAAGCTGCCACCTTTTCTCGTCTCCACTTTACATTTTAAAAAAAAAAAAAGCGAGGGAGAAAGGGATCCAACTTCGAGAGAATGGCCAGGCGCAGAAGGTGGGTGGGCTCCTCGGAAGGCAGCGGCGGTGTTGGTGAGAGGCAGCTTGCTCTTGGAAGTGACTTTGTGAGTGTCGCCTCCTCGCTCTGCCTCGCGCTTCGCGTGGGGGACGAGAGACTGATGCGCGCTCGGCCGCCGTGCAGGGCGAGGAAAAGCTGGAAGCCGCCCCGGCGCTGCTGGCGCGTTCGGATGCAGGCCACAGGGGCAGCACAAACTTTGCAGGAAATGTTCGCGTTCCTGCCCTGCGCCTGGAGACTTTCTCGTGACCTCAGTTAATTCTTTGCAATATTTCCTTGGGCCTTCTAGATGTGCCCGTGGTTACATGGATGGGTGGCATCTTTAAAACACATTTAGTTTTAGAATGTTGTGGGCATTATGAATTATTTTCAAGCTTTGATCTTTCTGGGATACTTTTGCCATTTATTTTCATCCTTGTGGATATTAGATTGGAAAATATAGGCTTGAGTGTGTGTGTGTGTGTGTGTGTGTGTGTGGAAATAGTGTTCTGTGTAAAGACATCTGCAACAAAAAATGAGTTGGAAAAAAGTTACTTCCAAAAGTGGGTGTCCATTCGCTGGCGTGATATAGACAGACTGACATGCCCCCTTCATAACTGCTGTTTTGCTTTTGTTATTAGAAAATATCTGCCGATAGTTTCATCTTGATCACGTGACATGTCGTTATAGCCAAACGAAGTGGAAGAGCGTTTTCTTGGAGATCTTGCCCGGGAAATCCTGAGGTCATTCATTATGAAGTGCACCGCGCGGGAGTGGCTCCGAGTAAGCACAGTGCTGTTCATGGCTAGAGCAGTTCCAGCCATGGTGGTTCCGAATGCCACTTTATTTGAGAAACTGTTGGAAAAGTACACGGATGAGGACGGTGAGTGGTGGACGGCCAAGCAAAGAGGGAAAAGGGCCATCACAGACGATGACATGCAGAGTATCTTGGACCTTCATAATAAATTACGAAGTCAGGTGTATCCAACAGCTTCTAATATGGAGTATATGGTAAGGAAGTTTATCAAGTGCTATGTACAAAAGAATTGTTTGTTGATATTTTCAGCCACCATGGTTAAATTCCTTCCTTCCTGTTATTCTTTCATGTATAACCCTTTCTCCTTCATGAAATTTAAAGAAAAGATTTCCTTTAAGAGTATCTTCCTGTGCTTATTCTTTTGTTACTTGGTATTCCTTTTGTTTCTAAGAAAAGAAACAAAAAGCTGAATTTCAGAGTAGAATTCCAGATCTGTAGATGCGGTGTGCCTACTAAGTGCTCTGAGTTGTACTCTTACTGGGAAGAGGACTGAAAATGCCCAGCAGCTCTTGCATTTGCTTTTAAATGACTTAGAACAATTGCTCTCTCATTCCTCAAAGAATCTTCTGGTGCCTACTGGATCTGGAAGACTCAGAAATAATTTGAAGAAGCTTTCTTGAGTTCTGATACAGATAGGTTCTAATGGCGCCTTGCTTCTTACAGATGTGTGAGTGCCACTGTAAAGCATCGTGACACCACCAGCCGTGGGACTCTGGGCACTTTAGTAATCTCTCTCTCCTGTAAACGATACAGTTCTGTGGGTGCTTTATGTTAAGGTGTGCTTTAGCAATGGCTTTCTTTTTTATCTGGATTCATTATTTGTAAACGCTGAAGTATGAAAATAAGCCTTGGCAAAGGATTAACTGAAAATATACAATGTATTCTTAATCACCTTAAATTTACTCTTAGAGCAAATAAGTACGTTTGGTAAACAAAATTACTTCTTTAACACTATTAGCATATGACTCATTAGCATACTACTTCCTACTCTGTATGACCGAAATCTGTTCTATTACTTCATTGAATGCAGAATGCATTAGTAAAGCTTGAAATTAAACAGTGGTTGGTGATAGCAAAGCTTACTTAATGCGCATTGGAAATGACATGTATCCTTTGGGTACATTGCCAGGTAGTTAAAATTTTATTTTTTAAAATTCATTTGAGAGGCAGAGAGAGAGAGTGAGCAAGAGCAAGCGAGTGCTCTATCCACTGGTTCACTCCCCAAATGCCCACAAGGTGGCCTAGCAGAAGCCAGGAGCTGAGAACTCAAACCAGGTCTCCCATTTGAGTAGCAGGGCCCTACCAATTTGAGCCATCTTCTGTTGCCTCCCAGGGTCTGTATTGGTAGGAAGGTTGAATTGGGAGTCAGGGCTAAGAATGGAACCCAGGTACTTCTGTATTGACGCAGGCATCTTAACTACTAGACTAAAAACCTACACCTACTTTTAATGCATTCTAGTTTTTCCTTTTTTCTGCATTTACATATTTTTGATGGGTAATCTCCATGAAATGCAAAAGTTGTAAGTTTCCATGACCCATTACAACATAGGGACTTACGTTATTTTAACTTTTAGTTGAAAACAAAATTTATCCTTAAGAAAGTAGGTAGTGCTCAAGAGAACTTAGAGATTAAGAACTGGGGCTCTGGGAATCAGGCTCTCTGGGTTTAAGCTCTGGCACTGACGGCTGTGTGAGACTGGGCACTCAGCTTACTTCAGTTTCCTTGTGTCTAACACATGCACTTGCCTCAGAAGGTTAAGATTCAGAGAGATAACCTGGGTAAATCTTAACTCATTATCAGGCATACTTGCAAGATCTTAGTAATATCATTAAAACATATGCAGGGTACTTTAAAAATTTTGTGGAAAATGCAATGAAAATACAACTTTATTTTGGTGTAAAATTTATGAAATCTTTTCATCTGAGGGGTCTTCAAAACATTCATGGAAAGTGCAAATTATGAAAAAAGTATACATGATTTCAATTTTTTGTACCAAAATAAATTTACCTTTCAATTCCATTTTTTAATAAATATTTGAAGTGCTCTTGTATAAAACTAATTCTGTGTTTTCACCTACTGTTTAATTCTACTTAAGGAAATGCTCTTCTCAACATTCAGTGCAGGATAAGATATCTGTAAAAAGTGTTATACTTTTGATTTTTGACTGTTTGCTCCAAGTGAAAAATCCTATGGCTCCTTCTTCTATGAAGATTCAGACAGAAAGAGCAAGTTATGGAAGCTTTCCAAGTAGGCCACAGTACGCTTATTCCATGTGGATAGGTATTCAGTTGCTCTCTATTTAAAACGAAGAAGAACTTGGAGTTCAAGCCCACAAAAAGAAATCTGAGAATATTTGTATGCATTTTAAGTAATATGGAAATCATGAAAGAACAGTTTTGTGATTTGTTTTCATGACTGACTTCCAGAAAAAATAACTGTCCATTGTATGATGTCTAGTCTGGGCTGTTTATAAGAGTTTCTTTTTAGTTTCATTGGTTTCATTTTATCCTTCAAGTGTAGATTCAGAAACTAACCAGGGTTTATGTTGTGTTGCCCTTAGATACTGTTAGCACTGGAACTGCGTCTTGGCCATTAACCAGACTGCAGAGAAATTCACTGATTGACTGTAATAGTGGAATTCATTTTCTAGAATACACATTTATGGGGAGGTCTAAAAGATAATACTATTTTATTTGAACTGTTGATTTATGTCTTTGATCAATACCAGTACTTATATTGTTCTAAATCTTGTAAAAGTACAACTTACTCTGTTTCTTAAAATGTGCTCTAAGAAAACAAAATAAGAACTGGCTAAAGAACTCTTTCCTGTAAAATCTGCAATGTCCTATGAAAAATGCTCCCACTTTTGGCCACTTATATCCTGTAAGATATTCCATATGAGATGTTTGAATGGCCAGTTACATTGTGTACACTTGGTACTTATTTTTTCTTAAGACTTATTTATTTGAAAATCAGAGTTACACAGAGAGAGAAGGAGAGGCAGAGAGAGCGGTATTCCATCCGCTGGTTCACTCCCCAATTGGCCGCAGTGGTCGGAGCTGCGCTGGTCAGGAGCCAGGAGCTTCTTCTGGGTCTTCTCATGCTGCTGCTTTCCCAGGCCATAGCAGAGTGCTGGATCGAAAGTAGAGCATCCAGGTCTCAAACTGGCACCTATATGAGATGCTGATACTGCAGGCTGTGGCTTTAGCTGGTATACCGCAGTGATGGCCCCATACTTGGTACTTATTTTAATATGTCCTTTATCTCTGAACCCATGGCAGCCAAGACAGATTTATGCTTACTCATATTGCATTCCTACCTTCTTCTTAGCATCATTTAACTTGTAGGTCTAAAACCAGAAAGGCATATCTCCCTTTGAAGAGCTTATAGGTTCATTGAGAAGGAAGAATAGACAAATTTGAAAATTTTCTAGTAAGCAATTATTCATGTCTATGTATAGTGTTAGGGGAACACAGAATGGTGGACTGTTCACGATTGTGAGAGCAGATCAAAGAGGAAGATGCACCACGTACTGCTTCTTAAAAGTGATTGGGACTGTGAATTGTAGGAAAGAGTCCAGAGTCCATTAAAGGAAGAGGAGTAGACAAGCAACATGTGGCAGGCATCAGCAAGATGGTTGTAGCAAACTAGAAGCAGGTTAGGTGAATGAAAGTACAGGCCACTGGCAGAATCTAAAAGAGGAGAAATGAGGTAGTGACGATAGGAACCAGTAATCCCAAACAGGGAGATGGCTTACATTAATTTTAGGGTAAATTGATGAACTTTAGGAGGTGGGTCATCAAATGAAACTGTTGCAGAAGGGGCAGTGGATTTTAGAGAGGAGGGGAGAAGTGCAACACAAAGCTGTCTTTGTACCTAGAGAGCATCAGGTTTTGCCTCTGCTGCTTGCTGGTAATGTGAACTTTGACAGCAACTCTTCTAGGCATGTTTCTCATTGGTGAAATGGGTGGAAGGATACAATCTGCAGAGTCTGTAATGAGATAAGACATGATGCTGCTGAACAGATTTACTTGCTTCAAGCCTTTCCTTTCATGAGTCTCAAGACCACATCCCTTGGTTCTCTTCATTTCCCATGTCCTTGTTTCCTGCTCATCAACTTTCTACTTTTATCATTCTCCCTTCCTGCAGGGCCTTTTCTACAACTCTGACTTTAAATACTATTGTGTATTCGTGTCATGTATTCATATTTTACATCTCTATCCCACAACCCTTTCAGCTTCACTTGCATATTGCCTGCTGGCCGTTGGATCATCTCCATGTAATATTACTTTGGTTACCTCAAGCTGAATATATCCAAAAAGAAAACTAACTGCCTTATCCATTTCCTCTACCCTCACCTGGCAATCTTCTTTCCTTCCTGTATTTGTTCTCAGTGAATATAATGAACATCTGTTCAGTCCTCACTAAGAAACAAAAAAGAAAATTGTATGCATCCTCAACTCCTGCTACCCATTCCCACCCATACAAACAAATACACAATTACTTCCCAAATCCTAGAGAGTCTGTCTCAGAGACATCTTTGAATCCACCCTGTCTTTTCCTGATCTTTGGTTATCATCTCACACCCACATTGGTACCACACCTTGCTATGCAGCAGCCTATGCCAGTCTGTTCCGTTAGTTCTTAACTAGTCTACCCTGCTCACTATTACTAAAGCTGGCTTTTCCCTTATATTAATCTGAGTTGCTCATGCAGCTGCACTGAAGTTCTGTTGCATCTTGGCTGCTCACAAGTTTAAGCCACTTCGGATCACTCATAAAAGAAAACACCTGTGGTCCAATCTGTACCATAGCCTTCAGTTTCCTTGGGTATACTTGAACGTGGGTTCACAGTGACCTGCTCCCTGTTCTGATGGTAGATGTGCTCGTCAGGCTTCTGAATCCCCAATATACTCGGTGCCTCCTGTGTTTGCAGTACCTCTGTATCTTGTCTCTTTGTGGCAAACTCATCCTCAAGGCTAAGCTCATACATTTTGCCTTCCTGTAAAGCTTTCTCTGGTGTGCCCATTCTCCTGCCCTACTCTTAAAGTATTCTATTGATTTATGGTATCAGCATTTTGTTGCAGTGAAAAATTTATGTGTCTGTTTTTCTTTCTAAGACTTTGAACTCCTAGAAGGGTAAGGATCATACCTTATATATCTTTTTAACCCATTGCCTAGTAAATAGAAGAGGTACTCTGTAAATGTGGTTTAAATATTGTGAGATATTCAATAAATAGATGTTGACTGAAGGGATGGATGGAAGAATGGGTAAAATTATATATGAAACATATATGGAAGACAGTTAAGAAAGAGAATTAAAATGGTAAACATTTTGGAAGGGAGATTACTAACCAGAGGTTGGAATTTGGAAACACATGAGAGGAAGACATGAATACTTCACATAATTCAGGAATTTTCCCCTATTCCTTCTTTCTTTTTTTTTTTTTTTTTTTGGACAGGCAGAGTTAGTGAGAGGGAGGAGGGAGAGAGACATAGAGAAAGATCTTCCTTTTCCGTTGGTTCACCCCCCCAAGTGGTTGCTACCATTGATGCGCTGTGCCAATCCAAAGCCAGGAGCCAGGTGCTTCCTCCTGGTCTCCAATGCAGGTGCAGGGCCCAAGCACTTGGGCCATCCTCCACTGCCTTCCTGGGCCACAGCAGAGAGCTGGACTGGAAGAGGAGCAACTGGGACAGAATCCGGCGCCCTAACTGGGACTAGAACCTGGGGTGCCGGCACTGCAGGCGGAGGATTAGCCTAGTGAGCCACAGCGTTGGCCTCCCCCTATTCTTTCTAATAGTCATAGGATGCTAAGACTTATCCTGTAGTATAGAGCTACAAAGATTACAGGAAAGATACTCAGATGATCTAAAATTTAATTAATAAAATGAATTATTGGGTATTTACTTTTTGTCATAAAATTTAACAGAGCCTCTAAAACATTGTAAGTTGAGTAAAATCCAAAATAGTTTAATATTAAAGTATATCTCAGTCTAGAATGTACCTTAGCAACCAGGACACTTGGGCCAATTTTATAAACCACCGCTTTCTGCTATTATTATACTTTCCATGCCTTTATGAGGATGGTTGGCAGATGCTCTGCAGGAGGGTTGGTAGCCATGCATGCTTATTCTAACCTCACATCTGGGTGAGGATATGGGCAGAATCTTGGCACAACACTTTTCCACATGTAGAGTCAAACACATCTGAATACTCCTCTTTTTGCTAGGCAACCAGAAGCTGTGAGCCAAACACCCGGTGGTGCTCTCAGCCTATGGTGCGTGTTGCTGCAAATAGCGGCTGGATTCTGGTTTGTCACTTATGTTCTTTCTAGGCCATGCTTAAAATTGGAAATCAGGTTTTGTTGCTGTTTGTTTGTTTGTTTGTTTTTTCTCTTCTGTTCTTCAGAACAGCAGATAATTCCAGACAGTGGACTTTGGCAACCTGGTTTATTGAAGAGGGTGATGTTAGTCTAGGGTATACAAAAGTTATTGTTTGTTACTCTGTCTACTCTCATAGACCTATATTTTCTAACACTATATGCTGTCAAAAGCATGTATACAGAGTGACTGCAGATAAAGAGATAATAGCCTCGTAGGTTGTTTGCCCATAGCTCAGTCTTTGCATATTTCTTAACCTTGCTGAAAGTGTCAGCATTCATGCAATTTTTACTGCAACTCTTGATTCCTGAAACAGTGGCTTTCTGTCTGATAAGTAGTGCTTGTCTGAAAACTTCCAGAAATTAAATCCTTTTATCTTTTGTTGATGCACTGTATCTATATGCACGTAAAAATATGTGAAATCTCTTTGTTGGTTCAAATAATACTGTCATTATTGAAAGTTATCAGACTTTCTTTATTCTAAATTTAAAATAGCTTATTTAATTTTTCTAGTATTTTTGCTTTAATAATGTTGTTTAGGTATAATAAAGTTGTCTTTTAAGGATCTTTGTCCACAAAATTTTAGATTACAAAATGTTTTGGAATCTTTTCCCTTAAGCCATTGACAGTTGTTTTGTTGTTTTATATATATATATATTTTGACAGGCAGAGTTAGAGAGAGAGACAGACAGACAGAGACAGAGAGAAAGGTCTTGGTTCCTCTTGCTCACCCCCCAAATGGCTGCTATGGCTGATGTGGTACGCCGATCGGAAGCCAGGAGCCAGGTGCTTCCTCCTGGTCTCCCATGAGGGTGCAGGGCCCAAGTACTTGGGCCATTCTCCACTGCACTCCCGGGCCACAGCAGAGAGCTGGCCTGGAAGAGGGGCAACCAGGACAGAACCGGCGCCCCAACCAGGACTAGAACCTGGGGTACTGGCACCACAGGTGGAGGATTAGCCAAGTGAGCCACGGCATCAGTCTGTTATAGTTTTGGACATTGCACTGTAGATGGCAACTCCTGTAGGAAGAAAGTGACATCACAGCCCAGTTCCATTGAACTTGGAAATTCTGGAGTTCTGGGAGAGTACTGATTCTACCTTAAATATAAACAATATAAAACTGTTTAGGTGAAGTAGTTTCTATCAGGGAATGGAACAACCTGGACTAGGAAAAATACCCCACAATTTTGGAAATGTACTTTTATTCATTATTTCATTTGGCAGGTATTAGAATTAATCATAAGCCAGTCTCTGTCTAGGGCTCAGCCTTGAACACAACTAACTTTATCCCTTGTGTTGGAGCAATTGTGAAGGCCCCAAATTTTTACACTCAGCAAGGGGCTCCATCTGGCTGACAGACTGGGCATGGGAAGGACTGTGGGAACTGAGATCAGAAAGTTAAAGACAGATACAGATCATTGTAAAGATTCACCTTAACTCAGTGATAAAAAAAAATCTGAATTTTTGAATAGAGAAGTAGCATGATCTTATTGTTATCCAGATTCATTCTGGTTTTGCTGAGAAAAGAGTTTAAAAGCATAAGGAAGAAGAGCAAGGGTATGAGCAGAGATTCAAGGCTATTGCAGTAATCCATCCAACAGTTGATGGTGGCTAGGAGTGGGGTAGTGGCTGTGAAGATGGTAAGAAATGTCAAGAACACAAATATAAACCTCTTTGTAATTATTACATTAATTTTGACAAATTTAAGGAAACTTGTTGTAATGCTGTTGAAATTGAATTGATCAGCCGAGCAGCCACTAGGCTGGGATTTCCTGCAAGTGATGCAAGATCTAAACCCTTCCATGCCTTGGTTGCAGGTTTTTAAAGACTGGTGGCAATTTCATTTTCATTTAAATGTCAGTGGGAAAAATTCTGGATCCTTTAACTTGCAGGGGCTTCCAGACTATTTGTTGAGATTCCAGAAAATCACTAGTTTCTTGGTACTAATTTATCAGCACAATCCCAAGAGATTAGAGGACACAGAACCCAGTTTCTAACTTCTGCTTCTCAGAATAGAGATGTTGCCTGTCTTCTGACATACTCTGCCCTCCCCTACCCAAACCCATTCTTCTTCCTCACTCTCCATTAATAAAAGAGATGAAAACTTAAGCCTACGAAGCAAGAAAGGACAGTAGTGTAGTAGACAGATTTTGGACTTGGGATGTTGTATACAGTTATTGCCTGAGGAACTGGCATCTTTATAGTTCTCAGTTTCTAAGAAGGGGAAGAATGTGGATAGACAAGCTTTTGGTGAATACTGGAGCTAAGTGTTAAGACATATTAAACCTGCGATTTCACATAGGTATGCAAGTGCACTTGTCATGAATGCATTCAGACATATGGCAACCAGATATGTGTGGTCTAGTCTTGAAAAGTTAGGATTGATCAGCATTAAGATAGTATTTAAAGTCATGAGGAGAGATCAGATCATCTAGTGAATGAATACAGAGATGGCCAAGAAGTGAGCACTTGATGCCCTTTACAGGGTAGAGCAGTGGGGAAGATTAATTAAAGAGAGTTAACAGTTAGAAAGAGGGCCATGGGAGCATGAGGACCTGGAAATTAAATAAAGAAATGCAGAAAGAATGATCCAGTCTGTTAAGTGCAGCTTATAAAGCTCAAATAAACTGCAGTTATTACATTTAATGACATATGTAATAATATGGAGACTGGGGAACTAATAATAGAGTTTGGGTGGGGATATACTGATCCAAGAGGGATTCAAGAATATTACGAATGGTAGGTATTTGGCATAGTGGTTGAGATGCACTAAGGATACCAGCCCAGCATCCAATATCAGATTGAGTTCAAGTCCTGACTCTGTTTCTGGTATCAGCTTTCTACCTATGTGTAACCTGGGAGGCAGCAGATAATGGTTAACTACTTGGGTCTTTGCCACCCATGAGGGAGTCCTGGGTTGAGTTCTGAGCTCTTGGAGGCTTCAGCCTGGTCCAGCTCTGACTATTGCTGGCATTTGGATAGTTGAAGCATTTGTTCAGACAGGAAGAGAAACAGAAGAAAGTGAGGATGAAATCAAGAGTTCCTTTTTTTTTTTTTTGGGTTGATCATAGCTTGAGATGCCATGCATCAGTTACTTAATGGTCAGTGGAAGAATGAGATTAGATATAAAAATGTGGAAATCATACAACTATTATTAGAAATTACGTGCACTGAACTGACTGAGCAACATCATCTGAGGAGAAGATATTTGTGGTCAAAGGTTGAGTCTTGGAGTACAACACTGTGTGGAGGTTGAGCAGAAAGGAGATGCTAGCAGAGAAGAAGAGAACAAATAGTAAGTTTGGAGGAAAAGACAGAATACTCTGGTATCCCAGAAGCCAGAAGAGTGTTCCACAAGGAGAAGCCCATGTTTCTCAGTATCACTGAAGAACTGCATATGTTGAAAAGTCAACAATGGTTTTGTCAATGTGAGGCCATTGGTGACCTCCTTAGGAGTAATTTCAGTGGCTCTGAAGGCCCTGAAATCAGTAAAGCCCTGAAGCCTTTTTGAAGAGGTTAGAAGAGAAGGGGAGGTGAGGGAGTGGAGCAGTAACTGACTTCTGAAGATGAAGATGATGATCAAAGAGATGGGATGGTTATAGAGAGGAAGATGGGAAACCTTGTTTTAGTTTTTGCTTTTGATTTTGAGAGAGCATGTTTATAGGTTGATTTGATTGGACAAGTTGAAAAAGCACTTGGCATGGGTGAGAAGAAGTAATAATTAAGTCAGTTCATTTATTCCAACAAGATAGGCTGAAGCTGTAAGTACAGAAGCAGGAATTTCAGGGCATTTAATAAAGAAAAGAGATGGGAATTACCAGGTGGATGCTTTTGGTTTTCTCAGTGAACTCTAAAATTTCATTAGGTGAAATTGAGCAGGCAAGAAAGGAGGGAATCTGTAAGTGTCAAAGGGATCACATAAATAAGACCAGTGTCTGCTAATAATAATTGATATAATTAAAAGGAGAGAGTAATCCAACATGAGAAGCAGGATACACAACAGACTCATAGAATGACAAATGTCCTAAACAGCACTCTGGCCTCAGAATCAGCCCTTCAGGCATTCAGATGGCTAAAAAGCCCATAAGAGTTTCTCAGGCATAGAAAGCCAAGACACTGTGGCAAAAAATGACCTAAATGAAAGATCTCTGTGAGTGATATCCAGGTGGAAAGAAGGGACCATCAAAGAAGGAGGCACCTTTCTCTGAAGGGAGGAGAGAACTTCCACTTTGATTATGCTTATCTAAATAAGGTCGGAGTTTGTGAACTCAAGAGGCTTCCATAGCTTTGGCAGCTCATGACAAGAGCCTCGGGTGATTACTATCATCATAAATAAGAGTGTGAATTGTTAAATCAACAGCAGGAGTCACTGTGCACTTACTCCCCTTGTAGGATCTCTGTCCTTAATGTGTTGTTCTATGAGAATGGTAAAACTAGTCTTCAAACAGTACTTTATACTTTGTGTCGTCTGTGTGGGTGCAAACTGTTGAAATCTTTGTTTAGTATAGAGTTGATCTTCTGTATATAAAGATAACTAAAAATGAATCTTAATGAAGAATGTGATGGGAGAAGAGCTAGAAGACGGGATGGTTTGCAGGTGGGAGGGAGGTTATGGGGGGAAGAACCACTATAATCTAAATCTGAAGATTAGTATGTTATGAGATATTAATTTTAAAGATACTGTAAGAAGACTTTGTCAAGTCAGAATATATGTTCACTGGTTCCATAGTTCTGTAAATTCAGGTCTAACAGATAAGGAAGAAGCTTACTATTGTGTGTCAAGTTATTGCCAGTAGTCGGGTTTAAAGTAGTAAGGTCTCCTCTGGTTTGCCTTTGGTCACATAACTCTATCCAGGCACATCACATGCTTGAACTTTGGAGATCCTTGCCTGTGAAACTTCTGCAGATAAGACAGATTTATTCAAAGACATGTTAGTTCAGGGTTTGATATTCAAAGATTCAGATATTAGGTAATATGAGCAAAGTACAGGTATAGAAACATACCAAACAGTGTGTTTGAAGTTCAACTTTGTGCACTGAATACTAAATATAGATAGTGGTATAATAATATAAAATTAAATGATGGAACTAATGACAAAAAAATAACTTTGATTAGTGGGTTATAAAATTGGCCAAAGATAAACTATGACTAGTAAATCTCACTTTGTTCATTTTTTTTACTAGTTTATGAGTGAGTATGATTAAGTTAGCTTTTGAGGACAAGATAGCAACAGATTTTCTATATTGGCAGGTTATCAACCTTAAAGGCAAAATATTAATATGGATTCAATCTATTTAATAGGCTGTGAACACTTTATATTTTAAGGTTTTAAACCAAAGAGTAGGAAGTGTTTATCATGGAAAAGAGCTAGATATAATTTGAGGGTTAGAAATATAAGAAGCGTTAAGTCAAATGTTACTCAAACTTCCATGTGCATATGAATTCCCATTCAGATTTTGATTCAGTAGGTAAGTGTGGGTGGATGTCAATGTTCTACACACCTAAAAAGCTCCCAGGTGATGTGGCAGCCATATCACCTCAGTTTGAGGAGAAAGAAGGCATTGGCTCCTTGGAGGAAGCAAGGTTACAGTCTTGATGAGAACAGATGACTGTAGAATTCCGATTCTTTTATTTTCCCCTCCCCAACTATTTCATTCTCTTCCTTTTATATAAGGTGACAACTGTAAACTATTAATGCAAGAAAAACAGAAACTCTTCCTCACTCAGTTTTACCAGGTACTTAAAAACCAAAATGATGAAAAAGCTTGAACAGTAAGACTCCCCATGGTCTAATGTTTAAGCAACCTCATTGCAAGAGGATTGGAAAATGGAATCTCAAAATTAGTGACACAGTTCTGGGTAGTCAGAAGTGAAGTGTAGCCAAGGAGAGGATAAACTTTAAAGGCTATGGGAGAGAGGAGAAATTAAAATTTCAGGTTGGGCAAGAACTGTGAAGGGACGGCCATTAGATAATAGGGGAGTGAGATATTTGGTAAGAGCAGGGACACATGTATAAGTTACTGTTTATGGTTAGTCCCTTATATATGATTGCAACTCAAGTAATGCAAGTAACCAAACAATGGATAATCCAGTGAAAGTGCTGGTCCTAAAACATAAAACTGTGTCTTAACATTTGCTCAGGATGGGGCCAAGCCATATCCGCAGAACTGAATGGTGAGATCAGATGTTGGGTAGAGAAGGGAAACCAAAATGATGAAAGTGTTGGGGGAAGGGTGGCTCTGAATGAGATGGAATAAGAACATCAGAACTCCTGCCTGGAAAGAAGTCAAGAGTCTGTTAAATCAGGAATACTGTGGACAAAGTGAGTACCACCTGAACAAACAAAGCATGCTTTTTCACATGAACAACTGTGCTGTTACCCCATATACCTTTTGTTTTTTTGATGCTGAATATTGCCAAGCCCACTTGCTTTTGTAGATAGGAGTGGCTTGTGCCATCCGTGTTTTCTCTCTAGTGAATTTCCACTCTTCCTCCAAGCCTTACCTAAAGTATATGCGGGCCTTGTGTAAACTCTCCACCGAGTTAGGCAGCACCAGCTTAGGTTCCTAGATTCTATAATCTTTTGTACATGGCGTCACTGTGTGTATCCTTGCCTCTTTCTCCAGCCTGACATTCCTTTGTGGGAAGGTGCTGTGCCGTAGTCATCTTTGCATTCCTAGGCTGAGCCACTAAAACATGCTGTAATCTCCATTAATGCTAGTTGGACAGATGCTAGAAAAACAATGCAGTGAATGAAAAACATGACAAAATGACTAGGTTTTCAACAAGTTAAAGTGGATAGAAGGAAAAAATGTAATTCTGTTTTGACAAGTTAGGGGTATTAAAGACCTTTGAAAGCATTTTTTCCCATGAAGTATTGTGTTCAAGTTTTATCTAGTACAGGAAAACTTTGGTTGGAACAATATCATTGTTTAATAATTATGAAAGATGGCCAAATTATCATTGGGTTTCAGTATCTTTCAGGGTTACATTGGGTTTCTGACATTGGGGGGTGACTAGATCCCCTCAGGTCAGAGGGATGGCGTTTTACAGGATTTAGAATGATCAGGATGCTAAGGCTCTTCCTGGGGAACTGGTTTCAAAATGTTAATCCTAAAGTAGTAAGAAATATATAAAATATTATGTTGTAGACTACATAAGAATAATAGAGATTTTCAAAATAAAAAGCGATGACCATGGAAGGCTTCTTAGGTATATTTTGTAGCAGTATAGGAAGAGATTATAGTTATTGCGTAGTAGGGACTGTGTCCCCAAGCATTTGGGTGCTGACAGCCTTATCTTTAAGTTATTGCTGGGGAAAGATGTGTGCGGTTCATCCTAAGGGAGGACATGGCAGTCATGATCTCAGCAGACCTCTTTTAGGGAGCTGGTTAAAGACATTTTTCTAAGTGCTGAAAGGAACCTTGTTGTAGTATGTGTTAATCATGGCAGACTCGAGCGCCCAGCACTATTCTTTTTTCTCCTCTGCAAACCTGTGAAGACACACTTCATTTGAGGTAATGTGATGGTTTGACTTTTTTTGCACATTTTCATTTTGTTTGACAGAGAGACAGAGATAGAAACAGATCTTCCAACTGATGGTTCACTCCCCAGTAGCCCACAACAGCCAGAGCTGGCCAGGCCAGTGCTTGACATCTGCTTCCTGTCAGAGTGTACATTAGCAGGAAGCTGGACCAGGAGTGGAACCTGGACCTGAACCTGGCACTACAGTATGGAATGCAGGTGTCCTGAGCTGTATCAGACACTTACCTATCATTTGGCTTTTTAAGTTAAACAGTTAATACAAATTATTTCTGAACTTGGGCTTATTAATGCTTATACAGTATGCCTGTGTGTGTGTGTGTGTGTGTGTGTGTGTATCTGCATGCCCTAAACTTCAGAGATAGAGCCTCCTGTAGCAATATAATGGAAATGTAATGCAAAAAGTTATTAAATTAGTTAAATGTCAAGAAATTCACAGCAAAATTTGGAGTAACTTTTTTAAATTCATTTGATAATTAATATTGTTTGAAATTTGAATTCCAAGATGATTGTTTATTCTTTCATTGGAACTTTCAGTGGCAGTGATTGTCATATGTTTTGAAAATGTTCTCATTTATTTAATTTTATTGTATATGAGAGAGACAGACAGACACACAGAGAGAATGTGCTTCTATCTGCTGGTTTGTTTCCCAAATGTCCAAAATAGCAAGGGCTGGACAAGGCTAAAACCAGGAACCAGGAACTCAATCCAGGGGTTCTACATGGATGGCAGGGACCCAAGTACTTGAGACGTCATCTCTGCCTCCCAGGGTGCACATGAGCAAGATACCATTAGAAGAGGAGGAGTCAGGACTTGAACCAGGCTTTGCAATGTGGGATGCGGTTGTCCCAGGCAGCAACTTGACCACTGGGCAAAAAAAACACCTCTACCTTGTTTTTTGATAATTCAGAACTTTGGACATGAATTCCTACCTTAGTTATATGAATACCAACAGTGTTCTAAATGCAAATAAAAGTGCTATATTAATCATGGCAAAGTATGCAGATTGAAAAACAAAAGAGAAAAGAACATTTATTGAGATCTAGTATATCCCAGGTAATACAATTTACATAAAAATTCTGAGAAATATTTATTCTGAGATATTTATTTCTCACTGGGAATAAATATCACAATAACAAGGGTTGAGTGGAAATTCGTGTGTGTGTGTGTGTGTGTGTGTGTGTGTGTGTGTGTGTGTGTCTGTGTAGGTTTGAACCAATTAAAGGTGATCCACAGGGGATGGTTAGGTGCTGCGGCTGAATGGTGGTATTCTGTTCTGGTGAGGCGCGGAGCCTGGAAATAGGGCTGTGCAAGAGGACAAGCTCACCAGCAAGATGAGGCAGAGAGAAGGCAGAGGGGTGAATCTTACTGAAACTCTTCTCCTTCCCTTTGACTTACTGTGTCCTCTATGGCTAAATCCAACAGGAAGCTAAGGAACAAGAGAGCCCCAGCTAACTCAGTGGGCAATGTTTAGTGTTTTGGGACACAGAGCAGAGCAGCAGTGGGCTGAGTGGCTTTGTGGCGCAGATGAAGGATATTTAGTGCAGTGTTCCTCTCACTTTCTCAAAGACTTTGAAAACTGTGTGTGTGTGTGTGTGTGTTTGGGAGATCCTCCTCAGTCCTTGTTTAGAAATTGTAGGAGATAGGCTGGCGCCGTGGCTCACTAGGCTAATCCTCCACCTGCAGTGCCCACACTCTGGGTTCTAGTCCCAGTTGGGGTGCTGGTTCTGTCCTGGTTGCTCCTCTTCCAGTCCAGCTCTCTGCTGTGGCCCGGGAGGGCAGTGGAGGATGGCCCAAGTGCTTGAGCCCCTGCGCCCGCATGGGAGACCAGGAGGAAGCACCTGGCTCCTGGCTTCCAATCGGCACAGCGTGCTGGCTGTAGCAGCCATTTTGGGGGGGTGAACCAACAGAAGGAAGACCTTTCTCTCACTGTCTAACTCTGCCTGTCCCCCCCCCAAAAAAAAAATTAGATGGTGCTTTTTCCCTTACTAAAGGATTTTCCTAAATACTGAGGTCTTCCCTCTTATATGACAATTAAAACTGACAGCAACTCAGCCTTGGATTTATGAGAAAGTCAATAAAAACATGACATTGACTAAAAAATCCAAATTAAACTTTGCAGGGCTTTGCCTCTATCTAACATGGGCCCATTATGAATTCCCTTCCACTTGAATTTTTTTACTTATTTTTTATTTTTTGACAGGCAGAATGGACAGTGAGAGAGACAGAGAGAAAGGTCTTCCTTTTTGCCATTGGTTCACCCCCCAGTGGCTGCCGCGGCCAAGGCACTGCAGCTGGCGCACTGCGCTCAGCCAATGGCAGGAGCCAGGTGCTTCTCCTGGTCTCCCATGCGGGTGCAGGGCCCAAGCACTTGGGCCATCCTCCACTGCAGTCCCGGGCCACAGCAGAAAGCTGGCCTGGAAGAGGGGTAACCGGGACAGAATCCGGTGCCCCGACAGGGACTAGAACCCAGAGTGTGGGCACTGCAGGTGGAGGATTAGCCTAGTGAGCCAAGGCGCTGGCCAGCCATGTGTATTTGAAGCAGGGAATTTAGTTGTCTCTGCCCTAAGTTATTGCTCACTCCTAGGATGTGAGCCCTGAAATAATTAGTGAATAATCTTTTATAAGCCAAGTCTTATATTAGATGCCTATGGAAAATGCACACAAAGTATGACACAGTTTTAACTTAAAATTCTAGTTGATGGAATGGGTATTAAGACATTGCTGTGGAAACTGCATCCCATATAGGAGTGCCTGGCTCGGCTCCTAATTCCAGTTTTTTGCTAATGCACATCCTGGAAGCAACAGAAGATGGCTCAAGTAAGTGGGTCCCTGCCACCCCTGTGGAAGACCCAGATGTTGTTCTGTGCTCCTGGCTTCCACCTGGCCTAGCCCCCGCTGTTGGTAACACTTGTGGAGTGAACCAGCAGCTGGAAGTTCTCTGTAGTGTCTCTCTTTCCCCTCTCCCTACATTTCGCATAAGATTTTAAACAAATACATTCTGATTTGAGAGTTAAGACTGAAAGCCATAGAGACAGAGCTAAAGACTATATATAGAGAGAATATACAGTAATTTGTAAATTATGTGTTTAGAAAGATTCAGAGAAGGTTGGAATAAAGGAGGACTTGCGGTTGGAATGACTTCACAAAGAAGAAGGAATGTGAACATTCCTTGGAGAAAGGGTAAGGTTTAAATATCTAAGGAGGAAAGGATACAGTAGTCCTAGAGGCAGAAGTCTCTTGTGGGTTCAGGGACTGAGATCTGTGGACAAGTGCTGGATCCCCCCACTCAGTGTGGTTATTCAGTTGATTGTCCTGGCCCCAGGTGTTAGAAATGTCATAGTTTGGGCTGGCGCCGTGGCTCAACAGGCTAATCCTCCGCCTTGCGGTGCTGGCACACCGGGTTCTAGTCCCGGTTGGGGCACCGGATTCTGTCCGGGTTGCCCCTCTTCCAGGCCAGCTCTCTGCTGTGGCCAGGGAGTGCAGTGGAGGATGGCCCAAGTGTTTGGGTCCTGCACCCCATGGGAGACCAGGAAAAGCACCTGGCACCTGGCTCCTGCCATTGGATGAGCGCAGTGCGCCGGCTGCAGCGTGCCGACCGCGGCGGCCATTGGAGGGTGAACCAATGGCAAAGGAAGACCTTTCTCTCTGTCTCTCTCTCTCACTGTCCACTCTGCCTGTCAAAAATTAAAACAAAAAAAAAAGAAATGTCATAGCTTGGGATTCTCTCCTGACCCGTGATCAGAATCTGCATTTTCACAAGGTCCTTTGGTTGCTTATTAGCTTCTTAAGGTTTGCTGGAGACCCCTGAAACCTCTGTAAGGAACCTGTGATGGGGGTGAGGGGAGCCTAGACAGCATGATGTAGTGAATCGGTAGAAAATCTGTAAAATATATAAGGATTGTGAAAAATGAATGGCTCTGCTGTCCTATGAGGAATCTGCTCTGTATTGTATATTTTTACAGTATTGAATGTGTTTATATAATATTGAAACAATAGGTTTAGTTGAAATCATCTTGGGCGTTCTTCTCTATATTAAATCTGTTTCAAAATGAAGAAGCATTTCTAGTCTTCCTGATTAGGGTGCTACTTTTTGTTGAGAATATAACCCTTTGTTTTAAACTACGTTTTAAGTAAAAACATTCTTCACCTACCTGCCATCTCTGTAATTTCCAGGAGATCCTAATGTGTATTGCCTTGAGGCAATGCAACTTTCTCAATAACTGGCAATGCCTTTGTGCCTGGTAACCCAAGAGTTTTCTTTGAAATCTGAGCCTTCTGTATTTTCCCTAAAATCACAGTCTTTTCTGAGCAGGTGAGGCTTAGTTGCTAAATACCAGAGGTAATCTGAATTGTAAGGAATGTGTTCGACAGCTCTTTCCATAGTGCTTTTAATGCAGGCAGACTTAGTTTAAAAAATTACACACTCTTTCATACTGATTTATTTATTTATTTCTTCTATTGATGTCTGTTTTAGAGGAAGGAAAGTGGCTTTAGAGATTTTTGTAGTGAGGCATTATATTTGGAATTTGAATCTGAGGTCTCCTGAACTGTGCAGTGTGTTACTTACATCGACTAACAAATGATTGGGCTATCTTGAAGGTCCCATTATTGCTATAGAAAAGGGCTATACTGACACCTTACACCATGTTTTTGGATTGTTTCTGATGTAACAGGGAAAACACAATAACATGGGGAGGGATTTAACTGTGAAATAAGATGGATACTTTACAAACCAGCCTTTACAAAAGTGTCAGTATAGCAAGAAAAATCTTACAAAGGTGATATTTAGAAAAAAAAAATTCTCTGTGCCTTTAATTTTTTTTTCAACCACTTGCACATTCTTGTGTTGGCTGAAAAAATTGGGTGTAGAGGGGTTGGGGTTATGATGTAGTGGGTAAAGCAACCTGCAAGGCTAGCATCCCATATGGGCGCCAGTTTGATTCCCAGCTGCTCCACTTTCAATCCAGCTTCCTGCTAATGTGCCTGGAAAATCAGCAGAAGATGACCCAAGTGCTTGGGCCCCTTCACCCAGGTGGGAGACTTGGAAGAATTTTCTGGGTCCTGGCTTCTGCCTGGCCTATCCATGACCTTTGTGGTCATTTGGGAATTGAACCAGCACATGGAAAATCTCTTTCCTTTCTCTCTCTCTTATTCTCTGTCTCTCTCTCGTTCTCTCTCTCTGTAACTCTGTGTTTCAAATAAATAAAGTAAATGTAACCAAAAAAGAATTTTTAAAAGAATATTGGGTGTAGAATAAGATAAGATGTAGAAGTCTACCATCATCACACTTTCAGGACAAAGCAAAAGTGGCCTGGTTTAACATTTAATGAAAATATACGTCTAGTCAACTAACTGGGAAATTTTACTATTTATAGTTGTAAATATCAGTTTTGAACAGTATTAAAGCAAATTATTCAGAAATGATCACAGCTCTAATAGTTAGAAAATCTGAAACCTCTATCATTATGTGATCTTACAAATCACAAAAATGACTTTAATTGTCACCAGAAGTATTATTTTACAATTAATAAGTTATCATAGGTGCTATAAGCAATACAGGGTGTTTTCTAAGAGATTATAAATATCAATAATGGAACTGGCACCAAACGTGGCATAATTAAAAAGATAAATTTGAAAGTATAAAATTTAGATAGGAAAGAAAATTCTCATAGGATGTGTTATGTCATTTATCAGTGGTTTGAGTCATTTGGACTAGTAGCTTACTTTTGACTCACCTAAATGAGAAAATAGGAGGAAAATGTGTCAGTAATACCCTTGAATGTATGTATGTCCAGAATATATAACACCAAGGAAGGAGTATTTTCATCGCCATTGAAGGCTATTATCAGTACTTTAGACAGCAGTACTTGGAACTGGAGTGGGTAGGATTGGAGATTCTGGAATAGTATTCAGAGTTAATTATGCATATTTCTAGGTCTCAAAAGAAGAGTGTGTAATTCATTTTTCATATTTATCACAAATACTTAAACAATTTAAATTAATTTTATGGTTTTTTGTAGTTTTTAATGGTGGGGGGAGGTAAGACCAGATCTTGCAGCCTATATCCAGATTTCTAGCATAACTATTCTCAGTACCTGCATGCTTTCATTAGATTATTACTTTCCAGGGAGAAATGATATTTTAAAAGTCCAAATGGAATTGTAAATTATATCATGGGCTAATGTTTAATTGTCACTTACTTAGGCTACCTAATTGTATTATAGTCAAAGGCTAATTATTACCATTCTTTTTTTTTTTTAAGAATTGTTTTATTTATTTGAAAGACAGAGTTACACGAGAGAGAAGGAGAGGCAGAGAGAGAGGTCTTCCATTCCACTGGTTCACTTGCCAAATGACTGCAACAGCCAGAGTTGAGCTGATCTGAAGCCAGGAGCCAGGAGCTTCTTCCAGATCTCCCATGCTGGTGCAGAGACACAAGGAGTTGGGCCATCTTCTACTGCTTTCCCAGGTCATAGCAAAGAGCTGAATTGGAAGAGGAGCAGCCAGAACTCCACAGGCGCCCATATGGGATGCCAGCATTGCAGGCTGGGGCTTTAACCTGCTGTGCCACAGCGCCGGCCCCAATTATTAGCATTCTTGTAACATCAATTAACAAAAGATGTTCATCTTCAGGCTATAGTCAGAAGATAGACTTGAAAATACTTAATCATTTTTAAGAGAAGAAACTATTCTCCTTATCAAAGAGAAGGAAAAATTATTTCACTGATGATTGTTTTTACCTAATTTATAGAGATAGAACTGTGTGGTAAGTTAGCAGCTTTAACTATGCCAAAAACTACATTCTTGAAGAATTTCCAACTATAATTAATTGTCTATTTTATGACTACTAGAGCAGAACAGCATATATGCTGGTGAGAATATGATTGTATGCTTATTCAGATTTCAGAGTATAGAAATCAATTAAATTTCCATGTGTCTAGAGATATATATAACTTCCAGTTTTTATAAGTATAGCATTTTAGTACTAAAATTGCTATGTGTTTCTAGGTTCATTTTTCAATGTCTTTTGTCAAGTTTTAAAATTTCACACTCACAAGCATGTTTTATTTGCTTAAAAATATTTAAAATGTCAGTAGTATTTTAAATTTTTCTTTTAGTAATAAAACTTCATTGAAACTTTGCTCTAAGAAGGAACAACTTACAGATGCTGTTGGAAAATAAAGTTGTTTTTGTTTCTATATTCTTCAAGTACTATTTTATAAAGAAATGGTAATTTTAGTGTGGTTTGACTTTAAATTAGTGTTGGGTGAATAAAATTAGTGCTGGGTGAATAGTTCAGAGAGAGAAAAAACAATAAGTGCCTTAGGCCATCTTGATTTAATTTTCAAACCTGAATTTAAATAGAAATGTGTAGAGCCAACCTACATTTAAATGGGATGAGTATGCGTTATTGGTATTCTTAAAGCCTGAAATATGTTGTAGAATAAAAATACACATTCTATGCTGCTATCATGACATGATATTTCTTCCAAGACAGCTATACTTTCAGTACGTTTTTTTAAAAAAAAATCTTTACTCATATTAGTGAACTTAATCTAAACATCCATGCTTGATTTTAAAAAGTATTAAATTATTACTAATTAATATTTATCAAATATTGATGCATAAATAAATTTTAGTTGCATGTCTCTCTGCCTGTTTCTTATATTAAAATAATATATGCTCTTATCTTAGCAGTACTATAGTTTATTCAGTTTGCTTTCCTGTGTTTATGGGCTAAATGAAAAACTAACTCATACCTTAAAAACACTAATATCTTGTATTAATAAATGAATTTCAGTCCTCTAAGTGATCTGAGTAACCTTCTATTTCAACTGACACATTTTACAAATAAGAAAACTTAAAGCACTTGAATGATCTATTTTAGTTCATATTCTAGTTTCTGTAGAACAGATATATAAACTTTTTAAATATACACAGTTGTGAGTTTGGAACCAGTTATGTACTTCTCTAAACAGAATCCATATCCAATTTCACAAGAAAAACTGACAAGCTAGAGTAAATTGACCTTGAGTGGAGGTCAGAAACTCTGAGGATTCAGCTGGCTGGGTGGTCCTCACTCCTGGTCCTATAGGGTGTTTGCCATGACCTGGACTGCCATTGTCTGAGGGCTGGCAAACGCACATGTCTTGCGACTAGACTGGGAAAATTCACACAGCTGGAGCCAATTCCTGTGTCTCCATTTCTGTGTGGTCTCTGCATTGTCTTTCCTGCTGCCTCTTCACAATAGCCATGCTCTTAATTTGTTGGCTCAGGCCAGTGAAGATATGTCTTAAAAGAAATAAAAGTCTGGAAAGATGGAGTTTTTGCAACCTAGCCTCAGAAATAACACAGTCTTGTTTTGTTTATTAGAAGTGTGTTGCTAATAGAGCACACACATTCCTATGGTAAGCCATCAGAATGGAATTGATACTTTGAGATGGGATGACTTTGAACAGCCCTTGTCTGGACTGTTGAAGAACAGGGTTATTTTTTTGTTTGTTTGTTTTTCATTACTGCTTGTTGAACTCTTTACTTAGTATAGGGTTAACCTTATATGTATAAAGTTAATTGCAAATAGCTCTCAGTGAAACATAAGAATAGGGCTAGGAAAAGGAAGAGGAAGGAGATGTGGGGGAGTGGGTGGGAAGAATCGCTATGTTTCTAAAGCTGTATTTATGAAATGCATGAATTTTGTATACTTTAAATAGATGTTTTCTGGGTGTGTGTACGGGGGAAATGTATTACTGTCCAGCTGAAATTGAAGGGGAGAGGAGAGAATTTCAACTGTTTTGTGGGAAGGGTATTTAAAACTATTACAGTGTTTCCTAAGCATTTCTTTAAAGCCATCTGGGAATTGTTTATAATTTAATTTGGTTATTGATTACACTTCGAATATGAGCTTGCTTTTTAGAATCCATGGATAAGTGTGATTTTACTGTGCATTTGGCTAAAGTGGTGGTAAATAAGAATCTGATTTCTAGGATTGAAGACATGAGTTTGTCTCCTACCTGTTGGGGTGCTCTAGTTTGGAATTCTGCTGGCTTTTGAGAGGTTCTCATTTCTCTAGCTTTCTGGATATAAAAGGAATGCACTTTCCACATTTTCTGGGACATCAGCCCTATACATTGTTTCCTACCTAATTTTTGTTTGGATAGGCAATAACAACAACTTAAATTTATATCTTTTCATGATAAATAAAATATATAATTATAAAATTAAGTCAAACAAATAGTGGTGTTAATCATAGTATGCTTATTGTTGAAAAATTAATTGCTTGCTTAATGGTTATAGCATGTATTTCACATGTCAGTGTCATAAAACTGATCATCTTGAATAATTGAAATTATTTCAGTGCAAATTAAGGAATTATGAAAATCAATGATTCTTGCTTCTAATTTTTACTTGAATGTAACCATATTTTTAATACTTTTGCTAGATAATAGAGTCATTGTAGTAAGAATATACTTATTCTAGTTTTATATAAATTTTATTTTGTGACTTTAAAAACATTGATTTTTCCATATTTCATACCTACAGTCAAATGAGGCAAATATTCATTTATGAAAATATATAAATGGATTAAATTTCTCTTTATCATACAGTGTGGAAGAGATAGATTGAGGGGCCACCTCTTTCTCTCTGGTTTAATGTCCTTTCAGCCTCTAGTCTTATTGAAAGAAAAGAGAGACTGACAGATCTTCTATCCACTGTTCACTCTCCAAATGAAAAATGCCTGCAACAGCCATGGCTGGATCAGGTCAAAGACCAGAACCTGGAACTCCATCTGCATCTCGCATGTGGGTCACGGGGGCCTAAGCACTTGAGCCAGCATCTGCTATGTCCCAGGATGCATTAGTAGGAAGCAAGATAGAAAGTGGAGTTATCAGGCTTTAAACGAGCACTCTGATGCAGGATGTGGAAATCTCAAGCAAAGAATTAAGCTGTTGCGCCACTACAGTCTTGGTTAGGCTTCTTCTGTCCTTTAAAAATCAAAACAAGCAAGCAGATTCTCCCTATATCCTGAAATCTTTCCTTCCTTCTGTTTCACCTCTTCTTCCTTTCTAAAGCTTTGAGAAAGTAACCCCCACTTGCTTTCTCTTACTATTCACTCATTAATCTTTTGTGTCCTGATTTCCACTGGCATTGATTTTAATTTGTCCTTGACCATGAAGTAGTATTTAGCAAACCTCATCTTTCTTGAATTCTCTGTGTCACTTGACCCATTGCCCATTCTCTACTTTTGAAATTTCTTGTCGCATCACTTCTAAAATTTAATCTGATTTTGTTTTCCTTTAACATTTCTCATTCCATTTTCCTGACTTTTATAGTTACATTTTTTCTCCTCTTCAAGTTTAATAACCCTGGAAATGTTTTTTTATTTGTTTTCTCTTTCATTTTTCATTTCTCTTCTCTTTCTATATCATTTACTTGAAGAAATCAATCCCTGAGAAAATAACTTAACTCATATCTTCAGTACATATTTTTTTCTTTAGAACCCCAATTGTGTATTTCCACTCTCTATGTGACATATACTGCCTTCCTGCATCCCCTCTGAAATATGCCTAGAAATACACAGGGAGGGAGAGAGGAAGAGAATATTATGTTCTTAGAATTATATCTGCAGATCACATTGAATCTGTTAAAAACTAACTAAAAATTAAAAATAAAAAAATACTCAGATACGTTTTTTTCCTATATTCCCTTTCTCCCTGTTTGGTAACCTGATCATTCTTTGCTTTTTCTCTTTGTTCACCATTTACTTTTGGTCTCTCCCTAACTTCTAGGAATTTAAGTCTAAACATCATTTGGGTCTTTGCTCTTCTGTAACTTCATTGCTGTTGCCTTCGGTTGTTCCCTGTTCTGTTCCCTAGACTCTTTTTCTGTCCTCTGTCATGTCCAGAGTGCTGTAATTATAGTGGCAACATAGAATCCAGTTCTACTTGACTCTATGCTTTTACCATCACATTTAAGTACCACTTGTTTCTTTGAGTAATGGTCTAATGGGTAAAGCCACTGCCTGCAACACCAGTATCCCATATAGGTACCATTTCATGTCCCAGCTGCTCCACTTCTGATCTAGTTCCCTGCTAATGGCCTAGGAAGAGCAGCAGAGGATGACTCAAGTGCTTGGGCCCCTGCCAGCCACATAAGAGACCAGCAAGAACCTTCTGGCTTTGGTGTGGCCCAGCCCTGGCCCTATTTGGCAATCTGGGGAGTGAAACAGTGGTTGGAAGATCAATCTCTTTGTCAGTCTCTCCCTCACTCTCTAACTCTGACTTTCAATTAATAAATAAATAATTTAAAAGGAAAATTGACTACCAAGCCCAGGATTTGATGTTTATTTCAGTAATCATTTTATAATTTTGATTCTTTATAAATTATTTCAAAATCCTGAATTAGTGACGCGTAATACATTTTTGTTTAAAAGTAATGTATTTTGTGAGAATCAAATTTATTAATCCTTCACGTATTCAACAAACATTTTGTCATCTGTGTATATGACAGAAAGTTGGCCAGATATGCCCAATGTAAATAATTACCCCAAAGCAATCTGTAGTTTTGTGAAATAGACATGTCAAGCAGTACCGATCTTGCAGTTTATTAGGTGCTAAACAAAGAAACATAACAACAAAACTTTTAAGGGCCTAAGGAAAAAAGAGCTTACTTCTAAAAAAATTGAAAATAGATCACAGAGAATGTATTATATTGATAAATAGTAGGGTCTGCCTGAGAGAAAGCAGAGAAAATAATGCCAGCAAAAGCTATTACATTAAGAAATAAGGACCTTGGACTTCATGTGTGGAAGGACTTTTTGGACAATTTAAGCAGAGGAGTTACATGAATTTGAAGTCATTTTGGTAGTTCTGACAAGTTGTGGGGCAGATAAGAGAAGAGAAGATGTGGTCAAGGAGAGAATCAGGCTAGTTCAAAAATTGAGGTGAGAAATGATGAGAACCCGGACTAAGGTGTTGACTTTGCAAAGAAGGGAGAAAAACATAAGAACTCAGTAGAGTTCAGAGTCTGTGTATGTACATTATGTGTATATATCTGTATTTTGTCTGTGTTTTAAACTTTAGACATGGGATGTAGAGCTGGAAAGATCCGCAGAATCCTGGGCTGAGACTTGTTTGTGGGAGCATGGACCTGCAAACTTACTGCCGTCCATCGGGCAGAACTTGGGAGCACATTGGGGAAGGTAGGTAAAGTGCAACTCTTTGTTTTGGCAAATGTAAGAGTTTGAAATGAAATGTTTATTAATTCATCATTGCACATTTTCAGAGGCTTGCTGCCTAGAAGATAGATAAGTAATTATAAGGCAACAAAAACTAAATATCATGCCATAACACTCAGCAGTTTTGTAAACTTATCTTTGTTTTAAAACGTTAGTATATTCATCATGTAATGGACATAGATATTTAAAATATCTTTCTATCAAGCTTTATCAATCTATTTTGCAGTATTTTATATTTTGCTAACCTTGCTTTTCTTGCTCTTTGTGATTATTTTCTTTCTGATAGATACAGGCCCCCAACTTTTCATGTACAAGCATGGTATGATGAAGTGAAAGACTTTAGCTACCCATATGAACATGAATGCAACCCTTACTGTCCATTCAGATGTTCTGGTCCTGTGTGCACTCATTACACCCAGGTATGTTTGAGGGAAATTTTATTCCTTTCCTCCAAATTGAGTTAGGATAACCGTAGGAGAATTAGGCTACTGACTCTGCATCTTCCTTATGTTCCTTTGTCTGGTTGTTGTATTAGTCAGCTTCTCATTATGACAGTGAAATATCTGAGAAAACCAACTTTAAAAGAACCAAAGCGTTGTTTAGCTCATGATTTTGAGGTTCATAGTCCGGTTGATTTTGCATCAGGTGATGGCATTCTCGCTGGCTGATCCTTAGTCAGCACAGAACAGAATGGCTGCAATGGCTGGGGCTGGGTGAGGCAGGAACTGTAACTCCATGTGGGACTCCCACGTGGATGGTAGAGAGCCAAGTACTTGGGCCGTCTTCTGGTGCTATCCAAGGTGCGTTAGAATGGCGCTGCATTGGGAGCAGAACACCTGGGACTTGAACCAGCATCCATAGAGGATGTCAGCACTGCAGGCAGTGGCTTTCACATGGCAAGAAGGGATTCATTGTCTGTCTCTCCTTACAAAGTCATGATTTGATCATGGGGGCTTTACCCTAAAAACTCATGTTCCAAAAGGCCCTCCCCCTAAACACCGTAATTAGATTAAGTTCTGTCATCTTAGTACCATTAACATAGGAGTTTGTGGACCGGGTTTTAACACATGAGCCTTAAGGAGGCATTCGACATCCAAACTCGTAGCCAAGCCCTAGTAGATGTTATAGAGAAAAGTATATTTGTTGATTATGTGGAATAGGCTCACATATTTCTATAAACACTGTAAGTAATTACCTCCTCAGAATGTCTAAACATCTACTTAAAAGACATTGTTTCAGTGAAACCCTTCAGTCTGGAACCAATTCAAGTACATGGAGAGAAATTTACCATTTGAAAAGTCAAAATTTTTGTTCCAAAATGGAAAATATAGTATTATTTACCAGTAGCATTCAATATTTACTGATACTGATGCTTCAAAAAGTTTATGGAAAATGTAGGTAAAAACATACATTTTCCATGAACTTTTTCAAATGTGCTCACATTTGGCATTGGATATATTCTGCATTTCTAAATCAAACAAAGGCAGTTTCATTTAGGTGAAGCTCACCACGGAGTTAAGTTTCCAGATTTCTGTGACCTGTTGTCAGTAAATATAAAGCATACTGATGTTCTGTGTGCTTTGCATGTGACAAGACTAAGATTAGCTGCAAGCTATCTGACAACTAGCAACACAATAAAGAGATCATGTTGTGTAAGAAATTTGAACACCTGAATTTTTGCTTGAGTACTTTGTGTTGAAGATAGAAAATTCTGTTCTTGGATAGATAGATGTCTACACTGAAATATTAATATGACATATAACTTTGTGAAGATATAACTTTGGAATTACGTAGTGAGCTTACATTCTGAAAATGCTTATGTTTTACACCAGATAGAGCTCTTTTTATATTTGAGTTAGGGACTACCCAAACTTACAAGAAAAATATCCCTTTAGATATTTCCTCATTTCATTTGGAGAGATACATGTGGCTTTCTCAAGTTCAGTTTTGTACATTTTTTCTGTTGCATAAATTGCTAGCTTTTTTCATTTGAGCCTGTTATCTCTGAGCCTTTCTGTTCTCTAATGTAGGTGGTATGGGCAACAAGTAGCAGAATAGGCTGTGCCATTAATTTGTGCCACAATATGAACATCTGGGGACAGATCTGGCCCAAAGCTGTCTACTTGGTGTGCAATTATTCCCCAAAGTAAGTGGATAGAACATTACTTTCACATGTAAATTTTTCTTAAAAATGGAAAGCTACTTTATATTCTTATATTTCTTTTCTCATTTGTGGTGTGAATTAAGTAGTTTATTGTCTTAATTCAGTGTATTTAATGTGATGATGATTATAATTATGTGATATGTAAAAGTTGGGGCTTCAAGAGAATTTGAAAATTAAAAATATGATCTTTAGGGACACAGGGAATATATTTTATGTCAATTTATCTATTCCATAAAGAGTTATTATTTTATTAATTGATGATTAGGAACTATAAGTTGAGACGTGTCTTTTGCTCTGTGTAAAAACTATTTAAATGATCACACTGAAAATACTACACAATCCTCGTGATCAATTAAGTCTAAAGTGTGTTTTTATTAAAAACATAGAATACAGGTGTATATTCCATAGCAGAGTTGTTTCATGCAAAAATTTGATTTGTAAAATTTTTAACAGTATACATAGAAGATGCCTTAGAAAACTTTCAAAAAAATGCATCAGTAATCTATATTTAAACCTGTAACCCAAAGGACACTATTATAGTAAAATTTGCAAATGTCTTAAATCTAGTGCATCAAAATCATTAGTTAGAAGAGCCTTAGTAATGTTTTTTAACATCTTACAAATTGTGCTGTTAGACTCCCTGTTAATGGATGGATCCTCTCTTTAGGGGAAACTGGTGGGGCCACGCTCCTTACAAACATGGACGGCCATGCTCTGCTTGCCCACCTAGTTTTGGAGGGGGCTGTAGAGAAAATCTGTGCTACAAAGGTCAGTGCTGTTTTGTTGTAATATTCACTTTGATTGATATTTTCATTCAGCTGTACATTAATTCGTGTTAGAAAAGCCAAGAGTGCATGCTAATTATTACATGAAAGGTTTACAGAGCTCTTTCAAATATTTTGAAGAATTCATTTAAAATATTTATAACAATAATTCTCTTATAACTGCATATTTAAAAGAAAGTTCCATGATATTTCAGATAGTCACTTCTAGTTCCACTTTAAAATTACCCTATAGTGAGAAGTATGTTTGTATTCTTAAAGCTATTATATTATTGACTATTATTATATTGTTGACTAACATAACTGTTGGTGGTTTTGAAGTATTTAATACGATTTTTTTATAAAGCTTTTATTTAAAGAATATAAATTTCCAAAGTACAGCTTATGGATTACAATGGCTAAAAAAAAAATTGGTGTTAAATTGGAAATTGTATAGATAATTAATCAATTTTAAAAAAAAAATCATGTAGGATCTCTGTCCTTAATGTGCTGTACATTGTGAATTAATACTATAACTAGTAATCCAACAGTATTTTTCACTTTGTGTCCCTATGTGAGGGCAAACTGTTGAAATCTTTACGTAATATGTACTAAACTGATCTTCTGTATATAAAGAGAATTGAAAAGGAATCTTGATGTGAATGGAAGGGGAGAGGGAGCGGGAAAGGGGAGGGTTGCGGGTGGGAGGGAAGTTATGGGGGGAGCCATTGTAAGCCATTGTAATACGATTTATTTTTAGCACTTAAAAGTTTTTATGAAAGTATCCATTCATGTATCTTTTTAAAATTTATTTATTTGTTTGAAAGTCAGAGTTACACAAAGAGGAGAGGCAGAGAGAGAGAGAGAAAGAGAGAGAGAGATCCAATGGTTCATGCCACAGTTGGCCTCAATGGCCGGAGCTGCACTGATCTGAAACCAGGAGCCAGGAGTTTCTTCCTGGTCTCCCACACAGGTGTAGGGACCCAAGGACTTGGGCCATCTTCTCCTGCTTTCCCAGGCCATAGCAGAGAGCTGGATTGGAAGTGGAGCAGCCGGGTCTCAAAGCAGCGCCCATGTGGGATGCCAGCACTTCAGGTCAGGGCGTTCACCCCCTGTACCACAGCGCCGGCCCTCTATTCATGTATCTAATTGGACCTTGCTCAATACAAATTCTCAAGCCAAAATAACAAAAAAGTGTAGCACTGTAAAACTGTTGTAAATGTAATGCTCTCACATACATATGCTATCTTAATAAGCAAATGCAATATTTTAGTTATAAAAAAGCGCATGAAGATAAAGTGTGTATGAATAGGCCTTGTGAAAAGTCATGCTCTTGGGCATTGAAATGAACATTTCTTATTGTCTTGTAGTTTTCCCTTAATGCTTAAGTGAATATTAATGTAAACTAAGTATATTAGAAATATCTGAATAATTCTATACCCTTTTCAGTTCTCTTGAAGAGATGTATTTTTTTCTCTTACTGACTGAATGCTCATTAGCTCCAGGCTGAGAAGAAATGCCCACATATGTCACTCGGTTATGTAAGCCATTTTTACATCCCTGGAAGCCTTTGCAGCATTTTTGCTCTTGTGCGAGTATTTTCCACTCGCCTAAACCTGCACCCTGCCTGCCCCTTCACCAACAGCTTCTGTAGTGTACTGAAAATTGACTTTCCTCTGAATCCATATTTCCTTTTTTCTGGATTCTCAATTCTTGGACATACGTGAAAATAATTCACCTTTACAAAGTGTCACTGTTAAGCCCTTGAATATAAGCCAATCTGGGACAAAATTCAAAGTTTAAATTTCTACATGATGAATTTCCTCCCCAGATAGACAAACCTTTTCATGGAAATAGGTCCTGTAATGAGAAACAAGGCATGCTAGTCCTTGTTTAGATCCAATTCCCATTTGGGCGAATTCTAAACCTGATCCTCCTGAAGATAGAACTGTTAGGATTTCTGCGGAGTTTGTGGCACAGCTGATGAAGCCACAACGTGCAGCCACTGTGAGCCCCTATCGGGTTTGAGTCCCGGCTGCTGTGCTTTGATCTAGCTCCCCTGTAACGTGACTAGGAAAGCATGGAAGGATGACCCGGGCTGGGCCCATGCCACCCATGCGGGAGACCTTTATGGAATGCCTGGCTTCTGGCTTTGGCATGGCACTACCCTGAATGTTGCCGGCATTTGGGGAATTAACCAATAGGTGGAAAATTTCTTGCTCTCTATCTCCCTGTTTCTGTCATTCTGCCTTTCAAATAAATAAATAAGTAAATCATTAAAGAAAAGAATCTGATTTCATTTGAGAAAACAAGTTCAAATTTACCGAGTCCTGACTTTATTAGATCACTGTGCAGATTTCATAGTTTCATTATGAAACCAAAGCATATAAACGAATCAAGAGCTCAAAGTCTCTGCATGTATTTCATTTATTCTGATTCAGTACATAAGAGTCCCACCTTAAGCTAAAACCAGTGACAGAAGCAGTATGGAGGATTTTGGTTTTAAATGTTAAACCGATATATAAAGGTAAATTATTTGATCATTTGTATTGATGTACAATGGGATTCATACTTATTACAACATTCTCCCTAACAGAAGGGTCAGACAGGTATTATCCTCCTCGGGAAGAAGAAACAAATGAAATTGAACGGCAGCAGTCACAAGTCCGTGATACCTATGTTCGGACAAGATCGGATGATAGTAACAGAAATGAAGTCATAAGCACACAGCAAATGTGTAAGATCATTGCATATCTGTCTACATTTCATTAATTTAAACATCTTGGTAAAGAAAAAAATCTTGTCATTACAATGTATATGGTGAATCATAGCTACTTTCATATCATTTGGTTGTTTTTTTTTTTTTCTTTTTAGCCCAAATTGTTTCTTGTGAAGTAAGATTAAGAGATCAGTGCAAAGGAACAACCTGCAATAGGTAATATCTGTTATGCTTCTCAAAACTAACTGACAGAATATATGAAATATTTTCATTTAATGCTGACATTCCGAGAAACTAAATTTTATTCCCAATTACCTTCACTAGGTATGAATGCCCTGCTGGCTGTTTGGATAGTAAAGCTAAAGTTATTGGCAGCGTACATTATGAAATGGTAAGTATTATAAGTAGAATTATTTGGGAAAAGAATCCTTCCATGTAATTTTTCAAGTTTTAGTGTAAAAAATCACTATAAGTGTAGGTATTTTGCTCAGAAATGTTCAATTCATTTGAAGTAATGTGGTTAATAAATGTTTGTGTGTTATGTAGAGTTCTGACATTTTGACATCCTTTTATCTTCTTTTTTTTCCCAAGCAATCCAGCATCTGTAGAGCTGCAATTCATTATGGTATAATAGACAATGATGGTGGTTGGGTAGACATCACTAGACAAGGAAGAAAACATTATTTCATCAAGTCTAATAGAAATGGTGTTCAAACAATTGGGTAAGTACCCAGATGATCTTTTGGACCAGGTGATTTTAAGTTGTAACAGTAAACTAACACATTCTTTTAGAGCAAGTAAACTAACACATTCTTTAGAGAAGTTCTTAACTTTCAAGATTCAGTTCAACTGTGAAATTTCCAGGGGGTGGGTGGGAGAGGAAGAAAAATCACCTGAATTCAAAGCTGAACATTTCTGTTTATGGAGGTTCTTGAAAACTCAATTTTCAAGTGTATCATTAAAAACGTATACATTTATAGTTGATTCCCAATGTAAAGCAAGGCATTTTCCAGTTATAAAGTACTCCATAGAAGGCTAATTAATTTGCCTATTTTTTCTTCTCTATTTAGAGAAAATTGTTTCATGCAGTAGAAACATTATTAATGAGATAAATTAATAGGAAAACTGCATTTGAAAAATTCTCTATGTAATATACTGTATCATCTTTTGTCAGTTTATATGTACTTTAACACAACATAATGCTTCTTAAGCGTAGAAAATACCTTATTCCAAAGCACTGCATTTTTTTTAAAATTCAGTGGAAGAGGCCGGCGCTATAGCGCAGTAGGTTAATCCTCCACATCCCATATGTGCTCCGGTTCTAGTCCTGGTTGCTCCTCTTCCAATCCAGATCTTTGCTGTGGCTTGGGAAAGCAGTAGAAGATGGCCCAAATCCTTGGACTCTTGTACCCGCTTTGGAGATCTGTAAGAAGCTCCTGGCTCCTGGTGTCTATAACTCTACCTCTCAAATAAATAAAATCTTTAAAAAAAACAAGTTTGTAGAAAATGGAATTTAAAGATAATATAGATTTTCCATGAGTTCTTTCTTTAAGATACATTTATTTATCTGATAGAGTGACACAGACAGATCTTCCATCTACTGATTCACTCTGCAAATGCTGCAACCACCAGGACAGGGCTAGGCCAACGCCAGGAGACATGAACTCCATCAGGGTCTTTCATGTGGATGACAGGCACACAAGTACTTGGGCTGTATCTGCTGTCTCCCAGGCATAATTATAGGAAACTGGATCAAAAGCAGACTAGCCAGGACTCATTCCTGGCACTCTGATATGGTGTTGGGTCACCACGAGCAGTGGTTAAATCTGCTGTGCCACAACGCCCACCCTATCCATAAGCATTTTGAACTTTGTGGACTTTTGAAATATTTTGTAGTGTCTTGTTTCTTCTAAGTCCTCATGCAAAGTGCCTGTTAGGAAATGTACCAAAATGTCTTTTTGTGATTATACAGCTGTATGAAGCTTAACAGAAGGGTTAAGTTAGAATTCATAATTATAAAAAAAATTATACGCTCTCACAAATTTAATGATCTCCTATGTGTACACTTTTGTTCAAAAGTTTTATGTGTGGTTTTCAGCTGTTATCAGAAGCTCTCTTTAGTAAAGTATGTTTGTGATATTTATTAGTTAGCAAACATTGATTAATTTCCTTCAATAAATAGTAATTAGTTATTAGCTTTAGTAAGCCAAATAGTGGATGTTATACTAAAGAACATTTGCTCTATTATTTACTTTTTTCTTCTAAATTTAATTTTTGCTTATATCTGTTAGAGGAAGTACCTTTAAACATGAAGTTGACTGCATTTAATAGGTTCTATGTTTGTGCCTCAAACAATGTTACATCCTTTGGGCACACTGTAGGTGATACTAAATGTTGGAGCAAACAAAAATAAAAAAAGATTCAAGATATTTTACAACTTCATTCCTGAGCTAATATATTCAGATGGTGTACCTTATTTAAGTACCAGTCCAAAGAAGGCTTATCCTTTGCAATAGAGGGTTTTCTGAGAATCAGTATATACATCAACTGATTAAAATTTTGATATGTAATAGTGTGCTTAATCTTATATTACTGTTTTAAATAATGTATGTAATGAGAAGAGGTTCATTTATTCACAGTATATAATTTACTAGATATACTAGGAGAAATAGAAAATGACTAATGCACACTTAAGCTACTTAATTATATGTAGTCTCAACAACACTACTTTGTATTTACTATTGTGAAGGATTAAATAGTTTGACTGTGGAAATGCAGGATTAGAATTTGAAAATTAATTTTGATAGGACACAAATATATAGACATTTATTGCTTTTTCTATTATCTATAAATTCTTGAGGTTGACAATGAAGAGAGACCTATCTCTAATGTTAGGAATGATGATAATTTGGTACATCCATAAAGGTAATATGAACTTAGCATAAAATACATGTTGTATTCTTATAATACTACTTACCTAGCTGTTTTAATACAGATATTTAAAAAATTCATAGACTAAAAGATAATAAAAATTATGCTAATGATGATTTCTAAAAATTTTTTCTACTTTTATCTTATTTGTCCTCAGCAAATACCAGTCTGCTAATTCCTTTACAGTCTCTAAAGTAACAGGTAAGCACTTTTTCATCTAAATTTCTTGCTGCTTTATATTGTGGTATTGCTTCCAAAGGATTTATTGTTTTATGTTTTAATTCTGCAGTTCAGGCTGTGACTTGTGAAACAACAGTAGAACAGCTCTGTCCATTTCATAAGCCTGCCTCGCATTGCCCAAGGTACTGTTCTCTAAATTCTTGTGAAAAAAAAAATATATATATATATGTATGTGTGTGTGTGTGTGTGAGATGAGTGTTTTTGCCTGAAACTATGTTGTCTCCAGAATTCGAAGTTGTGTGGGATCTTGACCTGCTAAGCAGGATGAGCAACCTACATGTATTTCATGTATTTGTCCAAATACATAAGTACTTTCTGCTGTTCCACAGTAGCAGGGCTTGTGCATGTATCTGTATGTTCATATTTGATATAAAGAATTCCGCATTAGTCTTCTTGAGCTGCTGTAACAAAATGCCACAGGCTGTGTGGTATAAACCATAGACACTTGCTTTTGACCGTTGTGGGAGTTGGGAAGTCCATTATCAAGGTGCCGGCTGATTCAGTTCCTCATGAGGGCTCTCTGCCAGGCTTCCAGGCAGCTACCCTCTCTGTCCTCACATGGTGCATGGAGACAGTGTTCACTCCCTTGTGTCTCGTCTTCTAAGGACGCTAATTGTGTAGGATAAGGGCCCTGCTCTTAGGTCTGTATTTAACTTTAATTACCCTAAAGATCTTGTCTCCAAAACAGTTACATTGGGATGGGGATTGGGATACATGTGGATTTTGGAGGCACACAAGTACTCAGTCTGTAACAAGTTCTTGCTACAAAATTAAAGTGATGTTACTCATATTATTAGCATTGTTATCCAGTCCCTAAATTGCATCAATTTCATTTCCATTAGTGATTCAAAAAGTCCTCTCTGCCTTTGTTTTATTTTTGTTTTGTGTACTTTCTTTTTAAAAGTTATAATAGAGTTTATAAAGTGATAGAAAAAAAAAAGGTTCATTTATCTTGGCTACGCTCAGATGATTACTGTTACAAGTATTATGGCCACAGTCATAATCAATACAAGTGAAAACCGAAGAATTACTCTTTTTTTTAAAAAGATTTAGTTCTTTACTTGAAAAGCAGAGTGATAGATCTTCCATCTATTGATTCACTCCCCACATGCCTGCAACAGCTGGAGCCAGGCTAGACCAAACGCAGGAGCCAGGAACATCATCTGGGTCTCCCATGTTTGTAGTAGGAACCCAAGTTCTTGGACCATCTTCTGCTGCATCCCAGATGCTTCCCAGATGCATCATCAGAAAACTAGATGGGAAGCACCAAGTAGATGCTACTCTGATGTGGGATAAGGATATGCCAAGTGGCAGCTTTACCAGCTGCACCACAGAACCCACCCTTACAGTATATCTTGATATATCCCACCTTTGTTCTATTCAGACTACTTCCAACAATCAGTAATGTGATTTAGAGAGATAATTGTAGTTTGGCAAACTGTATCAGCTTAAAAATGTAAAGCACTTAACTTTTATGCCAGAGTTAATTTTCTTTGGAAAAAGCTTCATTTCTTAACCTTTTAAAACTAAAGCAGTGATTCACTTAAAGAATGAGATTGGTTGGTCAGGAGGTAACAGTAGATGATGTTGATATAAGAGTGGGTGTACTTCATTTTCTATCAGTAGGGAGTTTCTCAGTTACAGATGTGACATAACACATCCATTCCTTCCCGTGAATATCTCACCTGCTTCCTTTTTGAAAACAGATATTTTTGTTTCTACACTAGTGAGCGAATATTGTTGTAATGGTTTGGGTTGGCTAGGTTGGTGCATGCTGATGTGAGAATTTTTTAAATTCTTCAGCATATGTGTTTACTGAAAGCAGATTTCAGGCTATAGGAAATGTACAGATTATGTGTGAAATGCATCATATGCTTTTTACCATCTGACCATAAATGAATTATGTGTCAGATATTTTTATTATAAAAATATAGTTTCTTAGACTCCTGATATTAGAACTTCACTAATTATGTTGTAAGTCTCACATATCTGATTAAATAATGACTTGTTTTGTAGTCTTAGAATATTCTTTTCAGATTTATTGTACCTCTGAGCTCACAGGTTCTATTTTTATAGGAAGAAGAGTCAGATTGCTAGGTCAAATTGGTAAATTTTTGCATCATGATATATGAAAACAGGAATTTTTGATTGTGCCTTTATAAATAGTCTTTAAATTCCTATTATGTACCAGTACAAGCGGACTTCAGTGAGTTTAGGGAAAAAATAAACTTAAAAATTTATTTATATTGGTGTAAAAAGTTCGAAGTTCATAGTTTTTTTTAAATAATACACATATCTGTGAATTTTTTGAGGACCCCTCATATTATGCCAGGCCATATTTCAGCTGTATAAGAACAGTTTCTGGAATATTCTACCATAAGATCTCCCTCTGATAAATGCTTGGAATGGTAATTTTCTGTCATTGTGTCAATATTGTTCCAAAAGAGGAAAATCATTCAAGTAAAATTAAACAAATTTCCTATTTTCATTTTTTAAAAAAAGATTCATTCATTTACTTAAAGATTTGTTTATTGAAAGAATCACAGAGAGAGAAACAGAAGGAGATCATTATCTACTGATTCACTTCCCACGTGGTCACAGGGGCCAGGGCTGGGCCAGGCTGAATCCAGGAGCTTCATCTGGGTCTCCTATGTGGATGGCCCTGACACAATAAGTGGGCCATCTCCTGCTGCTTTCCTGGCCACATTAGCAGGGAACTGGATTGAAAGTGGAGCAGTCACAACTTGAACCCGTGTCTACATAGGAGACCTAGCTTTTATTCTTGCCTCCTCCCGGCTTATTGCCCTGGCCCTGCCCCATCTGGTTGCAGGAATTTGGAGAATGAGCCAATAATGGAAGATCTCGCGACTTGTCTCTATCTCTGACTTTAAAACATAATTTAAAAAATATAGGGCTCCGTGCTGTGGTGCAGCAGGTAAAGCATCCCAAGCTGCTCCACTTCTGATCCAGCTCCCTGTTAATGCGTCTGGGAAAGCAGCAGAAGGCCCAAGTCTCTGGGCCCCTGCACCCATGTGGGCATGGGGATGATCTCCCAGCTCTGGCCTGGCCCAGTGCTTGCCATAGCAGCCATCTGGGGAGTGAACCAGCAGAGGGAAGATCAGTCAGTCTCTCTCTCTCTCTGCCTCTGCTTCTCTGTAACTCTGCCTTTCAAATAAATAAATAAATCTTTGAACATAACAAAGATAAATTTAAGGTAATTTGGGAAAACAGAGTAAACAAACAAAAACCCTCTCCGCATTCCTTTTTTTTTTTTTTTTTAATTAACCTGAGGTTAACTCAAGTTGAAGCGGCTGATGTTGCCCTTTTATAAACAACGTGCTAACTATGGGCAAGGTAGAGTTCACAGAACAGCGTGATCCTGAAGTTAGAGCGGGTGGTTTGCAACCATAGGGTGCGCAGTGAATGCACAGCAGTTCTCTAATACAGTGAGGTCATTTTCCAGTCAACAGGACACCCACCCTTCCCCCTGCAGAAATTTCAGATGGTGTGTCTTAGAACAGTCAACCCTCTAATTTAGAGTTACAAAACTCATATGCCTTTATAAACTTTAATTTAAATGGTCTAGTTAATTGCCGTATTAACTCTATGCACTCTAGAGTATGTAATGCTATACAAATTTTAGAAATAAAAGCTATAACTATTTCTTCAAAGATGTCTTGAAAATCTGCTTCAATTAATGAGGATAGTTTCCATTAAAGTTTTATTTTTTTAGAATACCAAAATTATTGATCATATCACTCATCAATGATTTTAATGTAGCTATTATGTTGAAAGTCTGATTTGCTATGTAAAATGAATATATTTTTCTAGTTTTAATATTTATTTCCTTTTAGTGCATGTGTGTGTGTATGTGTGCATGTGTATTCAGAAGAACCAGTTAATTTTTTAAGTGTCACTTCATGGTTTCTTGAACTATGAGAATGCATTTTTTTAATATCATGTGACTGATTGAACACTGATAATTGGGATGTATATGTAAATAAATAGATTGGGGCAATTTCTTTTAAATGATGTCAGCCAATTGGATATAAGTAAAGTAACAGGACACCTGGAGAAACAGCATTCCATTAAAGAGGAAGATAAGTACAAAGACCTTGAGTTAGGAGTATATCGTGTGTTTGTGGAATTCCCACGTGACCAATGTGACTGGATCAGAGGCTGTGGAATTAGAAGGGGAGTATGATATAAAGTCAGAGGCAGTGGGAGTACAGGACAAGCAGGGCTTATTGGCCATTCCAAATAGCTTGTCACATATCCTGAAGGAGCTAGAAAGCTATTAGAGTATTTGGAGCAGAGAAATGATGTCTTTAGACTTAGCAAATGTGTGCAAAATAGATTGGGGAGGGCCACACGGAAAGCAAGGCGATCACTAGGAAGCCAGCTGCAATAAATTAACCATCAAATAATAGAATCCAGATTTACCATATGTGAAGTGCTCGGGGCTGTTCTGATCTTGGATATATTTTAAGATAGCTAGTACATAAATTGCTGATGGGTTGAATTTAAGGTGTGAGAGAGAGATTAAGGGTAGAGTAAATGTTTTGACCTACAGAAAGAACAGATTTGGGAAATTTGTTTTTGGGGCCAGCACTGTGGCACAGCAGGTTAAGCCGCTGCCTGCAGTGCCAGCATAACATGTGAGTGTCGATTTGAGTCCTAGCTGCTCCACTTCTGATCCAGCTCCCTGCTAATGTGCCTAGGAAAGCAGCAGAAGATGGCCTAAGTCTCTGGGCCACTGCAATCACGTGGGAGACCCAGAAGGAGGTCCTGGCTCCTGGCTTTGGCCTGGCACAGCCCTAGCTGCTGAGGCCATTTAGGGATTAAACCAGCAGATGGAAGATCTCTGACTCTACCTTTGAAAAAATAAATACATCTTTAAAATAAAATTTGTTTTCATATCAAGTGAGTCTGAGGTACCAGCTCCAAGTGGAGATGTTGAATAAGCAGTGGGATATACAGACTTAGAATTGAGAGAAGCTGCAAAAGGAGGTGCACATTTGGGAATTGGCAGTTTATAGATGATAATTCAAACTGGGAAATTGGATGTGATACCAAAGATGTTAATGTGAGGAAGAAAAACCATGAGACATTATGAGGCAAATGGTGATTTAGATTTCCCAGGTTACCTCTTTACTAAATTCTGCAGTGCCACCTTCTCAGATGTATATATAGTGATACTTTCTGATGTTTCTTTCTGCCTTAAAACTTGAAGTTAGAAGGTTTCCTAGTATTAAAAAGAAATCAAATTTGTGTCAAAAACTGGAATTGGTTAAAATAAACAGAAGTGATTGCATCTACTGTCTGGGTCCCTTGACATATTTCAGGAGAAAAAGAAATGAATAGAGTGTAGAATTTTGGGTTTACTTTTGTGTATGCTTGTCAATGGTTTTACTAGTAAGAAGGACTGATGTTAACCAACTTGCTTAATGTGGAAGTATATGTTGTTTTTTTTCTTCAGAGTATACTGTCCTCGCAATTGTATGCAAGCTAATCCACATTATGCTCGTGTAATTGGAACTCGAATTTATTCTGATGTAAGTATTCCAGTTATACATCTCTCAGTGTTCAGTATAAATAAAAATATACCCTGAGGAGAGAATGTCAGGCCTGCAGGCCATATAAGGCCTACAAAATCATTTGATCTGGCCCTGCCACGTCCTGCAGGTGGGACTCAAAATTCAGTACAACTGTTGCAGGCTAATTTGAAATTTGATAATTGTGTATGGCCCATGAATAATGTTATAAATATCCAAATTGCCCTTGGCAGAAATAAGGTTTCCACCCTTGATACCTATGCTTATTTAAGTGTATGCATGTGCTTTGCAATACAGTGTAAGAGCACAGTTTCTGTAATGATACCAACATTCTCACTATGAGTGTACAATCATTTACTTTAACTGGATAAGTTAGTATGTCTACCCCAAATATCTGATACCACACACTGATTTAAATAGTCTGGCAGCATTCTTGGGAAAGAAAAATGCATTTAGCTTTTCTTTAGTCTTCCTTTTGGTTCTTATTTGAAGTGTAAACTGGATGATTAAGAATGTGCCAAATGTATAAACAGTATCCTCACTGCCAAAGGGTATAAAATTAAAAGCAGATAATATCTTAAAATGTGTACCAAAGGGGAGTAGTCGAGGAGAAGTGGTAACGGATGACTTTAGTGGGGTTGGACAAGAAATACCCACTGTGATGGCTTCAGTGTAGATAAATACTTTTGTGAGCCAGGTTGGGCTGTTCTTTGGTAAAGAGGATTAGGGAACACATTATGGGTTGGATGAATGACATCTACTTGTAGGTGAGGATAATTGCGCTGCCTGCAGGCATAGCACATGGCTTTGCTTGTCTCTGAGCTGATGAGAACTGTAGCTAAAGGGGCCACTTCAGTCTGAGGAATAGAAGAATACAGCTCTTGAAACAGGTTGAGGGAGAATCTGATCGGTTTAGGTTTTATGTGGCCAGAGAATTACAAAAGCAAGTTGGGGGAAGTATTTTCTTGATGTACATATTCAACAGAATACTGTAGGGATCTGATTTGCATGAAGAGGCCTGAAATAGGTATGTATCACTGTCTTATGAGTCTTGATGAATGCATTTAGGTCCAAGTTTTTTTTTTTTTTTCAATGTGATGTCACCTTTAAAATTATTCTCCAATTCTAAGTCTCTTTTAAGATCTAGGTTTATTCACATTATTCCTATCAGCAGCTTAAATATCCTGCTGCTGTCTTGGATTTCCTAGTCTCTGGATTATCCTTATCTCTGGATTTTTTCTGTCAAATTCTTGTTCTTTTTTCCTGCCCTAAATGATTGCTGCTTCCTCTGTGAGGGATATTGCTGCATCTCCTAAAGCAAGTATGATGTTTGTCCTTCTTTCAGCCCCTATACCTTTGTTTTTCCCTGTTAACAAATAGTCTATTTTGTTAGATGTTGTGATTGTTACCCTCTTTTTTTTTAAGATTATTTTATTTATTTGAAAGAGTTATAGAACGAGGTAGAGAGAAGACAGAGAGGTGTTCCATTCACTGGTTCACTTCCCAAATGGCTGCAAAGGCCGGAGCTAAGCCAATCTGAAGCCAGGAGCCAGGAGCTTCTTCCAGGTCTCCTACATGAGCACAGGGGCCCAAGGACCCGGGCCATCTTCTACTGCTTTCTCTGTCTCTTATATTATTTGTAAGTTCCCTGAGGGAAGTAGCTGGGCAATTCATTCATCATTTTTTCATCACCACATTGATATGTGCCAAGCTGTGAACAAGGATTACTCCTGCCTCAACAGAACTTCAGAGCACACAGTATATCAGACATTAAGCAAGTACCAGGCATATAAATATTTGCTGAAAAAATAAAGTATTAAATGTATGAGAATATGCATATCTGGACAAAGAAGTTGTTTTTTTAAGATGTTTTGGTTTTTAATTACCAGAGCTTTTTATTTTAGTCATATCTGGTGAAAGTCCCTACCGACTTCTTTGTCTTTAAAGCTGTCTCTTTGCTAGAATCAGTTTTGTTAGAACTTACATCCCGAGATCACCTTATTTCTTCCTACCTCAATGAAATCAATAAGTAATAACTATTATGTAGGTACTTTGAAGACAAAGTTGGAAGTATAAAGATTGCTGTCACAGGGTAAGTACAGAGTCAGAGATTGAACCATTGGTTGTCAGTCTTTCCAATCCCTACGAAATGCATGAGCTTTTCAAATAAGATTGATAAGGAAAGGTGGAACCCACCAACCAGCCTCCCTCTTCCTCATTCTCTTTGTTCCTTCCTTCTTCTCTTCTTTCTCTCGCCCCTTCCCTCTCAGTCCTTTCCCCTCACTCCTCTTTTTCTATTTACAGATTAGAACTTGTACATCCCATTGATTTGAACTTTTATTTATAGTTTAACTTCATAATTCCATTTTCACAGATAAATTCTTTCTGTTCATGCTACATTAATTCTTATAAAGTGTGGTATGAAAAGAAAATGTCTTTTGACCTCTGAACTCAAATAGGAATGCCTGCTGACTGCATTGTTGTAGGCGAAACAATAGTCTCACAACATATCAAGTGGTTGGGTTTAGTGAATGTTATATCTAAGCACTTTTCTTGCCTCAGGAAAAATGCTGATAATACGCTTTTGACATAACAGAATAAATACTGAAATGTGCACAGTATTCTTTTTAATTCCATCTGTTATGAACTACTTTGAATACAATTATCAATTCAATGTGAGTCTTTAAGTGGAGAACAAAATGCCTCTTCAGAGTATGGATAGAAGATTTTCACTATATGGTATTTAGTGATATAGCAAAAGCTTGCAAAGGATTAAACAGCTTGGCATTCAGGCTCTCTGAGCTAATAAATACTGACTGATGCCACAGAGTTCAGAGCACAGTAATAAAGCAAAGTCATGTAAGATACACACGCTTACGTGAACTTAGAAAAGCACATTAAGTCACCCGCATGTGCATGGAGGTGAGAAAGGAGCACGCCCTTGGGATCAGCACAGACTGGTGGGCGCACGAGGCAGACCTCTCTAACTGACACAGTTCAAGCATTTCCCGTGGTGGGACTTCCTCAGGCTGCCCTCAGCTATGGATCGTTTAGATTAAAGCACATGGTAAAATCTAGAGATTTATTGGGCCAAAAGAAATGGTTTGTCTTTTAAAAGTTGGTAGTTTAAAAAATGTGAATGTTTTGGACCTGAAACAGTAATTTTCTCCTCCACAGAAACCCCAGTCAATTCGGATTACATAACCAGTTTAATAGAAACATAGAACTTGCCTAGCAATTTGTGTTGGACCATTCAAACCGGCAACAGACATTTTATTTTTTATTCTATTTATTTTTTTTGTTGAGGTTATTGTTTCAGGCAGAATTTTTCTGCATAGATTATATTATTTAGTAAGAAAAAACTCCTCATTTGATACATGCTTGTATTTTGGAAAAGGGGCCATAGAAATGTATAGAATTATGGCTGAGTTGTGTATAAATCAAAATTGGACATAAAAAGTCCTGTGTTTAGTCTGTCAGAGTGACTCCAGTGCAGACTAGCAAAAGCTGAAATTTAAGGATGGCAGATGGGCCCTTGAAGAGAGAAACGGAGTGAATCTGCTTTTCCCTGTTTCGACTCTGAAAGCCTGCGGGTTGTACTGGCCTTCTGTTTGCAGATGAAATGGTGGAGAGGCCTGGAGATGTGCTCAGAATTGCCTCTGACATGTGACTTTTGAAACATTCCTTAATGTGCAAAATGTCACCCTGCGCTTGCCTCTGTCTAAACAGAGACAGAGGTCAGGGACTCCGGTCCCATAGAAGTTGACTGGGGATCTCGGCAGGAATTTCCTAATCATAGGCGTTGTTTTCTTTGCCTTCTTAGCTGTCCAGTATCTGCAGAGCAGCGGTACATGCTGGGGTGGTTCGAAATCATGGTGGTTATGTTGACGTTATGCCTGTGGACAAAAGAAAGACTTACATCGCATCTTTCCAGAATGGAATCTTCTCAGAAAGGTAAAAAACAAAACACATACACACACACACACGTTTTTTCTTTAACACCATCTTTCTCTTTGTGATTGCTTTGCAAGGACCTCTTCAGAGTGGCACGGAAGGGAAGTGACTGAGTCAGTGTTTCCTTTGCACATTTGTGTAACAGTGGATCAACTGGTCTTCCAGGGATGGGAGAAACTGCAGTACCAGAGGTGCCTGTCTCCTGCAGGCTTTTAAAAATCAACATGAAAATCGGATTAGAAGTCAGAACCACTCTTTTGTTAATTGATCTTATAATTAGGAAATTTCTTTCATCCTCTTCTGGATTTTGTAGATTAGTTTTTATATTAAGTCTTTTGAGGTGAGCAAGGCACTGAATTATTTCTTTAATCCAGTTATCTGACAAAGTATTTGACCAAAACAATTAGTCTGATTTTCCCTGGAACTAAATTTCTCCTTTTGATTGGAAATTAGATGCCTGGAATTATATAAATGAGCTTTATCTCATACTATTCAGTCCACTAGTATGTATGTGTATATATATTAATTATGTGGGAAAATTTAAGGGACTTTCATTATCAAATATGAATATACATAAGAGAAATGAACCTATAATGATTTGCTTTTTAAATCATTGGTACTTATGCAAGTAATATGAATTTCCATTTGTGTAAATATGGAAAAATTCTTCTTTTTGAGATATTTCATGGGTTTCTCAAAATTGCCAGTGAGGGGTTCACATGTACAATGGTGACTTTATAGCAGGGGTGAAAAATCTTTTTCTTGCTAAGGGCCATTTGGAGATTTAGAACATCATTTGTGGGCCAGACAAAATTATCAGTTTGAAAATTAACCTGCTATATATTTATGGGATTTTGAGTCCCGCCTACCAGTGCTTGGCAGGGCCAGGCCAAATGATTTTGTGAGTCTTCTGTGGCCCATGGGCCAGACGTTCCCCACCCTTGCTCTACAGGATGACAAAGGATGTGCCATGCAGTGTTTCTGGATTGCCTTCCCTCTGACCATCTAGGTATCATCTCATAGAAAGATCTGTATTTATTATTAATTTTCAGTGACTTCTCTGTCACGCTGTCACTTGGCTCATGGCCTTTAAAGCAGATATGATCAATAGTCAATTTATGGATACTTGAGTTCTAGAATGCAGTCTGTAGTTTTATAAGCTGAGTGATGTGGTTTCATTTACCTGTCATATTTCTTATATTTATTTTAGAACTTTACAGTGTTAGATATGCTATTAAACTGAGAATTACTTTTGAGAATCAATTATAGGAATATCCCAGAAGGTAGATGTTACTGGATATTCTTTATATTAGCTCATCTCTACCAGCAGCCCTATCTTTCTCAGTCTGTAGACCCTAATTTGTATGTGTGTAAACTGAGGCTCATATTGATTAAAAAATGGTCCAATAACTTGTAAATTACAGGGCTCAGATTCAGCACTAATTCTTTAGGTGAGGGATATACATTTTTCTAGGATGTCATTGTGTTTAAAGAAGACAAAAGCATCCACTTCGTAAGGCACATAGTCAGTCTGTTTCCAGTTTGAACATGTCTTTACAATGGCATCTGCTTGCATGGAAAGTCTGGTGCACATATATGTGCCTTTGTGTGTTGTATGAATACCTCAGCCTTTTCTTATTCTATATTTTCTTCTCTTGTACATCAATAAAAGATAAAAGGAATTGTACTTTGTGTCTTTGCACTTATTGCAATGATTAATAGCGTTACCATTTTGCATCTTACACCTTTAAATAAAATATATTGTGATTAATGTTACCCAGTAAAATAGAAAATAATTCCATAAAGAAGAAAATTTATGATTCTGCATTACTCTTAACATCTACTTACTGGTGTTAGCTTTTGGTTCACCAGGTAAGACACCATTTGGGACACCTGGGTTTAGGTCATATCCCTGGTACTTCTTTTATTTATTGCTTTGTTTATCTATTTTTTATTTTCGAGATGACATTTTAAATTTACATTATAATTAAATACTTAGTGCTGCAATACATAAAGAGTTTGACAAGTAAAAAGACCATAGTTCAGTAGGAATATAGACAAGGGGCACAAACAATGAAGCTAATGAAAAGATGTCAGTGTCACAGTAAATTTTGAAATAGTCACAGATCATTAAATCACAGTAATATGTCATTGTTAGTAATTTGACAAGATATGAAACAGAGTTTAACAAAACACCATATTTGCAGCAATACTGACATACACAGACATTTCTTTTTTTGTATGTTTTTTTAATTTTAGCTTCCATGTATAAGAGAGATATGTAGTATTTGTCTTTCTGTGTCTGGCTTATTTCACTCAACATGATGTCCTTCAATTATAACCATTGAGTTCTTGGCCCCTGGTGTTGGCCTGCTCTGTTCTCAGCTGTTGTGTGCATCTGGGGAGTGAACCAGCAAATAGAAGATGTTTCTGTGTTTCTCTGACTTTGAAATACACATATACACATACATACATGACAAATGCCTAGGACTAATTTCTTTAAAAAGATAAAAATAAATAGCAGTACTCATAGGGTGGGCATTATCACCTAGCAGTTAAGATACCAACTAAGATGCTGAAGACACTGGTGAAGACTCTCACATCCTAAATCAAGCCCTTGGGCTTGGTCTTCCACTCTGGTTCTTGACTTTATCTTCCCGCTGCACAAACTCTAGGAGATAGCAATGATGGCTCAATTAATTGACTTCTTCCCATCTACATTGGAGACCTGGATGGAGTTCCTGTCTCCTGGTTTTGGCCTGGCCCACTGGGCGTTTGGGCAGTGAACCAGTGGGTAGAAGCTCTTTCTTTGTCTGTCTTTCTCTCTGGCTCTCGCATAAATAATTTTTTTAAAATATTTATGAAATTAGATTAAGGAGTGTATGAGTATATGTTTGGGTGTTTTTGTATTTCAGGAAGAAATTCTTTGATTGTTTTAGTTTTAACCATTAAACTTCTTTACATTTTTCTTGAAACTGTAGATGTCAAAAGTATTAATCTGTGCACTGTCAATATAATTTTGTCAGACTGAGGAAATAACTATAAGCTAGTACGCTAGCCCACTGCCTAAGTATCAGCCATATATTTAACTTGCAGTTAACTTTTAACCATGCGAATCAGTTGTAAAACTTGTCTCAATACTCCCCCTGTAAAGTGAAATCGCAGTGAATCGCAGAACTCTGCTTTGGGACATTCAGAGGCAGAAGGTACTGTGTGAAAGCATGATCTGGAATCTGTGACGTCCACAGAGACTGCTGTCCTTAGCATTAGCTGTCTAACCTTGCTCTAGGGAATCTACACTCCAGCATGCAACCAGTATTTAAAGAATTATGTCATCTCGGAGCTTTCCAGTAACTTATAAATTACGGCAGCCTAAGAAAGCTGACCATCTGGATTCATAGAGCTGCTTGTTTGGCTGTCAGAAGAAAACATGATTTATTAGAAGGATTCTATGTGAAGATGACATCAATATATTTTTTGTGGTTTCTTTTGCAGTTTACAGAATCCTCCAGGAGGAAAGGCATTCAGAGTATTTGCTGTTGTGTGAAACGGAACACTTGGAAGGGGATCATAAAGACGATTCCAAATGCCGTGTATCTGAAGTTTGTATAAAACTGTAACATTATTGTACAGAAGATATCAACTATTTCAGCCCAAAACAGTGCCAAATGCATATAAATCTTGTTAGACGAAGTCTATAAAATAAAACATGGGACTTTAGCTTTGGACAAAGTAAGGAATATGTAATGGTTTCAGAAATCCTGTGTTAAATATTGCTATATTTTCTTAGCAGTTATTTCTACAGTTAATTACATGGTCATGATTGTTCTACATTTCATATATTATATTATATGGTGCTTTGTATATGCCACTAATAAAGTGAATCTAAACATGGAATGTGAATGGCCCTCAGAAAATCATCTGGTGCATTTAAAAGCAATCAACTGTAAAACTGAAAGAAACCTTACTGTATTTTTCCCCCATCCAGTTCTCTAACATTCCCTATTCCAAATAATGTCAAATTATGTTCTACTTAATCCCTGTACAGTTTTTCTCCTTCTGTTAGGGTAGACATAGAGAATATTAAGTTCTGATATTGCACTTGTTATTTTGTATAAAATAATCATATAATATCCCCATGAATCTGTTAAAATGTTTTGTTCCTTGGGAATGGACTTAATAGTAAATGGATTAAGTCAGAGTAGTGGTATAAAAACATTCCTAGTGATTGTATAGTACATATAGGATTAAAACGGGCAGCCAGAGCTTTCTATATATTATTGAAATTGAGGCCACACATTTTCTTTTGTATCCTGGCAAATACTCCTGCAGGCCAGGAAGTATAATAGAGAAAGTTGAACAGAGACGAACTAATGTATTGCATTTCCATTGCCACTGATTTTCCTAATGGTAAATGGCCTTGTGTATAAATGTTGCCAGATTATGGTACCTGTAGTGGTGATATATTTGTTTCTATGAAAAATGTATCTTGCTTTGAGACTAAAATCTGTAAAGTGTTACTTTTGGTAATTTTGTTTTCTGCTAGTGAATTTACTCTTTTCTTGTAAACATTAAAATTAATCATGTTTCAAAGTATTATTTTCAGTTCCCCTTGCATGCTTATGTTGATTTAGAAATAATTTTGGCCAAAATGAACAAAATTATTGTTGAAAACTTTATTTGGCTTATTGAATAATGTACCTATTGACAGGTCACGTAAAGTCAAAATAATTATTTAGGTATTTGTGAAAGAAAAAACATGGAACCATATATTTAGCAGCATTGTAGCAAGGAAGAATTTGAATACAGTGAGGGAGAGTAATTTATAAGGCACAACTAATGAATATAAAAGATATAGAGTGATTATAAAAGGAATTGAGACAAAATATTTGAAGCATTTTTAGAAAGTAAATGAGGAAGGGTTTAGGAGCAGATAAAAAGGAGATAAATTACACATAGGGGTCAGAGAAAGCAAGAGGGTAGAATAATATAGAAATTTACAAAAGAAGAGAGGGACTCCAATAAATAGCTGCTGGAGAGCAAATGAGGACATGACCAGTGGTTCAAGGTTATTTATCAAGTACTGGCAGGAGGTTAAGTGGTTCCAAATGTAGTTAATCAAAACTTACTGATTTATGTCTTAAATTTCAAAATTTAAAGCATATTTGATGGGAACACTTTTTGCCAAATGGTACATTACCACCTTGACTTCAGCAGGTTCGTCTTTTGTTCCTCATTCCCCAAAAGGGAAGCCCTCTCAATTTTGTCAGTCTATTTGTCATCATATTTGTCCCTACTTTCGGTCTCCATCATCATTGTTTTAGCTTTCAAAGTTTACCCGATAACTTTAATAGTCATCATCTGTTAAGAATCATCTCTGTACCAGAACTTTGGTTTGTCCTTCTTTCCTTACTTTCCTGTTTGGGAGTTAGGTGAATCTTCCATCTTCCCTAAGGCAAAGGCGCCCTGTTCCGCAGCTGTGAGCTTCCCACTACCCCTTGATGGCTCTGACAGCCCTAGGCACGGACTGAGAGCCCCTCTGAGGGGCAGCTGAAGTGGCAGGAGCCTTGTCACTCCCAGTTTGGGCTCAGAACTGAGCTCCCTGGTCTGCTGATCGAGTCAGTGATGAGTTGTACCCCATGGACATCAGCAACCCTGCCATGCACCCAGGAGTCACACACAGGAAGCCTTCACAGACCCGCATCTCCTGGGCCTGGCTGTGCTGCGGTGGGAGTGGGCCGCCCCTCTGCCTCAGGACTGCCGCGACAGTGATGGCACTGCCAGGCACTTTCTCCCTAGACAGAGGGGTCACTGTTCCGGGATGCTTTGCTGTAGCCCTCATGGCATGGCCTGGAGAAGACCTTTTGGCACCCAGGCCCCCTTGTGTGGCTTTGGCAGTTTAAAAACTACTTTCTAGGTCACTTATAGGAGCTAGGTGACGGATGCTAAGACATTTTGTAATTTTGCTCAGGGACCCAAAACCTGAATTTGGATAAAAACTAAATAAAAGCTATTGTTTCCTCAAAAAATAAAATCTCTGTAGAATATTTCCAAAAGTTTATGGAAAATGGAATTAAAAGGTGTTTATTTTGGTGCAAAAAAGTTCTGAAATTGTGTAGATGAAGGAGCATTAAAAAATTAGAGGAAAATGCATGTGATGAAAATATTGTGCATGGATTTCAAATTTATGTTGCACCAAAATAAAATTATTATTTTTTAAAGATTTATTTGAAAGGGAAAATTAGAAAAAGAGGGAGAGACAGAGTGAAAGAGTGTAGAACTGCATAACTACAAAGGATATTTCTAGTGAAGTAAGAGTATTTGAAAAGTGGGGTTTGGCCTGAGGTGGCAGAGCAAAGATAATTTTTTTTTTTTTTTTTTGCAATTGAAATTAAAGCTTAGATCTTAAGGTTGAGTAGGAGTAACTAGGGAGTGGCAGATTTCCATGCTTAGAATGGGCAGATACCTTTTGTAGGAATATTCTAAAGACAACAACAATACAAACCCAAGTTCAGTGTTCCTTGAAGGCAGAGAACAAGAGATATTCAATACGATCAGTATGGATAATTAAGTCGGGAGCAGTAAAGGCTTGAAAGAATCTCTTGAGTTAAAATGTTCTACCCATGTTGCATAATAGGATAATCTGAGATAAATCAATAAATTTGAGTTTTCAGAGTTTGGTCACAGAAGCAAAATTATTGAATACATTCTAGAATAATGTCAACTTTAGAATGGTATAGCACTTTCTAATAAGGTGGTTTAGGAATCTAAAGAGTTTGTTTCCTATATGGTTAGCGTGCCTGTAAGCAATGGACCCCAGATGGTTATATGATAAGGGGGAGGAGATTGACATGTACTGAGTTGCAACTGTGTGTTGGAAACACTGCTATAAAATTCATGTATAATCCTCCGCCTTGCGGCGCCGGCACACCGGGTTCTAGTGCCAGTTGGGGCACGGATTCTGTCCAGGTTGCCCTTCTTCCAGGCCAGCTCTCTGCTGTGGCCCGGGAGTGCAGTGGAGGATGGCCCAAGTGCTTGGGCCCTGCACCCCATGGGAGACCAGGAGAAGCACCTGGCTCCTGCCATTGGATCAGCGCGGTGTGCTGGCCGCAGCTCACCGGCCACGGCGGCTATTGGAGGGTGAACCAATGGCAAAGGAAGACCTTTCTCTCGGTCTCTCTCACTGTCCACTCTGCCTGTCAAACAACAAAAACAAAAACAAAAACAAATTTCATGTATATTATTCTGATTCTCACAACAAACCTATGAGACAAGATTATTTTCTTATCTTATATACATATTCAAACACAGATTCCATAAGGGTAAGCAGTGTTGTGTAGAGTCTTGAGATTGAGAGATGCAATTCACATCTCTACCTCTCTAAATCCAAAGCTACTTTCTACTCAGACACCCTGGTACACATTGCCATGGGGACTTTTAATATCATCTCCAGTTATTCTCACATCAGGTTTAGAAATACTCTAGTACAAAATTTTGTAACCCTTGGATATTCCATAATTTTGCTATATGCACAATTATCTGTAGAAGAAGAATCTTAGCTTTCATTGTATGTGGCCTATCAAAAAGAAAAGAACATTAGTTCAAGGAATTTCAGAAAAGGATGAAATTTTGGTTCCATGGATTTTTGAGTTAATGGATGATTTATAAAGGTCATAGAAAAGTATACTACAAATACCCCTCTTCTAATTCATGAAAAATGAAAAATAAGGGGAAAATATTGTGTTCATAAAATCATGGAAATACTGAAGATTAGTGACAATTGAAATCACAGTAATAATTACAAAGGAGCCTCAGCCCAGAGCCAACACAGAAAAGGCTACAGTTGAGGAAAGACTTCTTTATGGTAGACACACAGACCAATGTCATCTGTCCTCTTTATATTCAGATGGTCTCCCCTGCTTTGCTTTCCAATGTCACCCTGTCCTGATGCCTTCAGATGAATTCATTTAATCAACATGGACCACACACAGAGAAAACCTGTGTCTCTCTTCTATGTGACAGGTAGACAGTAAGAGATGTTTGTGTTAACCAATCCACTTCTTTAAATGTAACTATGAGCAGACAAAAGCAATCATCAGACATAAGCACAGATGAGCAAATATCATATCCATCAATCAATTCCACAATGACATTTCTAGGAAGAGAGGATTCTCTCCAAAATATCATCATTAAGAACCTGAGTATCCATTAATATCCTAAGTTTAGAAGACACTGCATTCACCCAACAATAGACCAGCAGGGAAAATAAACAATTGGAAAACAAGAAAATTATCAGACTCAGCCATTGGACCCCAGGAAGTAAGAATGAAGACAGGCTTGGACATTATGATGTAGACCAAAAAAATTTCAATAGAGGTATAGATGTGGGGTGCATCTTTTTAAAGACAAAATGCACATAGGCATGCAGTTACACAATAACATTAGATATTGTCAATAATCCTGTAAAATTAGACATAGCTGTGATAAAATGCTGAATTTCTAATGAAAATCTTGTGTGCCTATGCCAACTTCATTTCTTCCTAGTTGAATAATGCTCAAAGTTTTATTACATTTCTCTCACAGTATGCTCATTTGTAATATTGGGATCCTAATGACTTCCTCACAGGGTTTATATGAGAATCAGATAAAATGAATATTGCTGAAACTAGCACTTACTAAATTCTAATTAAATGACCATACATTCATGTGCATATATATGTTTACATATATATGGGCATATATGTGGACACACAAATATTGAATCCTTTTACAGGTTGCATGGACTTTATTTGAGATTTGTATGAACTAGATTCAATAATTTTAATCACATTTATCGAGGGATAATTTAGCTACCAAAATGTATGCGTTCAGCTATTCATTTTGATGAGTTGTATGAATTTCTTAAGGCTGCTGTAATGAAGTCCCACAGGTTGAATGGTTTAAACAACAGGAGTTTATTGTCTTAGAGCCCTGGAGAAAAGGAGTTTGAAATGAAAATGTTGACAGGGCCAAGGCCTCCCTCTGAGGATACTAGGGCACGGCCTATTCCATGCCTCTGCCCTACTTCTGGTTGTGGGCAGTTTTGTGCATTTCTTGGCTTGTGGTGAAAATTCATTGTTCACATGACGTTCTCTCTTTGTGTATGTGTCCGTGTCCAAGTTTCCCTTTTTAATAAGGACACCAGTCATATTAAATTAGGGGCCCATCCTACTCCAGTATGACCTCATCTTAACTAATTACAACAACAATGACCCTATTTCCAAATGAGGGCACATTCTGGGGTACCATGATTGGTTAGAATGGAAATGCAAGAAATTCTGGAAGCACAATTAAAACTGTAGCATAAGTGTTGGCAAATTTACACATTGGTACATAGCACCACCAAATTAAGATATAAAACCCTTCCATAACCCCTCCCCTCAAATTCTCTGCCACTTATTCCCAGCGCATATCCCAAATGCCCTCAGATTCACTGTTTATTCATCTTTTACTGGCTTTTATATAAATATAAATAGCACATCGTACAATCTTTTGTTCAGAATGATGACTTTGAGATTGGTTCATGTTGCTGCATTTAACAATTTTGTCCTTTTCATTCTTGAGTAGTATTTCATTGCTCATATGTCCGTCAATTTGCTTAGCCACTGACCTGTATAAAGACTTAAATTGTTACAATTTTTGCTGACATGAGTAACAGAGCTAATATAAATAGTGATGAACATTCATGTACAAGTTTCACATAGACTTTTGAGTAAATGTTAGAATAATTATGGACCATATATATCAAATACATATCTAACAGATTTTACTAACTATTTTTCAAAGTGATCAGGCCATTTGTATGAAAGCTTTCAGTTGGTTTACATGTTTGGCAAACTTGGCATTTTTAATTTTTCTAATTTTTTGATCAATATATGTATTATGCTGATTTATTAAGGTTTTGTTTTGCATTTACCTAATGAACAATACTTTTGAGCAGCTTACCTACTTTATAAAGTATCTATTCAAATTTCTCTTAATTTTCAGTGGAATTGGTTGCCTTTTATTATTGAATTATTATAGTAAATTAGTTTTTTTTTATGTCATGGTACAAGTATTTGTCAGATATATGTGGTTCAAATATTTTCTTCCAGTCAGCAGCTTAACTCTGGCTTTTATTGTCTTAACTACCAGGGCAATCACTCACTCTTGTTTTTGTTTTTGTTTTTGTTTTTGTTTTTGTTTTTTAATGGTGTCTTTGAAAGAGCATAACTTTCGGCTGCCTCGGCTCACTTGGCTAATCCTCCACCTGCGGTGCTGGCACCCCGGGTTCTAGTCCCGGTTGGGGCGCCTATTCTGTCCTGGTTGCTCCTCTTCCAGTCCAATTCTCTGCTGTGGCCTGGGAAGGCAGTAGAGGATGGCCCAAATGCTTGGGCCCTGCACCCACATGGGAGACTGGGAGGAAGCACCTGGCTCCTGGCTTCAGATCTGCACAGCGCGCCAGCCATGGTGGCCATTTGGGGGTGAAACAATGGAAAAAGAAGACCTTTCTCTCTGTATCTCTCTCTCTGTCTAACTCTGCCTGTCAAAAAAAAAATAAAGAAAGAAAGAAAGAAAAAAAAGAAAGAGCATAACTTTTAAATTTTGATGAAGTCCAAATTACTGATTTTTTTTTATAGTTTTTGTTTTTGTGTCATAACTGACATACGGACATACAGAAACATACAGACGTGTTTGCCTATATCATATTATAAGCCAAAGGGCTGCTGCTGAAGAGAGCTTCAAGGGAGTCACCTTGTTCGTTTCCCTCCTGTCGGGCATTAGATGGGTTGCCTGATGACAATGTCTGAAAACAGTTGTTTCATATATTTTCTCCTCCTCTCTACATACCTGTTGCTAGGAAAATAATTTCTTTCCTATTATCCTATCATGGTGAGCTATAAAAATCTTATATATATATATATGTTTGAGAAGCAGAAAGACAGAGAAGCAGAGAAAGGGAGAGACTCCCATATGCTAGTTCACTTCCCTGGATGTCTGTGACAACCCAAGGGTTGGGCCAGGCCAAAGCTATGAGCCAGGAACTCAGTTGAGATCCTTCACTTGGGTGGCAAGGACCCAAGTACTTGACCGATCACCTGTTGCCTCCTCTGTTGCTCAGTAACAGGAATACAGAATCAGGAGTAGAGTTGGAATTCAAACCCAGGCACTCTGGCATCCCACTTGTTCTCTTAACAACTGCACCAAATGCCGATCCTACAGTTATTTTTAAAAGATAAGTAATGGAAGAGAAACCTCTCTCACATTACTTTTCACACCTGTTTGCTTACAAATATTTAAATAATGGTAATCAGTTCATCCTTTAAAAATAGTATGATTTGAGAAAACTTTTGATACTATTTCAAATATGTAGATTCTTAAGTTCATCGAAATGTTAGTGGCTTCTCACAGACCTCACTAGTTTACCAGATCCAAGAATTTGATCAGAACAGCAGGAATTCTTGCTAGAGGCTTACTGGAGCTTGTAGGAAAAAACAAAATGCATTCAACCTGACAATTTGATCTCTGAATAATCAGGAATGTTACCTTACAAATAATTTGAAGGCATAAGCTGTGAACTACAAATCCTTCAAAACGGAATGCTAAGTGGAAAAAGTGAAAAAGACAAAACTAAAAATAAAGCTAAACTGTATTAGATATGGTTATTTTAAGATCTTAGATGTTGGACTGATTTAATATGTTTAGACATTTATATTATGTTACTATTCCTCTATACCACACTGGCTTGAATTTTTCATATTATAGCCTATAATATTAATGTTTATCCAAGTAATTTTGACAATACAACTTCTTAATGTATCATTTAAATTTATCTAATTTTAGATAGGTAATTTTTCTATGTAAATGATATCAGGATAAATAAACTTATGATCTAATACATAAGTTAATGGCAAATCAATTTAATGACAGAGGAGTTTTGAGCTGGAAAATATCAAGTAATATATTTCTGTACTTGCTATGAAATGCTTAATTTTGTAAGAATGTCATCCCACATGAGCAAGAAAAACAAATCACAGCAAGTATCTTAAGATCCTTTGCAACTCAACTTTTCTATAAGCCCCTAATAATGTTATGTCTACATAAGAATAATATTCCTATTAAAATTCATAATCATCAGTGTAGTAGAAACATAGATCAAATCAGATAGTTCACATGAAGAACTTCAGCAAACCTGAGGATTGCTCATTACCCAAACAAATGTTCAGAAAAAACTGTTGGATTCTTTCTTGATTTCCTTGGGAAGAACTGATAAACTATGACTAAGCTGAACTACTAGTGGAAAACCAATATCAGGTGTACAACTCAGCTTTGTGTTACTACACTGAAATACCTGACACAGACTACTTAGGAAGAAGAGATTTATTTCTCGCAGTTTTGGAGTTCAAGGGAAGACCACCTGTATAGATTCAGTTCTGACATGGATCTTCTGGCAGAAGGCAGATGGCAATGGCAGGAACACACCTTGACACAATCACATCTTGCACCAGGAAGGGAGAGAATGAGAGGGTATCAGCTTGCTTCTCTGAAAGCTGTTCCCCCATGAGAACTACCTTCTAAAAACCTTCCATTAGGTCCTAGTTCCCAAATGTTTCTCAATAATTCCCAATGCCAACACCTTAGGAAGAAACCTCTAATCACAACCCCCTATGGGGGACGATCACATCACACCTCCAGCCAAGCACCAAGTTCGGCATGGGTGATCCAATCCATGCTTGTGACGGCTACCTAGTCCATAGTGACATCCTAACCTCAGTTTCTGGCCAGGATGTCTGCTAGTAGGGATATAAATATAACCACCTACTGTATATCTTCATGTAACCATGCTTCAGGTGTCTTAAAGTCAGCAAGCCCAGTATAGTTTTCACTAACAAATATGTTTTTGTCTGTATTCCATATGTAACTAAATAACAACATCCTCTCTTAGCAATAAGTTTGAATTATCTGTGAATCTATGTATTCCTTTGTAATATTTCATCCATCACAAAATTGCATTGACTCTGAATAATTTCCACCTCTTCTCTCGATTATCACTGTTGTGTCGCTTTGAGACCTCGGGCTTTCTGGTTTGGATTACAGTAATACTCACCTAACTGCTCTACCTGTCACCCTTGCCACACTCAGGCTGATTCTTTACAATATCCTGAGTTATTTTTATGTGTTTTATGTAATATTATATCCTAAAATCTATGAATGACATTCCAAAATCTATAGGACAAAAATCCAAAGATATTTGCAGGAGCTGGTGTTGTGGCACAGCAGATTAAGCCACTGTCTGTGATAAGTACATCTAATATAAGCACCAATTTTAGTTCCAGTTCTTCCACTTCTGATCCAGATCTCTTCTAATGCACCCGGGACACAGTGGAATACATCACAAGTGCTTGTGCTCCTTCCACCCCTGTGGGAGACCTGGATGGTGGTCCAGGCTCCTGGCATTGGCCTAGCCCAGTGCTAACCATTGCAGTCATTTAGGGATAATGAGAAGATGGAAAACTCCCCCTCTCCTCTCTTTCTGTCTCTCCCTCTGTAATCCCACTCTCTGTAACTCTGCCTTTCAAAAAAATAAATACATCTTAAAAATCTATACACACAGTAATTTCCTACCCAGACCCAGAACATCCCTCTTATCTCATTTCTCTTCAATCTACTGTGGACTCTGGTCTTGAAATGCCATGCCCAACAAACATAACTGTTCACTTTTGACTGATGTAATTGCCCAATTGCTTCTGTCTATAATACATTGCCATCTTTTTCAACTTACAAACCCCAATTTACCCTTCAAGACAGTCTAGAACTTCCTCTTCTGCATCTAACAGTGAAGCATATGACAGACCAAAACACCAAGAATGAGAATAGTCATGTAACATTTTTTTAAATCATAAAAATGCTTCTGTTTGCAGTCATGTGAAAACTGGTGAGGCATCCAAGACCTAAAGGGCCAGATTCCAGAGGGAAGCCCGATTTTATACATGCTGCTCTTTCCAACAAACACTCACCGATTTTGGTGTTGGATACAAAGTTGGGAAGTTAGAAGGTTAGTAATGAGAGGCAGAGAAATCATTGGTGCTTTGGGAAAACTCAAGGAATTAGGGTCATACAACTTCAGGATTAGAGGTAGTAAGGCAGCAAGAACCTGAGAGGACACGTGTCAGAGAGAGGAGAAGCACAAAGTCAGGGTTATTTCCTTCTTATTCTGAAAGGCAAGATGCTCAAAAGCCAAGCATAGTCAGCGAAAAGAACAGGAGAGTTTCTATCAATATCACAGTGACAGAGAGACGAACATCAGTCAGAGCCTGCCAATAATGAGAGCCCTAGGAAAGCCTGAGACTTATGGAAGCCTCTATCCTAGGTGGGATAATGAAACAGAGGTTGGCTTGAGACTGACAGAAGTTGTAAGAAATTCTTAAGTCAGATCAGTGTGTGATTCATTTGAGGTGGTCTGCCTTCTGTTACTTGCTACAGAATAAGGTGAATTAAGGAGAAATAACATTATCCAAAGCCTCAGCAGTATTCATATACAATGCTTGGCACTCAATGGAAAAATGACCATTAATTAAAGGGAACAACAAGAAGAGAAACAGAGACACAGGTAGACACAGAGGTGATCCAGTTAATAGAATAATCAGACACAGATATTAAAATAACTGATTAATATGTTTAAAAATAGGTAAGATTGAGAATTTGAAATATTGAAATATTTTTAAAATCAATTGGAAATTCTCCAACAACAACGTAGTAACTAAAATTTAGATTTAGGGGGCTGGTGCTGTGGCTCAGTGGGTTAAAGCCCCCGTCTGAAGCGCTGGCATTTCATGTGGGCGTTGGTTCGAGGCCCAGCTGCTCCTCTTCCGATCCAGCTCCCTGCTATGGCCTGGAAAAGCAGTCGGAGATGGCTCAAGCCCTTGGGCCCCTGTACCCACGTGGGAGACCCGGAAGAAGCTCCTGGCTCCTGGCTTTGGATCAGCACAGCTCCGGCCATTGCGGCCATCTGGGGAATGAACCAGCGGATGGAAGACCTCTCTCTCTCTCTCTCTCTCTCTCTCTTTTCTCTTCTCTTTCTCTCTCTCTCTCTCTCCCTCCCTCTCCTTCTCTCTCTGTGTAACTCTGACTTTCAAATAAATAAATGAATCTTAAAAAAAAAAATTTGGTAAATAGGTTTGGAAGCAGATGAATCACATGATGGCGGTGGGTGCTGGACCCTGTTCTGGGTATCAGAGTGTCGTTAAGTGCTGTAGTAGCACTAAGCACAGTAGTAACCCAACCCTCCACAGAATTTTCCTTTCCCAATTAAGTGACCTGATGCTTGTGAAGAAGTCCACTTGTGAAAGAGAAGCAGAGAGGTTTGAGATAGACACTGATTTAGGCAAGCGCTAACAATAAAAATGACTATCATATATTTACAGAAGAAAACGCCTAATCCTGTTAAACAAGCATAATGTGCTATGTACTGGAGACATAATTTTGTTTTACAACCTTACCTATAAAGTGCACCCATTGGGTAATTTTCTGGATGGAAACCTGGGAAATCTTCTTGATTTTTCTATTGAATCTTCCATCAAAAGTCACTTTTAAGTTGCAAGGAGGGACTTAATTTTGAAAAATTAGAAAATATTTTGATTAAAAACTCACCTACATGTTACACGTCCTTATTCAATGCTCTTTCCTTACTGGTCCTATGCTCATGTTAGCACTTGCTGGCTTCCTGGCTTCACAGCTGTGCTCACCCTCTGGTCTTTCAGTTTGTGTCTTAGCCTACTCACTGCTGGCTGTTTCTGATCCAACTAGGGGTCATGTTGTGTGTGTATCCTACGCAGCTTCACAGCTTCCCATTTCTAGGGCATCATCTTCTTCTTTTTTTAAGTGTTATCTACGTATGTTAAGACTGCTTTCTCATTTTAAAATCAGGAATTCAGCTACAAGTTCTTGCTTCATGGTTCCCTCTTCCCTTTTGCTGATTCTGCCTCCAAGAGAGAAAACTTTAGATTTCTCCTTACAATGTGTCTATGAGAAACCTCGCACATCTCATACTCTGACTTATGATTGGAATTCATGGCCTCACCGCTTCCACTCAGCACCATAGAGTGTTGTGAAGTCACAGCATGATCACTCTGTGAACACAGCCGTGTTGTGGTTGTGGTGTAGTAGATAAAGCCCATGCCTGCGATGCGAGAATTCTATAGGAGTGTCTGTTCATGTACGTTCATGTACCAGCTGATCCCTGATCCAGCTCCCTGCTAAAGGTCTGAGAAAAGCAGAGGAAACTTTGGGACCCTGCCACCAATGTGGAAGAACCTAAGGAAGCTCCCGCCTCCTGGCTTTGGCCTGGCCCAGCGCTGGCTATTGCAGACATCTGGGGAGTGTATCAACAGATGCAAGATCTCTCTCTCTCTCTCTGTAACTCTTTCAAAATAAATAAACAAGTGTTTTTTAAAAATTAAAATAAAAGCAGACCTTCACAAAATCAGATTCTTCTTTACTTTGAGTGTTTCCTATCTTTGCTTTGTGACAGATCTCAAAATTATGAGAATTGCTCTCAAATATATTTTTAAAATTCTGTGTATGAAGCAACTGATAAACATCCAATTTGAAGCTCATGTAAAATCCCCATTTTATCAGCCTATTAAATTATGCATAGTGTATCATATAAAACATAAACATACACAAAGTTTGAAACTTGAAGAGTTCGTTGAAGAGTTATTATGTAGGGTTGAAATGATTGTATTGGTTTATTTGACTAATTAGAGGAAACAGAGGTCAACAATTTAAAATTGTCCATGTAGTAACCAAAATAAGCCAAAATAAGCATCTGCTCTTAGCTGAGAGGTAAGCATTCATGTAAATTTGTTAAGTACAAGAGACTTTCATGGGAACTTGAGGAATTCCACCAGAAGCCTTAAAGAAATTTGCTTCACTCAATCATATATTAGAGGACAAAAATAATAGAAAGCTGGTGTAACTGCTTAATAATAGGAGTTTTGCTCCTTCTTGACTTAGTACTTTGGCACTGTTGAAATGTTCAATGGAAGGAAATAATTATGATAATATTATCCAGAACAGATGTGCTGGAAATTGTCCATAAACTTGATATGATTTTAATGACTAACAAAATAAAACTTTTAGAATATTTGAGAGCTATAGTTGGATAACTTCTATCTAATTGCATCTGAGTGTAAGTGTGTCTTTAAATGTATATTTTTCAATGATTAATAGTGTGTTATAAAACATCTCATTGTTTCTCTAACCTACCATTCATTTCCTCAGCTGCAGATGCAAAACATTGAAAATGTTCTGACTTTTCCAAAGTCACATGGAGTTGTAACTTATCTGAAATAATTTCTTCAGATTTGCAGTCATATTTTTATTTCCCTGGGATTAAAAAGCCTACAATGAGAACTAAAATCAAGTTTTAAAGTCTACATGTCTGAATATTTTAAATGCGTCCTCACAAATTTCAAAAAGGACCAAAATTTGGTCATTATATAAGCAGTTTAGATATCATGATGAATATCATAGTTCTTACTATGTGCCAGGCACTGTCGGAAGTAGTTTATACATCAACTCACACAACCCATACTATAACCTAGGCAGGGGAATGTTATCTTCATGCTCATTTTATAAGTAAAAAGAGGAGTTAAAGTAACTTTCCCAGAATCATTCAGGAAACAAATATTTGAGCCAGTATATGAAATCTGAGTCTGTTCTTATTTAATTAGCTCCCTTCCCACAGATAGCATCTTTTTCATTAGATATTTATTTATTTCAAAGTCAGAGTTACAGAGGGAGAGGGAGAGGGCAGGGGAGAGAGAGGGAGACTTCCATCTGCTGATAACACTCTGCAGATGGCAGCTGGCCAGGGCTGGGAAGTAAAGCAGGAGTAAAGTCGGGAGCCAGGAGCTTCTTCCAGGTCTCCCACATGGCTGGAGGGGGCCCAAGCACTTGGGACATTTTCTGCTGCTTTTCCCAGGCCATTAGCAGGGAGCTGGATGGGAAGTGGAGCAGCCTGGGTATGAACTGGCACCCATATTGGATGCTAGCATTGCAGGTCGGTGGCTGCTAAGCCACAATGCTAGCCTCTCATTAGTTATTTAAACAACCCAATCTAAGATACACCAACCCTGTGACTGTCTATATATTTTAAGGGATTCAGATATGAATATATTATTGTCTTCTTTTTAAATATTTATTCCTTTATTTGAAAAGGAGAGAGGGAGGGAGGGAGAGAAAGAAAGAAAGAGAGAGTGAGCAAGCCAGAGAGAGAGAGAAAACACTCTTCTATCTGCTTGTTCACTCCCCAAATGAACACAATGGCAGAGGCTTGTATCCAGGCCAAACCCAGGGGCCCAAAGCTCCATCTGTGTCCTCCACCTGGGTGGCAAGAGCCCAAGCATTTGGGCATGCCTCTGCTGCTTTCCCTGATGCATAAGCAGGAAGCTGGCTGGGAATCTGAGTGGCCTGGCCTGGAACTGGAACTTATATAATATGCTGCAGATGCAGCTTAGTCCACTGCACCACAATGCTGGCCCCAGTATTTGTATATTAAGCAAATGTGCTGATAAAGTCATGTGCTGTAGAAGAGCACCCAATACTCAGATAGACAGCTCCCCACTAGGCTCTTCAATGACATCAGCTGAGCACATAAGCCCCCTTACCCAACCCTTCTGTCCCCTAGAAACTCCCTTGCCTTCCTTTCCTCTGGTTGCTGGCTTTATGCTTTAGCTTGTGGATAGTCTCATGCTGTGAGGGACTTCCCTGCATACAAACCTGTTAAAGCACTGCCCCAAACATTATGTGTGTGCTCCTGCCTCCTTTATGGACTCTGAAAGCCACTGAATCCCTGCATTTAGTATATATTTTCCATTTGCCCATGCACGTACATCTTTTGTCCATTTGCTTTTGGATTTAATTATTCCGTATTCTTCCCCATTACATCTTTAGCTCTATGCACTCTATTTACCTTATGGTGGCAATTTCTGGAGTCCTTAATATGCATTTTTCATATCTTACAGCTGACCTTAAATTAAGGCAGCCATCATTTCTCAGTGTAAGCACCTCCAGACAGTGTTCTACTTGTTCCACTCCTGTATTTTATGGCTGTGTTCTTATAAATTCTACTCCTATATCTGCGATATGCATTAGAAGACATTAATAACATTGTTTTTGAAGTAGTCAATATTCATTTACCTTTTCTAATACTGTCTATTTCCTAAAATTCTATATTTCCATATAGTAGAATATTTACTTAACGTTAGCAACTCTTATAATTTCTTGTAGTGCAGGCTTAATGACGCTGTATTTACTCAGTTTTTATTTATTTGAAACATCTTTTCTGCCTCATTTATGAAGAATGTTTTTGCTAGATAGAGAATTCTGGGTTAATTTTGGGTTTTTTTGTTTTTATTTTTTGTGATCACTTTTTAGATAGATATTTCATTGTCTCTGCCTTCCATGGTAATGGTTACCATTCAGCTGTAAGTCCTGCTCTTGCTTCTTTGAAAGCCAACTGGCATGTTTTTTGGGTGCTCTAAATATTCTCATCATTAATTTTTGGCAGCTGAATGATAACAAGCTGGTAATTAACTCATATATAACTTACCTGCACCTTTCTCTTTAATTTTTGTTTTTGACTTTTTGTCATTTCTTTTTGTATGCCTTTTATGGTTGGATTGGATGGGAAATTGCAGGAATTTTAAATGATGGTATCTTCCTCCAGATGGCTTCAATTTCCTGCTGGAAAACAGAGCGTCAGTGGATCACGTTGGTCCTATAAACGACTGAGTTTAGTCTTTTTTAGGGCTCATTATTTTATTCTTGTACTTATTCTAAAGGTGCGCCCTCTATTAGTAGACCATAGTCCTCCTGGGGTATGAAAGTAAAGCCTGAGAACTCACCAATGTTACCCACCTTTGCAGGACCTGAGCTCCAGCTTCCCTACCAACAATTGTGTGTCTGCTGCCATCTCTTGCTTTATTGGCTTGACATTCCAGATGCTGACTCCACTAAGTGTTTTTTATTTGTGCACTTTCTTAGTCTTAACCTGTGAATGCAGCTTAGGAGTTGGCCAGTCATCCTGGGGAAGTTTGTGTACCGATTTTTGAGCTCTGTCTCTGTGGCTTTCTCCTTGCCTGTTTCTTGTCCTCTAAATCTCCAGCAGTGGAGCAGCCCCCAATCTGACCTCAGTCTTCCCACCACCGTAAGACTTGTACTTCCTGCTTAGGCTCTATCCTTTTGGTCTGAAATTTGGAAAATTATTTCAGTGAAAAGGCCAAAAAGAATGGGAGCTCACATTAGCCACTTCCTTTCTCCCAAGGATTAGATCTGCCAACACTGCTTGATTTCCAAAACCTTCAAATATGTTTTATAAAATTTTCCATCTTTTATAGTTGTTTTGTGCTTCAGGCTTAGTCCAAATCAAGCTATTCCATTATGTTTGGAAACAGAGGGTTACAAATGTTTATTTTTGTACAGAAAAGGTAATGTAACCCATGACAACAATAAAAAAAAAGAAGTTTGGAGAATATATGAGTAAAAGAGAGTCATTATTACCTCAAATCCTAGTTTCCTATTACAAATTCAACAGAGCATGTATGCATTTACAATCACAGATATGTGTACCTCTGTGTGTATATGAATGTGTGCATATATACATGTGAATTTTCTACATTGTGTTACTCTAATTAAGAAATTTGGGACTGGCTTTGTGGCATAGCAGATAAACTCACTGCCTGTGACTCTGGCATCCCACGTGGGCACCAGTTGAAGTCTGGGCTGCTCCACTTCTGGTCCAGCTCCTTGCTAATGGCCTGGGAAAAGCAACAGAAGATAGCCCACGTGTTTGGGCCCCTGCCACCCACATGAAGACCCGGATGAAGATCCTGGCTCCTGCCTTCAACCTGGCCCAGTGACGATTGTTATAGCCATTTGGGGACTGAACCAGCAGATGGAAGATCTGTCTCTACCCTCCCTCACCTAACTCTGACTTTCAAATAAGAATAAATAAATCTTTTAAAAATTAGCACTCCCTTATTTGTTTAAAACAGTCTCCAGTCATTTTTCTTTTCATTTTTTTGTTTTATATTTGTGTGTTGTTTATAAAATCTTTTCTTGAATGATTTTTAAATAGTGTGTCTTGTTTAGAGTGATTCTTACTTCATTTTTATGTTTTAAAACATTTTAATGTTGTCATCCAGCACTTTCAAATTTTCGTTTATTATGTTCAAATGTTGGATCAACCTAAAATTTATTTTGGTATAAGGACTGAGAGAAGGAGGAATCAGACTGTGTTTTTCCAGATGACTGTTTTCCCTAACACTGTATTTTGAATAATCTATCCTTTCCACATATATTTGAAAATCCTGCCTCATTTGAACTGAATTTCCATAAATATTTGATATAATTATTGAGTCTATTTTCTGATCCATTCACTCTATTTATGAACCAGTATTAAGATGTTTGGTATGGCTTATTACTCATACCTTAATATAATTTCTGATTAATCTAGTATGTTCATTTATCCATAGAAAACATAATGAGGTTTTGTCAGTTAAATAGTCCGGTTGGAAAACACAGGTATGGTATTCTGTGCCCCAAACTTTTATCTTTTGTTATAATCATAACTTCTTCTACCATAATTTCTGTACTTTTCATTTCAGCCGAACATTGGTATTCCTAGAGCATCTTACAGTGGATTCAAAAAGTTAAGGACCAGGAACACCTTGTAGCATGACTCAGAGGCGGTAATTTTATGGGACCATGCCTGTTTTCCTAAACGCCCCTGAGTATTCACTCAAGGCTCAGACAATGATTCTGAATTCTGGGCTTTGATCCTTTGGAGGCGCATAAAATTACCCCAGGGGATTGTGAATCAAGAAGAGACTTAGAGAGGAATCCGTAGATTTTGCTTTGTCAGCCTTCCCTCAGTTTTCCCCTAGTAAGGGCATTTTGATGTGACTTGGGGGGATGGTACTTCCTATACTTTCAATCCTTCTGATTAATTTGGAGCACATTCTGCCCATAGAATCCTAGGGTGAGCTATGATTCAGGCCTGGAAGAAAGCATTTTCAAACTCTGTGGCCAAAGTAAATGTTTTGTGATGGAAACATGAGAAAAAAAATCTGCACTTTCGTTTTTAACTATTTTGGAAAAGCAGAATTAGCTTTAAAAACTATTCCAAAACATTTTTCTTTTTTTCTTGTAGAGAAGAAATCAGGGCAATCAGCTAGGTCTGCTTGTTGCCCCTATATCTTGTGGTCCTGCCTGAGACAGAGCTGACACAGGCATGGAGAAATCCACAGTCTATGGCAATGTCTGAGCCACTAGGCCAAGCCAAACCTCTCAACACCTGACATTGTTCTTCTCTGTATTCTAGTGAATTGTGCTTTTTTCAGAAGCCACCATCTGCTGCCTCCCAGGTACATTGGCACAAAACTGGATCAGAAGCATGAAGTAGCTGGAACTCTGATATGAGATATACCCCAAGTGGTAGCTTGACCTGCTGTACCACAGCGTCCACCCCAGTTAACTAAAGATTAAAAAGAATTTATATTAGCAAGACTGAACCACGTGTAGGAACTCCAAGTCATTATAGAAGAAAGGAGGTCCAAAATAATATTGTGTGATGATTAAGATGAATAACAAGTAGAACTTAGATACATTAATGTTTAAAATATATCACATGGCAACACTGGATATAAATAAACAACACATTCTAGTTAATACCAAAAAGAATAACTAACAAAATATGCTTCAACATTGAGTTTTATAATTAACTTAGATAATATTCTTAGTACATAGCTTTTAGTTATCTACAAACATCCCTTGTATATGCTAAAAACTTAAAAATATACACTAATCCATTTTAGTAGCCACAAATAATCATAGAACTAGATTTTTCCTGAAATATTTTTATAACTTTGAATATCCATGTTTAGTTATTAACCTTATGTTGCTGTCTCAGAAATTTGACCATACATTTATTGTGTCATACCTGAGAGAAATGAAGTTATGTTTAAGGGGGAATAGGAGTTTTACATACAAAATGCTTTAATTTATTATTCATATATGGAAGAAAGTCTAGTTAGAGCTGTCTATTCACATAGCTATAAATAAAAAATCTCCCATAATTATCCCTGTATAGAAAAGGGAATAATAGATATCCTTATAGTTATGGAAGAATGCCACTGATTCAAAATGGGTTAAGCCAGCTACATTGAATACCTTGAAATTTGAGAACCAGTAATTGATCTACTCTTTTCTTTATTCTTTATTTATTCAAAAACATCTATTTCCTCTTGACTTCCAACTGTGTACCTGGCATTAAGCATGCCCCTGAGCACACATGTATGAAAGAATGCAATCTCCACTTTTCTGTAGCTTTGTAGTAACCTGCCTCCCAGGGTCCCCGGGATACTCATGTCCTTCTGTAGTTCCTTTCCGGATTGAAAAGAGCATTTTGGTGTGACACACCATAATGCAAGAGTGATGGCTAAAGAGAGAGGACATATTCTCCATATTCTTGTGGAGAGGCCCACATAGAGAAGTATGGAGGCCTTCGGACAACTGCAGGCACCAACTTGCCCGCCATTTGGGTGAGATGACTTACAGCCCTAGTAAAGCCTTAGAAGATTCCTGACCCTAGTAAAACCTTAGAAGATTCGCTTTGAGTTCTCCAGCTGAGGAATCACACATCATACAGCAGGGCATGCAATTCCTTGTAGTATCTGTTTTGAATTTCAGAGAAACTGAAACACTGATCATTGATGTTTAAGCCATAAATTCTTGAGATAGTTGGTTTTGGAGGTATTAGTAACTCACACAGTATTCTTACAAAGCTCACTTAGGCTTAAAATGAGTATTTTCTTTCTTTCTTTCTTTCTTTCTTTCTTTCTTTCTTTCTTTCTTTCTTTTTTTTGACAGGCAGAGTGGACAGTGAGAGAGAGAGACAGAGAGAAAGGTCTTCCTTTGCCATTGGTTCACCCCTCAATGGCGACCACAGCCAGCACGCTGCGGCAGGTGCACCGCGCTCATCCGATGGCAGGAGCCAGGTGCTTCTCCTGGTCTCCCATGGGGTGCAGGGCCCAAGGACCTGGGCCATCCTCCACTGCACTCCCGGGCCACAGCAGAGAGCTGGCCTGGAAGAGGGGCAACCGAGACAGAATCCTCCCCCCGACCGGGACTTGAACCCGGTGTGCCGGCGCCGCAGGCAGACGATTAGCCTATTGAGCCGTGGCACCAACCATAAAATGAATATTTTATTGCTGAGGACTTTTTGGAAAATTATCGAAAAATAATCACAAAATAGTCAATGAGAAAATGAGAGACATGATTAAGTACCCAAGTAATGTTAGGGGTTCATTATTGTGTTCAATATAGTGAAGAACTGTTAGTGAATCTGGCTTTGGTCTAGCCTTAGATGATTGTTTTATTTTCTGGGTCCTGAAAATGTTGACTTGATAATATCTTAATGTTATTTTTTCAAGGTTTATTTATTTGAAAGGCTGAGTTATGGAGAGAGTGCAGGGGCTGGGGTGGGTAGAGAGAGAGAGAATCTTCCATCTGCTGATTCACTCCCCAAATGGAAGCAACAGCCAGGGCTGAGCCAGGCTGAAGTCAGAAGCCAAGAGCTTCTTTCAGTCTCCCATGTGGGTGAAGGGACTCAACAACATGGGTCGGCCATCTTGCACTGCTTTCCCAGACCATTAGTAAAGAGCTGGATCAGAACACAGCATCCAGGAATTGAACCTGCACCCACATGGGATGCCAGCACTGGAGGCGGTGGCTTAGCCCGCTGTGCCACAGCACTGGCCCCCGTCTTCATATTATTTTATACTTGCTATGATGACAAGAGATATACAGAGACATGTGTCACTTTGTAAGTAGAGACTATCTCTTATCTATGGCGTATTTGAAACTTCCAGCATAAGTAGCTTAAAAGCAAATATATTTAATCACACACTGATTTGTTTACTGTAGTATACAATTAAGGTAAATCACAAACTTCTAGGAAGTGTAGAATAGAAATAAATAACTACTCTAAATTTATATTAGCATCTAGTTACATTTTCTTGCATTTGAAATTATTTGAGATTTTCTCATGAGTTTGGGAAATTCTAATTTAATTATATATAATTATATATGCATATATATTGTGTAATAAGAATGTCACCTCAGCTTTAAATTGAAATGAATAACAGACTAAAATGCTGGCCTTTGCATATATACAGCCATGAATCACTTAATAATGAGATACATTCTAAAAAATACATCATTAGTTCATTTTGTCATTGTGGGAATATTGTATATGCACTTACACATACTAAGATGGTACAGATCAATCACTCAATATGGCTTTCTTTTAAAAATACTTATTTATTTATTTATTTATCTTATAGAAAAGCGGAGTGGCAGGGAGGAAGAGTGGAATGGGGATACAGAGAGATATCTACCATCCACAGGTTCACTGACCAAATGCTATGAACACACTGGGATAGGCCCCGTCAAAGCCAAGATCCAGGAACTCCATCTACATCTCACATGCGGGTAGCAGAAACATAAGCACTTGGGATATCATGTGCTAACTCCTAAGTGCACCAGCCGGAAGCTGGATCAGAAGTATGGAGCAACCAGAACTTGAACAGGTACTCTGATATGGAATGAGGGCATCCCAAGTAGTGCCTTAACCTGCTGCACCACAATGCTCAATATGGCCTCTTGAATCAACCAAGAGAAGTAGTATAAACACGAAATGTGTGAGGTGGCTGCAGGTGTAACAGGGCATACTGAGTTACAGTAAGCTTAATTTTTTTTTGACAGGCAGAGTGGACAGTGAGAGAGAGAGAGAGACAGACAGACAGAGAGAAAGGTCTTCCTTCCGTTGGTTCACCCCCAATGGCCGCTATAGCCGGCGCGCTGCGGCTGGCACACCATGCTGATCCAAAGCCAGGAGCCAGGTGCTTCTCCTGGTCTCCCATGTGGGTGCAAGGCCCAAGCACTTGGGCCATTCTCCACTGCACTCCCAGGCCACAGCAGAGAGCTAGACTGGAAGAGGAGCAACCGGGACAGAATCTGGTGCCCCGACCTGGACAAGAACCCGGTGTGCCAGTGCCACAGGAGGAGAATTAGCCTATTGAGCCGCGGTGCTGGCCAGTAAGCTTTATTTTTTTAACAAGTATTGGTTAAGTATTGAATTCCTACAGTGAAGGCATTAAACACAGATGCTGCTGGGAACTTTCGGAGTGGAAGGTATTGGCATTACACAGGCGTAGTATGTATGCACAAACTGTGTGGCACACACAGGAATGAGTGCCAAGTGAACACTCTCCAAAGGAAATTAAATCCATCTGTCAAAGACACATTTACATGTTTATTTCAAAACTCTTCACAAAGCCAATGAAACAGCCTAAGTCCATCCATCCATGAATGGATAAAAAATATGTGATAGCCATACACAATGGGATATTACTCAGCCAAAAAATAGATGAAATCCTGTCATTTGCAGCAAAATGGATGGAACTGGAGGTCATTGTGTTCATTATGTTAAGTGAAATAAGTGAAGCACAGAAAGACAAATATCCACTCATACATCGAGTAAAAAAATAATTGATTTCATAGATGTCAAAAATATAGTGGCGGTTACCAGAGGCTTGGAAAAGAAGTGAGGAGACAACAAAAGGGAAAAGTTGACTGACAAATACTAATTTATAGCCTAAGAGAAGTGAGAATTTCTGGGATATTACTGCACAATAGAGTGACTAAAGATAATGTTCTGTATGTTTCTCATTAAAAAACAATAAGAAATTATTTGTATGTTTTCACTAAAGAGAAATCTTAAGAGTATATATATATACATATATATATGTGCTCTAATTAGACATGTAACAGAACATCACATAGTATCCATAAATGTGCACATTTTTATATGCCTGTTAAAATTTGTAAGGAAAAATATCATCAGATATTTTTATTTTATGTATGTTATTTCTCACCACTTTTGGAATTACTCTATCTGCAAATGACTTGTACCTAATGTTTACTAAGAAATATTATAAATTTTTTAAGAACCTATGAAGGGGATCTCAAAATGTAAATAATTCCCCAAGCATAATTGAAATAGTAAAATGACTTAGAATTATTTTATCTGTTACTAATATTGGAGTATTTTATCATCACAAAAGACTCAAAAATACCAGTTCTTCCCAAACCATAGGCTATGAAATTTTTCTGGTTAAAAGAACAAGCTGTTAATAATACAAAGACTTAGAAAAATATTACAATGAAACATCCCAAGCAGGGAAACTAAATCTTCCTGTCATTTACTACTTTGTTTGAGATATCAAACAGCAAAAAAGGAGAAATTTCTAACTCATGAGTTTAAAAACTGATGTTAAACTTTGGAAAAGATCTCCAGATCCGATTGGTATACCAAAAAATGTCATGTAGCATTAGGACTTATATCAAATCCTGGTTCCGATTCTGTTTTATGTATATTGCATACTCTAAAGTCATTAGATTCATTTCATTTAAAATTGGCTACATGAAATGATGTGCATAAAAGTGTACAGAAAACAACTTTAGAGAAAAGAGGGAAAGGCAATTAGAAGACAATACCTTTATATATGACTGAAAGACACACCTTGGCATATGTGGTTTTTTCAAAATTAACAAATTTATACTAGATATTATTTTAAAAAACCATCCATGCTTGGAGGATACTCCTCCGTTCATTTAGCTGATGCCAAACAGAAACCATGAGCTACAGCCTACACCTAGGAAGAACAGACACTTAGGACCAAAATCACTGAGTCCCCCATCGGAATTTCCTGACAACCTAAGAACTAAGAGGTTTTATAGTTTAAAGGCAATCAGGGGAATCCAGGATACAGAAGACAAAAAAAGTTGGAATCAGGTCATGGTTTATAAATATGAATCTAGAATATTAAAATTCAATAGAGCAAGATAAACATAATAGAACAGTAAAAATGATGATAAAGCAGAAGGGATTAAGAGTCTGAATGAGTTCATTTGGCAGTAATGTGAACGAGAAATCTCACAGGTGCAGCTTCTCTGAAGGCATGTGTTGTATTCATACAATGAATGCAACAGTGTTAGTGCATACCTCCTGTACACTAGGAGAGTTTATGACTATATCTTTCCTTTGCTGACATAGTGTAATCAACTAAATGCCTGATGTTTTAACGGTTTTAAGTAAAAAAGTGGTCATAATTCATGTGGTATGGTATGGGACCCACTTAAGGGGATGTTGGTCAATTGCAGTTGAAGATCTACTTTGAATCTGCAACCATCTTTAAAGGACTTATTGAATTATGAACTGTTACTTTGTGTTTTTATCATTGAAAAATATTTTATTTGTAGGATTTTTTTCAAAGCTACTTGTGCATATTTTGATTTATGTACATGATTATACACAAAATATACTGCATATGTTAAGAAACATTTATGTCTTATCATCAGGCAAATAATTTATTTATGTGTGGCCGGCGCCGCAGTTCACTTGGCTAATCCTCTGCCTGAGGTGCTGGCACCCCAGGTTCCCAGTTGGGGCGTCAGATTCTGTCCCAGTTGCTCCTCTTCCAGTCCAGCTCTCTGCTGTGGCCTGGGAGTGCAGTGGAGGATGGCCCAAGTACTTGGGCCCTGCACCCTCATTGGAGACCTGGAGGAAGCACTTGGCTCCTGGTTTCAGATCTGTTTAGCGGCCATTGGAGGGTGAACCTATGGAAAACGAAGACCTTTCTCTCTGTCTCTCTCTCACTGTCTAACTCTGCCTGTCCAAAAATAATAATAATAATTTATTTATGTGCATTAGTTATTTTATCTGTATACACTCTATTCTCTCACAATAGTGCAGCTAATTAATTGTTTAAAAAGACTTTGGCAGTTAAACCAATAAATGTGAGGATTTTACCAATTTTTAAATACAGGAATATGAATTGGGAAATCCTTTAATTTCTCTTTAATAGCAATTATTGTTAAATATAAACTCTGTTGCATATGTTGAAATGCCTTTCCTTTTCTGTAGGTCGTGTTTAAATCACTTAAATTTAAATCACTTAAATATTTACCTTGTGCCAATTGGAGAAATCTAACAATCTTGAAAGAAAAGGAGGTATATTCTTTCACAGTGAAAAAAAAAATAGACCCTCCCACAGATAATTTCCACTGGTTCTAACGGCTCCTCCCCAGCTCTTCTGGTCAATATGATCTTCTGCTTGACAGTAACCTTCAGTGTGGCCCTGCCAGAGAAAGCTAAGCTGGGCAGGCACCAGCCAAACAGTCCTCCAACTCTTTGCGCACTGAGTAAATCTTTGCTTAGTGGCAGGCTTCTGGTTGGAGCACTTGACTGGAAAGGAGAAACAGATATAGATGTGAAAACCTGGGCTTGAGTGAAGGAAAGGAAGTGGAAAAATTCAGGAAAAAATAACAGAGAACAACTGGGGTATGCTTTTCCATAAAAGTAAAAATACATAAGAATTTTTAGAGTGAATAAAGTGAGAAATGTTTCCCTATAATTCATACCCTCCTGCTATTGCTTTTATGGGATTTTAAAACAAAAGAACACAATGAAAAAAATGTTGATACAAAGGTGTCCATAGTATTGACTTCTTGCAAATTTTTTACACTTAGACATAACACTATTCTTAATACAAATCAAGAGAAAGGTTTATTTCTGGGGTGGGGGGGAATGCTACCTCACTAGGCAAGAAAGTTCTTTGTTCTGATTAGTTTTAAACTTTTTAAAATTTAATTTGAAAGCAAGAAAGAGAGAGGTAGAAAAAAAGAGAGACAGAGCAAGAGAGTGTGTTTCCAACACTCAAATGTCTGGAACAGCCAGGATTGGTTGAGACCAAAGCGGTAGGTGGCAGGAACCCAGTTAGTGGAGCTACTACCTCCTCCCTCGCAGGATCTGCATCAGCAGGAAGCTAGGCAGAATGTTACACCTGAGCCCCCTCATCTGGGACATGAATACCTAAACAGGTGTCTCAACTGCCAGACTGCACACCCATTCAGTGTGGAGTTTTGTAGATGTTTTCTTGTGCTTTTGAGTCTTCCCCATGTGTCTACAGAGAGATGCATACAGGTCATTGTGTCAATCTATCCCTATACAAGAATTAAATTTCTTAACTTTGTTGAAAAGTGTCAGAATGAAAGGGCATCATAGCTAGGCGTCTTTCTGTTTCCAAACTTCTGACATCTACCAATATGAGACAAAAAATGCTTATTGATTTAAAAATAAGAATTTAAATTATTTGTATGGAGAATGTTTGCTTGCTTTATTGTTTCTCGGCCTTTTGGCTAAGATCAAGTGAGAAGAATGTTTGCTTATAGGCAATCACCTAGAAGAAGCAAAACTGCATTCCAAATAATATACCCTCAAACAATATAACACAAAAACTAATAATAAATAGCATTTATTGAGTGTGCATTATAGTCTACATGCATATACTTCAGCCTATACTTTGTAAAATAAAACTGGTAACAGCTAAAGTATTTCATAGCTGGAAAGAGGATAGTAAAGAATATGAACAAATAATTAAATTCTTATCAGAAAAATATATTGCCACAAACACAATTGAAAAAAACTATAAATAGATCTTGAAAGATTTAAAATGGTGTTATTTTTCTTCCTAAGTTATTTTTTAACTAAACCATTTTTATAAGTCAAATGTGTACAGTAATTGCCTTTGTGAGAACATAGACCAAAAGTCACTGTGTCTTGCATATTGACAATTATACATCTACAAATGGAGAAGGAAACAAAAACTTGCTGAGAACAAATTCTTCAGCTAGATTTTTCTACAAAGGTGTTTAATAGGAGAGGAGAATTAGGTAAATTTTCATAAGCACCAGTTGTTCATGGAGAGGTGTAGATATTTTGGAAAAGATGAAGGCATAATGTGAATGATGAAGCAAGACATAACCAGTAAGAAATTAATGCAACAATAAAATATACAACTAACGATTCCCATAATATAGGTGAGTTATTTCGGAGCCAGCAGGACAGCTGTGAAAACTGCAGAGAAATATTTGAACAGATACCATGTGACAGATCATGGAATGACATAGGATAGTCATGAAGTAAATGTATCATTGCACATTAGTGGGAGGATGAATATAGTTGGAGAATGAGTTGAAAATACAATGAAGTAATTCTCCTAGAAACAAGGAAAATAGTAAAATAATAAATAGTTATAAAAATAGTAAATAGTAAAATAGTAAATAGTGATAAAAAATAAAGGAAATGTTGAGATAGTGAAACTGGAAATAGAAATTTACAAATAAATATATAATAGTTATATAGTATATATAGAATATATATACTATATATATATATATATAGTATATATATATATACTCCTCAGCAAGAAAAAATAAAAAGGAGGCATTATTTGAAAAACAATTTATGCAGGCCAGCGCCGTGGCTCAACAGGCTAATCCTCCGCCTTGCGGCGCCGGCACACAGGGTTCTAGTCCCGGTCGGGGCGCCGGATTCTGTCCCGGTTGCCCCTCTTCCAGGCCAGCCCTCTGCTGTGGCCCGGGAGTGCAGTGGAGGATGGTCCAAGTGCTTGGGCCCTGCACCCCATGGGAGACCAGGAAAAGCACCTAGCACCTGGCTCCTGCCATCGGATGAGCGCGGTGCGCTGGCCGCAGCACGCCGACCGCGGCAGCCATTGGAGGGTGAACCAACGGCAAAAGGAAGACCTTTCTCTCTGTCTCTCTCTCTCACTGTCCACTCTGCCTGTCAAAAAAAATAAAATAAAATAAAATAAAATAAAATAGAATAAAATAAAAGAAAAAAAAAGAAAAACAATTTATGGAATATTCATAGGATTCAAAAAAGATGATAGGTTTGGGATTGCAAGTATTCAGAAAATGCTATAGAGCAGAGAGGAAAATTCACAGCTGGTATAGTTAATTTTAAGAATATTGAATCAAAGAGAAAGTGTGAAATATTTGCAATGAGAAAGAGAGGATGTACAAAGGAATAATTTCATTGATTTTGACTGCTGTATAGTATTCTATAGAGTACATGTCCCATAATTTCTTTATCCAAATATATGCTTTGAATTCCCTGTGATGTTTTGCTGTGAGGTTCCCTTCATTTACCTTCTTTCATGTTGATGGCTGTGTCTCTGTATTTCTGTGTGTAACACATCTTTAAGCATCTTTTGCAGGGCTGGACGAGTGGCAACAAATTCTTTCAATTTCTGTTTGCTGTGAAAGGTCTTTATTTCACCTTCATTCAAAAATGAGAGCTTTGCAGGATATAATATTCTGGGCTGGCAGTTTTTCTCTCCTAGTACCTGGGCTATGTCTCGCCATTCCCTTTTAGCTTGTAGGGTTTCTGATGAGAAGTCTGCTGTGAGTCTAATTGGAGATCCTCTGAGAGTAATCTGACTTTTCTCTCTTGCACATTTTAGGATCTTTTCTTTCTGTTTCACTGTGGTGAGTTTAATTACAATGTGTCGTGGTGAGGATCTCTTTTGGTCATATTTACTAGGGGTTCTATGAGCTTCCTGTACTAGGATGTCTCTGTCCTTCTCCAAAACTGGGAAATTTTCTGCTATTATCTCACTAAAAAGGCCTTCTAATCCTTTCTCCCTCTCCATGCCTTCAGGAACTCCTAGAACTCGAATGTTGGGTTTTTTTAATAGTATCCTGTAGATTCCCAACAATATTTTTTAGATTTCTAATTTCCTCTTCTTTTCTTTGATTTGACTGTATATTTTCCTGTGCTCTGTCTTCTAAGTCTGATATTCTCTCTTCTGCTTCACCCATTCTATTTGTAAGGCTCTCTAATGTGTTTGTCATTTGATCTATTGAATTCTTCATTTCCGTATGATTTCTCGTCACTATCACAGTTTCATGTTCTACTAGTTGTTTCATTTCAGTTTGATTTCTCCTTAACATTTCATTTTCACAAGAGAGATTTTCTACCTTGTCCATTAAGGATTTCTGTAGTTCAAGAATTTGTTTTTGAGTACTTCTTAGTGTTCTTATCAATTTTTTGAGATCTGCTTCTTGCATTTCTTCTATCTCATCATCTTTGTAATCTTGAATTGGGGTGTCTTTTTCATTTGGGGGTGTCATAGTGTCTTCCTTGTTCTTGTTACCTCGGTTTTTGCGTTTTTTGTTTGGCATATTGGTTTCTTCACTGTGGTGTTTTTTCTTGTTATACTCTGACTCTAGATAAGTGGACTCTCTGCTTTTGATGGAGCCTTAGAGGCTTGAGATGGGTGTGGCCTGATAGCTCTGTTTGGTTCCTCAGGGTTGAGGGTGTGCCAAAGGTGACACTCCCAGGTTAGGCGTGGTAAATCTCTCTCTGTTTCTTTCTTTATTTTTGATTCAAAAGGGAAGTAATTCCACACAGCTGAATGGAATTGGGGGTGGTTAGCAGGCAAATGATATACCCACAGGAGCCAGAGATCGGAAGCTCTTTCCCAAGGACCACAGAGGGAACCTCTGCGGCCTTCAGTGTGGGTTCTAATTCTCCTGCAGTCTCACCACTGGGCTACCAAGGCTACCGAACTGTAGCGTCTCCGGAGAGTATTCACGTGGTGAATTCCGTGAGTTCTCTCCCCCACAGTCTCTCTCTCTCTTTTTTTTTTTTTTCCAGTTCATTAGCACCACACATTCATTAGGTTCTAATCTCCTGTATTTCACCCCCACGCCCAGAGTCAGGTTTTTCTGCTAGGCTCAGGGCCGGTGCAGACCAGAGGTCGCCCTGCTTATGACATATGTCCAAAATGGCACCTGCTCTTTGTCTTGCTCACCTTTGAGAGGTGGGTGGAGAGAGAGAGAAACTCGTGTCCATATCGGTCACTTTTTTCTTTCTCTCTCTCTTCTAGTTAGCCTGGTGAACATTTCCCCACAGGGTTTCAAGCCTTGTTCGCTCTAGTCTCCTCTCTCCACTTCCCTTCTGGTGTCTCGGGCTATTGAGGTTCAGCTCACCTCGCATTCCAGCGCTGGTGCGTTGAGTCTGCCGCTGGTGTCCCAAACTGTGGGCTCCCACGCTCTCCTCGAAGGTCCACTGTGAATCGCTAGTTCTGGAAGAGTTTCCTCTGCTGTTTCTTCCCCTACTCTTCCTTGAACCTGCAGTATCTCCACTTTTATTAAACTGTCTCTCCCCGGACTATTAGTGTGCTGCCTTCCTATTCCACCATCTTGCCGCCACCCTACACTGTGTCTTAATCCACATCTATTTTTCCTTTTTTGTGTGTCTTCTATTCCTTTCTTTAATGTTTTGTAATGGCCATTGTACAGATCTTTCAAGTCCTTGGTTAAATTGTCCCAACTTATTTAAACTTTTTGTAGCTATTGTGAATGGGACTGATCTTATAAGTACTTTCTCAGCCATGGCATTGTTTGTGTATGCAAATGCTATTGATTTTTGTAAATTATTATATCCTGCAACTTTTTAAACTGTCTTACAGGTTCCAATAGTCTTTTAGTGGAGTCTTTTGGTTCCCCTATGTAAATGAGCATGCCATATTTCAACAGGGATAATTTGACTTCCTCCTTTCCAATTTGTATCCCATTGGTTTCTTTTGCTTGTCTAATGGCCCTGGCTAAAATTTACAAAGCTGTATTGAATGGCAATGGTAAGAGTGGAAAGCCTTGTCTTGTTCTGAATCTTGGTGGAATTGCTTCCTGCTTTTCCCTATTTAATGTGATGCTGGCTGTGCGTTTGTCATATATTCCCTTGATTGTGTTGAGGGATGTTCCTTCTAAACCCAATTTGCTTAATGTTTTTATTGAGAAAGGATGTTGTATTTTATCAAATGCTTTCTTTGCATCTATTGAGATCATCATATGGTATTTATTTTTCAACTTGTTAAGATGGCTTATTGTGGTTATTGATTTGTGTATGTTGAACCATCGCTGAATATCTGGGATAAATCTCACTTGGTCTAGATGAATGATCTTCTTGATGTGTTGTTGGATTTGATTGCCTAGTAATTTGTTGGGGATTTTTGCAACAATATTCACCAGGGATATTTATCTATAGTTTTCTGTCTTTGTAGTATCTTTTTCTGGTTTTTGAATTAAACTGATGCATGAAGGAGTTTGAGATGATTCCTTCCCTTTCAACTATATAGAATAGTTTAAGAATTGGGATTTGTTCTTCTAAAAATGTAATATATGTGAACAAAATTGGCATTTTGAGATTTGATTATAGGTTATAGTCTTTGTGCTCTTAAGGAACAGTGGTTTTTCTGCTTACTGCTTGTCAAATTCTTATTATTGATTGAACACGGTCTTTGGTATTTCATAAAGCTTGTCTTCAAGTTCACTTACACTGTACATACTTTGTTGTCCAGAATTTCAACTGTATTTTTAATTCGACTTCTTGAATCCTTCATTTCCAAGATTCCTATTTGATTTTTTCAAGATATCACTCTTTACCAAATTTCTCATTCATATACCACATTGTCTTTCTAATTTTGTTAAAGCACTTATATGTTTCTTTTGTATTTCCTTAGGATTCATTCTAATCATTCTTCTGAATTCAGTGTAACACATTTTGTCATTTTCCATTTTTTATGGAGGGGTGGAGAGTAGGATCTCTTTTGGGAGAGTTATTGTGTTCCTTTGGAAATATCATATTACCTTACTTTCTTATATATATTTTTTCTGTTCCTGCATTCAGATTTGTTCAATTGGTGAATCAATTGTCTATTTTTGTAACACAGCTTTTAAAGTAAATGGTTTCCTCTTGAAGATATGCCATAGTGAGTTGGATTTGTAGACTTATGTTGACTTTGGTTTCAGTTGCATGCCACAGTGTAGTCTCCATGTAGTTTCATTAGATTTAATCAATGCCTTTTGGTATGATACATGTAATAGTGAAGTCAGTTTCTCTTTTGATTTGAAGAATCACACCAGGGAGAGAGTACTCGAGTGGCCATGTGGTGTGATGCACATAGCAGTCAGTGGTGGTGTGGCTCTACCTATGTGGTCACTATAGTTAGGAGAATGGTTGCTGCTAGAAGTGTGCAGTGGCTATTCTTCAGCAGCAGTGATTGTGTGTGGTGCTTGTGCTACTCTTGCTGAGCCAAGGCATGTGTGGGTTAGTGTCAGAAGCAGGGGATGCGTAGCATAGAAAGTAAAGCCTGAGACCCAGCTGCAGCTTGGCAGATTTCAGCTCAGCTGAGAGAGGGCCTTTATCTTGGAACTTGAATCTCAGGTCCAGAAGTGATGGGAGTCTATTGAGGTTGGCAGCATGGTTTTGCCACCATTATGTCACCAGAGTGTAGCAGCCTGAGTTTTGGAGACTAGGTGGAGAAAATGTAGTAAAGTTTACTAAAGCATAACAAGGGTGCAGGTTCCAGGTAACTGCCCTTAGCTGTGCTCCAAGCCTCTGGTGTTTGTGGAGAACTCCTATTCCTTGGGTTTCTGGTATTCCTCGTGATGCCTCTTGCTAGAACTGTCCTATTCACCCCTTCTGCAATAGGAAGTTTCCCGGCTGTGTGCCTTTTACCACTCTATGCGTTGGTTTCTTAAGTCTCCATGTCTTATATCATTCCCAAACCTCCCTTTCTGGTTGCCAGTACAACCCACCTGAAATGCAACTTTTTATTTGTGGTTTTCTTTTTTTTTTTGGTTCCTCTTAGTGGAGGAAGAGACAAGCACTGAACACCTCTGCTTGCCTATCCTGCTGGTTGAATTTTATAATTTTAATCAGACAAATTAAATCAAAATATGAGAGTATAATAAACATCTTCTTAGGGTGGACATTTGGCCTACTAGGTAGGAGGCTGGGTTGGGATACCCACATTCCACGTCAGAGTGCCTGAGTTTGAGTTCCACGTTCTCTTCCGACTCCAGCTTCCTGCTAACACACACCCTGGGTGACAGCAGATAATGACCCAAGTGATTGGGTTCCTGAAACACATGTGGGAGTTCTACGTTAGGTTTCTGGTTCCCAGCTTGGCCTAGCCCAGCCTCAGGCCATGTAGGCATTTGGAGAATGAATCAGTAAATGGGAGCTCTTTGATTCTGTCTCTCTCTCTGTGTTCTCCTTCCCTTTCAAATAAATATTTGAAAATATTCTCGGCCAGCGCCATGGCTCAACAGGCTAATCCTCCGCCTTGCAGCCCCGGCACACAGAGTTCTAGTCCCGGTCGGGGCGCCGGATTCTGTCCCGGTTGCCCCTCTTCCAGGCCAGCCCTCTGCTGTGGCCCGGGAGTGCAGTGGAGGATGGCCCAAGTGCTTGGGCCCTGCACCCCATGGGAGACCAGGATAAGCACCTAGCACCTGGCTCCTGCCATTGGATGAGCGCGGTGCGCCAGCCGCAGCGCGCCATCCGCGGCAGCCATTGGAGGGTGAACCAACGGCAAAATAAGACCTTTCTCTCTGTCTCTCTCTCTCACTGTCCACTCTGCCTGTCAAAAATTAAAAAAAAAAAAAGAAAGAAAAAGAAAATATTCTCAAGTACACACGATATCAGGTTTTACATGCATATGGAGATGCATATTGAAAACATCCTCCGATATAGTACTCAGATAGGAAGAGAAAATGTTCTAAGACAACCCTGCCAAACGTGTAGTAAATGTACTAGTTTCCTATTGCTGGTGTTTGGTGACATGGTTGCAAATTCTAGGGATCAAAAAATAGAGAGGCAGACATCTGTAAGTGTGTGTAGCAGCTATTATCACATAAATGTTGAGATATTTTATCAAGGATGCAATATATATATATATATATATATATGCACACAACCTTTAGTTCTACGAATATGAAATAGTCCCATTCTTTCCAGGTACTTCCCCTTACAACTGAAAATCCCTCAACATAACACAGAAATGCAGCATAGGAGCAAAGGATATCCCCAAAGAGCAGGCAGAAGAAGATGGGTTACTTCATAATATCAAGGCTTGAAGAACTACTGAAATGAGTGGTCTTATTGCCTCCCACAACATAGACAGGGAGCTGCAGAAGTCTCCAACCTGGAAGCATCCACAGTCCCAGATTTGTTTTGTAAACTCTTAAGAAAAGTCTGTTCTTAGATAAAGGACCAATACTGAATATCAGCAAAACACCCTTTTGCATCTTGATGATTTTTATCATGAAGAGACAGGGAAAATTGATCTTCTACTCCACACCGTTCTTTCAGAAACAGGTGATGTTGTGATCATCCACTCTGCATGTTGTTACATAAAAAAGGAAGCTGACCTCCCATCCTCGCTGGCTGATGCAGGAGGTGCTTTGATTCAGTTCCCAAAGCAGCAACAATTAGGCCAAGAGGGTACTGATCTACAGTCCCCATCCAGCAGTAGCAGTGATTACTCTCAAGTACGTCTATCAATCCACACTGCCCTTTCCCTTGCCCAGTTGGAATGAAACTCCTCCCCTTCATGACATCAAGGAGAGTGAACAAGGTGGGTGCCAAGCAGGCTATTCCTTCCTCCCCAATATTACTAGGGATCAATGGGGGAGCTAACAGGCAGAGCACGGTGGGCACCCCTAACTTCATGAGAAGCTAAGGAATATAATTTTTATCTGGATGATCACATACCTGGGTAAATCTCTGTTACCATGGGTGGCAGAGGGTGACTACCTGTTCAACAAACCCAGCTCCGGATCTTGACTATTTCACAATGGAACAGAGGTAAGCAGGTTGGAAGTGATGGGGGCAGTCAGTGGTCCAAAATGCCTCACATTACATTTTTTAATGCAACATACAAGGCTTCATTTTATTTGACTCGAAACAAAGCAGTATAAACCACCGTGGAGGCCATGACTGCTGGGACTTGCATGGCAAAGGCAGACAAGACCACAAAAGGCTCCCTGTTCCTTACTTTCTGTGACCTGCCAGACAGGATCTGTTCATGTAAGCACTATTCTCTGGTTTTTAAACTCTATTAGTAAGCAATTAACTTTCAGGACAACCACCATATCCATACTTTTCTGAAGGTCTCAGGAACAAGTAGCCTAAGTAGTCCTCCCTGATGAAGTTCAAACCACAGAAGGACTCTTAGGAAGTCTCTAACTCTGTGTCTGTCTTCTTGGACTAGGTCATGAGAAACACAGCTGTGCTGTCACCTCCCTACTGAGGAGCTGCAGGAAGAAGCAAAGGCTGGTTCTAGCCACCACACCAAGATATTCTAGGAATACTGCCCAGTGGAGGATGGGGCTATTGCTAACTGGGATTTCTGTGCCTCCATCAAGAAACGTCCATTGCATTTAATTCTGAGCAGAGAGAGAAATGAAAGCACCATTGGGACTGGGTTCTAGATCAAAACATCATCAGGTGCAGCCAGGCCAAACACCCTACGCACCGTGCGTACTGGAACAGGCAAATAATGCCCTCAAGTTAGAAGACTGCATGGTTGTGAATTTACTGTGACATCTCAGGCTTCTGTCTTGCAGGGAGGTATGAGCAGGTCAAGCACAGGTCCCTTGGAGAGTGTCCTGGAGTAGGCTGCAGCAGCATCTGCCCTGGGGGCTGCCTGGGAGAGCTGGCCTGGGCCAGCGCCGTTAGTCCCTGGTGTTTGTCTAGGCCCAGGCAATGCCCACGTGGGAACAGCAATACAGGAATCCCAGGACAGAGAGGGTCACCCATGGCCAGCCTTGTATGAAGATCCTATTCCAGTAGGTTTTCCCAACTTCGTTGCCCCCGAGAAATACCAGGTTGAACAGGATCCGCATGGATGTGGAGCAAGAGGCAAGGGCAACATTTTCAGACTGGATATAACATTGTAACTTGCTTTTGTATAAGGATCCCGCTTTAAGAATAAATACACAAATATGTGAAAGATAAAAGGAGGGAAACTGTGCCATGTAAATATTAATTAAAAGATAGCCAGACTAGTACACTAATGGCAGATAAAGTAAACCTTTTAATAAGGAATATGAGTATGCATATAGCGTGAAAGAGATATTTCACACTGATGAAAGGGTCAATTCATAGAGAGAATATAGAAATCCTAAATGTGTATTCACCTAATAACAGAGCTTCAAAACACATGAAGGAAAGCATGATGTAATCATAAGGAAAAATACACAAATCCAAAATTATATTTGGTAAAAAAAAATGTTGTCTTTCTCCTATGGTCAGGAGCAAAGCATCAATATCTGCTCTCACCATGTCAATAAGGTGTTATACTGTAGGTTCTAGAATAAAGCAAGAAAAAGGTATGCTAGAGCAGACATCATATTTGGAAAGGAAGAAGTAAGACAGTCTTTATTTACAGAAGTCATGATTTTCCATGTAAAAACACATCTTTATTACTTATTGCACAAAATATTGATGATGGAAACGAAACTAAATAGATGGAAAGGCATCACCATTGTCTCCCATCGCTGTGGTCCCCACTCTGGACCACCTTCTGACCCAACATGAGCTGGAACATCGATGCTAAGTTTGCTTCAGAGAAGAAAATGCAGTGAAATGCTCCCCACTTCTAACACTTTAACCAGCAAGTAAGTGACTTAAGCTATTTTTGCTCATAGTTCATCAGCCAAGGCTACTGGTCAAGTTCATTTTTCAAGGATGCAAAGAAATGTGATCTTTCCCAAGGGAGGGACACCAGATATTTTTGAGTAGTAATTCAATCCATCCCACCGTCTAAGTTATTGATTAAAATAGAAAGAGGAAATTGCTTTGGGATTTCAGAATTGAGCTACAGCCCTGGAAACTAATAAGCTGTGTTTTTATTGGGGGAAGGGGCCAATATTCTAAATTGACTTAAAATGTAGAATAGCCAAGCAAGATACTTCTAATTAAAATGCAGAGGTCATTTCATGGTTCAGCACAAATTCTCAAGGAGTATTCTTATTTTCCTGTAGATCACAGACCTTCTGTAAGTTTACCACTCCTTACTTGAGTTATTGCTGCCTTCCTAGTTGTATAACTATTCTTCTCTGAAAATCTTTGTTTAGAATGACTTCCTGGGGTTCTTTGTTTACTTTCTGTCCCCAATTATGTATATTTATATTTAGCTCAGGATTTTATTGCTAGTTATATTAAAATGTAAATTTCACAAGGACAGGGAACTTTTTTCTGTTTGTTGCTGTATCACCAACATATGAAAGATATCATTAGTTCACTATTTGTTGCATGAATATAAAAGGATTGAGTGAGAAATTACAGTCAATTCAAATGTTAATCTCATAGTTCTATTCAAACAATTACAAATTTTCCACTATCTTTTATTTTAAAAATTTTCTTCCTATAGGAAGACACTAAGAAATTTTATAAAACTATTACAGATTTGAGGAGACTATGCAGAAATGATTGTTAAATGGAATGTAATAATCTGGATTGGATCCTGGAACACAATGTAGACATTTAGGAAAAATGGGGAAAGCTAAAGAAAACGAGGAGCCGGACATACATTCACATATTATAATAAAATATTTAAGGATGGAATATTATGATTTTTGGATTTTCTTTAAGTATTCCTATGAAAATGATGAGTTTATCAGTGAAAAAAGATTGTTAAAATATTAAAAATTATTGGGCCGGTGGTGCCGTGTCTCACTTGGTTAATCCTCCACCTGTGGCTCTGGCATCCCATATGGGTGCCGGGTTCTAGTCTACCTCTCTGCTGTGGCCTGGGAATGCTGTGGAGGATGGCCCAAGTGCTTGGTCCCCTATACCCGCATAGGAAACCAGGAAGAAGCACCTGGCTCCTGGCTCCAGATCAGCGCAGCAACAGCAGTAGCGGCCAATTAGGGGGTGAATCAACGGAAGAAAGACCTTTCTCTCTGTCTCTCTCTTACTGTCTAACTATGTCAAATAAGAATATACATTAAAAATTATTATAGCTGGTAGATTGATATTGGGGACCATTAGTTTTTTTCCACTCTACTTTTACTGTTTTGATTTTCGTAATAAAACTTTAAGAAAGGAATTTCAAAAATTCTTACATCCTGTTTACCTTTGTCTTCTGATAGCCTGCTTCTGTGTGGTGTTGCTCTTGGGACTACCCAATATTCCTTCCTTATTAGCTTATAGAACTCCATTATTAATTGGGAGCTAAAATACTCAAGGAAAACAGATCTATCCCTGTTCACCAAGGGGTGAAGCACAGATACCTAAATTAAGCATAGTTACAGTATTTGACTCTGCCAAATGATCTCATTGGGGATAGGGAGGTGAGCAGTATTAACAAAGATATTTAAAGAGACATCTGCTTAGGGGCAGGCTTGTTCTGGCCAGGATTTTGCTTCATGGCTTTTTGTATAAATAAGGAAAAGGAAGAGGTGGTAGAGAGGGAGAAGAAAAAGAGGAGGAGGAGTGGAGGAGGAAGAGGAAAGGAGAGAGAGAAGAGAAAGAAGAAGAGGAGAAGGAAAGGAAGAAAGAAAAAATAGTAGGGGTTGGTGTCGTGGCACTGCTGGATAAGCCACCACTCTATCAAGGCACCTGTTTGAATCCCTGCTAATCAGCTTTTGATCCAGCTCTCTGATAATGCACCTGGGAAAGCAGCAGAACACAGCACGAGTACTTGGGCCACTGCTCCCCATCTGGGAGTCCTGGATGGAGTTCCAGGCTCCTGGCTTAATATCGGCCCCGTCCTTGCTATTGCAGCCATCTGGGGAGTGAATCAGCAGATGGGAGAGATCTCTTTCTGTATTTCTCCCTCTCTCTCTCTGTCACTTTGTCTTTCAGAAAAATAAGTAAAACTTAAAACAAACAAAATACAAATAATAAGATAAATATTCTTTTACCTTGGACAAAGTCATATGAAGATTTGTACAGTAGCTTGTAATTGTGATTTTTTTTTATTATATGAAAAAGAGCTGACATTTATTTTAATGATGCTAATACATGGAGGATGGAAAAGCAGAAAAATAGTAAGAAGCTAAAACTTTAAGAAGTAATTTTGTTGAATTATGGCCCTCAAGCCTAAAACTTCCTATCTCCAGTTTTTTTTTTTTTTTTAAGTTTTAAGCTTTTTATTTAGTGAGAGGAATGCGGAGGAGAGTGAGGGCCCTATCTGAAAGAGAGAGGGAAGTCTGGATTCGTATCGAGCACCAGGAGCCAGCCACATGGAGGAGCATGCATGCCGGAAAGCATGGAGCAGTGGCCCAAAGCCAGGCACCCTGGAGGCATGAGGCAGCAAGAGGATCAAGGGCAGGGAGGGAAAAGAAAGGCAAAAAAAGGGGCTGGGCCCACTGTGTTCCAGGCCTTAAATCCACTTCCAAAGGGGAGTATTTAATTAGTCTGATTGGCAGGTGGGCATACAAGTGTGGTCCAATAGGGTCATGAGATAACAGGGGGTGTGGTGAAGGCATAGTCTTCCAGCTCACAAACCTAATTGAATTTTATCCTATATGCCTGCCTACATCATTCCCCTCTCAGAGACTCCATTCCCTTAATCCTAAGGGATATTGAAGACATAGAATCATCATATCTTCTATAGCTGCTTCCTGCTTATGATTGTAGCACAGGCCCTGCCTGTCCTGAGTCTGGAAGTCTCTGCCTATCTCATCCAACAATTTGGCTTTGTGAGCTGGAGAAGTCTTGATCACTGCCAATGGCTGTGTCTCCTGCATGGTCAGTTATTCCCAGAAGTTGTTGAGTTCTGAAACATATAAGTTTGTCAGTATAAACAAAACTGGAACAAGACCAATTGCAAATAGATGGAAAGAACATTTCCTTACAGACTCCCAGATAGTGGGTGGTGATTGTCCATCCTTATGTAAATTATAAAACCTATTTAGTCTGAGCATAGAGAACTATAATAGAGCACCCACTAGGAGCTTTATTGTTAATAACAAAAATATTGTTTTTATTTCATAAGTATCCAATATTCTAATGTTCTATTTCTTGCAGGCAAAATGATATACAACTGGTATAACTATTCAAACATTATGAATGATGGTTTCATGGCCACCTTGGATATTCCTTTAGATCCATAAAATCTATTTTTTCTGGGCCCAAACATTTAAACTAAATTAAAGTGGTTAAGTCTTCTCAGAACTTCTTTTTCACTGATTTTGGTCAATGGCTTCCTCTTAATCACTTTTTTTTTAAACTCTTCAGAAAGATATTGAAAAAAATAAGTATTTGAACCAAATCTTTCTTTTTTTTTTATTTTCTTCAACCAATGGGATTCTGATAAGAATTTTACTTCTCCTATTTCTTAGGACATGATGTCTTACGTCCTCTTTTGCATAGAAGATTTTAAATACTAATTGTAATATGTAAATTTTTTACAATATTCTTTGTGTTCAATTTTTTCACAGTATCTTTCTTTGTGATTTTTTTGTTCAATTAATCATAGCTTAAAGTGTCCTTCTATCTTTTCAATACATCCAACCATGCTCTTTTCCTATGCCAGTTTCTGGCTTTCTCAAAAGTCAATCTACACAAATACTTTTTATCAAGAAAACTCACTTCCTATACAAAATTTTGAAAATTAAAGCTAATAATTCAATAGTGAATTTATGGAATCAAGTGCCCCAATGGTGTTCTTCCAAATCACAGCGGGTAGGAGAGGGCAGAGAATATTGGCAAGAAAGGCCCAGGCAAAGCAATTCTTTCTTCCTGAAAAACTGTGGGTGTTAGCAATTTCTGATGTTTTTACTAGTTGAAAGAAAATACCAAAATCATCCTTCTGTGGTTTTGTCTTTTTCACTTGAATCTGAGTTTCCATTTCTCTAGGCAGTGGTTTCTTGCTCCTTATGCTTTCCACTGGCCAGGATGCTAGACCTCTGCAAAAAATGTTGAATGAAACTGCTCATGTATTAGATAACTAGAAGGTTGTTAATCCTATCACTAACCTGCTCCATGAATGGCCTTTTGAACTCTTCTGAGTCTTTGTAAATACATTATCCACAATGCCAAATGGTTTTACTTAGTCATAAATCTCATCTATCACTTCCCTGCCTAAAACACTGTCTATTGTCTGTGTGTGTGGGTGAGTGGCTAGGGGACTAAGTTCCTTCTCAAGCACAGAAAGCTTTTTATGGCCATAAAGTGGGTTATCCTATCCAATTAGCCTTATCCCTTGCTACTCTGACCTCAGAATTTATGGTCCAACTACATCAGGGTACATGTAGCTCTCTAGAGTTTGCATGATGATTTTTCTTCTGCGTCTCCTTGTTGGTTTAGGATGCCTCTCCCATTGAAATAAAAAAGAATCATATTAATGGAAGTCATCCGTTATTGACATATCATGTGAATAAACTTGGCTGAAGCTCATAGATATATGTTGTTTCTGTAAGTGTAGGTGGGAGGCAGTGTTCCATTTTCACTTTGTTCCTGTGAGTTACTAAGGCCTTACTTTTTAATTGGTGATGATGGATCAGTTTAATTTTCAGTCTCCCTTCCATGCACTGTTATCTTCTTGCTGCTCTTTATTCATGCAGATCTATGAAAAGTTCACTTTGAGTTTTATAAAAGCGAAGGATTTGTGTATGGCAGGACTTATTTTAGTCTAGGGTAATGAAAAACATTAAATTTGAAACAACAGTGGTTAAAAAGTGATTGCACTCCTGTGGTTTACTAGTTCTTTAGATGCTCCATCTCTTGAACTTCTCAAAGTCTTTTTCTCCCAGAGAAAAACGTCAACACTTCAACACCAGCCATCCCATTTTACACTCATGACTCTTTGTCACAGTATTTGTTCTTTCTCATAATCTCAGCTGTACCAGGAAACTCAAACAGGCCCACATTACAAATTTTATTTATAAGTACAATTTCCATGTCATTCTTTGCTCAAAAATACCTTCTTATAAGTTGATACAGTTAAACAAAATGAACTTAGAAATTTCGAAGTTTAGACTCAATTTTCCCTTTCTTGACAAATCTCTGTATGTGGAAGTATAATTCCTATTCATTTAAATTTTTGTTTGGCAGGCACACGATCACACTCTCATACATGCACACACACACAAATCTTTCACCCCTGGTTCAGTACTCAAATGCCCATAACATACAGGGCTGGGCCCAGGCTGAAGCCAGGAGCCTGAAATACCATTGTCTTCTCCCATGTAGGTGACAGGGACTCACTTGAGCCATTACCTTGAGCCAGGTAATGACCTGATGCCTCCCAGTTTGTAAATTAGCAGGAAACTGAATCTGGAGCAGAACTGGGACTTCAACCAGGTACTCTGATATGGGCTATGTGTGTCTTAAGTGGTGACTTAAACTGCTGCACCAAAAGCCTACTTCATATGTGACATATATGTACATTCCATTTGCTATGAAATAGCTAGCCCTCATGGAAGTGTGCAGAAGGGCCTGCATAGTCACGAGGTGGGTTAAGCTGCCACCTGCAATTCTGGCATCCTATATGAGTTCGAGTCCTGACTTCTCTACTTCCAATCCAGCTCCCTGATAATATGCCTGGGAAAGCAGTGGAGGATGAACCAAGTGCTTACATCTTGCTTCCCACTAGAGAGACCTAGACAGAATTCCAGACAGCTGGCTTCAGCCTGGTCCATCCCAGGCTGTTGCAGCCACCTGGGGAGTGAACCAGTGGATGGAAGATCTCTCACTGTCTCAGTCTCTCACTCTCTTTCTGTAACTCTTCCTTTCAAATAAATAAAAATAAATCTTTTTTAAAAAAAAAAGAAGTGTCCAGAAAAACAGTGCATCCAGAATTTAGAATAACTCTTCACTCTGCCCAGCCTTTAAAATATACCCTCGTTCTCCAAGCACACACACTCCACTCTGTTGTACCTCTCAGAAACACAGTAAACTCTGTGAAGGCAGAAAGCTGTCTGAATTTTATGATTTTGTCATCATATTTCAAAGGCTTGAAAATTGCCTGATATATATAAGTGAAACACAATAGATTATTGTAATAGAATTATATTTTAGTCAGTTGTAGCATCTCCCTGAACTGTTTAAGATTTTCCCGAGTTGCTATTTAATGGCTGCTTTCATTGTATTATTGCAGTATGTCAATGCAGTCCTTTTAACATTATGAACTGAAGAAAAATGAGTGCCCTTCAATGATTTCTTATAATTAGGATGCAAGACAAATGAGTCAAATCAACAATGTAAATTGTGTGCCTAGAAATGATTTCCCATTGTAAATCTCACAGAACTGTCCCTTTTGATGTGATGAATAAGTAAAAGCATTGTTACGGTGGAGAAGGAGACTCTGGTGAAGCTTTCCTGGATAAAGCATTAGTTAGCTTCCACAAAACACTCACAATAGGTATATGTTATCACTCTTTGGTCTGTCAGAAGGTCAACAAGCAAAATATCTTGAGAATCCCCCAAAATTATTGCCATGAACTTTGATCTCAACTCACCTGCTTTTTCTTCGACTGGGCTTTGTTATTCATTGCTTTGTCTATAAGATCATATTGGTAAAGCTGTGTTTAAGCACCTGTTACAATTCTCAATTTTTTGAGGAAATTCTTGAGGATTGTGGTTCCCACTTAAAAAAATATCCATTGAAAGCTCTGCTCTTGTCTATAGCTGACCTGGACAACACAGCTCTGGCACTCATTGAGCAGAAATTTTGCTGAATTTTAATGTTTTTAGTCAAAATTGTATAAGCTGAACCAATTAAGAAGTCTATGATGTAGGTGATTGTTTGTGTTGGTCCTCTTCAAATAGGGAATAAATAAGATTAATTATTTCTTACAAAATGAGGAAGATGGCACACTGCTAAAAGCTTCATCTTCCATGTTGTCTTATCCCTTCTTAAAAGGGGTTTTTCATTCATAAACTGGTGCTTTCTCTATGTTAATATTTATTTATTCAAAAGCCTGGGCAGCAGAGAGAGGGAGAGAGAGAGACAGAGACAGAGAGACAGAGAGAGAGAGAGAGAGAGAGAGAAAGAATGACATAGAGACAAGGGTAGAGATAGATGAAGAGAGGTATCTTCCATCTGCTGGTTCACTCCCCAAATGGCCACAACAGCTAGGGCTGGGCCAGGCTAAAGTCAAATGCCAGAAAATTTATCTGGGTCTCCAACATCATTGGCAGGGGCCCAAGTACTTCAGCTCTCTGCTGCCTTCCCAGGCACATTAGCAGAAATGCTGGGTGAAAAGTGGGGAATCCAGGACTAGAACGAGCTCTCTGGTATGGGACACAATCATCACAAGCAGTGCTTAACAAGCTGTGCCACAGTCCTGACCTGCTGATCTGTTGTTGGGGGCAGGTATTTTCCCCATAAATGTTTCATAAAGTAGCCTTATTTCACCCAATCTGATGTTTGTTTTTGCGCTAGTTTTAGCAAAAGTCATGATGCTTTGATAAGGGCTGTTTTCTAACTGATGTCATTTTTCTTAGTGACTCAAACTAGTTTGTTCAGACATATTATAACAAGTTTATTTTAGTTTAAACATTTTTGACATCTGTGCAGTTTTTCATAGTATATATTTTCCATTAACATTTTGAAGACCCCTTGAATTCCTAAGAGTGGAGCTAATGGATTCTTCATAACTCCATGTCTAGCTTTTCAAGGATCTATCAAAATATGCATTTACTGTAGCAGTTGCACCTTTTAACATTCCCACCGACAAAGCACAAGGGTTCCAGTTTCTCACATCCTTGCCAGCCCTTGCTATTTTTTTGTTTTTCTGACTGTAACCATTTTAGTGAAAGTGGAGTTGTACTTCATTGTGGTTTGCGTTTACCTAGTGCAAAGTGTTTTCAGGTGCTTATTGCTCATTCATATATATCTTATTTGTACAAGTGTCTATTTAAATCTTTCACTAATATTTTAACTGTGTAGTTTATCTTTCAATTTCTGAAATGTAAGATTTGTTAAATATTCTAGACATAAAATCCCTTTCTAACATTTGATTAGCCAACACTTTCTCGCATTCTGCATATTTCCAGAATTTCTTGATAATGTTTTTGATGCACAAACATTTTAAATTTGATAAGTTCCAATTTTTCCATTCTTTCTATCTGTTGCTTATACTTCTTGTAGTGATGATGGTGGTGGCATATGTGTGTATTTACATGTGTACATATGAAATAGTCCTTGTATTAGATTGCTACATTATGAATTTATGAATTAGTGTCTTGGAATAATTTATTTGAATTTAAATGGACAAGTGACTCTATAGCAAGAAAGCACCAGGAAATAGTATATGATACAGGAGAGAATGAGAGAGACTGAAAGATCTTCCATTTGCTGGCTTACTCCCCAAATGGCTGCAACAGCCAGGGCTGGGTCAGGCCAAAGCCAGGAACCAGGAGCTTCTTCTAAGTCTCCCACATGGGTGAAGGGTCCCAGATTCTTGGACCATCTTCTGCTGCTTTCCCAGATGCATTACTAGGGAGCTGAATGGAAAGTGGGGTATCTGGGTCACATCCCATCTATATGGGATGCCAGCATTGCAGGCCACAATGCTGACCCCAAAACTTTCTTTTTAATACTTAATCTTTAAGTGACCATGTAAGGAAATGACAATCACAGTTAAAAATCAATATCACTGCTTTCAGTGGTACATTAATAGAAAATTTAGTGAAAAAATCTAGGAATTACTATCTTCTGATTAATGCTCATTTTTGGTTAGAATAAGACATATTTAAGCTAACACTATTTGAGAGCTTTCATTTAACAAATTAAGTTGTATTTAGTTACTTATTAATTTAAGAGAGTGAGAGAAAGCTCCCTGCCTGCTGGTTAGCCCATCAAGTGCCGATAATAGCCCCCAGCCTCATCATCAAAGCCAAGAGAATTTGATACCAGCTTCCTAGGAGAGTGGCAAGAACTCAGTAACTTGAGCCAGCATCCTTGCCTCCCAGGGTCTGCATTAGTAGGAAACTAGAGTCAGGAATGGAGCTGGATATTCTAAGTACTCCATACAGGACACAGGGATCTTAACCAGTGTCTTAAACACTAGACCATACTCTCCCCCCCCCAAACCCCCAAATACACAGAATATTGTATAAATTAGCCATTTTGAGAAGAAAAATATCCACAAAAAGTTGCCCCTTGCTGCTTCACATGTATCAGATTATATGTTTGTATTAATTCATAAATTTCAGGGAAGGCAAAGGACAACTCAGAGAAAATCTGACACTAAGAATGCATCATTCTAAAATCAAGCAGTATAGCACACACAGCTGTGTTGGTCTATGTGCTCTACTTCACTCCTTTGTGAAAGTGGTTCTTGTGTAACTAATGTGTTCAATCTTACTCCTCCATTAATACATGAACAATCCCTACTGTCTTTACACTCTCATTCTAATGATGAAAGACAATAATTAATTAAGAAAATATCTGAACTAGATAAGTAAAAACTAATTCTCTGCAAAGTGTTACATATGTATTAAAAATAAAATTCAAAATGAAAGTTCAACTGGTCTCATTTTGGGATCCCCAGTTCAAGCCACAGTTTAGTGAAGTTGACAGTTCATGACTTTCAATATACAACTTAGTTTTGGCATGAACCCCTTAATGCTGAATTGAAATTAAGTGACCAATCTACCTAAGGTGTGACATTATCACAAACATAAAGGGAAAAACCTTATTTTTGTGTTTCATCCCCGTGACTCCTACTTGTGGACCAGGAAGAGATATGTGCCCACTTAGAACTGAATCCTCTTTTGTCAGGCTAGGAAGGAAAGCACTGGTGTAGCCAGGAGTCCCTCCAAGCAGACGTCATTTGGGTTCTTTAATTTAATAGGGTGCAAATAGATCCTAAAATTAAAAACCCAGTCCTCTGTTTATTTCTTCTGTTTGGGAAGCAGTCAATAAGCTCCACAAAACATGAGCTCTGTGCTATGTTTCCAATGTCAGCTGCCCCTGTGGCCAACTTTTGCTTGCTATGAAAGGATTCCATTGACTTTCACCAACCAAAAACACAGGAGGCTGACTATCCAGGAACCCCACTTTATTTTCAGTTATGGCTTCTTCTGTTTCCATATTTAAAAACAAAAAGTCTTTCTTACCTCTGGTTTTCCAGTTTAACAAGGTCTTCAATCTTACTAACAACGATGTGTCTATATGGTGTTTCAACCCAAAGGAAGCCCAAATTCCTTACATGAATATGTACATACAGTCTTTCTCTCTTCTTACCTTCCCATCCCCTAACCCTATGCACACAAATTGCGTCACTCCTGAAATATGACCTTGCCAGAGTGGAGTGTGCCCAATGCTGAAACAGCATATATCATTGGGTAACATGACTAACTTCATATGGGGCTGTTGAGGGACCAAAGGCATAAGGGGGCAATGTTTGGGGAAAAAAAAAAAGAAAGAAAGAAAAACTTTTTGGAAATATAACAAGCCAAGAAACTGAAATTTAACTTTCTACTTCAATATTCAAAGAGAAAATTATTAGATAAAGCAAACAGGAAGTCATCTCATTAATTGGTATACATAGCATAAAGCCTATACTTCTATAATTGTGACAGGCAAAATGAAATTTGAGAAAGAACATTTTATCATAAACTATTTGCTGGAAGCTTAGATTAAGTAGATGGATAGTATGTCCATAATGTTCCTAGAGTGGTTGAATTAGATTCTGAATGTGAAGGAGAGCAATTAGTAAGAGAGGTCATAAAGATCTAACTAAACAGATTTGAACAAGGGATTATGCTGGATTCATAATTGTAGTACTGATCATGGCTTGCTAGAGTGAAGCCATTAAAGCAAACACAAGTCCTGCTACTAATTTTTGAAAAGGAAGTAATTAGAATCTGGCATAGAGACATCCTGAGCACACACAGACACAAAAGTATGTGCACACATACACACATACAAGTGGGTGTCAAGTGAGCACTCTCAAAAAGACAAAGGGGCAGACCTTTGGTGCACCAATTGACACGGCTTAGGATGCCTACATCCTGTGTCAGAGTGCCTGGTTTGAGCTCTGATGCTGCCAATTCCTGTTCCCTGCTAATGTGCCTGGAAAGGCATCAGAAGATGGCCCAAATCCTTGGAATCTTGCCACTCAAGTAGGAGACCCGGATGGAGTTCCTGGCTCCTGGCATATGCCTGGCCCAGCCCCAGATGTTGCAGCCATTTGAGGAGTGAACCAGGCATGGAAGATTTCTCTCTCCCTTTCTGTTTGTCTGTCTGTCTCTTTGTGAACTCTGCCTTTAAAATAAGTGAATACATCTTTAAAGAAAAAAATGAGTCACTATAAAAAAAAGAAATGCACATTTAAAATAATTTTCATTGTTTTTCCAATTATATGGGAGAAATAGCTAACAGGAACATTAAATTTCACTTGCTGATGAAAGCAATAACTTATTTTTAGGCATTCTATTCGGTGTGGATATTTTCAAAAATCTGTGTGTTCTTGGCTTTGGGTCATGCAGAGCCCTTAACAGTAGGCCAACAAAAATAAGGGAAATAATCTGTTCCCCTAGCACAGGAGGAACTTCATATGGTGGAGGTTTGATTCTCACAGAAGCAGCAAAAAGCCCAAATCAAAATCCGCGTGGGACTGTGGCAGACTGCCGTTTGAACAGGGCAGAGATTGATTGTCCCTGGTTCCTAATTTTGTTTATGGTAGCAGGAGTTCTGAGCGGTGGTGATGCTAATAATGAAACTGTTTACAGAGTCCTGACTGCAGACAAGTCTTTATGGGTTAAAGCAGGTCCCAAGCCCATAGCTTGGCAGGGAGGCGGGTGCTAGACGATATCATAGAGGAGTGAAGAGTAGAGTCAGAATGAAATGATAGAAGATGCTGGGATGACCAGTAGTGCTTTTCCTTTAACCACACCCCCTACCAGCCCAAATTACGGGTTTAAGGCAGTCTTCCAACCTCATAGGGTAGAGCAATCCAGAAATTTGGACAAACATGTGAGGAGAGGGGGAAGGGCGGGGAGATACAATTTGGAGGACTGTACACTGTAAGGAAAAGCCAGGCCAGGGAGCCACACTAGCCTTGCCAGGTAATGGAATGTGGTGCCAAACCTCACCTGCTCGAATGCAAGCAGGTCCTTTTGTGCTGACAGGCTGGGTTATTTTGGTTCATGTCCTGAGCAGATCTTTGCCTGCATGCTGCCTTCAGTTCTTGTATTCTGACAAAATGAAGAGGCATAGACTTACGGATGTAATGGGATTGCTTCCTAAGTGCAGAGACAGATTAACCCATAATTAAGCAGACATCTTTTCTGTATATAAGGGTAAATCAGAAAATAGCAATTGAATTAGATAACACATATTTGCCATAAACTTTTTGAAGTTCTCTTAGATGAAAATGTAGAAAGCTTGAGATGAGGAGCTTTAACTTAAAGTCATTTGTGTTCAATTCATATTGTGTTTAATATCTTAAGATATGATATATACATAAATGCAAAATATAAATTCACAAAAAAGAAATTGTGTCTAGGCAAAATAATTTTAATAATAGCTACTAAAACTGTTTTTTTTTTAAACCTGGAAAACACCTTTCAAATTTTGTTATCAGCAAAATCACATTGAATGCAAAATCATAACCAAGATTTCAAAAGCTAATATTTATACTTGTCTAATTTATTATTCACATATGTACATACTAATTTGTTAACTTGGCAAGTATCTTGAGAAGTAATTATGAATGTCATGCTTATTAAGTAAGCAAACAAATTTAACGAGGTTGCTCAAGATCATAGAGCCAGTTTATCTTGCATTTCAAATTCCATCTGAGTGTGCTTGCTTCTAAATAACAATTTAGGAACAAAGATCAACCTTTCTAGATATACAAACAATATAATCTTGTTTACTCCAGATAGCATAATCCATTAACAAGTAAATAGATGTAAACATTTTGAAGGGAAGTGTATTTCCATCATTGCTTAGCTCCTAAAACTCAAATATATTATTTGAGAAAGAAAATTTGACCTGGTTGTTTTCAGGATTCACAATGTGAATTCTGATGAGGCTCTATGTAGATTTTCCTTGTTCATCGTCTCTTCTTTGTATTATACATTCAAGGTCCTCGTTCTCTATGCCAAAATTTCTAAAATAGTCCAGAAATGCATTTAGCACACTAAGCCCTGTGTTTTTGGTGTCATTATGTTTTGTTTTTTTCAACAAGTCATTCTGTACTCTGAAGAAATGGACACAAACATGGGTATTATTCTCCCTTCCTTCTATTCTTAGTATATGTTCACCCTAGGGCATCCTGCTCTGTATAATACCATAAATTGTACTTCTGTAAATTATACATATAACACCATGTTTTGTATTTTTGTAAATTTGAAAAAGAAATCAGTGTATGCTTGAAATGAGTGAATCTAGGTAAAGTAGCCACATTTCCGCTATGAGATCTCAAACAGGTGTTTTATGCCTTTGACCCTCAATTTCTTCATCTTGGGGAAAAAAAAAAAAAAGAGTGATACTAGTGTACGTAACAAGAAGTGATTGGAGATTCAAGAGATAATGTGCATGAGAGAACTTGTTTTACTAGACTCTTGAATGTAGCCTATTACATGAGACAGCACCATTTGGCTTCAAGTGACAGAATATTTTTTTTTCCCTTTTACTGAAACAAAAGAGAAGATGCATTGAAGTCCACATATGAACATCTGGATTGGATGCTGGCTTTGACTAAATGTTTCAGTACATCTTGCCTTGTGTTGTCTTCTCTCTTGCTTCACCAATGAAAAAAGTAGTGCCAAAAAATCCAAAATCCAGGAACTGGAGTCATGGTATAGTGGGTAAAGCTGCTGCTCTCAAAGCCCACATCCCATGTGGGTGCCATTTTGTGTCCTGGCTGCTTCACTTCCAATCCAGCTCCCTGCTAATGGCCTGGGAAAAGCAGTGGAGGATGGCTGCACTGTTTGGATCCCAACCACTCACATGGGAGACCCAGATGAAGCTCTTGGCTCCTGGCTTCAGCCTGGTCCTGCCCTGGATGTTTGACCATCTGGGAAGTGAACCACTGGAAGGAAGATATCTCTCTCTCTCCCTCTCCCTCCCCACCTATCTCTATCTCTCTATCTCAGTCTCTATCTCTATCTCTATCTCTCCCTCTCTTCCTTTAACTATGACTTTGAAATAAATAAATATATCTTTATATTAAAAAAAAAAAACCTCCAAAATCCAAAACCTGAGCTGATGGGCTTACAGCTTAAAATGTAAAAGGAAGAAGGAACCTGCTGTGGTTTCAGTATGATTGAAGTATGTACTCCAAAGGTTTATGTGTTGGAATCTTGGTCTTCAATGTCATGATATTGGAGGTGTGTAGGCCTCATACATGGGGTCTTGTAGGAGATAGTTAGGACCTCAGGGTGCTGCACTTGGAAGGGATTAAGGTAGTCTTCATGGGACACTGGTTAGCTCCATGAAAGTGAATCATTATAAAAAAAAGCGATCCTGATAGCAGAATCACTCTCTTGCTTCCTGGGTCACCTGAATCCCTCTCACCTCTGATCCTACTATTGCAATGCCTTCTACCATATGACTTAGACCAGGAGGCCCTCATAAGAGCCAAGCTGCTGTTGATGTCATGCTCTTAAATACCCAAATCTATGAGTTAAGTAATCCTCTCTTCATTATAAAGCATCCAGACTCCAGTATTTTAATACTGTAATGAGAAATAGACTGATATAAAGACTCTTTCACCCTGTGTTGATGTGGTATATTTCAAGTAGAGTCTTGTTTTGTGTCCAGCTCTTTGACTACTTTGAGACATGTGGCTGTGGTTTAGCAAAAGCTCACAGACTCATATGGGATGAGGGAAGCGCAGTTCTACACTGGAAAGAGATTTTTGGCCATAAAAGGAAAAATTGCCCACTATAATCCTTTGCACTGAAAGATCAGCTTGACGTATACGTTCACCTAATCACTTTTTCCCAGTTCTTGATCTCTCCTTATTCTCCCCGATGAATTCTACTCAGTTTTATTCTACCAAATATTTATTGAGCTTCTACTCATTGCCTGGTGATGCCAATTTCTAGAGAAAAAAAATGGCATGGCCTTTGATAGTTCATTGTCTCATCAGGTAAACAGCAATGACAAGGTTAGATTCCCTGATGTTGGAGATAAGCACAAAGTACAATGAAATACCAACTAGAGAAGTATGGTTCTGGGATGAGAGGTTGTGACAGATTGGGACATGCTTCCCAAAGTAACTTGTGTCAAATGGATCTGAATACAAATTGGCCACCCGAGGATGATGAGAAAGAACCTTCTATACAATTTACAATTACATAATATCTGGTATCTTGCTACATATTTTTGCCTTCTCTGTTTGATTTTTATTATAACTTTTTTGATAGAGACCACTTCTTATAATATGGTGTAATTGCCAGGGCTTATACAGTACCATCTTACTGACTCTTGATGTCTAATATATTTCATGTTGGGAATTAATGATTTAACCATTGGCTGGAACTTTTTATTTTCTTAGAAAAATTACCTAATCATCAATAGTACTGGAATGGCTTCTGAAACAGAGTGTCAGATTTGCTGGAGATCTTCTCAGATTTCACCAAGTTTTCATTTTTTCCACCCAACAATTCTTAATGCTACATAGTAGTCCATTTTAGTCAATTTCAGAAACGACATCCACTGAAACATTACATCTCCAAAGGTATGCCTCTTTTAGCACCCACCCCTTCCCCAAACACACACTAAAAAATAAAATATGTGTTTTGCCAATTCTTTTGGTCAAACTTTTGTTCAGCAGAATATATTACACAGGAAAATAACATCATGTAGCTATACTATGCCAGTAAAAATACTATCATGTCCAGAAAACACACTCATGGGTGCTTTGATTTGCCTAGAACACCTAATTAAATGTTTTCTTCCCTCCTCTGATGACATATTCAAATTTTCAAATTCAGTCATTGGTTTTATTTGCATGCAAAACTTTACATATGTACAAGAAAAACTATTTTTGAGTGATTTTGAGTGAACCCAACATCAATTATTTGCTGTGTGCATGTTTATATAGCTACATATGGAAATAGTGGTCTCGGTCATATGCATACAGACTGACCCGAGTATTTATTCTTAAGTTATGGGATATAAGTAGTATTCTTATGTTTAAGTATAATAATTAACTCAACCCCAAGTATTTTCTGCAAATGTGAGGCAATTCTCAATTCCTTTGGATTTTTTGGACATGCAAAGGGAAGGAACAAAAGTGACACACCACCCCTGGAAACCGTCTGGAAGCATCTGCATTTTCCAGGCCTGCTTTACCAATTCCATTCCTAATCTTGTGAAATTTGTTTTATGTATTTAGTTTTTATACAAAGAAATATGAGCACAATCATAGTCATTGACTCCAAGAAGTCAGAGGCAGAAAATGCTTCTGTTAAAATCTTCATTTAGAATTAACTACATTCAAGATATATTTTTGGAAATGTTAAAGATTTTTTTAAAGCTCATCTATTTCTCTCTTTTGGAGGTGAAGTATGTGGTCTAGCCATCTTTACTTGGCTGATGTTTGGGAATAGAATGGCATTGATCTGTTTGGTGTGAACACAAGATAATTTGAAAGGATAAAGTGAATATGTACTTGATAAAATTGACATGACCCTGGAGTCCTACACAGGACCAGCAGAAGGACAAAGGCTAGATACAGGACAAAATATGGTGAGATACTCATGTTAATCAAGAGAGTCATGTTCTTCTTGGTTGCCTGGAATGTGTCTCCAAACGGGAAGGATGCTGTTAAGAACATTCTTGTAGCACAGAACTTGTTTCATGAATTGACTGAGGTCAAATTTCCTCAGATTGATGACTTCGTCTTGTATCTTCAGCTTCATTCTCAAGACAGAAGATCTTTACCACAACTATTTCTTTTGGCCAGGCCCCTTCCAGTGGGATAGACAGTAGGCAGTCACCAAATCATAGGATAATTTTAAGAGTCACCTCAATTTGACCTCTGTGGGAGATTAATGGATTTGAGTTAAGTGTAAGATCTCTGTTGGCTGAGAGCAAAAGAAGAGTTGAAATATCTTGTGGATTCCTGTTGATGAAGGTATAGGAAGTTGGCAATGTCCTCTATCCTATTGAAGAAGCTGGGGAGACCAATCTGTTGATTTTTATTGGATAGATAATATATGTAATGCAAAGAGAGTCAGATAGTACCTATCACCCAAATGTCTTCCTATGGGCTTCATGTCAGCAAATGTGCTAATTATATGGAACTTCTTTCTTACTTCCACCCATTTTCTAAATATAATTCTGAGTTGCCTATATTTTAGCTTGGTTTTTGACTAGCTTCCCTTTTAGGAATCACAATGAAACAGCGTGGAGCAGAAACCATTATAGTTCTAAAATGCAGATATTTTTAATTGAGAAAGGAAGACAAGACTAAAAAGGTAAAAGGATTGTGACATTGATTGGATAGATGTTCTTTCAGCTCAGTGGTGTTCTGTGGCAGTGGAAAGTGGACATGGACTTGGAACAGATGAACTTCTTCTAAATTCAAGATTCTATTGGGGCTGGTGGTTGGGGGAATTAATGCGTATAGGAGTAGTTAGTGTCCCAGATAGGAACTATGTAAGTTTATAGTAGTCTTCTCAGAAGGAGTGGTTCATGACCCTCCTCTAAGTTTGTGTTTTGGCTTGAAGTTTGGAAAGGCAATGTGCCTCTTTGGAAGCATACAGGCACCAGACTGTTGGAACCATTTTAATTGCAGTCTTCCTCATACAAACATATAACAGTTCTTGGCGCATGGATATTTATTGAATTCTATTAAAGCTAAATTGAAACCAAGACATTTTACTCTAAACCCTAAGTCTATTCCAGCATTGCTCAAATGAGTCTTTTTAATTACTCTTCTAATCCATCTCTTATATTTACTTGTCTATGAAGCTCTTTGTAAATAGCCACAATTCCCTCATTTATTATCTCATAACTGAGTGAGATGTCAGAAAACAATTCCACGCCTACTCATTTCAGCACACTGACCCCGAGAGAAAGAGGATCTTCCTTGGTACTGTCTCTGATCAGAAAATTCTGAGGGGATCATTAGTTGGATAGACTTGGCCATTTTTGACTTGAGAAACCTGACTGGCCAGACCTAGGTAATCTGACATTCCTATGGCTGCTGTGGATAGGGTTCATGCAAATCTGATTGACAAATCTACTTAAATGTCATGGAGTTGGGGGAGAGTTCTCCATAAGAAAGAGGTTATTCTTTCTAGTAGAAGCAGAGTTACTGCACCCTGGAAGATAAAACAAAAGATGCAGTACTATATTATGTAAATACTACTTCTTAAAATTAGAAAAAAATTAAATAGAAAATTCAAAATTTTTCTTTATGCAAAATTCTAGTATAAGCACAGTTACTGTTTATTTCATCTTAGCCATTTTAGGCAATTAGTAATCAGTATCCCTTAAGACAATTTAAATTGGACTAGAAAGGAAAGAGATAAGGCCAAGGTAAAGTGAAAATTATGGAAGATGGGAAAAGTTAATGAAGAAGATGGAAAGTAAACTCAGATTTTTGCAATTTTACTCTGTTATGACCCGGACCTGTACCTCTCAAGGCACAACAACTGATGTGGAAAACAGGAGATGAAGGCTATTGGGCAAGTAGTACCTCAGTGGGATGAGGAAAGGAAGTGGGAGGAGAAAAGAGTCAATAATCTGTGCTCAGTGGTGCCCGAGTCCAAGCCATAGTTCATGGAAATAGAATTCCAGTCCACTTGCCTCTAATTTACCCCCTGTTCAACCAACTTGTTGCTATTATCATTCTCTGTCTATAGCACTGTTGTTGTCTCTCAATTGTGATTATTATTATCTATTGAAAAGATGTAAGAACAGAAAAAAATTAAGCAAGTTGGGAAATACAAAACTGGCTTGTACTGGAAACTGCCTCTGAAGGGCAAAGGAGGTTTGTTAGAATGTTTTAAATGTAGGCCAGCACCGTGGCTCACTTGGCTAATCCTCTGCCTTGCGGCACCTGCACCCCAGGTTCTAGTCCCTTTTGGGGCACTGGGTACTAGTCCCGGTGGCTCCTCTTCCAGTCCAGCTCTCTGCTATGGCCCAGTAGGGCAGCAGAGGATGGCCCAAGTGCTTGGGTCCCTGCATGGGAGACCAGGAGGAGATCCCAGCTCCTGCCTTTGGTTTGGCGCAGTGCTGGCCATAGCGGCCATTGAGGGAGTGAACCAACGGAAGGAAGACCTCTCTCTCTGTCTCTCTCTCACTCTCTATAATTCTCTCTCTGTCTCTCTCCCTCACTGCCTAACTCTTCCTGGCAAAAAAAATTTTAAAAAGGTGCAGCATGATGTTAAGTTGATTGAGGGAAAACACAATTTTTCTAAGGCAAGTGCATGGCATTAAGCAGGATCACAAGAATAAGCATTATGCTCAAATAAAGAAATTGATAAAGATACCAATGAAGAATATTGAAATGAGAAAGTTGAAAAAGTGTGCCATCAAGTATCAAGTATCATAATGCAATGGCAAGGTGAACATTTTGTTTTATCTGTAGAAGTTCATGGACATACCTGAGACAACCTTTGAAAAATAGTATGCAAAGTTAAATGAATTTGGGGTACATAGCTTTCCCAAGTTTTTAAATGCTCCAAATAACCTGTCTCAAATATTCATACTGAAAAAATTTCTTATTCTATTTGCTGTTAATGTAGAGAAAATATTTGAATTATATATGGAATATTTAGATTTATTTATGGAATATTTAGAAAAAAAGAATAGCATTCAAGGTATTAACACTATACCTGTTCTCTGACTGTATAAAGAAAATGTGATATGTATGCACTATGAAATACTATGCAGACATCAAAAAAGAATGAAATCCTGTCTTTTGCAACAAAATGGATGCAACTGAAAAAACATTATACTTAGTGGAATAAGCCATTCTCAAAAAGACAAATATCATATGCATTCCCTGACTTTTGGTAGTTAATTTACAGAGCTAAAAAAAATAATGTCTATGAGAGAAACTGACATTTTTTTTTATGAGAAACTGACATTTTGAGACTTGGATGTTGTTTAAAGCCCTTGTCTATAGTCTTGAGGGACAATGGATTTCTACTTAATAATTATTGAATCCTTTGTTTGGACATTTAAGCTTGTGATTATCAAATAAACTGAAAGTATGTCATTATAAAAATGAGAAGAAAAATAAGAAAGGAAGAGGAGGGAGAGTGGGAGTGTAGGTAGGAGGGAGGATAGAGTGGGAAGGATCATATGCTCTTAAATCTGTATCAAATGAAATACATGCAATTTTTTCATCTTTTATAAATAAAAAATTAAAATTAAAAGAAAAAGTAAAAAAAATTAAGTCCAGGATAAAGGTAAATTGTGAAAAAAAATTTAAATAAAAAAATTAACATAGATTAAATTTGTGAAAATTTATATTCTAGCTTGAATGACAATATTAACTAGAAAATGTGACTTTTTAAACTTTTTTTTAAATTTGGCAGAGTGAGATGGTGAGAGAGAGAGACAGAGAGAAAGGTCTCCCTTCCATTGGTTCACCCCCCCAAAGGGATGCCATGACCGTAGCTACGCCAGTCTGAAGCCAGGAGCCAGGTGCTTCCTCCCAGTTTCCCACGTGAGTGCAGGGGCCCAAGCACTTGGGCCATCCTCTGCTACCCTCCTGGGCCACAGCAGAGAGCTGGACTGGAAGAGGAGCAACCGGGACTAGAACCTAGTGCCCATATAGGGTGCCGGTGCCGCAGGCAGAGGATTAACCAAGTGAGCCACAGCACCGGCCAAGAAAATGTGGCTTTTTCTACTCTATAGTTGATTTTCATTATATCATTTTGCTTTGCTTCCAAAAAAAAAGCAATTTTTTAAAATACATGGCTAATCATTCCATTGGAAGGCTTTTCTTTAAAAAAAAATTCCCTATACAACTTATAACCAAAACATTCAGGAAGACATACTTTTTCTAGGATATTGAGATATTGTAGGGGCCAGCACTGTGGTGTAGCGGGTAAAGCCTCGCAGTGCTGGCATCCCATATGGGCTCTGGTTCAAGTCCTGGCTGCTCAGCTTCCAATCCAGCTCTCTGTGACGGCCTGGGAAAGTAGAAGATGGTCTAAGTCCTTGGGCCTCTGCACCTGCATGGGAGACCTGGAAGAAGATCCTGGCTCCTGGCTTCAGATCAGCACAGCTCCGGCCATGGCGGCCAACTGGGGAGTGAACCAGCAGATGGAAGACCTCTCTCTCTCTTTGCCTATCCTTATCTCTCTGTGTAACTCTGACTTTCAAGTAAATAAATGATTTTTTTTAAAAAAAGATATTTTAGAAAATTGTGAAGCTGTTTTTAATCTTAAGTTTTTTTTTTTTTTTTTTCCCCCACAGTAAGTTGCTTTTTAATGGCAGGGATAATGGATTCATCTTTGTACTTCACACTGCAGTGGCTAGCACAATGTTTGGTATATAGTACCTGTCCAGTAAATATTTGTTGGATTGAATTGAAATGAATTGAGTTATAAATAGTTTCTGATCACATGAGTGAAATTAAGTAGTATACAATTTTAACTTGGTTGAGTTTAGGAGCTTTTCTGACACCAATAATTAAATATCCACCTTTAAAACAAATTTTGAAATTTGAGTTGAGATCATTAGCTATGTATAACCTGTTTCCTGAGTAGATGATTATAAAAAAATCATCTTGACAATTCACTTTTGGCAAGGGAATACATATAAAATAAATGTGAAGAAAGCAGTATTTTACCCATTTGAAGCTTTTGGTTCTTAATTAGAGATTGAAATTGTCAACATTTATTCCTACACTACAACAACATGAGGTACTATGTGGAAAACACACAAACTGTTAATAATAAAGTGCTATAAAGGCTGGTGCTGTGGTGCAGTAGTTTAATTCTCCACCTGCAGCTCTGGCATCCCATACAGTTGTTGGTTCTAGTCCCGGCTGCTCCTCTTCTGCCAGGTTTCTGCTAAGGCCTGGAAAAGCAGTAGAAGATGGCCCAAGTCCTTGGGCCTCTGCACCTGCGTGGGAGACCCAGCAGAAGCTCCTGGCTTCTGGCTTCTGGTTGGCTCAGCTCTGGCTGTTGCTGCCGTTTGGAGAGTGGACCAGTAGATGGAAAAACTCTCTTTGTCTCTCCCTCTCACTGTCTGTAAATCTACTTCTTAAATAAATAAAAATAAAATCTTTAAAAAAAATTAAAGTACTATACATTACAGTAGGTCAAAGAGCAACCTATAGACTTTACCATAATGAGGGTAAACACTTTTCAGGAGCATTCACTTTTTTTAATTTGAATTCCATATTCAACAGCAGCTTTAAATTTACTCATTTTGTTTCTTGTACAATTAATTGACATATAAAATGGCTACATTCCTTTATGAAAATAAATGCCCTGATAGTATGGTTTCATAAATGAGAAAATTAAAATTCTGTTATTTCATTAGTTGGAATGGTAAATATAAATCTGTTCCTCTGAGCTGTGTTATCTTATTCGGAAAATGAGAAAAATCTACCAAGCTTACAATTAGATCCTAGGCCAATAGCAATCCTCCTAGAAAAAACAAAACTTGAAGAAGCTATTGCACTCTTAATATTGGTGAGTTTTTTTTTCTTAGGGAATGATTTCTACCAGATTTTGAAATGTTAAATGGTGAAGAATACTTTTCTACAAATGTCTCTGCATACATCTCTAATTTAGGAATAAGGCTTTCTCTTGTGAGCTGTGGCAACAGTAACATCTTAGGCTATCTTATTGTCAGATAGACATTTTTAGATAAAAATGTGATGACAACCTTTCAAATGAGCACTCATATGCTTAACTTGTCTACATTCAGGACAAAAACAGTTATACAACCTAAGTTGACTGCTTATCCAACTCAATCACTGATTTAATATACCTCATATGTGAATAAATTCATTTGTTTATATGGACAGATGAGTAGTGCAACCTAATAGAAAATTATAGAATGGAAACATTGTAATAGCCTCAGCTTTATACTCCAACATCTTGGCATGAGGTCAGCTGTGCTTATTATGATTGGCTCGGGTTGTAGACTGGCAAGTTAGCCTATTGAGGCTGGAGTAAATCTGGCTGTTTACATCATTAAAATTTGAATGATGGCATATTTTTATTTTTTTCTGCCAACTTTACCTTTGATAAATAATTCTCAGGATCAATAATTTGTTAACTGTGACAATCAGGAATGAATCCAGAGAAGTGAAGTGAATTTCACATTATTTATTTTACACCACATGCTCAAGCTCTCCTAGGGGCACTCTGAGTTATTAGTGTGTATTGAAAGCAAAAACTGAATACAGTAGATTTCCAATGAGCACCGAGTCCATTTCAAAAGCTTATATAAATGTTCTTACTAGGTTGCAACTCTACTGCTATATTAGGGAACACTTTCATTCCATTCCAAGGTGATTCTCCAAAGGCTGGAATATGTATACCCAGGTTGAGACCTTTAGGTAAATTCTATGCCTTTGAAAAGATAACTAAAAAAATATAAAATGAATCCTTTTCCCCAGTCCTCCAGAAATCGCATATTACAACAGCCGGTTCTGTAGCTACTGTGGATTGGATTTGTATCCCAATGTAAGTTTAACAAAAGAGACAACAGAACCATGGCACAGTAAACACAAATCTTACTGGAAAATGTTGGCTTTAGAATCAGATGAATGACGGTTTGTATAGCAGCCCTGCTCCTTCTTGGCTTTGTGATTTTGGACATGTTAGTTCTCCACCAGAATCCTATTTTCCGCCTCCCAACGTAGTTCTGAGACCAGTCAGAGTGCAGTGTGGAATTTCCTAATAAAGAACAGGACACAGAGTAGGTATTTTATTGTGTTAACTGCTTGGCCCTCAACATGAGTATGTGATTTATTTTGAGGACAGATATTCTCATTTTTCTGGTTATCAAACATTCTGCTATGCAAAACAATGTTCAGTAAGTATTTACTGGATGAAGGCAGTCTGTTTCTTCATTGCTACAATCTAAAGCTACATCATAATTATCTTTTCCATGTTGTGAGCTATTGCCTTCCAAAAATCTAAGATGTCTGTGTGAGCATGTACACATTTTGTGGTATGAACATTTAGATTCTATTTCAGATGATTACCTGAATTCAGTTATTTTGTGAATAACTATTGCATCACAATGAGTGAATTTTAAGGCTATTAATACATGCAACGAAGTGTATTTCCCAAAACTATTGTACCAGGTTATTATCTCAAAATATTTCATGAGAATGCCTGCTTAAACAGACTCTCATTAGAAGTTGGTATCTTATTTTTAATATTTGCTAATTTAAAAAGACAATTTAATGGTGTCTAGTTACTTTTAATTATATAAAATAACTACAGTTTTACAAAAAAAAATTCCTGAGCTAATACATGAATTTGGACTATTTGAAAAAGAATTATCCAATCAGTGCTCAGAATGTATTGCTTGAAATGTCTGGGCGAATGTTGTACTTACCCTCCCACCCATGTCCACAACCTGGCATGGACTCTTGTGTAAGCAACTTTAAAACACTAAGTCTTCCACATCTAACTTCCTTCAGTATCTACAGCGATTGCCTCCCATGGAATACCATCAGGAAACACACACACACACGAGTATAGCTCATAAAGATGGGTTGTGATAAGTTCTACAATAGAAACAGAAAGCAACATGCTATGGGAATAAGGAGAGTCCTATCAAGTGGAAATCAGTTTAGTCTGGATCTTTAAATAATATCACAGTGGTAAAAATATTCTTTAAAGGCAAGGACTTCCTTGAAAGATAAAATAAGGATGTCAGATTAGGAACAATTTGTGAAACATTTAACAGACTACTTTCCTAGTTTATTTATTCAAAAATTTTAAAATTTATTTGATTATAGAAAGAAAGAATGGGGAGAGAGAGAGAGAGAGAGAGAGAGAGAGAGAGAGAGAGATCCTATCTGCTGGTTTATTTCCCCCACATCCAAATATATTGAGCCAATGCAAAAGCTGGGAGCCAGGAACTCAATCTAGGTTGCCCATGTGGGTGATAAGAGTCCGTTTTTATTTTTAAACAATTAATGGGTATCAAAGTTATTTCATTACTATGCATACTTTACCATACATGGTTTTCCAAAGCTAACCCTAACAACAGAATACAGAAAGATGAAGGGCTACCGATTGTTAAAGATCCCAAAATGTGCAGATGCAATAGAGCAGATGGATTTAAATAGGCTGAGTTTTTAAAAAGGTTTCAACTTCACTGTGTATAAAGTTAATTGAAAATGGATCTTTGTGGAAAGTGGAACTGGGAATGGGAGAGGGAGGAGGAGAATGGGTGGGAGTGTGTGTGGGAGAGCGAGTGTGGTGGGACGAATCATTGTATTTCTAAAGCTGTACTTATAAAATGCATGAAATTTGTATTCCTTAAACAAAAGGTCTCTTTGGGAAAATCAATTAATTTAAAAAAGGTTTTCCACTTTAAACAAACCCTCCCTTGCCCCTGTATTCTCCTCTGCCTTCTACACTTTCGTCTCTTTTCCTTTCATAGCCTTAATTCTTGAAAGATTCCCTTACATGCTTGCTTTCATTTCTTCATGGCTTTCTCACTCTTTATTAATTGAATTTACTTACTGGTCCACCAAATTACCTAAAAACCTACTAATCTCTAATGACATCAGGTACCTGAATGTAGTTAACAGTGTGTTTGGAGTGGTCCTTTGGCACAGCCATGAAGTTGCTGCTTGCATGCTCACATCCCATTTTGGAGTGCCCGGTTCCAATCTGGGTTGTTTTGGTTGCTATCCAGCCTCCTGCCAATGTGCACTTTGGGAGGCAACAGGTGATGATGGCTCAAGTACTTGGTGCCCTGCCACCCACAAGGGAGACCTGGGGGCAGTTTCTGGCTTCTGGCTTTGGCTTGGCCCAACTCTGGCTGTTGTGGGCATTTGGAGGCGTAAACACGGGATAGAAGATCTCTGTCAGTTTCTCTGCCTTTCAAATAAAAGGAAAATAAATAAAATTGAAAAAACATTTAAACAGCTTTTCATTCTTCCTCTTACATGTGGTCTAAACATTAAAAACTCTCCTTCCTTCTTGAAATACTCTCTTCCTTTGCTTTCTGTAATACTATATTTTTCTGCCCTCTACTCTTCTGGCTACTCTATTTTTGTACTGGATTTACACTTCTTAAATGAGGGTCAAAGTTGGAGGTCTTCAAAGCTTACTGCTGGGCTCTTTTCTTCCTCCATATTTTTCTTGGGCAATCTCTCATGTGCATTGATGCCTTCAATTCCCAGCCTTATGTATATGGCACTCACATTGGTAAATTCAGATGAATATTCCCATGAGTTGTAAATATATATTTCTAACTACTATCCTGACAGATTCCTGGATGTCTGACGCTATTTTCAAATTGAATGCTCCAAACTGAACTTTTGTCTTCTTCCCTCTTTACCCTCATCATCTGACCCTCTGTCATGCTTCTCTCCAACAGTTCACGCACCGACAGCCCATAGTTCACTCAAAAGTCAAGAATTCATTCTTCTCACCTGCTCCCTCAATAGCTCTGTCTGATTTTTAATCAACAAAATATTTTTTTCAGTTAGCCATTCTTGCACTGGGCCATTTCTTTTCATCTCTGTGTCCTACTGGAGCAGGTTGATTGTTGTTAGGTTTTACAAAGATTATTTCTCTGCATTTCCCTCCTGCCTCTTATCACTTGAAGATGTCTCAAACATGTGACTTCCTTACGTACTCAACGTAGAAGTGCCAACATTGACAGAAACAGGCTTTCCAATCTGAGAGAGGAGACAAGACTGGGATTTATGAAAAAGTAGAGAAAAGGGAAAATGATGGAAAGAGGAAGGCTGAAAAAAAAGCATAGGAACTCTCAACATAGGAAAGTGATTTTTTCTATTGAGGACAAATGAATGAATTGACCTACAGTGTGATATTACCAATTGCCCATCACTTGTAAACATTTTGTCCTGGATAACTGTAACAATAGAATAAGGTTCAGACACTTACTTTTTTAAAAGCCATGGAAGACTTTTAAATAGAGGAGGAATAAGATCAAACATTGGCTTCATAATTATGGATTGAAGGAAATGGGATGGGGTGTGTGAGTAGATAGCAAACAAAGAAACATTTTAAGATGTATTTATGGGGCCAGCGCTATGGCATAGCTGATAAAGTCACTGCTTGCAGTGCTGGCATCTCATACAGGCAGCTGTTCAAGTCCCAGCTGCTTGACTTCCAATGCAGATCATTGCTATGACCTGGAAAAGCAGTAGAATAAGGCCCAAGTCCTTGGGCCCCTACACTAAGTTTTAAAGAAGCTCCTGGCTTTGGATTGGTGTGGCTACAGCCATTGTGGCCCTTTGGGGAGTGAACCAGTGAATGGAAGATCTTTCTCTCTCTCATTCTCTCTCTCTCTCTGCCTCTCTGTAACTCTTTCAAATAAAATAAATAAAGCTTAAAAAGTCAATTTAGTAAACTTTTAAAAATAAAAAGATATATTTGCAAGGGTCTGTGTTATGGTGAATTGGATTAAACTGTTACTTGCGATTCTGAGGTCCTATATCAGAGTGTCACTTTGAGTCCTTACTGCTATGCATCCCATCCAGTTTCCTGCTAATGTACCTGGGAAGACTGAGGATAATGGCCTAAGTACTTTGGTCCCTGTCACCCATGTGGGAGACTATATATACAAATATATTAAATTGTATATGTATATATATTAAATATATGTATATATACATTAAAAAGATATATTTGCAGTTTTCTAGGTAAGATGAATATAGGTCTAAGAAAGAAAGTAGAAATATAGAAAACAGGGTTGAGCATATGGAATACACATTTGTTGCAAAATTGATAGATTTTTTCACTAAATTTTAAAATATTCTCTAAAAAGTATATATGACATTTATAAAATACATTCTGTTGAGTCACTCAGATGAATTAACTAACTTTTTGGTTTTTTGGAAAATTATCAATTTGTGGCATTGTATATTGTATTGAAAGTTTGCTAAAATGAATCATAAATGTCTTTTAAGTAGCTCACAAAAATAATCATGACTGATAAATATGAATTCTCTGAACCTGTTGACTTTAAAATTATTTCTGAATGTCATCTATGATTAAAAATTTTAGTGCTGTTGTTTTTTATGTATTCTTAGAATGTTAAACTCTGCTTTTCATGGAAAATAAGTTAACAGTTGATCCCATAGCACCTACTCCAGGAAAATCAAAGGGAATGAAAATTTTATTTGATCTGCCTTTTATTATTTCATCTTATCATATAGTTTACTTGTTTATTATGATCATTTCTGTTATTCAAAAATGCAGTTTAATTATGCCATATCTTTTCACCATATTTTTATTCACATGGCAATATAAAATAGGGATTGGTAAAGTTGGCCAGCTGTCTTTATTCTGCAGCACTATCTATAAGCAATATATAAGAACTTAATTATTAAATCTGTTGCTATAAAGTTGTAGGCTATTCTTAATTTGTACCTGAATCTGAATATGGAAAATATATGATGTAGGCTTTTCATCAAGATCTTTATATTTTCTAGCACTTACAACTTATTTTGAGAACTCAATTATTTTTTCTTTTTTTACAATAGCAACAACAGCCAAAATAAAAGACACTTCAAAATTCCACAAGTATGTAACTTATAAAATTTATATCAGAAGTCTTTTAGAATACTATTTTTTTAAGATTTCAGAATGGATGTCATAAAACTAAATAAAATTTCCTAATGTTTCATGTTCAAAATCCTTATAATTATAATTTTATCCTGTTGTTTCTCTATATCTTGTCAAAGATCTTTGTGTATTCAACTGTCATGTGGTCAAACTGTGAAAAATAAGGAAGAGTGAATTTCAACAGCTTGTCATTTGGGGGGAAATCATTTTTAAGCAAGTGTACCGTACATGACTGTAAAAACATAAAAGTAAGATACATGCTGCTGCACAAAGACATATTTTGTTAGCTTGTAGGGTGGCCACACAGGTTGGCCTGCCCCAAATGACTAGCAAATAAACCCTTCTTGTTTTGAACTCATCTACATTGGTTTGGGACCATAAGCTCACTACTAATGTGAAAAACTGAGTAAGCTTTGTAATTTATCGCCTAACCTGATTTAGAGTTTTCATTGCTCTTTAGTTTTAATCTCTTGGGAGGCTGTCTTTCTTTTTGCTGATATCCAAATCCCTTACTTTCAAAAATGTGTGGAGAAGGACATTTTTGTACTGCCTTTCAAAGGAGGATTCCCATGAGCCTCAAGGGCTACATTTATGGTACAAGGAGTGCAAGCAAATGCAGAGGTTAAGGAAATTGCTTAAGGACATTCAGCAACTTGGAGTGAGAGCCAAAAATAGTAAACAGGCCTTCTCACTGCAAGTCCTTGACACAGCTGCCAGCTTCGAGTCTCTGATGGTGAGAGACCAAGCACTCATGGCATCGTTCATTAATCTTCATCATTCTATGAATCTTGTTACTTGAGAAAGTTAAGTATGTAACAACGAGCTAATGAGCTAATGAGCTATAAAAGGGGAGTGAAGCCCATGGCAGAAGGACCTGTTCAGCTTCGATTTAATTGTTACCTTTTTGTAATGTCTCTTCTTGATCTCAATCACCTGTTGTAGGAACTAAAGGGAAGCCTTAGATCAAGGGAAGTTTGGCAAGATGTAGGAGAGATGGCATAGTAGTTACTGCATTGGTATTATTATTATTAACTGCTTTCAGTTCAGCTCAGTATGCCTGTAACATTTACGCTGTCCCAGGAACTGCATGAAAGCTGTGAACTTGGTTTAGACAGTGGTGCTAACAGGTGAACATACCGAGATAGGGCCACATTTGTGTCAATAAGGCCTGAGCAGTGCTCTATAGAGCATAACAGAAGCTCATGGAAAGGATTCAGAATTTAAGCTAAGATGTGGGTTCAGGGATTGCTCTTTTCAGGGAAGGATACTCGGAGTGTCAAAGGATTCTAGTTTTAAAGAAAAAGTTAGAAGGGAATTATAGGCAAAAGGAGTAATGTCCATGGATGCAAAGACAAGTGAATCTCAATGTTCATGCCAGGAATCATACTTCAGTAACCTGAGCCTGAATAGGAAAGAATTTGTGAGCTGGAATCCGAGTGGAAGGAAGAGGTTGCTAAACGTTGTCTGAAGTGCTAAAGATCTTGCGAAAATCCTACTAGGAATGGGAGCCAGAGATTTGGTATGATTTGCTTGTTAGATAGATTATCTTGGCTGCAGGGTGGAGGATTGCTTAAAGAGAGGGAAGTTAAGTGAATAATGTGATACTTTCCACAAAGAATGATGACTAACAGGAGATTGTAAAGAGATAGAATCATAAGGATTTGGTGGTGGGTTGGGTATGGAGTGTGAGGAACAGGTTTCTGGCCTAGGCATTCCTAAATGCTCTGGTATGGTGCTCCTAGCTATGTTCAAGAATACAGAGAAAAAAATGTCTTGGAGAAAACTGAAAGTGAAACTTGTTTTTTAGGATACTCAGTTCACTGCATGCTATAGGCAGCTCAGGATGTGACTCTGGGCCTCAGAAAATGTTAGAGTTGGAAACAAAGATTTCAAACTTCTCAGTATATAGATAGCAGTTAGAACTGAGAATGTAAGGGATAAGCCAAGAGATGGGGCTGAGGAAAAAGAAAAGCAAACCAGGAATGAATCTGAGATTAAGACATTTCTTTTTTTTTTATATATAAAGCTTTTATTTAAAGAATATAAATTTCCAAAGAACAGCTTATGGATCACAATGGCTCCCCCACACACAACTTCTCTCCCTCCCCATACCCTCCCCTTTCCCGCTCCCTCTCCCCTTCTGTTCACATCAAGATTCATTTTCAATTCTCTTTATACACAGAAGATCAATTTAGTACATATTACGTAAAGATTTCAACGGTTTGCCCTCGCATAGAGATACAAAATGATAATACTGTTGGAGTGCTAGTTATAGTATTAATTCACTATGTACAGCACATTAAGGACAGAGATCCTACATGATTTTTTTTTAAAAAAATTGATTAATTGTCTATGCAATTTCCAGTTTAACACCAAGATTTTTTAATCATTTGCAATTATCTTTATATAAAGAAGATCGATTCAATATATACTATGTAAAGATTTCATCAGTTTGCACCCACTCAGAAACACAAAGTGTAAAAATACTGTTTCAGTACTAGTAATAACATTATTTCACATTGGATAACACATTAAGGACAGATCCCTCATGAGACGTAAGTACACAGTGACTCCTGATGTTGATTTAACAATTTGACACTCTTGTTTATGGCGTCAGTAATCTCCCTAGGCTCTGGTCATGAGTTGCCGAGGCTATGGAAGCCTTTAGGGTTCGCCGACTTCGATCTTATTCCGACAGGGTCATAGTCAAAGTGGAAGTTCTCTCCTCCCTTCAGAGAAAGGTACCTCCTTCTTTGATGGCCCCGTTCTTTCCACTGGGATCTCACTCGCAGAGATCTTTCATTTAGGTCTTCTGTTTTTTCCAGAATGCCTTGGCTTTCCATGCCTAAACTATTCTCATGGGCTCTTCAGCCAGATCCGAATGCCTTAAGGGCTGATTCTGAGGCCAGAGTGCTATTTAGGACATCTGGCATTCTATGAGTCTGCTGTGTATCCTGCTTCCCATGTTGGATCATTCTCTCCCTTTTTGATTCTATCAGTTAGTATTAGCAGACACTAGTCTTGCTTGTGCGATCCCTTTGACTCTTAGACCTATCAGTGTGATGAATTGTGAGCTGAAATTGATCACTTGGACTAATGAGATGGCCTTGGTACATGCCACCTTGATGGGATTGTATTGGAATCCCCTGGCACAATTCTAACTCCATCATTTGGGGCCGTTCCGATTGAGCATGTCCCAAATTTTACATCTCCTCCCTCTCTTATTCCCACTCTTATATTTCACAGGGATCACTTTTCAGTTAAAATTTAAACACCTAAGAATAATTGTGTGTTAATTACAGAGTTCAACCACTAGTACTAGGATAAAAAAAAAATACTACCATGGATAAAGTATTACATTGTACAACAACAGTCAGCACAAGAGCTGATCGAGTCACTGTTTCTCATAGTGTCCATTTCACTTCTACAGGTTTCCCCTTTGGTGCTCAGTTAGTCATTGCCAATCAAGGGAAACAAATGATATTTGTCTCTTTGGGACTGACTTAATTCACTCAGCATGATGTTTTCCAGATTCCTCCATTTTGTTGCAAGTGACCGGATTTCATTGTTTTTGACTGCTGTATAGTATTCTGTATAGTACATGTCCCATAATTTCCTAATCCAGTCTACTGTTGATGGGCATTTGGGTTGGTTCCAAGTCTTAGCTATTGTGAATTGAGCCGCAATAAACATTACTGTGCAGATGGCTTTTTTGTTTGCCCATTTAATTTCCTTTGGGTAAATTCCAAGGAGTGGGATGGCTGGGTTGAATGGTAGGGTTATATTCAGGTTTCTGAGGAATCTCCAGACTGACTTCCATAGTGGCTTCACCAGTTTGCATTCCCACCAACAGTGGATTAGTGTCCCTTTTTCCCCACATCCTCTCCAGCATCTATTGTTGGTGGATTTCTGAATGTGAGCCATTCTCACCGGGGTGAGGTGAAACCTCATTGTGGTTTTGATTTGCATTTCCCTGATTGCTAGGGATCTTGAACATTTTTTCATGTGTCTGTTGGCCATTTGGATTTCCTCTTTTGAAAAATGTCTATTGAGGTCCTTGGCCCATCTCTTAAGTGGGTTGTTTGTTTTGATGTTGTGGAGTTTCTTAATTTCTTTGTAGATTCTGGTTATCAACCCTTTATCTGTTGCATAGTTTGCAAATATATTTTCCCATTCTGTTGGTTTCCTATTCACTTTCCTGACTGTTTCTTTTGCAGTACAGAAACTTTTCAATTTGATGCAATCCCAGTAGTTAATTTTGGTTTTCAGTGCCTGTGCTTCTGGGGTCTTTTCCAAGAAGTCTTTGCCAGTACCTATGTCTTGCACGGTTTCTCCTATGCTCTCTAGTAATTTGATGGTGTCGGGTCATAGGTTTAAATTTTTAATCCATGTTGAATGAATTTTTGTGTAAGGTGAAAGGTAGGGGTCTTGCTTCATGGTTCTGCACGTGGAAATCCAGTTTTCCCAGCACCATTTATTAAACAGACTGACCTTACTCCAGGGACTGGTTTTGGATCGTTGATCAAATATAAGTTGGCTGTAGATGTTTGGATTGATTTCTGGAGTTTCTATTCTGTTCCATTGGTCTATCCATCTGTTTCTGTACCAGTACCATGCTGTTTTGATAACAACTGCCCTGTAGTATGTCCTGAAATCTGGTATTGTGATGCCTCCGGCTTTGTATTTGTTGTACAAGATTGCTTTAGCTATTCGAGGTCTCCTGTGTCTCCATATGAATTTCAGCATCATTTTTTCCAGATCTGAGAAGAATGTCCTCGGTATCTTGATTGGTATTGCGTTGAATCTGTAAATTGCTTTTGGGAGAATGGACATTTTGATGATATTGATTCTTCCAATCCATGAGCATGGGAGATTTCTCCATTTTTTGGTATTCTCTTCTATTTCTTTCTTTAAGGTTTTGTAATTTTCATTGTAGAGATCTTTAATGTCCTTAGTTAAATTTATTCCAAGGTATTTGATTGTTTTTGTAGCTATTGTGAATGGGATTGATCTTAGCAGTTCTTCCTCAGCCGTGGCATTGTCTGTGTATACAAAGGCTGTTGATTTTTGTGCATTGATTTTATATCCTGCTACTTTGCCAAACTCTTCTATGAGTTCCAATAGTCTCTTAGTAGAGTTCTTTGGGTCCCCTAAATAAAGAATCATGTCGTCTGCAAAGAGGGATAGTTTGAGTTCTTCCTTCCCAACTTGTATCCCTTTAATTTCTTTTTCTTGCCTAATAGCTCTGGCTAAGACTTCCAGCACTATATTGAATAGCAGTGGTGAGAGTGGGCATCCCTGTCTGGTACCAGATCTCAGTGGAAATGCTTCCAACTTTTCCCCATTCAATAGGATATTGGCCGTGGGTTTTTCATAAATTGCTTTGATTGTATTGAGGAATGTGCCTTCTATACCCAGTTTGCTTAGGGTTTTCATCATGAAAGGGTGTTGAATTTTATCGAATGCTTTCTCTGCACCTAGTGAGATAATCATATGGTTTTTCTTCTGCAGTCTGTTAATGTGGTGTATCACATTGATTGTTTTGCGAATATTGAACCATCCCTGCATACCAGGGATGAATCCCACTTGGTCTGGGTGGATGATCTTTCTGATGTGTTGTTGCAGTCTATTGGCCAGAATTTTGTTGAGGATTTTTACATCTATGTTCATGAGGGATATTGGTCTGAGATTAAGATATTTCTGAGAGTAAGATTCTGGGAAAAGAAACATGAAAGAGATAAGGGAGGCATGGTGAAATAAGTAATACATAATTTAATTAACCACAACATAGCAATATTTTATTCATTTAGTAATTTCCTTTATTTTCAAAGCATTTTTATTAGAAATTGCACTTGGCCGCGCCGTGGCTCAACAGGCTAATCCTCCGCCTTGCGGCGCCGGCACACCGGGTTCTAGTCCCGGTTGGGGCACCGGATTCTGTCCCGGTTGCCCCTCTTCCAGGCCAGCCCTCTGCTGTGGCCCGGGAGTGCAGTGGAGGATGGCCCAGTTGCTTGGGCCCTGCACCCCATGGGGAGACCAGGAAAAGCACCTGGTTCCTGGCTCCTGCCATCGGAGGAGCGCGGTGCGCCGGCCGCAGCACGCCGGCCGCGGCGGCCATTGGAGGGTGAACCAACGGCAAAAGGAAGGCCTTTCTCTCTGTCTCTCTCTCTCACTGTCCACTCTGCCTGTAAAAAAAAAAAAAAAAAAAAAAAGAAAGAAAGAAATTGCACTTGCCCCTCAAATTGAATATAACATAGGCAAAGTGATTATGACACTTCTTACAGGTCCTTTTCGCAAATTAGGAGATCAATCATTTCCTCTCAATTTCCTTCAGATTTTTTAATTTGGCACAACTTCTTTTTTGTTTTTTACATCTTTCCTAAATTGTATTCATCTGTTCTAATTGCTTCCATTTTGTCTATCAGTTGCTCACCCAAATCACTCTCTTTCATACAAAAATTTTCATAGATGACTGTATTTAACATCTTCATCTGAATATTCTGTAAACATTTTCTCTTGTATTTCATCTCTGTCAAGTTCATCTGTCATTGTTAATCCACTTATCAACATCAGAAACTATGAAGTCACCCTGTTTTCCTCTGTTTCAGCTCCTACCTCTGCTGTATTATTAAATCTAACACTTTCCCTCCTAAATTTCAAATCTTTTCTCTCTTCTCCATTTCCTCTATCAAGGCCTATAGGTAATGGCCCCATTTTCTTTTCTATAACTATTTTAACCATTTCCTGAGTTGCCGCTTTGTTTTTAGTCATTTCCCTTTATTTATCCACTGCTGATATTACAAATTGGACTCTGATGTTCTTCCTAATTAAATCTTTTCAGTTTCCTTCCTAGATCCTTAGGATAAATTCTAAAGTTCTTTCAATGGAATATGCTATTCTTCAAGATCTGGTCACTGTAACACCTCTAAATACATACCCAGTCTCTCATCATGTCCTCAGGTCTCACTACACTGAAGCACTTGTAGATGTATGAACACGCATGTCTCTCTATTTCTCTGTAGGATTTTTTTTTTTAGTTTGTTTGCTTGTTATACACATAACACTTTTCTCATTTACAACTTCCAGGACACATGCATACACTCTCTAATAGTGCATGAACTTGATGCTCCTTCCAAATTTTGGAGGTACTCACCAACTTATGTTCCCATGTGGTAACTAGTCACAACAAAGTCTGTTTCTATCTAGCTGCAAACAAGACATTATTTGTCTTGCAAGTTAAATTAGAGATCAGTTCCTTAGGATGCCTCCCATGATTTTTAGCCAAGAATCAGTGATTCTGCTTGAGATAGTTACGGATTCCATAATTAGCCTTATCTGATATTTACCTAATTAATTATTTTGTCTATTAAGCAACAAATAACTCCAGGACAGATTGTGTCTTTAATTAATATAGACCCAATGTCTATCACTCAGGCACTTGATAATTATATTTTTGAATGAATATTTTGCCTAAAGTGTTTTAACTTATGTGGTGCTTAAAGTTGTGTAAAATCATGGCCTCCTGAGAATAAATCTCAGTGTATTTATCAGCAAAATACACTTCACGGAATACTCAAATAACATGAGAGGACAGGCATTGGGAAGTGTTTGTGGTATTTTTATACCTTTATCAGATGATGCTGAATTATTGGAAAGAGATATACAGCATTTAAAAAAATAATAATATACCTAGAAATTTAAATATGGAAAAGGTTACACTAGAGATCTCTCTTTCAAAAAGCTGCATACTATTATGATATGAATTAATTATAGAGACATTTAGAGGTAGTATAAAGATTATATTATAATCCAATTATGCTATTTTGGTTGCATTCATAAAGAAATTAGCCAATAGGCTTATTTTCAAGAAATACACACATGTTTCCTGGTATAAGTGTCGTTGTCCAAAACTGAATGTAAGCATGTCTAGAATTTACTTTTATTTTGTGTCTAAAATAAACAGACACCTTTAACCCAAATTGTTTTATTGGAGATAAGATAGGAAGTTCCTGAGAATAAAAAGTTAAAATTCATAGCTTGATGCTTCCTGTCCAGAAGTCACACAATTACTACTACACACAAAAAAATTTGTTAGATTTGCTAGATGAAAAATGAAAGCAATATCCAAGAACTTGCATGTCAAAATGAAAACATTTCATATAGAGATGAGGAATGTTGGGAGGGATGAAAATAAATTAGTGATTCAAACTAGGAAAGGTGAACTAAAGTAGCTGAAATTAAAAATAGTCATTGTTTCTAGTTATTGTTCTATATAAGACTGTCTCCATTCAAAATTTGTGTGCTTGACAAATTTATACATGTGTGATATTGTCTGAAAGTCTCAACATTAACATGAATCTTAAAATATATGTGTAAAAAAGTGTTGCCCTTTTGTCTGTAGCTGCTGTTTTACAGCCTGTTGCTATTTACAGCTGTATTTACCTTCTCGATCTCTTATTTTAACATGCTGGTTGGTTCTTTTGCTGTTCCTCAGAAACGGAGGCCAGTTACCATGAATCAAGCACTGAAATGATGTTTTAAAGTAAGAACCATGTGCATATCTTCAGCATTCTTACCTATGAGACTTGCATATACTTATCTCATTCATTGTTTTCTACCTACAACAAACCTAGCTTAAATTTTCTTTAAGGAGTTCTACTAGAGACAAATTGAGAAAAATATGATCACAATGCTAACTTTCTGTTTAATGACTCATGTAGTTATTAACACAAAATCTATAATGTACCCTATATGATAGTTCTGCACAGACATATTTGGACTATAGACCTCAATTTAGCCCACAGTTTTGTTATATGTTGCCAGCTGTGTTACTACCCAATGTCTAAGAACAAGTTGATATCATTTCCACTGTGGACATTATTTTTAGCTTTCCTTGTTACTATCAGTTTTTAATTGATATTATTTTTAAGTATTTATAACTAGAATGTAATTGGCTTTTTTCAAATGTTTTTACTGCATTTGACTTACTTTGAATATTTCAAGTATTTGTTTAAGGTATGCTTGCTGACATAATATGTAAAAGAGTCCATTGCTAGTATCATGTAGAAAAATGATATTAAATTTGAGATATAGGAAGTTTACTAATGTGCCATCATAATTAGAATTAAAGTTAAATCTATTGTCTAGTGAAGATCCCATGATGTGGAAAATTTTCAAGGCAATTCCAGACCTTCTGACTCAAAAACTCTAGGATCAGGGACCAGTAATTTAGGTTCTAATGGCCGGCGCCGCAGCTCAATAGGCTAATCCTCCACCTAGCAGCGTCAGCACACAAGGTTCTAGTCCCAGATGGGGTGCCAGATTCTGTCCCGGTTGCCCCTCTTCCAGGCCAGCTCTCTGCTGTGGCCTGGGAGTGCACCCCATGGGAGACCAGGAGAAGCACCTGGTTCCTGCCTTCGGATCAGCGCAGTGCACTGGCCACAGCGCGCCAGCCGCAGTGGCCATTAGAGGGTGAACCAACGGTAAAGGAAGACCTTTCTCTCTGTCTCTCTCTCTCACTGTCCACTCTGCCTGTCAAAAAAAAATTTTTTAGGTTCTAACAAGTCCTCCGTGTGATTTAGATACACACAAAAGTTTAATAATCAGTGCTTGAAATTATTTTTCATGATGAATCTGTGGAGACTTTAAAACATCTACTCAGAATGGAAGATAGAACTCTATTACCAAACTCTAATGTTCACAATAAAATTTTCTGAATTATCTGGCTCATTGATATTTTTTTTATATAAAGCTTTTATTTAAAGAATATAAATTTCCAAAGAACAGCTCATGGACCACAATGGCTCCCCCCCCCGCACAACTTCCCTCCCTCCCCCCACCCTCCCCTTTCCCGCTCCCTCTCCCCTTCTGTTCACATCAAGATTCATTTTCAATTCTCTTTATACACAGAAGATCAATTTAGTACATATTACGTAAAGATTTCAACGGTTCGCCCTCGCATAGAGACACAAAATGATAATACTGTTGGAGCTAGTACTGAAACAGTATTTTTACACTTTGTGTTTCTGAGTGGGTGCAAACTGGCTCATTGATATTTTACATATCTAACTAATCGTAAAAGCAGTGATACATGCATCAACTTTTGAGTTTCAGCTATTTATTTTGTCTTGCTGATACATTTATCTTCTTATTTTTTTTCTTCATTTTGATTTCATTTTATTTTTTATAACGCTTTTATTTAAAGAATATGAATTTCCAAAATACAGCTTATAGATTATAATGGCTTCCTTCCCATAACTTCCCTCCCACCCGCAACACTCCCCTTTCCCACTCCCTCTCCCCTTGCTTCACATGAAGATTCATTTTCAATTCTCTTTATATACAGAAGATCAGTTTACTATATATTAAGTAAAGATTTCAACAGTTTGCCCTCATATAGCAACACAAAGTGAAAAATACTGTTGGAGTACTAGTTATAGTATTAATTCACAATGTACTGCACATTAAGGACAGAGATCCTACATGATATATATATTTTTAATTGATTAATTTTCTATGCAATTTCCAATTTAACACCAAGATTTTTTTTTCATTTTTAATTATCTATATACAGAAGATTGATTCAGTATATACTAAGTAAAGATTTCATCAGTTTGCATCCACACAGAAATAAAAAGTGTAAAATACTGTTTCAGTGCTAGTTATAGCATTACTTCACATTGGGCAACACATTAAGGACAGATCCCACATGAGACGTAAGTACACAGAAACTACTGAAGTTGATTTAACAATTTGACACTCTTGTTTATGGCGTCAGTAATCTCCCTAGGGTCTAGTCATGAGTTGCCGAGGCTATGGAAGCCTTTAGGGTTCGCCGACTTCAATCTTATTCCGACAGGGTCATAGTCAAAGTGGAGGTTCTCTCCTCCCTTCAGAGAAAGGTACCTCCTTCTTTGATGGCCCCATTCGTTCCACTGGGATCTCACTCGCAGAGATCTTTCATTTAGGTATTCTTTTTTTTTCCAGAGTGTCTTGGCTTTCCATGCCTAGAATATTCTCATGGGCTCTTGAGCCAGATCTGAATGCCTTAAGGGCTGATTCTGAGGACAGAGTGCTATTTAGGACATCTGCCATTCTATGAGTCTGCTGTGTATCCCACTTCCCATGTTGGATCATTCTCTCCCCTTTTGATTCTATCAGTTAGTATTAGCAGACACTAGTCTTGTTTGTGTGATCCCTTTGATTCTTATACCTGTCAGTGTGATCAATTGTGAACTGAAATTGATCACTTGGACTAGTGAGATGGCCGTGGTACATGCCACCTTGATGGGATTGTATTGGAATCCCCTGGCCTGTTTCTAACTCCATCATTTGGGGCACGACTGATTGAGCATGTCCTAAATTGTACATCTCCTCCCTCTCTTATTCCCACTCTTATATTTCACAGGGATCACTTTTCAGTTAAAATTTAAACACCTAAGAATAATTGTTTGTTAATTACAGAGTTCAACCAATGGTACTAGAATAAAAAAATTACTAAAATGGATAAAGTATTACATTGTACAACAACAGTCAGCACAAGAGCTGATCAAGTTACTGTTTCTCATAGTGTCCATTTCACTTCAATAGGTTTCACCTTTGGTGCTCAATTAGTTGTCGCCGATCAGGGAGAACATATGATATTTGTCCCTTTGGGACTGGCTTAATTCACTCAGAATGATGTTTTCCAGATTCCTCCATCTTGTTGCAAATGACCGGATTTCATTTTTTTTGACTGCTGTATAGTATTTTATAGAGTACATGTCCCATAATTTCTTTATCCAAATGTATGCTTTGAACTCCCTGTGATCTTTTGCTGTGAGTTTCCCTTCGTTTACCTTCTTTCATGTTGATGGCCATGTTTCTGTGTTTCTGTGTGTAACACATCTTTAAGCATCTTTTGCAGGGCTGGAAGAGTGGCAACAAATTCTTTCAATTTCTGCTTGCAATGAAAGGTCTTTATTTCACCTTCATTCACAAATGAGAGCTTTGCAGGATATAATATTCTGGGCTGGCAGTTTTTCTCTCTAAGTACCTGGGTTATGTCTCGCCATTCCCTTCTAGCTAGGAGGGTTTCTGATGAGAAGTCTGCTGTGAGTCTAATTGGAGATCCTCTGAGAGTAATCTGACATTTCTCTCTTGCCCATTTTAGGATCTTTTCTTTCTGTTTCACTGTGGTGAGTTTAATTACAATGTGTCGTGATGAGGATCTCTTTTGGTCATGTTTCCTAGGGGTTCTATGAGCTTCCTGTACTAGGATGTCTCTGTCCTTCTCCAAAACTGGGAAATTTTCTGCTATTATCTCACTAAAAAGGCCTTCTAATCCTTTCTCCCTCTCCATGCCTTCAGGAACTCCTAGAACTCAAATGTTGGGTTTTTTAATAGTATCCTGTAGATTCCCAACAATATTTTTTAGATTTCTAATTTCCTCTTCTGTTCTTTGGTTTGACCTAATATTTTCCTGTGCTCTGTCTTCTAAGTCCGATATTCTCTCTTCTGCCTCACCCATTCTGTTTGTAAGGCTCTCTAATGTGTTTTTCATTTGATCTATTCATTATGATTTCTCGTCACTATCACAGTTTCATGTTCTACTAGTTGTTTCATTTCAGCTTGATTCCTCCTTAATATTTCATTTTCACGAGAGAGATTTTCTACCTTGTCCATTAAGGATTTCTGTAGTTCAAGAATTTGTTTTTGAGTACTTCTTAGTGTTCTTATCGATTTTTTGAGATCTGCTTCTTGCATTTCTTTTCTCTCATCATCTTTGTAATCTTGAATTGGGGTGTCTTTTTCATTTGGGGACGCCCTAGTGTCTTCCTTGTTCTTATTACCTCGGTTTTTGCATTTGTTGTTTGGCATATTGGTTTCTTCACTGTGGTGTTTTTTTCTTGTTATACTATGACTCTAGATTAAGTGGACTGTCTGCTTTCAATGGAGCCTTAGAGGCTTGAGATGGGTGTGGCCTGAGAGCTCTGTTTGGTTCCTCAGGGTTGAGGGTGTGCCAAAGGAGACACTCCCAGGTTAGGCATGGTAAATCTCTCTCTGTTACTCTTTTTTTTTTTTTTTTTTGGTTCAAAAGGGAAGTAATTCCACACAGCTGAATGGAATTGGGGGTGGTTAGCAGGCAAATGATATACCCACAGGAGCCAGAGATCGGAAGCTCTTTCTCCCGGACTGGAGAGGGAATCTTTGAGGCCCTTAGTGTGGGCTCAGATTCTCCTGTAGTCTCCCACTGGGCTGCCAAGGCTACTGAACTGTAGCGTCTCTAGAGAGTACTCACATGAATTCGTGATTTCCGTGAGTTCTCTCCCCCACCGTCTCTTTTTTCACAGTCTCAGTTCATTAGCACCACACATTCATTAGGTTCTAATCTCCTGTTATTTCACCCCTCCCACCCAGAGTCAGGTTTTTCTGCTAGGCTCGGGGCCGGTGCCAACCCGAGGTTGGCCTGCTTATGACGTATTCCAAAATGGCGCCTGCTCTTTGTCTTTCTCACCTTTGAGAGGTGAGCGGAGAGAGAGAAACTCGTGTCTGTATGGGTCACTTTTTTTTTTCCTCTCTCTCTCTCTCTTCTAGTTAGCCTGGTGAACTTTTCCCCGCAGGGTTTCAAGCCTTGTTCGCTCTAGTCTCCTCTTTCCGCTTCCCTTCTGGTATCTCGTGCTATTGAGTTTCGGCTCACCTCGCGTTCCAGCGCTGGTGTATTGAATCTGCTGCTGGTGTCCCAAACTGCGGGCTCCCACGCTCTCCATGCAGGTCCACTGTGAATCACCAGTTCCAGAAGGGTTTCCTCTGCTGTTTCTTCCCCTACTCTTCCTTGAACCTGCAGTATCTCCACTTTTATTAAACTGTCTCTCCCCAGACTATCGGTGTGCTCCCTTCCTATTCCGCCATCTTGCCACTCATTCCATTTATTTTCTTATTACGTAACTACCTCTGTCTCTCATAATTTTCTTTGCTATGAAATCTGACATCAACAGATACACTTCCTCACTTTTTAAAGCTAATGCTTGCTCAGTACATTTTTTTCTACCCTTTTACATCCAGCCTGCCTGTCCCTTTATATCATTATGTTTGAAGTGATTTTCTTTTATGCAGCTTATCTTCGGATAATTTTACAAAATCTGTCAGTCTTTTTTAAACTGCTATAGATGATTTGCCTTTTAAGCTGTCATTTTTTTATTTGAAAGGCAAGAGATAAAGACAGAAAGAGAGAGAGAGAAAGATCTTTCATCTGCTAGTTCATTCCCCAAATACCCACAATAGCCAGGGCAAAATATAGGAGCTTGGAACTCAATCTGGGCCTCCCCATTTGGATGACAGGGACCCAAATATTTGAGCCATCCCCTGCTGCTTCATTGTCTTCAGCAGGCAGCTGGACTGGCAAGCAGAACCAGGATTTGAGCACTGGCAGTCCAATATGGAGTGTGGGTAATCCAAGCGGACTCTTAACTGCTGTACCAAACACATTCCCTGCTGTAGGTGTAAATCTGCCATAGTACACTGGTACCAACATTTTGCTACTTTGAATAAAGAGTAGAAAATTTGCTTCCATTTAGACCTTTTTATATTTCATATTTTTCAAATAGTTTATTTATTCCTTTTATTTAAAAGGCAGAGATAGATATTCTATCTGCCGGTTATTCTCCAAATGCTCTCAACAGCTAGGGCTGGGCCAGGCTGAGGCCTGGAGCCAGGAGCTCAATCTGGATCTCTAACATGGGTGGCAGGGAACCGAGTACTTGAGCCGTCACCCACTGCCTCCAAGATACACATTAGTAGGAACTTGGCAACTTGGCATTAGAGCAGAGCCAGGATGCAGACCCAGGCACTCCCCTGTGGGTTGTGGACGTCCCAAGTGTTGTCTTAACCTCTGCGCCAACCAGCTGCCCAATTTTTTCTAATCTTTAAACACAATTATAGGAAATATTTCCTCTATATGCTATGAGTGCCACCACAACAATTTGCTTAATAATTCATGAGAAAAATACAGTTTGTTGTATTTATATCATAAAAACTGCTGAAGTTATGAAACTTTTGTTAGCATTTCCTTTTGGTTCAGAGAACTTTAAAGGTAGGTTTGCTAGCAAAAACTATGCTTGAGTTTTTTGTTTCTTTGCTTTTTTGGTATATTTTCTTCTGTTATAAATTCATGAGGAAGTTACTTGTGTGGATTAATATTGATACAGTAGGATTTAAAAATATTAAATTGATCTGAGCTGAGGACTTTCAAAGACAAATATGGAAGGCAACCAGCTACCGCTTTTGAAATCTCACATCTCCATTTACTGTCTGAGACCTTGAACAAGTGACTTAATCTCCATGAGCCTCGTCTTTCTTACCTTTTAAGGATATTGATGGAGGCTGTGTACAAAACCACACTTGCAATTCTTACAGCACCTATGAACACCAGTTCATGTCCTGGATCCTCTACTTCCAATCCAGCCTGGGAAAAGAAGCAGAAGAAGCCCCAAGTACTTGTGCCCCTGTACCCACATGAGAGAGCTGGATGAAATTACAGGTTCTTGGCTTCTCATCCCTGATCATTGCAGCCACTTGGAAAATCAACCAGCAGATATAAGATCTCTCTCTCTCTCTCTCTCTCTCTCTCTGTCTCTCTCCAACTCTGATTTTCAACCAAATAAATAAATATTTAAAGAATATTGATGGGGCCTGTGTTATGGTGCAGCAGATGAAGCTGTCTCCAGTGATGCTGGTATCCTGTATGGGTACCAGTTCGAGTCCCAGCTGCATCACTTTCAATCCAGCTCCCTGCTAATGTGCCTCTGGAGACATGTGATAACAAGAAACTTATATTTGGTCTCTGCTTCAAGTTAGTGATGCAGTCCTCCTAACATCTTTGTTATTTCTGAGTGGAAGGGATGCTAGGTACATCTTTTGTTCTAACCTATGGTCTTTAATCCTAATTCTTGACAAAGAGCTCCTATTCCCTTGGAATTTCCTAGGTAATAATGTAATAGGTAATAATAATAATAATAATAATAATAATGTAATAGGTAATGTAATAGGTAATGTTCTCATGGTTGACTCTCAGTGAGCTCCTGGCTGGAGGCTGGTTAAAGAAAGAGCAAACCTTGATTAAAAACCTAGAACTTTCATCTCTGATTCTCCCATCAAAGAGGGTCGCAAATGAGTCAATAGCCCATCATGCCCACATGCTGAAGGCTGCATAAGTATTCCTAACCTGCGGGGTTGGGAGAGCTTGTATGTTGCTGAACACAGGGAAGTACAAGGAGGGTGTCAGCCCGGGCATGGAAACTTCAGGCTCCTTCCCAGAAACCTTGTCTTCCATATCTCTTCATCTGTTTATAATAATCAGAAGGAAAATGTTTCTCTGAATAGAAGAACTTTCTCTGCTCCATCAGTTTTCCCTGACACTGGATAAAGCCCCCTGCAGACACAAGAAACACATGTGCACAGGATCTTTAGCTGATAGGAATAAGAAACCTGTTGCTACTCGGGCTTCACTCTCCTTTCAACAAATCAGTGCAGAGACCCTGTAATGAGGAGAAAGCAGATGTTTTTACCACCAGGAGAAGGAAGGGAACACTGACAAAACTCCACTGTGAGGTTCAGAAACACAGGGCCTGCCTGAGAGGGAAGCTGGAGTGTGAGACTGTGAAAACATCTGTTTGACCCAACACCAGCCATACACCAACCACCAAGCAGTATCTGACTGCAACTGGGAGAGAAGCAAAATGGCAGGGACCACCATGTGGAGCAGATGGCACCACCATTGACCAAGTATTTTATTACAGATTTCATATATCATTAGGATAAAAAGTAACAGTGTAAGAGAAATTAAGATCAAGCAAAATATGCTGTTACATTTGATCTTTACAGTGAGCCATCATCAAGAGTTGTTGAGCAAATATTAGCAACACGAACACATATGAATTCCAACATTCACAGTGTTTAAGGGTGAATGATTTTTAAGAAACAGTTTTGTTCATGTGTCTCAGAATATTTAAGGAACACACTTCAAAGAGAAGCTGGAAAAATTTGCACAACCGAAGAATAGATGATGTTCAAATATTTTCTTTGGAATTAAAGTGTGGCCAATATATTTATCTCTAGGAACAATGTTTAACATATAATAACAAGTGCAAATTTCATTTTATAGCCCATTCAATATTTGGAGGTTTGATTTTGGGAATATTCAAAAGTTTAATTAGGAAAGGAAATTTTCAAACACCAGCTTCTTGTTTTTTAATAATCATTCTTATTTCAATTGGCAACATAGAACTTTTTTTCCTTTTTCCTAGCAGCTAAATCTGGTTTCCAAACTCTATTCCAGAGAATTATTTTGGGCATAAGTTCCTGTAACTTTCAGTGTTTTTTTTTAGTTAAAAAATATGAAAACAAAGTTTTAGAAAGCTATCATAAATATTTATAATAGGTTTTCCATGTAAATCTTAACAGATATGGGGGGTCTCAAAAATTCATGGAAAAATGTATTGTGAAAAAACTGCATGGATTTCATATTTTTGAGGAGGTCCAAAATAAATTTGGTATAACACAGCTGAGCAGGATCTAATTTGAGGCACTAAGAAGGGTATGGCCTCAGCTTGAAATGAGGCCTTCTCAGAGTAATACGGATTCTGTTAAAATTGAAGCAAGAACAAATACCAAATTTATTCTGAAGCTTAGGTAGAAATATGATGAAACAGTGCCCCAAAATAAATCAGCAGTTTAGGAGTGGATAATGCATTTCAAGGAGGGACAGGATGGTGTTGATGTGGAAGCCTATAGTGGCAAATCATTCCCAGGCTTTGCTAGGACAACGTTAATTTTGATCATGCTTTAATTGAAGATGATTGATGGTTAATAGCTAAAACCATAGCCAACACTAAAGGCATCTCAGTTGATTCAGCTTACAGAACTCTAGCTGAAAAATTAAAGTGGAGCAAACCTCTTGCTGAGGGTGTCACAACTATTGCACCTAGATCAGCTGTAGAGAAGAGCAGAGATTTCAAGTGAAATTTCAGTCAGGGTGATGAAGATCCTAAAGCAGTTCCTCAAAATGATTGCCATGGAAGATGAAATATGGCTCTACTAGGATGATCCTGGAAACAATGTATATTCAAAATACTGGATACCAAGAGATAGTGCTCCAGTCAAAGCAAAAGCAGACCAGAAAAGAGCAAAGGTTATGCCAACACTGTTCAGAGACATTTTGCTTGTTGACTTCCTTTAGGACCCCTTACTCATTATGAGGTTTTGGAGAAAATCAGCTAAATCTTTAGCAGAAAACACCTTAGGAAAGGTTCTGTGCATCATGATAATGTTCTCGCTCATTGTCCTTATCAACCAAATTAAATTTTGCCAGACTTTTATGGAAAATTATTAGATAACCTTATGGAGCTGGTTTGGATCGTTCTGATTGCTTTTTTATTTCCTCATCTTCAAAAATCTTTAGAGATCACCCATTTCTTTAGTTAAGAATCTAAAAAGAAGACTACATTGATACAGCTAAATTCTCAAGACTCTCAATTCTTTACAGACAGCCTAAGTAGCTGTTCTCATTGTTCACAAAATTATTTTTTAATGTTTATTTAATGTATTTAAAAGGCAGAGTGACAGAGAAAGAGGTAGAGATATAGGAAGATCTTCCATTCACTGGTTCATTCCCCTAATGGCTGCAATGGACAGAGCTGGGCCAGGCCAAAGCCAGGAGCCAAGAGCTTCTTCAGGGTCATCCACATGGATGACAGGGACTTTGTCCACATGGATGACTCTGGGCCATCTTCTGCTGCTTTCCCAGACTCCTTAGCAGAGAGCGGGATTGGAAATGGGATGGCCATGAATCAAACCGGAGCTCTGAAATGTGATATCAGCAACTCAAGTGGTGGCTTCCATTACTGAGCCACAGTGCTGTCTCCATACAAAACTATCTTGAACTGACAACAGCTTAAATTGAGAAATATGGTTTATATTTTTATTGTAACTTTTAGTTTCCTTTCCATGAATTTGTTGAAGTCCTGTTGTATATTTAAGCTTCTGAATTGTCAACCAAAATCCTATGGCTCTCTGTTTAGAGATGATTGCCTTTATTTATTGAAATTATTATGTCTCTCAAACTTGGATGAAAATTATAGTTTGTTATAGCTTATTGAAGGATAAAATTAATTTAACATTTTTGCCTGCAGAATATGAATAATACTTTGGTATAGCTGAAAATAAATATATTTATTGTTCTCAAATTTTACCCTTAATTTAGCCCTTTAAAATAACTAGATGTTAAGGATCATCCTAGAATCTTACATTGGATGAAAGTCTTTCCCTTTAGTTAGATATTTCATAATATGGATACAATAATTTCTAAATGAGTAATTTTATATTTATTGTTTTTGATGCTTTTTTCCAATTCTTTCAGGTAGAATTGGCAAATAAGAACTATATACATTTGGGGCCGGCGCTGCGGCACAGTGGGTTAATGCCCTGGCCTGAAGCACTGGCATCCCATATGGGCACTGGTTTGAGACTTGGCTGCTCTACTTCCAATCCAGCTCTCTGCGATAGCCTGGGAAAGCAGTAGAAGATGGCCCAAGTCCTTGGGCCCCTGCACCTGCATGGAAGACCCAGAGGAAGCTCTTGGCTCCTGGCTCCTCGCTTCGGATTGCCTCAGCTCCAGCCGTTGTGGCAAATTGGGGAGTGAACCATTGGATGGAAAACCTCTCTCTCTCTCTCTCTCTCTCTCTCTCTCTGCCTCTTCTCTCTCTGCATAACTCTGACTCTCAAATAAATAAATAAAATAAATCTTTTAAAAAAGAACTATATACACTCAAGATGTACAATGTGATTATTCAACATTTTACACAAGTTAATTAATGCACTAATTAAATCTGCATATAATTAGTATTATTTAATGTATTTTTTCTTGTGATAAGAACATCTACCATCTACTCTCTAATGAAATGTTAAGTGTTCAACATAGTATTATCAACAGAATACTGTACACTGGGTCCCCAGAAATTATCCATCTTATAAATGAGTTTCTACCCTTTGACTAACATTGCCTCATTTCCTCTTCCCCTGGTCCCTGACAACCACCATTATATTCTCTGCTGTTATGAAAGCCATTGTTTAGATTTTGTATGTAGTGAAATCATGCAGTATTTGTTTATTGGTGTCTCACTTATTTCACATAGCATAAAGTTCTGCAGATTAAACCAAGTTATTTGAAATGGAAATATTTCCTTCCTTTTACATATGAATAATATTCCATTGTATATACACATCATACTTTCTTTATCCATTCATCTATCAATGGATATTTAGTTTGTTTCTTTGTTGATTTCCTTTGGCTATATAGCCAGAAATAGAATTGCTGGATTAAATAGCACCCCTATTTTTATTTTATTTAATTCAAATTTTTTTGTTTAAAGATTTATTTTTTTATTTGAAAGGTGGAGTGGCAGAGAGAGAGAGAGAGATCATCCATCTGCTGGTTCACTCCCCAAATGGTGCCACAGCTAACACTGGGTCAAGCTGAAGCCAAGAGTCAGGAACTCCTCTGTTTCCCACCTACATAGCAGGAACTCAGTATTTGAACTGCCATCTTCTGCTTCCTGGGAGCAGTAGTGGGGGAAGCTGGATCAGAAGCAGAGTAACACTGGACTCAAACTAGCACTCTAATTTGTGATGTGAGTACCCCAAATGGTGAATTAATCAGAATACCTGCCCAAAGTTTTCCTTTTCTTCACATTCTTTCTAATATTCACTTCTTTAATATTAACCATTATAACAGATACAAAGTGATATCTCAGTGGTTCTGTTTGCATTTTCCTGATGATTAATGAGGTTGAGCACACTTTCTTATCTCTGTTTGGCAATTTATTTATTTCTTATTCTTCTTGGGAAAAAATGTCTATCCAGGTCCATTATGCATTTCAAATTTAGGCTATTCTGAATATTATTCTGTTATTAAATTGTGTAAGTTACTTGTATATTGTAGAAATCAATCTTTTATCAGGTTTGTGATTTGCAAATATTTTCTCATATTCTATAGGTTGCCTTTTCACTTTTGTTCATTGCTTGCATAACTATGCAGGAAATTTTTATTTCAATGTAGTCCTACTTATTTATTTTTCTTTAGTTTGCTTTTGCTTCTGGTGTCATATCTGAAAAACATTTCTAAGACTAGTATCTATATATATCTTTCCTATCTTGTCTTTTAGTATTTTTATGACTTTAGGCATTACATTTAAGTCTTTAATACATCTGAGATAATCTTTTTATATGAGGTGGGGTAAGGTAAGAATCCAATTTCATTCTTTTTATATGCACATTCAATGTTCCCAATATCATTTCTTGGAGTTTTAAGTTTAAGATGATCTTTGTGGTCCAGAATATGGTCTACGCTGGAGAATGTTCTAAGTGTGCTTTAGAAGAATGTGGATTCTGCTGCTTTGCAATGGAATGTTCTGTGCATAGGTCTATGTCTATTTGATCTTTAGTGTTATTTAAGGCTGTTGTTTCCTTATTAATTTTATGTTTGTAAAACATACCCTTTGTTGAGAGTAGGGTATTGAAGTCCTTTATTATCTTTAAATGGTTGACCAATCTTCCCTTAAAATATATTAATATTTACTTTATGATATTCAGGTGCTCCAATGTTAGGTGCATATATTTTTAATTGTTATATATCTTCATTAATTTATCCATTTATATGATGACCTTTATTTCTTGTGACGTATTTTGTATGAAAGTCTAGTTTTGCTGATATAAATTTAGCCATCCCTGCTTTTTTTGTTTATAATTAGTATGAAATATGGAATAATATTGTTCATCTATTTTTAAAGATTTTTTATTTATTTATTTGAGAGTTAGATAAGTTAGACAGTGAGAGCGTGACAGAGAGAAAAGTCTTCCTTCCATTGGTTCACTCCCCAAATGGCCACAACGGTCAGAGCTGTGCTGGAACTGTGCTGATCAAAAGTCAGGATCCAGGTACTTCCTCCTAGTCTCCCACGTGGGTGCAGGGACCCAAGCACTTGGGCCATCTTCCACTGCTTTCCCAGGCCACAACAGAAATCTGGATTGGAAAAGAAGCAGCTGGAACTAGAACCGGCGCCATGTGGGATGCTGGCACCACAGGTGGAGGATTAATCTATAGCACCATGGCATCGGCCCCATAATATTGTTCATCTTTTCACATTCATCCCATGTGTGTCACCAAGTGAGTCTCTTCTAGGTAGCATATTGTTGGATCTTAATTTCATTCATTTAGCAACACTATACCTTTTGAATGGAGAATTTAAATCCATTTACTTTTGCTAGTTTAGATATTCATTTGGATATTGAATGTTCCCCAAAAAAACCCATGTGTTTGAGATTTGGCCCTCAAAGTTTTATGTCAATGATATTATAAGAGTAGAAAGTTTATTTATATTGCTTGAGGATTTAGCCTTTAGAAGGTGATTGTATTGGATGGAGTCGTTAGGGTGGAGCCCCTTTGTTCAAATCACAGTGGCTTTATAAGTGAATTCCTTCCCAGGCACTGAGACAGACACTTCTCTGCTTACCATGCAACCTTCTGTTCTGCCTCTGGACCCTGTCAGTAAGATGCCAACACTAGATGCAGAACTAGCAGGGACCCTACTTTTGGACTTTAATCTGTAGAATGAAGTAATTTGCTTTCCATTATAAGTAGCTTGTCTGAGATATTTGTGTAATAAACATTTAAACTAAGTACTGTTAAAAAAAAAAAAAAAGGCCTGCACCATGGCTCAATAGGTTAATCCTCTGCCTGAGGCGCTGGCACACCGGGTTCTAATCTCCGTTGGGGCGCCGGATTCCGTCCCAGTTGCCCCTCTTCCAGGCCAGCTCTCTGCTGTGGCCCAGGAGTGCAGTGGAGGATGGCCCAAGTGGGAGACCAGGAGAAGCACCTGGTTCCTGCCTTCGGAACAGCACAGCACCAGCCGTGGCGGCCATTGGAGGGTGAAACAACGGCAAAAGGAAGACCTTTCTCTGTCTCTCTCTCTCTCACTGTCCACTCTGCCTGTCAAAAAAAAAAAAAAAAAAGTAAAAAAAAATAAACTAAGTATTGTTAGGTAAGGAATTACTATTGCAATTTTGTCAATTGTTTTCTGAATGTTTTGTAATTTCTTTGTTCCTTGCTTCTCTTGCTGTCTTCTTTTGTGATTTGTTTGTTCTTGTGATGGTATGCTTTGACAGCCTCCTCTTTATCTTTGGTGTGTATATAATAGGGTTTTTATTTGTAGTTACCATTACTTATAAATAAAAATCTTACAGTCATAAGTTTATTTTGTATTGATAACGACTTAATTTCTAATACATAAAAAAGATTCTACACTTTTAAACCCTGTACCACACATCTTATGTCGTTGATGTTATACTTTAGTTGTTTCTACATTCTGTCCATTAACAAATTAATTTTACATATTTAATAATTAATATAATTAATACATAATTTTAACTTCTCTACTAGAGGTAAAAGTGACTAAGGTGGCCCCAATACATTTTGAGAAGTACTGCTATATGAAATAAGGAATCATTCAAAGGTGTTAAGCAGAAAAATATTATCATATCAGGTGTAAGTTTGGGAAACATATGTTTTAGAACAGGTTAAATGGATTATTTAAATACATTTAAAAGTTATTACCATCATTTAGGTATGATACAATGATCTTATATTTACTTTTACTTTGCTATATAGAAAAAAATTAAGATATATGCTGTGAAGATATCACAATCCTTTTAGTACTGAGAGCTATAGATTTACCATTGAAAAGTATGAGGACAGTCTATCAGGGCCAGTGTTGTGGCACAGAGTTGCCACTTGTAATGCCAGCATCTCGGTCCTGGCTGCTTTGCTTCTAATCCAGCTCCCCGTGAATGTGCCTGGGATGGCAGCAGAAGATGGCCCAAGGTGCTAGGGTGTCTGCCAGGCACGTGGAGACCTAGGTGGAGTTCCTGGCTCCTGGCTTTGTCCTCACCCAGCTCTGACTATTGTAGCCATTTTGGAGTGAACCAAGAGATGCAAGATCTCTCACTCTCTGCCTCTCTGTCCGTGTCTCTCTCTTTCTCTGTCTCTCTCTGTTACTGTATTTCTCTTCTTAGGAATTTGCTGAAGTTCAGACAGATTATGTTAATTGTAAAGCAAGAATTACAAATATATCTTCCCTTTGAATTGTTAATGCTTGGATTACAATTAAGACATTTATCGTAAATTCAATATCCTTTCAAAATCAAAGACTTAAGAAATTAATATTTTAATAATATCCTTTGTGTTTTCAGTCTAGTGTTAAATAGTTTCATCCTCATTATTCCTACTTATGGAGCCCCCCATTCCCCATCTCTCTCACCCTATGGCTCTTTCTTCTTCTCTCTCCTTCTTTGCTATTTTTATTTCAACTTTATTTAGCATCCTGAGATATTATGGCACAGAGATTTACTTGTAATAATATGTACCCGTATGGAGTATTCATATGAAGAAAGACATTACTTTATTTAGTGTAAACACCATCTACTTGTTAAAAAAAAAAGAATGCAGTATTGAAGTGGAAGGAACCACATTAGGCATGGATTTTCAATCTTACCTTTGCCACTTGCAGATCAGGTCATACAGCCACTTGCTTCATTAAGTCACAGTTGATCCTTCTCTATAACACCTGCTGATGTGCATTTGGGTTGTTCCCAGTCTCTGGCTAGGGTGGAGATTTGTTCAAGATATTGTGTGACATGTGTTCTCATTTCTCTTGAGTAGACATCTATGAGTGCAACGTCTTGCTCTTATGATAAGTTATAGTTAACATTTTAAGAAACTGCAAAGCATTTTTCCAAACTGATTGTACTTATATTTCTATGAACCATGTATGATAAGTGGCTCCAAATCCTTACCAACAAGCAATATTTGCTATTTTTATAATAATACTTAATAATTGCTTTGATATTTAATAATACTATTGACATAAAATGTTATTACAGTGATCAGAAGAGATAGTGGCTAAGAGTGCTTTTTAAATTGTCAGGGGCCATACAATTAATAGAAATTATTATTGTAGTAGATCCCACATTGCACTGGCACAGGAAATGTTTGTAGGTCTAGTTATAATCTTACTTGAATAGCATTTTAAATTTTCAAGGGATTTTGGTTGGAACACTACAGATAAATTATGTTTATACTACACTTTGCAAGGTTTTTGAATTAATAGTTTTGCAAATAATAAGAGGTTACAGTTTTCTGATGTCATACTGGAAGAGAAAGTTAGACATACCAAACTGTCTGCTTGAGGACAAAAATGGTTGCTTCAGTAAAGTGGAATTTAAGATTGGTGAAGTAAAAACAATCAAGCCCAATAGTTAGGCATGATATATTGAGTAAAAATTTCACTTATGAAAGTTACTTTCCCACAGTTTGAAAATCGTTTGATCCAGATATAATACTTCGTGCATGCCAACCGGCTTAGGCAGTAACTTAGTAGTTCTAGAAGCCTAAAGCTACTCCTGGGCCTTCATTCGCCAGTATGGATTTCTATGGGAAATCTTAAAACTCTAATAGTAACCTGCTTAGGAAAAGTTTTCCTTTCAAAATTTAAAGCAACATCATCATGCAGAAGAAATGATTGCTCCTGCCACCAGAACTCCTGAAGACCAAAACTAATTCTGAATTATGTTTTCTTTCTTTTCTTTCCATCAAGTGGTCTTTCTTGTTGGTAATAATACAGGTATTGTACACTGAAATTATTTAATGTATATACATATGATAAAACAAATTATATTAACATTGTTAGAAACCAAAATTTCTAACAATAGCACATATATGAGTGTAAATTCAAAGAATAAAATTTATAAGGTGATCTTTGAATGGAATTGAAAATACACATATGAATCCATAATTTTTCTAACTCTTGAAGTTAAATATATTTTAGCTTTTTCCACAGCAAGAACAATGAACCAAAGGCAAAGACAGTTCAGTAGCAGTGAGCACTCTTGATACCCAGATATGTTATCTAAAAACCATTATTAACAACAAAAAAGAATAGCTCATCTAGGCCTAGAGTAGAAATGTACAAAACATACTTGTGTCTTATTGGACCAGAAAGTAAGGACAGTATCAAAACCAGTGGGATTATGCCCCCAAGGATTTAGGAACCTGTACTTCCTACTAAGGTAGAACGATAGCCTGTATTGAATATCCCATTCTGAACAACCGAAAAAGGGGGACAAGTTTTATTAGAGAGCAGTTTTTGTGTATTACACAGTGGTGTAGGATAGTAGCACTGGGAAGAAGGGAAACAGGTGAATGCTATACTTGCCCTACTTTCCTGCCTAGAGACAACTTCCCAAAGTAATCTTATTTCTAACAATTTTTATAAACCATACTTTAAATTCACTAATAATATTAACTGCAAAACTTTGTGTTGATTATCAATTTATGAGTTTTATAATTGGAAAAGCATGGCATTATTATGTTCTGAAATAGATAACTTGATAAAAAAAACTTTGCTGGTTTTGAATATATATTTGTATGAATCACAGAGAAAAGCTGTCTTTAGACCACAAGTTTATCCTCAAAAGGGATAATGCTATACCAATTAAAGCATAATAGATTCTCTATTATTTTTAGTTCTATTTAAATATAATTGACAAAAACTACATATAGTAAAGGTGTATAACATGATACTTTTCTTTACCATACATAATTATGAATAACAAGTTAGCTATATTAATTATTAACTACAAATTTAACAGCTTTTAAAGGCTTTCTCAATATATTAAAAATAGCATTTGGAAACGGGCCCCGCGCGCCCCGCCCGCCCCCGGTCGCCTCGGAAGCGGGCCCCGCGTGCCCCGCCCGCCCCCGGTCGCCTCGGAAGCGGGCCCCGCGCGCCCCGCCCGCCCGCCTCTGGTGGCCTCGGAAGCAGGCCCCGCACGCCCCGCCCGCCTGAACCTGATCGCCTCTGAAGCGGGTCCTCGCGCAGCCCGCCCACCTCTAAAGCAGTGAAGCTGCATAAATCTGAGGGGGTGCTGCAGCCAGGGACCCCAACTTGAAGACAGCTCCGTTACATCGACAACCCGGTGAGACAGAGTGGAGAAATGCCAAACAAAAGCAGACACCGACCTAACAAGAGCAAGGAAGACACTATGATGACCCCAAATGAAAAAGACACCCCAATTCAAGATTATGAAGATGATGAGATAGAAGAGATGCAAGAAGCGGATCTCAAAAAATTGATACGAACATTAAGAAGTTCACAAAAACAAATACTTGAATTACAGAAATCTTTAATGGATAAGATAGAAAACCTCTCTCGTGAAAATGAATTATTAAGGAAGAATCAGAATGAAACGAAGCAACTAGTAGAACAAGAAGCTACGATAGTGACAAAAAATCTTAATGAAGTGAAGAATTCAATTGATCACATGACAAGCACACTAGAGAGCCTTAAAACCAGGATGGGTGAAGCAGAAGAGAGGATATCAGACTTAGAAGACAGAGAACAGGAAAGGAAACAGTCAAACCAAAGACAAGAAGAGGAAATTAGAAATCTAAAAAATATTGTCGGGAATCTACAGGATACTATTAGAAAACCTAACATTCGGATTATAGGAGTTCCTGAAGGCATGGAGAGAGAGAAAGGACTAGAAGGCCTTTTTGGTGAGATACTAGCAGAAAATTTCCCAGGTTTGGAGAAGAACAGAGAAATCCTAGTACAGGAAGCTCATAGAACCCCTAACAAACATGACCAAAAGAGATCCTCACCACGACACATTGTAATTAAACTCACCACAGTGAAGCAGAAAGAAAAGATCCTAAAATGCGCAAGAGAGAAACGTCAGATTACCCTTAAGGGATCTCCAATCAGACTCACAGCAGATTTCTCATCTGAAACCCTAAAAGCCAGGAGGGAATGGCGAGATATAGCCCAGGTACTAAGAGAGAAAAACTGCCAGCCCAGAATATTATACCCTGCAAAGCTCTCATTTGTGAATGAAGGTGAGATAAAGACTTTTCATTGCAAACAAAAACTGAAAGAATTTGTCGCCACTCTTCCAGCCCTGCAAAAGATCCTTAAAGATGTGCTACACGCAGAATCACAGAAACATGGTCATCAACTTGAAAGAAGCTAAAGGAAAGAAATCTCACAACAAAAGATCATAAGAAACTCAAAGCATACATTAGAAAATCATTGGCAAATGGTAGGGCAAAGATACTTATCGATAGTCACATTGAACGTGAATGGTTTGAACTGTGCTATTAAAAGACAAAGATTTACTGACTGGATGAGGGAACAAAACCCAGCTATTTGCTGCCTACAAGAAACACATCTTTCCAACAATGATCCATACAGTCTCAAAGTGAAAGGTTGGACAAAGATATATCATGCGAGCAGAAATGAAAAAAGAGCGGGCGTAGCCATCTTAATATCAGATAACATAAATTTTACCACAAAAACTATTAAGAGAGACAAATAGGGGCACTATATAATGATTAAGGGATCCATTCAACAGGAAGATATAACGATTATCAACGTATATGCACCTAATTACCGGGCACCGGTCTATTTAAAAGACCTGTTAAGGGACTTAAAGGGAGATTTAGACCCCAATACAATAGTACTGGGAGATTTCAACATTCCACTCTCAGAGATAGACAGATCACCAAAACAGAGGATTAACAAGGAGACAGTAGATTTAAATGACACTATAGCCCAAATGGACCTAACAGATATCTTCAGAACTTTTTATCCCACAGAAAAAGAATTTACATTCTTTTCAGCAGTACATGGAACCTTCTCCAGGATTGACCACATACTAGGCCATAAAGCAAGCCTTAGCAAATTCAAAAGAATAAGAATCATACCATGTAACTTCTCAGACCACGAGGGAGTGAAGTTGGAAATTAGCAACTCAGGAATCTCTAGAGCATATGCAAACACATGGAGAATGAACAACATGCTCCTGAATCAACAATGGGTCATAGAAGAAATCAAAAGAGAAATTAAAAATTTCCTGGAAGTAAATGAAGATAACAGCACATCATACCAAAACCTATGGGACACAGCAAAAGCAGTGCTAAGAGGAAAATTTATATCAATAGGTGCCTACATCAAGAAACTGGAAAGGCACCAAATAGATGAGCTTTCAGTTCATCTCAAGGATCTAGAAAATCAACAGCAAACCAGACCCAAAGCTAGTAGGAGAAGAGAAATAATCAAAATCAGAGAAGAAATTAACAGGATTGAATCCAAAAAAACATTACAAAAAATCAGCCAATCGAGGAGCTGGTTTTTCGAAAAAATAAACAAGATTGACACCCCATTGGCCCAACTAACTAAAAAAAGAAGAGAAAAGACCCAAATTAATAATATCAAAGATGAAAAAGGAAATGTAACAACAGACACCACAGAAATCAAAAGAATCATCAGAAATTACTACAAAGACTTGTATGCCAGCAAACAGGAAAACCTATCAGAAATGGATAGATTCCTGGACACATACAACCTACCTAAACTGAACCAGGAAGACATAGAAAACCTAAACAGACCCATAACTGAGACGGAAATTGAAACAGTAATAAATGCCCTCCCAACAAAGAAAAGCCCAGGACCAGACGGATTCACTGCTGAATTCTACCAGACATTTAAAGAAGAACTAACTCCAATCCTTCTCAAACTATTCAGAACAATCGAAAAAGAGGGAATCCTCCCAAATTCTTTCTACGAAGCCAGCATCACCTTAATTCCTAAACCGGGAAAAGATACAGTATTGAAAGAGAATTACAGACCAATATCCCTGATGAACATAGATGCAAAAAATCCTCAATAAAATTCTTGCCAATAGAATACAACAACACATCAGAAAGATCATCCACCCAGACCAAGTAGGGTTTATCCCTGGTATGCAGGGATGGTTCAACGTTCGCAAAACAATCAACGTGATACACCACATTAACAGACAGCAGAAGAAAAACCATATGATTATTTCAATAGACGCGGAGAAAGCATTTGATAAAATACAACACCCTTTCATGATGAAAACCCTAAGCAAACTGGGTATAGAAGGCACATTCCTCAATATAATCAAAGCAATTTATGAAAAACCCACGGCCAGTATCCTATTGAACGGGGAAAAGCTGCAAGCCATCCCACTGAGATCTGGCACCAAACAGGGATGCCCACTCTCGCCACTGCTATTCAATATAGTGCTGGAAGTCTTAGCCAGAGCTATTAGGCAAGAAAAAGAAATCAAAGGGATACAAATTGGGAAGGAAGAACTCAAACTATCCCTCTTTGCAGATGATATGATTCTTTATTTAGAGGACCCAAAAAACTCTACTAAGAGACTATTGGAACTCATAGAAGAGTTTGGCAAAGTAGCAGGATATAAAATCAATGCACAAAAATCAACAGCCTTTATATACACAAGCAATGCCACGGCTGAGGAAGAACTGCTAAAATCAATCCCATTCACAATAGCCACAAAAACAATCAAATACCTGGGAATAAACTTAACCAAGGATGTTAAAGATCTCTATGATGAAAATTATAAAACCTTAAAGAAAGAAATAGAAGAGGACACCAAAAAATGGAGAAATCTCCCATGCTCATGGATTGGAAGAATCAATATCATCAAAATGTCCATTCTCCCAAAAGCAATTTACAGATTCAATGCAATCCCAATCAAGATACCAAAGGCTTTCTTCTCAGATCTGGAAAAAATGATGCTGAAATTCGTATGGAGGAATAAGAGGCCTCGAATAGCTAAAGCAATCTTGTCCAACAAAAACAAAGCCGGAGGCATCACAATACCAGATTTCAGGACATACTACAGGGCAGTTGTAATCAAAACAGCATGGTACTGGTACAGAAACAGATGGATAGACCAATGGAACAGAATAGAAACACCTGAAATCAACCCAAACTTATATTTGATCAAGGACCCAAAACTAACCCCTGGAGTAAAGACAGTCTATTTAACAAATGGTGCTGGGAAAACTGGATTTCCTCCTGCAGAATCATGAAGCAAGACCCCTACCTTACACCTTACACAAAAATTCATTCAACATGGATCAAAAACTTAAACCTACGACCCGACACCATCAAATTACTGGAGAGCATAGGAGAAACCCTGCAAGATATAGGTACTGGCAAAGACTTCTTGGAAAAGACCCCAAAAGCACAGGCACTCAAAGCCAAAATTAACTATTGGGATCGCATCAAACTGAGAAGTTTCTGTACTGCAAAAGCAACAGTCAGGAAAGTGAATAGGCAACCCTCAGAATGGGAAAAAATATTTGCAAACTATGCAACAGATAAAGGGCTGATAACGAGAATCTACAATGAAATCAAGAAACGACACAGCATTAAAACAAACAACCCACTTAAGAGATGGGCTAAGGACCTCAATAGACATTTTTCCAGAGAGGAAATCCAAATGGCCAACAGACACATGAAAAAATGCTCAAGATCACTGGCAATCAGGGAAATGCAAATCAAGACCACAATGAGGTTTCACCTCACCCCGGTCAGAATGGCTCACATTCAGAAATCTACCAACAATAGATGCTGGAGAGGATGTGGGGAAAAAGGGACACTAATCCACTGTTGGTGGGAATGCAAACTGGTTAAACCACTATGGAAGTCAATCTGGAGACTCCTCAGAAATCTGAATATAACCCTACCATACAACCCAGCCATCCCACTCCTTGGAATTTACCCAAAGGAAATTAAATTGGAAAACCAAAAAGCCATCTGCACACTAATGTTTATTGCAGCTCAGTTCACAATAGCTAAGACCTGGAATCAACTCAAATGCCCATCAACAGTAGACTGGATTAAAAAATTATGGGACATGTACACTACAGAATACTATACAGCAGTCAAAAACAATGAAATCCTGCCATTTGCAACAAAATGGAGGGATCTGGAAAACATCATGCTGAGTGAATTAAGCCCGTCCCAAAGAGACAAATATCATTTGTTTTCCCTGATTGGTGATGATTAACTGAGCACCAAAGAGGAAACCTGTTGAAATGAAATGAACACTATGGGGAAATAAGACACGATCAGCTCCTGTCTGAACTGTTGATGTACAATCTAAATCTTTACCCATTTTAGTATCTCCCCTTGTTGTTTGTATTTGTTCTAGTACTATGGGTTGAATCTGGCAACTAACACACAATTAGCCGTAGGTGTTTAAATTTTAAATGAAAAGTGATCCCTGTGAAATATAAGAGTGGGAATAAGAGAGGGAGGAGATGTACAATCTGGGACATGCTCAATCGGAACTGCCCCAAATGATAGAGTTAGAAGTGCGCCAGGGGATTCCAATACATTCCCATCAAGGTGGCATGTACCAAAGCCATCTCATTAGTCCAGGTGACCAATTTCAGCTCACAATTGATCACATGGATAGGTCTAAGAGTAGAAGGGTTCACACAAACAAGACTAGTGTCTGCTAATACTAACATTATAGAATGAAAAAGGGAGAGAATGATCCAACATGGGAAGCGAGATACACAGCAGACTCATAGAATGGCAGATGTCCTAAATAGCACTCTGGCCTCAGAATCAGCCCTTAAGGCATTCGGATCTGGCTCAAGAGCCCATGAGAATACTTTAGGCATGGAAAGCTAAGACACTCTGAAAAACAAAAAAAAGAAGACCTAAATGAAAGATCTCTGCGAGTGAGATCCCAGTGGAAAGAACGGGGCCATCAAAGAAGGAGGTACCTTTCTCTGAAGGGAGGAGAGAACCTCCACTTTGACTATGAACCTGTCGGATTAAGATCAAAGTCGGCGAACCCTAAACGCTTCCATAGCCTCGGCAACTCATGACTAGAGCCTGGGGAGATTACTGACGCCATAAACAAGAGTGTCAAATTGTTAAATCAATTTCAGGAGTCACTGTGTACTTATGTCTCATGAGGGATCCGTCCTTAATGTGTTATCCAATGTGAAATAACGCTATTACTAGTAATGAAACAGTATTTTTTTCACTTTGTGTTTCTGTGTGGGTGCAAACTGATGAAATCCTTGCATACTATAATATTAAATCGATCTTCTGTGTATAAAGATAATTGCAAATGATTAAAAAATCTTGATGTTAAATTGGAAATTGCATAGATAATTAATCAATTCTTTAAAAAAAATCATGTAGGATCTCTGTCTTTAATGTACTGTACATTGTGAATTAATACTATAACTAGTACTCCAACAATAATTTCAGTTTGTGTCTCAATGTGAGGGCAAACTGTTGAAATCTTTACATAATATGTTCTAAACTGATCTTCTGTGTATAAAGAGAATTGAAAATGAATCTTGATGTGAACAGAAGGGGAGAGGGAGCGGGAGAGGGGAGGGTAGCGGGAGGGAGGGAAATTGTGAGGGGGGGAGCCATTGGAATCCATAAGCTATACTTTGGAAATTTATATTCTTTAAATAAAAGCAAAAAAAAAATAGCATTTGAGGGGTAGACATTTATTTTAGTGTTTAAGATGCCACTTAGGATTCCTGCATCCCATATCAGATTCCCTGGGTCTATGTTCTGTTGCTCCTTCCAATTATAGCTTCCTGCTAATGCTGACTGTGGGAGGCAGCAGGTGTTGGCTCAAGTACGTGGATCCCTACAACCTAGGGGAGACCTGGGTTGAGTTTCTGATGCAGCCCCAGCCATTGCAGACATTTGGTGAGTGAAACAGCAGATGGAAGATCTGTCTGTCTTTGTCTTTTTGTCTTTCAGATAAATAAAAAATGAAGAAATTTGAAAAAATTTAAAATACCATATGAGGATCTATTATAATCTGTGATTATATGCATGAGGTTTTCCTGTATAATAGCTCATTTATTTCCTATAGCAGTCCTTGTAAATCGATGGAGTGGCTGCTGTTTTATAAGATCAACAGCTGTGAATAAGGCACTATAGGTCTGTTTTAGCTTGCAAAAATGATTCAGAGGGGACTTGCAGATAGATAAGGAAAGAGCTAACAGTGTGGTGCTCCAGAATCAGTGGTCACCTGTTCAATATGTAGCCTGAGAAATAACACCATATTCAGGCAGAAATAGATCAAGGTATTTAGTAGTACAGAGACTGCAGCTGAGTGTGTTGAAGAGATACTGTCAGTGGAGTTATAGAAACAAAAGCCAATAAGGAATGTATTAACAGGTGAGAAAATGAGGCTGAAATTTATGGTGTAGTCGGTAAAGTTGCCTCCTGGAAGGCCAGCATCCTAAACGGGTGTCTGTGTGTGTCCCAGCTGCTCTACTTCAAACAGCTCCTTGCCAATGGCCTGGGAAAAGCAGTGGAAGATTGCCCAAGGGTTTGGGCCCCTAATACCCATGTGGGAGACCCACATGAAACTCCTGGTTCTTGGCTTTGGCCTGTCCTAGCCCTGGCTGTTGGGGCCATCTGGGGAGTGAACCCAGCAGATGGAGGATCGATCTATCTATCTATCTATCTATCTATCTGCCTCTTTCCCTCTCTGTGTAACTCTGACTTTTAAATAAATACATGCTTTTTAAAAAAGTGTTAAAAATGAAGTTAAGATAGATATTTCAAGAAATTTGGCTTTAAAAGAGAGGAAGCAGGCAAGGGACCAAAGAATTTTGGTATTTTGTTGGTTTAATGAGTAAGTGATTTTAAGGTAGGAGTTGCTCTAGCAACCTTGCTGACTGGGAGCCTCAGGTAAGCAGCCAAGAGTTAAAAGATATGGAAGAAAATGATCTCTTTTCCCAAGAAGGGAGAATGGGATGGGATTGAGAGCACAGGAGGAGTAATTGCAAAGTTTATAAGTTTGAGGTCAGTACTCACCCAGGGTTTTAATCAGAAAAAGGACAAATTCACTTTGAGAGGAAGACAAACATTTTCACACTTTGCTGTCATTTTCTATAAACATGGCGAGATTTTTTTTCCTTATCTGATTCATCTATTATTTTCCTAAAGGATCTTCTAAATGAACCAAACAATCAAATGAACTATGGAGGAATATGGGAAAAATTGCATTTTTGGCAAGTTAACAGTTCTGCTTGAATGAAGATTAGATATTAAGGGAGGACATTCAAGGAAGTGACAATTACATGAGAAACAATGCCAAAACAATTGTGGTTACGACATCTTTACTTTTCAGAGAAATTAATGTAAGTAGCAGGAAGTGGGAGATAAGTCAGAAAGTCATAATAAGACTTCACAGAAAGTTTGATGATTTAAACTAGTCTGGCCATGACTCAGTTTCTCTGCCAAGCATTATTAAAAATTCTTGTTTATTTATTTGAGAGTCAAAGAGACAGAGAGCTCCCATCTGCTGATTTACTCCTCAGATGACTGGGAACTCAACTCATGTCTCCCACGTGGATGGCAGGAACCCCACTACTTGAGCCATCACCTGCTACCTCCCAGGGTGCACGTTAGCAGAGGGGACTCAAACCATGGGTTCTGAGATGGGACACAAGAGTCCCAACAGCATTTAAAATGCTTTGCCAAACGCCTACCCCAGCACATACTATTTACATGGTGTTAGAAAGCATTACCACAAAAAGAGCTTCTAATTTCAGTCAGTATTCAATTAGTAACTTCTAGGAACACACAAGGCAGAAGTCCTACTCCCAGTTAGTGCTTTGATATTGTGGCAGAGGCATTTGTCTTTTAATTAAACTTGTTTCTGACATGATTAAATTGTGGTAGAGGTCTCCCCAAGGTCAGAAGAAGGAAAAGGGAGGCATCTGTCCTTGGAATGAAATGTGGTTGTTATCTGCTTGCTTATGAATGCTTCCTCTGTAGTCCCTATCTGCTCATATGTAACCATTCCAGGTTCTGTTTGCTAGTACAGAGGAATGATGTTAACTCTTGCCAGAGAGCAGATGGCTCAGTATGTGTATGGGAAAAACATCATCAGTAACTATGTTTGTGTGCCCAGTAGTGTATCAATCATGTGACTGCCATGTAACATACGAATAGCCAATCAAATATATGCACGTAACCACATAACGGAGACAAAGCGGCTGAAATCATATATAAGAAAATAACTCTCTTTGTTCGAGGCTCAGGCTTTTGGATAAAAAATTCCATCTGGGCTTTATGCCGGCATAATAAAAGTACTTCTTGTTAAAAGGCTTTGGTGTCTTGTCTCAATACTCGAATCTTGTTACAATATTGTTTACATTATTATGCAAGGATACAAATAACATTCTCAGTGTAATAAAATCTCTTAAGTAATAATTTGTGATCCTATAACTAACTCTGTGATGTCAACAAGCCACACTCTAAAGTTTAGATTCCTCTCCACTTGAAGGATATACAGTAATCTCCAATGTTCCTTCTGCATATTACAAGTACAGTTGCATGATTCTAAGTAATTAAGTCTTTCCATTGCAAAAGTGACACACCTGTAAGACTCAGTGCAGAAACCCACCTATCTTGGCAAGGGTGACTCTTGGTGAGGGCGGAGGTGCAATGAAGAGTTTGGGGGTTAGGGATATAACAACTAGCAGAAGGAGTTCACCCAAGGCACTCCATAAATATGTCCAGGGTACAGAGTTAAGCTAGGGACAGGAAGCCAAGGAGGGGGAGGCTGATGTACTGACAAAATAGAGGTCAAAAGCAGACACCAAAGCAAATGTATGAAATGCTGAGGGAGAAACAAACCCAAAACAATGGGTAGGAAGAGCATGTGAGAGTTGAATGGGTTATCTGCAGTATATGGAACAAAATTCTTGCCTTTGCCTGAATTCTATGTGTTTCAAGAATTCAGTGTTTCAAGGGTAGACCCTTTTGAAGCTCAGGTTCTAAAAATAACCCAGATTATAGGCTGTTCAAGAGTGTGGAATTTAATAACAAAAAATAGTATATATTTATATATACTATAGTATTATATATCACATTACATAGTAGAAATAATAACATATGATAATATTATATTGATTTTATATAATATATTAGAGACAAATAACGCAATAATAAATTCAAACTGTTTTTAAAAGTGAAATTACCGGCATAGGCAACTGAAAACTCAGGATTAAGACTTGTTTAGATGAACATAGTTTAGAGGCTTGAAAATGTTGTATATATTTTTAGCCTTGTTACCTCTCCAATGATAGTTACACAGGGGAGAATTAATTCTCTGAAGAGAAATCAGCTTAATGTCACTGCAGGAGGTGAAATAGAAGCCTGGGGAAAAACAATAAAAATCTCCCTTGTCATGGTGAATACGTGTCCATTCCCTCCAGACCTGTGCAGTGTATCTTAGCACGTGCCAATTCAGTCTCAGTGTATACTGGCATGAAAATTTCCCGCTACAGACACTGACTGATGTCTAGTGGTTTCCCAGGCATGTTTAGGGATAAAAAAGGAAAATATGACCTCAGCATGGCCAACTAATTAGGAATGCAAAGACATGAAGCACTGGTAGGCTGTTGCTTCTGCACCTTGGATTTCAGTCCAACTTTTTTTATTAAACTTTTTTTTTCAAGTTTTTGTTTAATGAATGCATTTTTTTCATAAATACAACTTTAGGAATATAGTGGTTATTTCCCCCATACCCATCCCTATCTCCCATCCCACTTCCCTCTTCCTCTCCGGTCTCCTTCTTCATTATGGTTCATTTTAATTTTGATTTTATATACAGAGGACCAACTCCACGTTTAGCATAGATTTCAACCGTTTGCACCCACAACCACACACAACATATAGAGCAGAGTTTGGGAACAAAATTTGCAGTCGATTCTCATAGTACAACTCATTAGGGATGGAGGTCCTACATGGGGAGTAAGTGCACAGTGACTTCTGTTGTTCCTTTAACAATTAACACTCTAATTTATGACGTCAGTGATGACCTGAGGCTCTTGCCATGGCTGCTAAGGCTATGGAAGCCTCTTGTGACCATAGACTCCATCAGTTTTTGGACATGGCCATAAGCAAAGTGGATGTTCTCCCCTCCCTTCAAAGACTATATCCTTTTCTGATGACCCCTTCTTCTCACTGGGGTCTCACGGAGATCGTCTGTGTAGGATATTTTGTTTTTTGCCACAGAGTCCGAGCTTTCCATGCTTGAAATGCTCTCACAGACCTTTCAGCCAGACCAGGAAGCCTTAAGGGTTGATTCTGAGGTCAGAGTGTCATTTACAGCAAATGTCATTCTAGGAGTCCTCTGTGTGGACTGCTTCCCATATTGGATTTTCCTCATTTTTAAATTCTATTATTTTTAATAAATTTAATAAATTTTTAATGGGCACTTGATGCTATTTATATGACTACTTTTATAATTAAACCAATCTATATGTTGACTTTAACATTTAATATGATCATTTTAACAGTTAAGATGGCATTTATACCTCCAATTTTTATGGGTTTGGAGCCCCATGACAATTTCTTAGGCTCTACCTTTAGAGGTAAGCCTGTATGACTGTATGCAGAACTATACTGCTTTACAGTCATAGACTACCTCCTTCATCTTTTATTTCCCTTCTTATCTTTAACTGGGATATTTTTCCAGTTTCCAGCAAACTTTTGACTTGAGATACGATTAAGTTTCTAATAAGACAGTTTTTATTCTTGCTCAGTAGGTAACCTATCAAGAGGAATGAATCACCTAGCCACTGAGTTGGAGTCAGCACCTTCACCACACTCAGCATACTCATCTTCCTGTTTCTTCTAAGTCCATAAGGACCCAGACCTTCTGGACACAAAAAGTCACTTATTGATAGCAATGGTCTCAGTGCTGGGATCACTTTGCTGAAACTTAAAGATTTATTCATTCCTTGCCTTTCTTTTAGTCTCTGATGCTTTCCTTTTCCGGATAGAAACTGCAAACCAGAATCCCACCCATGCCACCAGTAACCAAGAAAAATGAACTGATCTTTAAATCCTTCTCAGTCAATGCTTTTTTCCAAGGGAAACTGCATTATCCTCTCCAAGTTAAAGGATTCAAAAGTAAATATGATTTTATCTCAAGTAACCATAAGGTTGCAAATGCCCAAATGAGAATTCCAAGCTAATGATTTCTGGGGCTGAGATGGTGTCCCCTGAAATGCATCAGTCCAGTTTTCCTTAGCAGTCTTCAACTCATTAAGGAAGTGTCAGAAAGAAAACCTTGGTGATTAAGACAATCCCAATCTGTTGGGATGTCACAGCTGGGTGGCTGACAATGGCACCTTGCACAATAGCTTTGTCTATTAATGTGAAATAGCCCATGAAACGTTGCATTTATAAAGTACTAGTCATATTTTTAGAAAGCTGGAAATTATTAATTAGTAACGAAATAGTGCATGGTAGGCTAAATTTGTTGGCTAATCCATGAAATTCTATTTAATCTGCTGAGGAACTGGCAACACTGTTTTAAAGGCACAAAGCAGGTTTAAAAGCGTTAGTGTTTCTCCATCCCTAGTAATTTTTATTTTGTTTATTTATTTCTAAACATTTTCATTTGCTGATTTTATTTATTTGAGAGAGAGAGAGAGAGAGAGAGAGAGAGAGAGGGAGGGAGAGAGAGAGGGAGAGCGAGAGAGAGCACTCCTATTCACTGGCTGTCTACCCAAATGCCTGCAACAGCCAGGAACTCAATCCAGGTCTCCCACATGGGTGGCAGCGTCTCAAGTACTTGAACCAACACCTGCTGCCTCCCAGGGTGAGCATTACTTGTAGAAAGCTGGAGTTGGGAGCAGAGCCAGGACTCAAACCCAGGCACAACAATACAGATGCAGGGGTCCTGAGGAGCATCTCAACTGATAGGCCAAATACCTGCCCAACCCACCTCAGCTCCCACTCCTGCCTCCAATAATGTTTAGAAATACGTTTCTGAACTGGAAATCTCTCTGCAATCGGATGTGAATAGCTGACCACATATTTTTCAATTCATCCCAAGAGTGGGCATGCCCACAATGCAGGGGAAGAGAAGTGGAAGGAATTTCATGGGCTAAGTAACATAGTGGTATTGCTATCCTCCCATCCCTACCCTTCCAAGTCATTCTCGATTGGCAAGCCTTCATCCAGCTTCCTGGTTCACACTTGCCAAATTCCTTAGGGTTGGCAGGGAAAATAAATTGGAAATAAAGAAGCTGGGTTATGAAAAGGAAGAAATGCTGTATCCAGAGAATCTGTATGAGACTTTCTAATTTGAGTGAGGAGAAAGTGGAATGAGGTGAGGTTTTCCAGAGTCCACCACCTCTTCCTCACCAATAGTAATATTTTTTCTTTCACTAAGAATAAAAAAAGTGTCATGGAAAGGTTAATAATGTTTTTAAGTACTCAATATGTATGATGCACCAAATAGATAATTTGCATAGGTTGCTTCATTTAAGTCTCAGAGAAGTTAAATTTTTATATTGCTATTCAATTTTAATTTTAAAAGAGCTAACAAAGTGCTCCTAGAAAAATATTACTTTTCTTTCCCAAAGATTTATTTTGTTTACTTGAAAGGCAGAATTACAGTGAGAGAGAGATATCTTTCATCTGCTGGTTCACTACCCAAATGTGAAACAGCTGGGTGGGGCTGGACCAGGCCAAAGTCAGAAGCCAGCAGTTTCATCCATGTCTCCCATGTGGGTGCAGGGGCCCAAACACTTGGGTTATCTTCAACTGCTTTTTCCAGATATATTAGCTTGTAGCTTATAAAAGTGGAGCAGCTTGGACTTGAACCGGCACCCATATGGGATGCCTGTGTCATAGGTGGTTTAACCCATTATACCACAGTGCTGGCTCCTGAACCATGTGATGTCTTACAACAAGCCTGTGAGGTAGGCATTCTTAATTTCCTTATTTTAGGAAATAAACCAAGAATCAGTTTGTTAGCCAGATTAATTTGTAGGTGACTTTGAATAGTTATCCTAACTAGAATACTTGCTTCCTCATTATTATGACTTGAATTTTTTAAAGACATAATAATTGTACATGTTTATGTAGTACAGTTTTGATACATATACATAATGAGTCAATGCGTAATGAGCTAATCAGGGCAATTAGCATAACCATTGCTTCAAACATTTATCCTTTGATGCTGGAAACATTTAAAATCCTTTCTTTCACCTATTTTGAAATATACAATAAATTATTATTAACCCTTGTCACCCACTGGGTCTAACCTTTCCAGGAGTGATGAAGAGTACGTGAGAGGGTGTAGGTGAAGCATTTGTCTATGAGTGACTGCACACAGCATACGAGCAAGAGAACTGCACTGATTTTCAGTGAAGGTAAATGGTTTGCTCGATACCACAAAGCCAGAACGTGGTAGGATTTAGACTCAAAGCAATTGTTCCAGCTCCACACTCTTTCTCCAATGCCCTGCCTACTGAGAGAAAAGATCAGAGTGCAGGAAAATCCCATCATTCTAGTCTTTCCAACTGTGCACACAGATGTACATATGCACACATCACTACCTGCCACTTGTCTCAGGTGCCTTCATGTTTTTCAATCCTAGAATTTGGACATCTCTCAGCAGTAGGCAGAATAATAGCTTTCTGAGATGTCTTCATCCTGATTCTTGAAACATGTAGACATTTTATCTTACATGGAAAAGGAGACTTTGTGGATATGATTAACGATAAGGAAATGGGAAATTGATCCTCGGTTATCCAGGGCAGCCAAGGCAACCTCAAAAGTCTCTGTAACAGGGAAGCAAGGGTTTCAGGATCAGAGAAGGAGAGGTGACAACAGAAACAGAGGTTGGAGTGATGAGACCAGAGCCAAAGAGTGCAGGAGACCTCTAGAAGGTGATAAAAGGTAAGGAAGATTCCAGAAAGAAGGCAGTCCCTCATACTTTGATTTTAACCCAGTAAAACTGATTTTGTATTTCTGACCTCCATAATTGTAAGACAGGAAGTCTGTGTTGCTTTCAGTCACTGAATGAATTTGTTTACAGCAGAAAAGAAATTAATGTACCTCCTTTTGTTTCCCCTTCTTTGCCCTGCTCTTCCATACCAATCTGTTTAAATGCTTCATTGTTGAGGACCAGGTAATTGGGATTTTTTTTTAAGATTTTATTTATTTACTTGAGAGGTAGAGTTACAGAAAGAGAGAAGGAGGGACAAAGAGAAAGGTCTTCCATCCACTGGTTCACTACCCGAATCACTGCAACTGCCAGAGAAGAACCAATCTGAAGCCAGGAGCCAGGAAATTCTTCCAGGTTTCACACATGAGTACAGGGGCCTGAGCACTTGGGCCACATTCCACTGCTTCCCCAGGCCATTAGTAGGAAGCTGGATTGGAAGAGGAGCAGCTGGGATACGAACCAGCACCCATATGGGGTGCCAGCACTGCAGGTGAAGCCAGCCACAGCACTGGCCCAGGATTTTTAAATAACACTAACAAGCATTTCTTTTCCATTTTGCTTTAATCTTCATGTGGCATTGACTTTAGGGAAAGTCTCTAACCATTTGGGATTACTCCTTTTTAATATTTGAAATAAACTGCATGGGGAATACACTCCTGGTAACTTGAAAAAAACAGCATCTTTTAAATATCTTTGTAAATTATCAAGGATTTTATTTATTTTATTGTATTTACTTTAAATTCCTGTTTGTGGCTCCATTGTCAATTTTTATTAAAAATTTGCTTTGCTATGTCTACTGTTACTTTCACTCTGTGCCATATCAAGCTACAGGTGGGTTATAGATTCCTCATGTGTCTCTGCACACTATCTTAGTTTTCCAAAAGCTAGATTAGTAATCACATAAGGTATTGTTCATAAAAGAACTGTCCCCAAAAGGAAATCCCTCTGGAGTAAACAGAGTAGGTTGATATTAGAAGCCAGCAGTGTATTAAATATTTAATACTTGTTTGCTGATTTGATGTAAGTGTCTTTGCTTGTTTCAGACCTTGGGAATTTTTTAGGGGTCTCTGCTCCCACCCCCACCCCCCAGTGTTAATGAGCCCCACATTTGTCTCAAGCTGTTCTCTGCCCAGGCTGCCACTGGCTGTTAAAAGATGGTTTATTTCTCATCTGTAACTGGTTAAAGCTCTCAAAAAAGCCTCCAGGGAGAGTGGTTGAGTATGAAATTCTGAGTTAAGAAAGCATCGGTTTGGAGGGGAGGGTTAGCAAAGGGTTTGTATAGGGCTCTGGGGGTTGAGATTTTAGTCCCCAGATTGTATTAAGGCAGAATTGAAGAAAGGAAAAGAGATCTTGTCAACCAAGAGGCTTGCTGGAACAGCTGGTGGTCTTGTTTTTGGAATGTACAAGTTCTTTCGGACTTCTTTTTAATTCAGTTTGTTTTGGTCTGGAACACAAGGTGCTGAACTAGCTGATGTTGAAGCTGTTTAAGATTTTCACTCTCTTCGCCAAACTAATTCAGTCTCTAATCCAGCACTGTCTTAGAGTCTTTCCGAAACACAGATTCTTTCCTTTGTTTCTCCACTTTTTATCAACAGAAAACATTTGTAGAACATTAAAATTACAGCCTCTCCTTTCAAAAATAATTAAGTTGTTACAAATGGGGTCATTCCTTTCTAAGTTCTCTAGGGACAGATAAATTATGTCACCCTGTTAAAAGGTAAGATAAGAAGAGTAAATTCTTGAAACCACATATTCTCACTTGTCAGGTGAGGAAACTGATCTTGCAGTTGATAAATAATTTGTCTCCCATGTGCCATGGAGGAGTGACACCTCTGTGCCATGCTGGAGCTACAACTTGTGACTCACTTCTTACAAAAAAAGCACATAACTTGCAAGACATTCCAACTCTCTGATCTTTCCCTTCTTGTCTTTGGAATCTCTTATAGGTAAACCATACTATGAAAAACACTCATGTGTTTTTCAGGGCAGAAAAAAAAAATGCAATGAATAATCATTCAGGAAGTGTGAAAATTTTCCATTTAAAATACACTCTAGAGTGAACTCTCATAGCTGTTGCCTGGGGGAAAGCAGAATTTAGTTGTGGTTTGAGCTTGTTTTTGTTTTTGAGATTTATTTATTTATTTGAAAGTCAGAGTTATACGGAGAGAGATCCTCCTTCCTCTGGTTCATTCCCCAGATGGCCACAACTGCCAGGGCAGGTCCAGGCCAAAGCCAAGATCCAGGAGCTTTTTGGATCTGTGCCATCATCTGCTGCTTTTCCAGGCACGTTAGCAGGGAGCTGGATCGGAAATGGATCAACTGGATCTCAAATCTGTGCCCATATGGGAAGCCGGCACCAGGAGCAGCGGCTGGATCCAGTACGCCACAATGCCGGGCGGCCCCATGAGCTTTGCTTTTCCGGGCTGATGCGACATCTTGAAAACAACGTCTGTGTATACATTCTCACTGTCCTCATCCTGACTGTCATGCAGTCTCCTCCTGTTATAGCCAGAGCCTAAAGGCGAAAACCTACTTCCTCCCTCTTCCTGTCACACCAGCTCCGGAGTCTGTGAGGCCAGCAGCGATGCAACCAGCTGCTTCACTGTTTCCATTGGGACTGGCGATCTGCCAGGGGATGGTGTCTTGACCTAAGTTTCTGCTTTGTCTGGATGAGTGTGCGGGTACAGTGCACTGTCACACAACGCCCACTTTTCTCAGCCCAGCAGAACACACTCTAGAGGCCAGGCAACGGCTTAGAATTCCGTTATTGCTCCTAAAAGCTCTCCTTCAGCCTACCTGATGCTAGGATGGGATTCTACATGTCCATTGTCTGTTTCTAGCTCCCGGAATTTATGTTCTTTTAGGAAAAAAAAAAGTCTCTATTATGTGTTGTCTACTATTCTGTCATTGTGCTCCTATGACAGAGAGGAAAAAGAGAGGGGGAGGGGATTTTGTATCTGAGATGAGGAACACAATTTTGTCTCTATTATGGGAGGAAAAGGGGGACCATCTGAATGATGGGCCTTTTGAATATTGGCGGCCTCACATACAATCATTTCAGCTGAGAGCTAAAATAGAGGAAAAGGATCCTTATCATGGGGATCCTGTCCTACTCTACTGCACAACCACATTTACTATTTACAAACAGTGTACAAGGAAGCTAATGTAATAATCATACTACAAGGATGCTGCTCCAAGAATACAATTTATCTATTGGAGTAGCACAACCAGAAACTGAATCTTGAATTTTATCCAGGTAGGTTAAGTAAACTGTCTGAATTAGGACACTGGGGTTGACTTTGGAATCAACTCAGATCAGTCTGAATCCAAAACCTAGGCCTATGTCTGTTATACTTTGCCTCCCCTTTGTATTTTAAGAGTTACCACATGGTTTCTTTAATACTTACCACTGTACTCATTGGGATCCAAGTTTTTAAGGGTTTCTCGTCTCTATAAAGTTTAGTAATGACTCATACTAACCTAGCAATTATGTGACAAATAAAAGCACTAGAAACCCCAAATTAATGTAAATAAATGTTTTTCAGATAAATTCATATTTGTCTACTACTTTTCTTTTTCACTAAGTTATTTTCCAACATGCTGTTTTCCTGGACTGGAATACCCTGAATTATCTGTACTCATACCTAAAACTTCTCCAGAATCTCACATACATGCAAACGTTTTTGGGAAGGTGGTTAAGAGTTCCAGGGTGGTCAGATCTACATACCACAGAGGAGAGGAGAAAGTGCTCTGATTCCATGATGGCAAGAAACAGTTGCTAGCATATAGCAGCTTAACAGCTTCTCAAAGGTTTATTGGAACTTGAAATGAATCAATACTTAAATCAGTATATACAATCCAGCATTATTTTCTAAAAATTCAGTGAATACATTCAAAACTAAATGAAAAATTGTTCTCTTTACTCACGCTGCAAGGTGGTTTGCTTGTTTGAAAATCCAGGGAGATAATATTGTTTCTGAAGGTAACATTTAGTCACACATGGGATGGAATTTACCATATAAATTATGTGGGTCATGTAAACATTGTTCCTGGCTTTTGGAAGATATCGAGGATTTCACCATTTCCAATTGGAAAATAAAGCCAAGTAAATGGAAATAGAGACAGAAGATTGTAAAATAAACACTGTGTTCCCTTCAGCTGGTTTCTCTGCTATACTCATTACACTCGTTATATTTGCAGAACAATTAAAGCAAGGAAAATTATCCCTAGGAAACCTCCCAGATTCTCTTGACTATTGAGTGAAACCAGGAGATGTTGATTACTACTGCCATTACCTAAGAGGGAAAACAACCTGAAGTTCACATATGTTTTCCAAAGGGATAGCTTACCTTACTGAATGAAGAATTATTATTTTCCAGTAAACACATAAGCATGTGAGTAGTACATTAACTGACATTTTCTGTCTGCCAAAATCAAAGCTATCAGTGACAGACTTATTTTTACTTCCTTTGCCCCAAGTTTCTCCATTTAGCATGCAACATCACACAGCAAACCAAAAGTTTCCAGACTCTGCCCTTTCAGATTCTGATTCAGTATGTCTGGGTTTGAGTCCAAGCACTTGTGTTCTGTTCTTCTAAAAATTTCACATATGCTGCTGATGCTGCTTGTCTGTGGATCACACTTGAAGAACAATCACTGTCTCAAACTACCAGAAACTGAACTGGGAAACATCAGGCAAAAGGAGTTTTCTGTCAGGAGAAACATCCAATCAGCACCTGAACAACCTTGCATAAAAGTACAGAAAAGAGGTGTACTAAGTTGTTTCTCACTTTAAGATCTAAACCTTAGGCTTTTTCATAATTAATACATACAGAAATATAAAAACATTTAATTTATTTAAACTAATAAGTAGTAACTACACATTCAGATGTTGATATGATGGAGAATGTTGGCCTCTCCGCAGTCTGTTCCCCTCTTGTTGCTGAAAGAATAGGTATGAAGCAAGACTATATTTGTTCCCCATGACACTTAGGTAGGACCAGCTGTGGCCGTGAGTCCAAGTTCTGATCCCTAGCGTATAAATGGATGTAGTATGTGCAAAATCCACTTACTGAGCAGGTTCTGAAGTGTCCTGCCTTTTCCTCATCCTTTCCTAATGGCTGAGGACATGGACATCTGGAGCAATCATGGAAGCTTTTTAATAAAGTGCAGGCACAAACACTCTCTGGGATACTGTAGTTGATTTCTGGAGCCAGAACCCACCCAGTAGTCATTCATGGAGAAAGAAACACGCTAACTTATTTATAAATTAGCTTGGACCTTTTTGTTACTTCAATGTACTTCTTTGCCTAATCCACCCCAGTTTAAGGATTTAGGGGGATAGTTTTGAGCATAAAAACAGAGAGAAAAAACTTAATTTGGTAAATGGGTCTAATGAGATAATGATTACTTGTATAACTCTTGGGGAAAAAAGAATACTGCTGGTTTGTACTCCATGAAAAGCTGCCTAATAAAAGTACTATGTAAGTATTAAGAGTAATAATAAATTTCAATAGTACAGCAAATGAACCAATGTTACAACTCTCAAGCCTATGATAATGCTATAAGAAAAGATAAAAGTCTCTAAAAATGGTATTTACAGAATAAGACAAATTCTGAAAATATTGTACATTGTATTTTTCACTCATTTATTAAGTGTACAGAGTGTATTTACATTTTATAATTCTAAACATTATATAACAGATAATTCAGTGGAATTTTTCATAAAACTTATAGCAATTTAATGACTTCTTCGTTTTTACCTTATTTTGTTTTGATTATACAATTAATAATTTATGAAAAATAACTTTTAAGTGTATGCTAACACAGACTTGTCTCCCCTTCATTATGTTCAGAAAATGATATTTTTAATAGAGGAATTTGACACACAGAATGATCTTTTTGGGCTCACACAGCTAGTTCATAGCAGAGTTAGGGATTTGACCCTCATGTGTGGATATCTTACTTTTATTTGGCCCCACTAAACACCCAATTAATTTGGTTGGCTTCTGTGCTAGATTGTTACAATGATGGCCCTCAGTGAATAATTCCTTTACTTGTCACTCTCATTTATTGAGTTTGTCTAGGTGACTTGCTGTGATCCATAACTATTAGCAAATGAGATGAGTAGACACACTGAAAGCCCTTCTGAATTGGGGTTTAGGCTATATTGTCCTGGAGACACTGGTGTTATATAGAAGCCTGGACTACCCCTCGTGAGGACAAGATGATGTGGAACAGTCATGAGTCTCACCACTGAGGCCTCAAGGTGACCCATCAGCTTGAAGGTGGTTGTGCCTGAAGGTGGAGAACCTGAAGGTGGTTGGTTATTTAGTTATTTATTTATTTACTTGCCAACTAGGAGGATAGCCACATGAATGACCCAGGCAAGACCATCAAGTGAGCTATTATGCTAGACCTAGTGCAACTCTAAGCAATAAAATGGTTGTTCTTTCTTTACTGGAAAGGTAGAGAGCAAGTGAGAGACAGAGACAGAGAGATAGCTATAGGTAGGCAGAAAAGAGAGTACCACTGGTTCACTTCTTAAATGCCTTCAACAGCCAGGTTTGGACAGCCAATGATGGGAGCTGGGAACTAAATCTAGGTATCCTATGTGGGTGTTAGGAACCCAATTGCTAGAGCCATCACTACTGCCTCCCAAGATCTGCATTAGCAGGAAGCTGGAATGAAGGCAGAGAGTCAGGACTTGAATCCAGGGACTCGGATTTGGAACACAAGCATCCCAAGCAGTGTCTTAACCACTAGCCCAAACACCAGTCTGTGACTGTTCTTTAAATCACCAATTTTTGGAGTGGCTCAATTAACTGCAATAGACAGCTTGAACAGCTTGCAATTAGAGGCAATCATGATGTGTTTTCAAAGTGTATTTCTATAATCAGGTTAGCTTTTTTTTCAATTTCATTGTATGGTCTTATATAAATAAAATATCAAGGTAATTCTTTGTGGCTTTCTGTGTCCCCCTCCAAGGGACTATTCAACGTATTTTAAACTTCACTATTTGGCTTGATCTTATTTAATTTTAACTCTTTCAATAAATTAGGTGTGAACATAGTAGGTATAAGAGAGTTAAGACAGGGCTTAAAATTGTTTACTCAATTCATTGAGTTGTGAATTCTTAATGTGTATATTTTTACCTTATAAAAAGAAAAAAAAAAAAAAGAATGCTTACTTAGAGGGTAGCCAGAACAACAAGAGAATTTAGCCCGGTATTTGCTAAACCAGCAGCTGCTACTTTTTAAGAGAGGTGTGTCATGGCTGTAACCTGAAGGTGGTTGGTTATTTATTTATTTATTTACTTGCCAGCTAGGAGAAGAGGCAACCCAACTGGTTCTTGGCTTTAATGGACAGAGAGCAAACTAATGTGTGACTATTCTGTGACCATCAATTCTCCTGAGAGCAGGCGCTGTCATGAAAATTATAAAGGAAATCGTGTAGGTGGTATGAAGCATTAGCTCCCCTTCCCCCCAAACACACACATACACACACACACACACACACACACACACACCACCCTGCCATGCTGTCTTTGGCACATACATCATAGGACTTGGTTACTGCACTGAATCCTCAAATATAAGTGGAGTTGTGGGAAGATTGTGTGTTGAAACGTGTACAGACCAGCATGGTTTTAATTTAATGTCTTTTTTAAAAAAAGAAAATTATATACTATACAACAGTGATGAAAAGGTTTAGTGGGGTATGGGGTTTGTTTCGGGAACCCAGATCCTGATAACTTTGCTTGGAAAGCTCTTCTAGGCCTGTCCATGTATAGGAACACCAGTTCATGACGTTGGGTGCTTATTTTCATTTAAAAAGTCAAAAGTTCGATGTCCATCCGTGTTCAAACTCTACCACGGTTGTTCATTTCCTAATGACGTCTGGATCTTTTCACAGAGTCTGTTTATGTCAGTGAAACATTTGATGAAACAGTAAATGTAAAAATGAGTGAATAAAGGAAATGTAGCTTAACCAAATTTCATCTTTCTCTATGAGTTGCTTTCTTTGTAATTTTGTCTATATCATTCCAGGTTTTAGTTATATGTGTGGTTTATGTGAGTACTGACTTAAAAATAGACCAAGTATTTTTTAGAGATTTATTTATTTATTTGAAAGGCAGAGTTACAGAAAGGCAGAGGCAGGGAGAGTCAGAGGGACAGAGCGGGAGAGGGAGAGAGAGAGAGAGAGAGAGAGAGAGAGAGAGAGAGAGAGAGAGAGAGAGAGAAAGTCTTCTATGCACTGGTTCACTCCCCAGATGGCCACAATGGCTTCTTCTGGGTCTCCCATGTGGGTGCAGGGTCCCAGGGATTTGGACCATCTTCTACTGCTTTCCCAAGCCATAGCAGAGAGCTGGATTGGAAAGAGGAGCAGCTGGGACTAGAACTGATGCCTGAATGGAATACCAACACTGCAGGTGGTGGCTTTACCTGCTATGTCACAGCGCCGGCCCCACAACAAATCTTTAACATATGTGGTATTATTGGTATGTATAACAAGTAGCTTGTGCTATTATTATTATGTTCACTTCTCCAAATTCCCATGGCTAGTGAGCAGAAGACATTGTACTGAAATCCAGGGTTTTGGGCCAAGGTGTATAATTGTTTTTCCTTTATACTTTATGACATAGATACCACACTGAGCTGCCCAGATTCATTTCTACCTCTTTCCAGAACAAAATCATTTCCCCCATTCCTAGGAGTGCTAGTGGCTGACAGCTCTCAGCTATATCATGAAGCCCTCTTACTGTCATCCAAAGCACAGCACAACCTAGTCCACACTTACACCTTTTGAGCAAATGTTAGTCTCCCTCTAGTTATTGACTGATGCAAGTGTACAAATGCCACCCACTTGTCCATCTTGTCCTGGTTCCAGACAATTCTCATGGATCATCCTAGCACTAGAACTCCCTGAGAATGATCCAGCTGATGCCTCGGTTGCATCATCAGTTTTCTTTTCTCAATGTCCAATCCAACTGTTGATCCCAATAAGACTTTTTTTAATGAAACATTTTATTTAATGAATACAAGTTTCTTAAGTACAACTTTAGGAATATAGTGGTTTCCCCACCCTTATATCTGCCCTCAAAACCCTACTCCTATCCCACATCCTCCTCCCTCCCCCATCCCATTCTAAGAAAACTCGCCATCTCTGCCATAGAGTCTCTTTTCTGGGGAAGTCAACAGGTAAACATGCTTTGCAATTATTTATTTATTTGTGTATTTATTTATTTATTTATTTTTGGAGAATGCTCTAATCCACTGGTTCATTTCCCAAATGCCAGAAATGGCAGGAATTGGGCCAAGCTGAAGTTAGGTGCTGGGAACTCTATCCAGGTCTCCCTCATGGATGACCAGAAGCTAATTTCTTGGCCACCACTTGCTGCCTCCCAGGGTCTGCATTCAACTTACTAAGGGTTTGATCCATATCTTCATATTCCCCCAGATTTTGGATGTAAATAGATGAACTTTGAAGAATTACTGAATATAGATTATTCTACCTCAAAGATTCAGATTTTTACCAACAAAGAAAGTAATGCTTTTTTATTCAGAATATGCTAGAGCACATTTCCTAAGGAAATAATACAAAATTGAATATAGACACTTTTGAAAGATGACTTTAGGAATCTAGTAAAGGCTAAGTGTATTTCGAGAAATACAAGAAAATATACAAATGTATAGACAATGATACTTCATAAAGTTCACAAAAGAGCAGGTGGTTGGTCTAGTGGTTAAGATGCTGGTTAAGATGCTGGTCAAGACTCCTGGGTTCCATACCAAGGTACTAAGGTTCAAGTCCTGTTCCAACATTATGTTAATGCAGACCCTGGAAGGCATTGATAATGGCTCAACTAGTTGGGTCCCTGCTATCCACGTGGGAGACTAGGATTAAGTTCCCAACTCCTGGCTCCAGCTAGTCCAGCCAAGGCTGCCATGAGCATTTGAGGAGTGAGTTAGCAGATGGGAGCTCTCTCTGCCTGACTCTGTATGTCTCACTCATTTTCTCCCTCTCAAACAAATAATGTAGAAATGCTAAGTAATTTTTTAAAGTCCATGGAAAATTGACACCAAAGAAGTGTTCATATTGGTGCAAATTTTTAAAAATTAATATATAGTTCTTTCATAGTACACATTTTCCCTGTATTTTTTTAAGATAAGTCATATATACGGAAGTATACACATACATATAATTTTTGCATAAAAATTATCTTTAAATTCCATTTTCCATGAACTTTGTGAAGTATCCTCATATATGTTCTTCATATATCAGAACTATCAGTGGGTTCACAGACCTTTGAACTTCTGATGTCTTCTTTTTTGTCTTGATGAAGGAGTGTGAAAATAGAGTAGTTTGTGCTCTTCAATTAATCAGATCATTGAAACTTTCCAGTTCTCAAAAAATTGGAATGCATATGTATGTATGTGTGCATATAAACATCTACATATATACACAAACCCTACCAAATATAGTACATGTGAAGAACTGTAACCTAAGTCTGTTGTTTCAAAAATGTTTACTATGCACTTTTGTAAGTAAAATATTTTTTAAATTTATTATTGAAATGGAAAGAGGGAGAGAGAGAGAAAAAGAAGGAGAAAAAGAGAGAGAGTGAGCCCTCAGGTTTACTCTTCAAACCACCAGGACTGGGCCAGATCAAAGCCAGGAGCTTGGAACTAGATAGGGATATCCCATCTGGGTGGCAGGGACTCAGCTTCTTGACCCATCCCCTGCTGCTTTGTAGGGTGTGCATTAACAGAAAACTGGATCAGAAGTGGAGCCGTTACTCAAAAATATAGATTTTGGCCGGTGCCGCAGCTCACTAGGCTAATCCTCCGCCTGTAGTGCCAGCACACTGGGTTCTAGTCCTGGTTGGGGCGCCGGATTCTGTCCCAGTTGCCCCTCTTCCAGGCCAGCTCTCTGCTGTGGCCCGGGAGTGCAGTGGAGGATGGCCCAAGTGCTTGGGCCCTGCACCTCATGGGAGACCAGGAGAAGCACCTGGCTCCTGCCATCGATCGGATCTGTGCGATGCGCCAGCCGCAGTGTGCTGGCCGAGGCAGCCATTGGAGGGTGAACCAACAGCAAAAGAAGACCTTTCTCTCTGTCTCTCTCTCTCACTGTCCGCTCTGCCTGTCAAAACCAAAATATATATAGAATTTGATATAAGATGTGAGCATCTTAACTGCTGCACAAATTCCTGATACTCAATAAAGTATTTTTGAGAATGTGCTACTTATGTATGTATATATACTTACCTATTTATCTCTATAATTAGTATAAATATATTACTATAAAATGAACCCAAAATATATATAAAATTTTAAATTTATTGAAAAGTCATAAAGATAAATTACTTTAAAATAATTTATTTTTTATTAGTACCAAAACACTTGTCCTCCTTTAGCATTTCTAAAATACTTTGAGGAACCCCTTTTGTCAGATAGTACAATGCTATTTTCTGAGTTTAGGCAATTATTCTGTTTGTTCCTGTTTCCCTTTATTACATACTAATAAAAGAGAGGCAATTTACCTAACCTCAAACACGTATTTGTGTGATTGAGAAAGCCATAATTTTTTAAATTTCTTACCTTCATGTATACAGTTTTTTAAGGTCCTGTTCAGTGCTAATTTTTAAAAATTAATTTTTAAATTTTAATTGCTGCAATTACAATTGACAGAATTGTAATTATTGGATTGTTCTTGATAGATTCAGATAAGATGCACCTCTATATTATGAAATAGTTAACTGAAGAAAAGAAATTTTTATGCTCTAATTCCAAGCCACATATTGAATAAATGAATGTACCTCCCTTTAAGAACAAATATCACCTTTTAACCAATAAACTATTAGAGGGTCTGTGTTCTGAGCCCCAGGATTCTCAGAGCAGCACAGGTGACGGTTATGCCCCAAGGGACCCAGTTCTGCTTGCCTTTCATCCTAAATTTGGTAAAACAATAGGGCAGGGAAGGGCCTAAAACATGGCAGGTAAATGAGGACAGACCTCACAGACACTGATTAGCTGGGAAAGTACTAATGATCGAGTGACCATAGTAATGTTAGCACAGGACATGGGCCACAGTATGCAAAGCTAACGAGCAGCTGGGCCTTCATCTAGGTAGGGAGGGGATTTAGAAATTTTGGGTTAACTTATTATTATTATAGGATGGAGTACTTGAAGTTAAAATACTAGGTCACTAACCCAAGAGGAGGGTGCTAAAATGAGAAGCTCTATGTTATTTGATAACAGGGTAGGGTGTTTAAGGGGAGGCACCACTGGTGTCTTTAACATTTGCTGTTTCTTGTCTGTATTTGGCTTCTTAAGAAACCAGCTGGCCTGAGGGGGTCCCTATGGTGTTTGGAACCAAGAAGTTCATAAATTCACTCAAGCAAGATTCACTGCAGATAAGCTGAACATTTTGAATTTGGTTCATGGCAAAAGAAGTGTGTACTTTGGATTTCATTTTGCAGTGTGTTGATACATTGGCTGAATCAATCTCCTTCATGACTGCGAAATTTATCAATGCTGTTATCAATGCTGAACTGTTATCAATGCTGAACAAGAAGATATTTGTTGGCAAGTAGTAGAAACTGAACAGAGATCATTGAATTTTGATTGAAGGATTAAGTGATGGTCATTTTTCAAAACTTTGATCCACCTAGTTTTGATTTGTTACTTGGTTTAGAGTCATTGTTATACAGTCACAGAAGAGAGACAAATAGGGTAGGGAAGGGCCTTTGTCTTCTATGTGATCTGTAGTTTTTGTCTAATTTTTCAATCAGTTTATAACGTTTACAAATACTTTAATTACAAATGACTTTAATTGAGCAGTTCCACAGTGTATATGTGAGATAAATGTGATCATACAATATGTAAATTTCATGTATGGTTTCATTCACTAGATATTGTGTCTAGGAGATGTATCCAGGTGTAGATTACTTCTTTTCCTTACTATTAATTATTCCATTGCATTCTAAAATTGCACCCAGATTACTGTTGATGGATATTGAGATTGTTTCCAGTTTTTCATTATAGCAAATGATGATGCAGTTAACTGTATTATACATGTATTCATTGTGAGTATGTACACATTTTCAATATCCAGTGTAATTGTTGTGTCATAGGCATTTGTATACTTTAATTTTGGAAATACAGCCAAACAGCTTTCCAAAGAGAGTGATCAATTTGCATTCTCACTGGCATATTTCCTCCCAATAATTTCTTGTGTATATTTAATGATGTTTAATTATGGTTTTCAAATAAAGGTACCTGATGACTAACAGTGCTGAGCACTATATGGCATGTTTATTATTCACTTTTGGAATATTTATTTTTTCAAATGCTTTGCCTGATTTTTTTTCTTTTGGGTTTTTTCTCTCTTGATTTATAGAAGTTCTTCCTCTATTCTCTACTTCCTGTATATATACACATATGTATAGCAAACATTTTCTTACAGTCTGCCTTTAAACTACCTTCCTGGAGTATTTTGACAAATAGGAGATCTCAATTTTTATGATATCTAACATATCAGTTTCTGTATTTTGAGTAGTGCTTTCTGTGTCCTCCTTAAGAAAATAAACTCTCTTTAGTATCTTTAGTCATACAATATCCACATTCATTATCTTGTATAATTTTTATTGTTTTGTAGTTCACATTTAGATCTACACTCCACTTGGAATAGATGTTTATGTGTTGATGACATGAAAATCAAGTTTCATTCATTTAATTTTTGCCCCTTCTGCATTATAATGTCACCTTTATATTAAATTGAGGGTTGTATGACTGTTTCTAGACTTTTTTTTTAAAGATTTATTTATTTATTTGAAAGTCAGAATTACACACAGAGAGGAGAGGCAGAAAAAGAGGTCTTTTATCTGATGGTTTATTCCCCAATTGCTGCTGCAGCTGGAGCTGTGCCAATCTGAAGCCAGGAGCCAGGAGCTTCCTCCAGGTCTCCCACTTGGGTGCAGGGTCCCAAGGACTTGGGCCGTCTTCTACTGCTATCCCAGGCCATAGCAGAGAACTGGATAGGAAGAGGAGCAGCCGGGACTAGAACCAGCTAGCATATGGAATGCTGGAACTTCAGGCCAGGGCATTAACCCGCTGCGTCACAGCGTTGGCCCCTCTAGACAATTTTTGATATACCATTGATAAGTTCTTCTATTCTTGTACTAATGGAATAAAATCTTAATAGTTGCAAATGTATGATATTGATATTTGGTAATGTAAGCACTATGACTTTGCTCTTATTCAAGATTGTGTTGCCTCATTTTGATCTTTTGCATTTCGTTATAAATTTTAAAATGGACATTAATTTCTATTAAACTAATGCAAAGATTTTAATTGGGATTGCATTGATTCTATATATAATTTTGAAAAGAATTTCATATTTATAGTTTTTGATCAATTCCTCTATTCGGTTCTTTTTTCTTCAGTAGTATTTTACGCATAAAGACTTTGTGCATTTTCATTAGATTTATATCTATAATTTGATGTGATTGTGTCAAATTAATTATTTAAGTGTTTTTATATTCCAATTGTTTATATCTAGCAATCATATTAAATTTACTTGTGAATTTTAATACTTATCTACAATCACTTCTGGGTATTTTATGTTTGCAACCATGTCATTTGCAAGCAATATCCATCATTTATTCCTTTCCAAAGTTATTAATTTTTAATTCTGCTTATAATGGTACTGCACAAGCTAGGGAATTCATTACAAAGTTGAATAGAAGTGATGACATCAGATGCCTTTCCTTTGTTTCCTGTTCGGGTGAGAAGTATTTGATGTATCATTATTAAAAGTGATGTTTGTTATGGCTTTTGTGAGTATCAGATTAAGAAGATTCACCTCTTTTCCCTGGTTTTGCTTTTTTTCTAGTCTTTTTTTCCACAGGAGAATATTAAACATTATCAAAGACTTTTGTTGAATCTGTTTACCTAAGGGTGCTGTTTTTCTTTCTTCTGTAAATATGATTAATTAGATTGCTTTCTGAATTTTTTTGAAAGTTTATTTTTATTTTGAAAGAGAAAGAGAGGGTAAGACACAGAGAGAGATCTTCCATCTGCTGTTTCACTCTTTTGATGACGTCAGTGACCAAGAGGGCCAATTGGAGCAGCGGGCACAGGAACTGGTGCCAAGATGGGACGCCGGCATCACAAGCAGTAGCTTGTGCACTGCAGCGCTGGCCCCTTTTCTGAATGTTGAACTTGCCTTACAAGCATAAAATAAACTCAGCTTGGTTTTGGCATATTATCTGCCTGGTTTGCTCACATGATATTCAGAAAATTTTAATTATGTTTCTGAAAAAATTTGCTAGCAACTTTGTTTTTTTATAATCTTCTTTTAAAACTTTAAAGTAAAAGTTTTGCTGACCTCAAAAGGTAAACTGGGAATTGTTGCTTCTTTTTCTGTTCTCTGAAAATATGTAGAACTCTTGTAGGTCTTCCTAAATGTCTGGAAGAATTAAACAGTGAAGCCATCAAAGCCTGGGTGTTTTAAATGTGAAGGTTTTTAATAACATATTCAATTGCTTCTTGGACATCTGGCTAATTTGAATTTCTATTTCTCTTTCTGCCATCATTGGTATATTTTATATTATTTTTCTCTCTGGGGAATGTTTTCCCATTTCATTTTAATTAAAGAAAAACTGACTTGGGCCATATTTCATTACACAAAACAAAAATTTTAAATTAATTTCATCAGATATTATGTAATATTGATAATGTGTTTTAGCAATTGGTCAACCACTAAATGATACATTGATGAAACCTCTTCATTTTCCACTGTGATATTAGATTAAATAAAATAGGAATAAATTTTGATAAATATTATTGGTAATCCATGTTTTTCCATATTTCAAAAGCATAAAAGCTATATAGTTTCCACAAAACTCAGCTTTTCATTTATAAGTAGATGTTCTTAAGAAGTGTTTCTCTCTTGCCCACTTCATTTCTGTTCTCTTGATCATATTTTTTAAGATTGAAATTTTTGCCACAGTGAAAGCCTTAACAACTGCAAGTTAATTCATTTTAATTTATGACTTCATTGTTCATTGGTATTTCATCAAACATATTATGCAATATTTATTTCCCTAGTCACTGTCTGAAATTTCATAGTTTTTGTGTCATATGCATTCACCTTTTTCTCCAATATTTAGATAAGAAAAAGGTAAGGATTATAATTTTGACCTAGTTATTTCAAGAGGATGCAAATTTTATTCCCTCCAGAAATATCACCCCAGGTTGTAAAATTCCCAGCACTATTTACCATTCTCTCCTCAGAAATGGGTTCAGATTAGAGTAAACCAAAGGTAAACTCCTAGGGTTTCAGTAGTGATGGTGACATGAGGTGAGGAATAGCAAGGGCAACGTTCAGGATCTAGGTCAAGAATATTAGCGAGGGCCCCACCAATTCAAATTTAGGGGAACTTGTATGAAATCCAGAGGCAAGGGCTACACAGGCTGCCTTTATTAGGAGGTTGGTTTTACAAGCTCTGGTCAGGCTCCCATTCTTTGTGGGTAGCTAGGCAAGCCATCTCACCTATTTAACGTGGCCGGGTGGACCAAGGAAAGCAGTAGCAACTGGGTGCTTTTCATGGCTAATCCTGGCCCTGACTCACTCCGTGACCTCTCTTGGTGTGTTCCCTCAGCTGGAAAGTGAAGATAATAATAATGACCTATTTAACAAGGGGTGTTGTGTGGGTTGACAGTTAATAACATGTTTCACAAGACAAGGCGGCATTGAGCTTGTAAATACTAATAGAAAGTCTCTCCACACTACAAAGTAAATTAGGGCTTCTCTTGAAGAAAACCCAATATGCTGTAACTTGGACACACAAAGCAGTTGAAATAAGGTGAGCTTTGACTTGACTGAAGAAACTTCACTTTCTAAAAGGATATTCCATAGTCTTCCTTTAGATAGTTTATCCCTGTACATTTAAAAGCTTTTATAATTCATGCATGCCTATTCCATTACTTCAGTGTTTGGTATTTAGCACTCATTTTATACATTTGGTATGTTGTTTTCACTCAAATTAAACTAAAAATAAATGTAAAGCAAATTGTCATCTGTATTTTATCATATAAGGCTCTGTAACTTGACTCATAAAAGCTGGTTTATTTCTTTCTTTCTTTTTTTTTCCTTCGGTTGCCTTATCATGAGGGGTTCCTGTTCTACTTGGGGAAATGATGTTAAATTTAACAAATTCGAGTTTATGCATAGCTTTTTAAGAACCTTTAGCATATCCCATTAGGTAACATATTTATAACAATCCACACTGAGTGGCTGCTTGCCAGCAAAATCATATCTATTTACCAAATTAATGGCATTTGCCAATGCATTCCATTTCCTTGGTGTCTACTTGTTTTTCATAAACATGAGGACAAGTCACGTTTGATTACAAGGGATCCATGAGACACTTCATTAAAAGAAAATAAAAAGATAACAATTGATAATTGCTAGGCACCAAAATGTTGATATAGGAACTATTGTTGATATAGCCAAGGCAAGTTCAATATCAAAGACAAAAAATGAATATTCTAGTAAAGGAATGGACAGGTGGAAAGCATGAACCCCAAGATTAGGAAGGATCATTAACATACTTTGATAAACATGGAAAGGAATGAGTTCAAATTTGGAGTCTGTAGTGAGCTGCAATTTTTCTCTGGTTATGACCTAAGGTCTTCTTACAATGCGAATAACAATACCTTTTTTGGGTAGTTTATGTACACTTTAATGGACTATGAGAAACATTATGAAATACACATATTACTTGATTTTTACAAATAAACTAGCCTTAACGTCATCAACTTAGATTCCTTAAAATTTTCTTGAGTGATACCAAAAGTGTACATCATCTGTTTCTAGAGGATCAAAGTGAGATTCTGGGAGTTTGTTCAATTATTCATTTTTTTCAAAATATATTTATGGGCCAGCACCGAGGCTCACTAGGCTAATCCTCCCCCTGCAGTGCTAGTACACTGGGTTCTTGTCCCAGTCGGGGTGCCGGATTCTGTCCCAGTTGCCCCTCTTCCAGTCCAGCTCTCTGCTATGGCCCAGGAAGGCAGTGGAAGATGGCCCAGGTGCTTGGGCTCTGCACCGGCATGGGAGACCAGGAGAAGCACCTGGCTCCTGGCTTCAGATCAGCGTGGTACACCTGCCGCAGCAGCCATTGGAGAGTGAACCAACGGAAAAGAAGACCTTTCTCTCTGTCTCTCTCTCTCACTGTCCACTCTGCCTGTCAAAAATAAAAAAAAAAAATTTATGAATTCTTATCCATAGTTACACATCTAGTTAAAAATATAGCAAAGCAGTTTTGAAATTTCACTCAAGAGCTCCCACTGGTCATATTGTGTCTATTTTTTTTGCCATTGACATTATTTTTTGTTCCTTCTTGGATCCTTTAGCTCTTTTTGTTCCTTCCTTCTTTGTACCATCTGATGATAAAAGAAAAAGAAATATGATTCCTTTATTTGAGGCAACAGAGTTAATTGCTTATTCTCTATTGCCGGATCATTAAAGTGTTCTACTTAAAATTAGCTATAAACTCCCTAAAACAAAGTAAGTTAGATAGAACACAAAATTGGAAAATATAGTCTTCTCTCACCATCCACAATAATTAACCTCCACAAATGGAAAAGAGTTTGGGGATCAGATATTTGTAAAAAATAGTCTACCACAAACAAAATAGGATTAATTTCTATTATGAAGTAATTATACGTTTCAACTAAAATTGTGATACACTCTCAATAGTGTACAACAGCGTAAGGATTTAGTTTTATTCACAATTGCCCTGCCTGCACTGTCTGAGTGTCCAACATTTTCAACATCATTTTCAAATGAGTCTTTATAGAAACAAGAAGATGAGAACTATTAACAGACAATCACTACACGTATTTCATCACTCTGATCCCTGAATCGGAGTGGTTGAAAGCTATATTCATCTTCAATTCAAAGTATAGCCCCCTGGGGCCGGCGCCATGTCGCACTAGGTTAATCCTCCACCTGCGGCCCCAGCATCCCACACGGGCACCAATTCCAGTCCTTCTTCCAGTCCAGCTCTCTGCTGTGGCCCTGGAGGGCAGTGGAGGATGGCCCATGTGCTTGGGACCCTGTACCCACATGGGAGACCAGGAGAAGCACCTGGCTCCTGGTTTCAGATCGGCGCAGTGCGCCAGCCGTAGCAGCCATTCGGGGAGTGAACCAAAGGAAGGAAGACCTTTCTCTCTGTCTCTCTCTCTCACTGTCTATAAATCTACCTGTCAAATAAATAAATAAATAAATAAATAAATAAATAAATAAAATCTTTAAAAAAAAGTATAGTCCTTTAAAAAAAAGAATTACTCAGCACAAGTTTGAGAAACTTGTTTAAGGTAAAAAAGATATTACTGCTTTTATTACTAAATGGTCTATGTAAAAATAATAAAAGCATATTTTAGATAACATCATAAAGTTTTTGTTTGCATCAATTTCTGTTACACCTATTATTGTGTGACACAGCAAACGAGATGGTTTCAGTGACAAGGTTAGAAGTGGGAAAATTTCATAATTTGTTATCTCTAATTGCTTGGGCAGTTTTATGCTCTAGTTTGATATTGGTATAACTAAAGTAGAATGGAATTGGGTAGCAAGTAATCCAGCCTAATGTCATCTCATGAAGTTCGCCCCTGTCATAATGTCTTCCATGATTACCAGCAATGTCATGTTGCAAACATAATCTCTTAATGTTTTAACTACATCTGTGAAATGCAGTTAACACCTCATTTATAGATTTTGTGTATTAATGAGATAATAACTATGCAGAACAAAGCACATTAATTTACATATAATATGCATCCAAAATACATTAACCATTATTATTACTATCACTATTATATGCTTGCTGTTCCTATTATTAAAATTTTGTCTTCAATTAACTAAGGTGGCAGTGTTTTACTTTTTTAATAAGAAGTATTTATTTATTTGAAACAGTTCTAGAGAGAGAGAGGGAGAGAGAATCTTCTGTCTGCTAGTTCACTCCCCAGATGTCTGCAAGGGCCAGAACTGGGTCAGGCTGCAGCCAGGAGCCAGGGGCTTCTTCCAGGCCTCCCACGTGGGTAGCAGCTGCCCAAGCACTTTGGCCATCTTCAACTGCTTTCCTCAGGTGCATTAATAGGGATCTGGATGGGTGGTGGAGTAGCTGGGACATGAACTGGTGCCCATAAGCGATGCTGGCATTGCAGGCAGCAGCTTTACCTGCTAGGCCACACTGCTGGCCCCGATGGTGTTTCACTTTAGTAAGTTAAATTTTAAACTTTCAGAAAAATTGAGGGAAATACACTACAGATATAACAATTCATCTGATTAGAAATTATGATTAGAAATTATGACATCGAAGAAATCTCAATTTATACTCTACCAGAAAATAAGATAAAATAGATGGTTATCACATATTCTGTTGTTATGTATACCTTTTATGAGTGGGACATACCAGCTCCTTTTATTAGGTTTCTAAGGGACACGTGTCTGCAGTTCATGGGATTTGAGCACTAGATGGCACTCTTGTGTCCCTGATTAAAAGAAAACTATTACACAATTTTCCTTGTTTTCAAGCAAATTAGGGCAAATGTTCAACCTCTACTCATAGAGCTCTCATAGGTACATCTGTCACACTCTAGTATTCTTTCTGTAATATTCCAACATAGTGGAATATCCATGTCAAGGACTCAGGCATGGAACCTGTCTAGTGAAATTGACCAATGAAGTTCCTCAAACTTTTCAGGCTGAAAGACAGCCGGAAGTCAGTTTTAACTTCATTGTACCTCTAAGTTTTTAGCTAATATACCTATCAGCAGATAGCTTCTTTCTGCAAGTAGGGGTCAAGAAGAGCTAGGTGTCTCGTGATTATTTTTCTGATAGCCTAGTACCTTAAGATTTCATATCATAAAACAAAGCACACACACAAGGGAGAGAGACACAAACACACACAGCGAAATGTGTATGTTAAATAATAAAATACTACCATACTACCATACGAACTGTATATATCTATTTCTCTATATGCATAAATACATGTACCTATCTGTATATACATATGCACACACTCATTAAATTCACAGTTACCTTATTTTACAGATGGAGAAGCAAGCTCAGAGGTTAGAGATTTGTCCAGTATCAAACCACTTGTAAGTAGCACAACAGCCAGTCTGCACACAGAAGGTGTGACTGTAGAGCTGGGATGTGTATCACTTAACAGTCTTCAGTGGTGTTTATCTTGTTCTATGCTGAACATCATGGGACTATGTTTCTACTTAGTCATAGATATCTGTAATTAAAATAATAATTTTGGCACACATAGGGCTTATTTGGATACTGACATGGTTATATCCAATGTAAAGTGACATTTTTGAGAACTGGGGGTGATATTAAGGAATTATTATTTATTATGAAGGTGTAGCTGACATTATGGTTGGGTTAAATATATTAAGGCTAATTCTGAAGCATTTATAATAAAGGAAATATTGAGATACCTACGACGTGCAAAAAGGCTCTAAAAGTGCAATAGGGAGATAGACACAATTAGCAGAATATTAATTATTGTGGATGTTCTATAAAGATTATATGAGGGTTATTAAAGCTATGAATTTTCAGGCAGGTAAATTTAAATTATTATAGGAGCATTCAAAGGGAAAGAGAATGGGAGAAGAGTGAAATATCTATAGATAATACAGCTATCTGGGGAAATAAGAAAATAGTGAATCTTCATGTGTCATAATAAATCACATTTTTACTTATAAGAGAATTGCTTTGACTAATCTGATGTTAAGAAAGTCACAAAATCTATTGGTTTAATTTATGCTCACCAATGCCTTGCACTGTTTTGGGTATATGGAAACTCTATAAATGTCCTAAGTGAGTAAGTGAATGAATGAACATATAGATTAGAATGTAAATGAAAAATATACATATGTACCATTAGTACTAGCTAATCTTTCTAGAGACCAAAAGAAGATCTAGATTTTGTGTTTAGGAAACTGTTACCAATTTTAAATGAATCATGGAAAAATGAGTTAGCTCATGGGATTTTGTTAAATAAGCCCCGAAAGGAAGTAGAAATTACTGCTTTCCTTGGGCATGTGGTTCTCTTTCAGATAAATCCATTTTTCATATTCTCTTGAATATATTTGCAAGTTAGCTTGTAGAGATTGTCTTCTATTTCAGAAGAAAAACTTGCTTAGGCAAGAAATAAATTCAGATTACTTTTTTCTCATTCCAAGATTGCTTTTCCTGGAGTCCAAAGAGAACAAAATCAATTATTCCAGTTACAATGTCAAAGTGCCTTGGAGGCCTTAGAGACATTAACTATTAGTGTCTCTATTAATTGTAACATTTATTTTTCTGGTAAGAAGTGAGTTATAAAGGCATTTTTAAATTGCCCCATAATAAATGTACATATTATGGGGAACAATATGTAAGTACAATATAAAATCAAATTGGAGTTCTCAACATTTAAAAAACATTATTTATCTATTTTATTTGGAGGAAACTAAGAGACAATCAGAGCAAGCACCTATCCACTTATTCCCTCCCTAAATATCTGTAACAGCCATGTCGAAGCCAAGATCCCAGAACTCCATGTAGGTCTCCTATGTAGGTTACAGGGATCCAACCACTTGAGCCACCAACTGCTACTTCCCAAGGTATACATTAGCTGGAAGATAGAATTGAGAGCTGAGCCAGAACTTGACAGAAGGCACTGTGACATGGCAAGCAGGCGTCCCAATGCTGTCTTAAGTGCTAAACCAAACACCCTCTCTCCACTAAATAGTTACTAAAATGGCAATAAGAACTAGACAAATTAGTCATATTAAAAAATTTAGGATAAATGCCATTTTGATCATGTAAAAGTAGTCTTAGAGATTTTTAAATGTGATATGTCTTATTTTTACATCATGAGTTTACTAATTGTTTTAAGAACTTGTTTTTTAGAATATGATAGAGTAAAAGTACATTAAACTTGCTTACAAGTTACTTTCCTATTTCATAGAATAGATGCAGAAAAGAAGTGTGTTTTGTTTTACTTTCATATGCTGAGAATTGCAATGTTATGTAATAAACCTAATTAAAGAATCAAAAGGAAAAAATATGTGATCCCAAGATCTAGGAATTTATGGGAAACATTAGGAAATAAATTAACTATTCAAACTGATTATACTATAGAAAAATAATAGGATGAATTATTTTTCTTTAGATGTCAGTAAGATGTTTAGAATGTCCAAAAAAATCAAATTACTCAGCTCAGAATCCATGAAGCACTTGCAAAATATGGTTAAATGTTTAATTTATAAATAAACACATGGATATTTAGAAATACTTAATCACATTACTTTCAAAATAAAAGAAACAAAATATGAAAAGGAAGAAAACACGATGCTTTTGTTAGAAACCCATTCCCACTTTGGAGAAGGAAACTCCTATGCCACCAGCACCTCCTGTGCTCTCTTGAATAGCAGTCTCTTTGCTCAGTTTCCCCAAGAGAAAAGCCAAACCAGGAAATCTCTGGTTCCCAGAAGACATTGTGAAGGATAAGCAAACTTTAATGAAAAGTACTGATACCTGGAAAAAGCATCGATACTTTTAAAATTTATTTTATCTTCCTTCAGTTTCATAATAATTAAATATTATTCTTTTATTGTGCCTTTAAAAAACAGTTGATTACTAAAAAACAATTATTTAAGGTAAACAAATTTCCTGTATTTCATACACACACACACACACACACACACACACATATTTAGGAACATAGAAATAATTCCCACCCTACCATCCCTCCTGCCCATGCTTCCACACTTCTTCTTCCTTCCCCTCTTATTCCCTCTCTTAATTTTTATAATGATGTACTTGTACTTTCAGTTTACTTTATAATCATAAAATTAACTCTATGCTAAGTAAATAGTTGAACAAATAGTAAGGAGAAAAAAGCACTCTTCTTCAACATTAGAGGGCTGCAAACAATCATCGAATTTCAAAATGTGAATTTCACTCTATACATTACACTTTTGTTTCCCTATTAGTTACCAAGGATCAGGAAAAACATTTTTTTTGTCTTTTGGGCTCTGGCTTATTTCACTAATTATAATGATTTCCAGTTGTATCCATTTTGTTGCAAAAAGACAAAATTTCATTCTTTTTTATGGCCCAGTATAAATATATATATTATATATAATATATTATATATTAATATATTAATATGCATTATATTATATTATATATATTATATATATATTTATATATATATATATGTGTGTGTGTGTGTGTGTATCACAATTTCTTTATCCAATCATCAGCTGATGTATATCTGGGTTGATTCTATATCTTAGCTATTGAGCTGCAATAAACACAGGAGTACACAAAACTCTTCCATATGCTAATTTCATTTTGTTTGAGTAAATTCCCAGGAGTAGGATTCCTGGATCATATGGTATATGATCCAGTTTTCTGAAGGCTGGGGCTTTAAAGTGCACCAGCCCCAACAGAATTTAATCCCCGGGAAAATATAGGTAGACTTGACCAAATTCCTAAATTCAAAACCCGTCAAAAACTACTTTATCTAAATCTCAGTTGTACTCAACTACTTTATCTAAATCTCAGCTTCTTAATCTACTACTAGTGCTTTCCCAGGACCATGGCAATCTTCCCTGCTAGGAGTCAAGCTTCCAGTGGAAATCACCGCCACACGTCCTCTGCATAGCACAGCAGCACAATAGACTCAAGATTGAAAGCACTGATTTCCTCTGCTTTAGTCATTAAAACATTCTAGCAATTGTTCAAGAAGCTGATATTACTGTAATTTCTTTTCAAGAAACAGGTCTCAGACCTTTGGTTGGGGTAGGTGCTTGGCACACTCGTTAAGTTGCTTCTTGGGAAGTCTGCACACCATTTTGGAGTACCAGGGTTTGAGTCCTAGCCCTTCCAATCTCAGCTCCCTTCTAATGTGCATCCTGCTAGGCAGCAGATAATGCTTCAAATATTTCAGTCTCTGTCTCTCAAGTGGGAGACCCAGATGGAGTTCCAGACTCCCGCTTTGGCCTGATCCACCAATGGCTCTTGCAGCCAGTTGGGAAGTGAACCAGAGGAAGGAAAGAAGGAAGATCTCTCTCTCTCTCTCTCTCTCTCTCTCTCTCTCTCTCTATATATATATATATATATAATATGTATATAATATATATGTATATATATGTATATATAGAGATATAGATGCAATTTGGCATGAAGACCTTCATATTATATATAAAAATATTATACATACATACATATCATATACATATACTATAGAGAGAGATCTGTTTTTATCTCACTTCACTTTTTAATTAAAATAAAAGTAAAATAAAAAATAAATAAAAATCTTTAAAAAACAACTTTTAAACAAAAAGAACTCTTCAGTTCTTATCTGTTGCTCAAATTGAGAGAGAAGAGAATAAAAGACTTCTTTGCAAATATACAACACTTGCAATGAAACAATCCCAAGCATTAAATGTTATTATGTAGATGAAACTTCTCTAAAACCCTTTTACCTTTATATAGGAATGCTTATAGTCATCAACTGTGTTATCTTTTTGTTTTGAAACTTCAGAAAGCTTTAAACAGAAACTCTGGTAGTTTACTCTCATAGGCATTGCAAGTTACTGAAGGTTGGTTATAAAGACAGTCCATTTCAGACATCTGTGAAATTCTTTCTAATTAGGAAATGCACAGGGATGAAAACTAAGTAAGCTAATTTCATTCTGTTCTCTAATTACGATTTCCCTGCATAATTTAAAGAACAGACCACACCTGTCCTGGAGAAAATGGCCAATATCCAAAGGCATTACTTAAAATTTGAAATGTTATTATAAAATGTCATTAGTTGAAAGCATTTGACAGGTATTATAACCAACTTTGCATCTTAAATGTCAAAAAGTGCTCACAGGAGTCTTTTAAAAGTGAGAAAAATGTCAATATTCAAATGTGAATAAAATATGAACCTGAAAATGAAAAATAAAATTAAGAAGTGGAATCTCAAAAAGCTGATGAAGATATTGGTCTTATTGCTTCCTTTAAATTTCTCCTTTAAAATATTTGTTTATTGGAAAGGTAGAGTGAGAGAGAGAGACAGAGAGAGACACACAGAGAGAGAGAGAGAGAGAGAGAGATCTTCCATCTGCTGGTTCAATCCCCAAAGGGCCACAATGGCTCAAGCTGGGCCAGTCTGAAGCCAGGATACTGAAACTCCATCCAGATCTCCCACATGAGTGGCAGGGGCCCAAGAACTCGAGCCAATTTCTGCTGCTTTCCCAGGCACATTAGCAGGGATTGGATTAGCACTGGATTGGAAGTGGAGCTCAGGAACTTGAACAAGCGCTCTGATTTGGTATGCCAGTGTTACAAACTGTGGCTTAACCTGCTGTACCTCAACACTGGTCCTGTGCTTTCTTCAAATTTATACTTCATATTTTATGACACTTTTCATGTAACATAGATGTTTTAGTAGAATTAGTATTGTATAGTAAAAGCAAAACTTGAATTGTCAAATTTTAACAAGATTCTCAATTCTACACATATCAGTTGTAATGAGGTAGAGTGAAGAAGACCTTCAAATTGTATCCATTGAAAGAGATTATCGTAGTGGCTGGCAATGTGGCAGTGGCAGGTTAAGCCATTAATTGTGACAGTGGCATTGCTATCAGAGTGCCAATTCAAATCTGGCTGCTCTGATTCTGATCCAGCTGTGCGCTAATGATCCTGGATAGTCAGCAGAAGATGGCTCAAGTACTTTGGACCATTTCACCTATGTGGAAGACACAGATGAAATTTCAGGCTCTTGGCTTTAGCCTGGTCCAGCTGTGCCTGCTGTGGCCATTTGAGGAGCGAACAAAAAGATGGAAGATTAATTTCTCTCTCCTCCCACCTTTCTCTCTCTCTCTGTCCCTCTGCCTTTCTTTAAAAAAAAAAAAAAACACTTTTTTTTATTTATTCGACATATAGAGTTAGACAGTGAGGGAGAGAGACAGAGAGAAAGGTCTCCCTTCCGTTGGTTCACCCCCCAAATGGCCACTGCAGCTGGAGCTACACTGATCCGAAGCCAGGAGCGGGTACTTCCTCTTGGTCTCCCATGTGGGTGCAGGCGCCCAAGCTCTTGGCCCTTCTCCACTGCCTTCCTGGGCCACAGCAGAGAGCTGCACTGGAAGAGGAGCAATGGGGACTAGAACCCAGCACCCATATGGGATGCCGGTGCTGCAGGTGGAGAATTAACCAAGTGAGCCAAGAGGCCAGCCCTCCTCTGCCTTTCAAATAAATAAATATTTAAAAAAAAATTTATGTTTATAAACAAGGAAAGAGACCAAACAACACAATTTAATGAATCCAATATCCAAGGACAAACATCACATGTAATTAAGACACTAATTGGATACTCATATCACTTATTAGAGTACCTGGTTTGAGCTCCTGGATCTGCTTCTGCTTCCAACCTCCTGCTAAAGAGCATTCTGGGAGAAGCTGATGCTGGCTGAACGACTTGTGCCCCTGCTACCCACATGAGAGAGACTTTGATGCAGTTCCTGGTTCCTGGCTTCATGCTGGCCCAGCCTGGACTATTGCAGACTCTTGGGGAGTTAACCAGTAGATGGGAGATCTCTTTCTCTCTTTCTCTCTTTCTCTCTTTCTCTCTTTCTCTCTCTTTCTCTCTTTCTCTCTCTTTCTCTGTTTTGTAAATAAATAAGATAGATAACAATAATAATAAATGAATAAAGCTAATAGATAGCAAGACAACTAGCAGATCTTGCTGTTGTCCACTTTGTCATTTTCTGAGAGATCTCATAACATACGTTGTCATGAGACTTTCATGGCATCTTATTTCTGTTAACATTCATCCATAGATGTGAAGACACATTTTTACTTCTCGGGTTCTGGAGATGGATTTCCTGCTCTCAAACCCTGGCTCTACCTTTCAATAGCTGTGTGATCTTGGACCAATGACATACAGCAGCCTAATTTTGTCATCTGTGGAAGAGATAATACATCATGGGTATTTAAAAGTGTTCAAAAATTTAATAACAGGCATAGAACAGAGTCCACACATAGAGCTCTACAAGTGCTTATTTAAGGAAAACTAAAGGAATATAGACTTACACGTGGATACTTAAATCGTAGGATTAATGTAAGCACTTTATGCAGTCTTTTTTCACATATATCTAATGATTAAATCATTCAGGATGTTTAGGTTTTTAATTGCTCCATCCAATTCATGGACAAAAGTGTAGTTATTTCGTGCTTGGTCTAAGTAAACATGAAATATAATTATTTTTTTTACTTTTTTTAGCAATATAATTTTAAAATATTTACTTATTTATTTGAAAGGCAGAGTTACAGAGAGACAAGGAGGGAGTGTGGGAGGAGGGTTGGAGAGAGAGATAGAGAGATATCTTCCATTTGTTGGTTCACTCCCTAAATGGCCACAATGGCCAGGGAAGGTCCAGGCTAAAGCCAGGATCCAGGAACTTCATCTGGGTCTTTCTTTTCTTTTTTTATTTAGTAAATATAAATTTCAAAAGTACAGTTTATGGATTACAATGGTGTCACCCCCATAATTTCCCTCCCATTTGCACCCCTCCCATCTCCCACTCCCCCTCCAATTCCATTCACATCAAGATTCATTTTCAATTCTCTTTCTATACAGAAGATTGAAGATTGATTTAGTAAATATTAAGTAAAGATTTCATCAGTTTGCACCCACACAGAAACACAGAGTGTAAAATACTGCTTCAGTACTAGTTATAGCATTACTTCACATTGGACAACACATTAAGGACAGGTCCCACATGAGAAGTAAGTACACAGTGACTCCTGTTGTTGACTTAACAATTTGACACTCTTGTTTATGGGATCAGAATCACCCTAGGCTCTAGTCATGAGTTGCCAAGACTATGGAAGCCTTTTGAGTTTGCCGACTCTGATCATATCTAGACAAGGTCATAGTCAAAGTGGAAGTTCTCTCCTCCCTTCAGAGAAAGGTACCTCCTTCTTTGATGGCTCCATTCTTCCACTGGGATCTCAATTGCAGAGATCTTTCATTTAGGTCTTCTTCTTCTTTTTTTTTTTTTCCAGAGTGACTTTGCTTTCCATGCCTAAAATACTCTCATGGGCTCTTCAGCCATACCGAATGCGTTAAGGGCTGATTCTGAGGCCAGAGTGCTGTTTAGGACACCTGCCATTCTATGAGTCTGCTGTGTATCCCGTTTCCCATGTTGGATCATTCTCTCCCTTTTTCATTCTATCAGTTAGTATTAGCAGACACTAGTCTTGTTTGTGTGATCCCTTTGACTCTTAGACCTATCAGTGTGATCAATTGTGAGCTGAAATTGATCACTTGGACTAGTGAGATGGCCTTGGTACATGCCACCTTGATGGGATTCTATTGGAATCCCCTGGCACAATTCTAACTCCATCATTTGTGGCAGGTCCGATTGAGCATGTCCCAAATTGTACATCTCCTCCCTTTCTTATTCCCACTCTTATATTTAACAGGGGTCACTTTTCAATTAAAATTTAAACACCTAAGAATAATTGTGTGTTAATTACAGAGTTCAACCAATAGTACTAGAACAAAACAAAGAAAAAATATTAAAATGGATAAAGTATTACATTGTACATCAACAGTCAGCACAAGAGCTGATCAAGTCACTATTTCTCATAGTGTCCATTTCACTTCAACAGGTTTCCCCTTTGGTGCTCGGTTAGTTGTCATTAATTAGGGAGAACATATGATATTTGTCCCTTTGGGACTGGCTTAATTCACTCAGCATAATGTTTCTCAGATTCCTCCATCTTGTTGCAAATGACCGGATTTCATTGTTTTTAACTGCTGAATAGTATTCTATAGAGTACATGTCCTATAATTTCTTTATCCAGTCTACTGTTGATGGGCATTTGGGTTGGTTCCAGGTCTTGGCTATTGTGAATTGAGCTGCAATAAACATTAATGTGTAGACAGCTTTTTTGTTTGCCAATTTAATTTCCTTTGGGTAAATTCCAAGGAGTAGGAAGGCTGGGTTGTATGGTAGGGTTATATTCAGGTTTCTGAGGACTCTCCAGACTGACTTCCATAGTGGCTTAACCAGTTTACATTCCCACCAACAGTGGGTTAGTGTCCCTTTTTCCCACATCCTCTCCAGCATCTATTGTTGGTAGATTTCTGAATGTGAACCATTCTAACCAGGGTGAAGTGAAACCTCATTGTGGTTTTGATTTGCATTTCCCTGATTGCTAGTGATCTTGAACATTTTTTCATGTGCCTGTTGGCCATTTGGATTTCCTCTTTTGAAAAATGTCTATTGAGGTCCTTGGCCCATCTCTTAAGTGGGTTGTTTGTTTTGATGTTGTGGAGTTTCTTGATTTCTTTGTAGATTCTGGTTTTCAACCCTTTATCTGTTGCGTAGTTTGCAAATATTTTTTCCCATTCTGTCGGTTGCCTCTTCACTCTCCTGACTGTTTCTTTTGCAGTACAGAAACTTCTCACTTTGATGCAATCCCAATAGTTAATTTTGGCTTCAACTGTCTGCACCTCCAGGGTCTTTTCTAGGAAGTCTTTGCTGGTACCTATATCTTGCAGGGTTTCTCCAATGCTCTCTAATAATTTGATGGTGTCAGGTCGTAGATTTAAGTCTTTAACCCATGTTGAGTGAATTTTTGTGTAAGGTGAAAGGTAGGGGTCTTGCTTTATGATTCTGCACATGGAAATCCAATTTTCTCATCTGGGTCTTTCACATGGGTGCAGGAGCCCAAGTGCTTGGACCATCATCCACTGCTTTCCTAGGTGCCTCAGCAGGGAGCTGGATCAGAAGTGGAGTAGCCAGGACTTGAACTAGCATCCATATGGGATGCAGGAGTAATGGGCAGTGGCTTAGCTCACTATGCCACAATATCAGCCTTACCGCTTACTCTTACATATGGAGCATTAAGATTATATTGTCTAAAAAAGATGGGCCTTCTATCCTGAAGTTTCTCTTCTTATATTGTACTGTAATCTGAATGTGTCCCCCATAATGTACTTGACGGAACCATACTCTCCAATATAACAATCTTGGATTGGTATCTTTTGGAAAGCATTTAGGTGTTCAATGGATAAATTGCACAAAGACATTGACAGAGAGTTTGACCCCTTGTGCCCTTTTTACCTTCTGTCGTGTGAGGGTACAATGCTCCTCTCCTCCTGAGAATCTGGTATTCAAAACACTATCTTAGAAACAGAGAGCAGCTCTTACCAGACACTAAATTTGCTGGCACCTTGATCTTATTTTCCTAGTTCTATAACTCTTAGAAATAAGATTTTTTCTTTATAAATTATCCAGTCCCAGGAATTTGTTTATAGCAGCACACAACAGAGGAAGACACATTAATAAACATCACATAAAATGTGTTAATATTTCATTAATCAGATTACTCAGAGGTTTTTTAAGATTTATTTTATTTATTTGAAAGGCAGAGTTAGAGAGAGAGAGAGAGAGAGAGCGAGCTTCCATCCTCTGGTTCACTTCCAAAATGGCCACAATGGCTGAGTATGGGCCAGGCTGAAACCAGCAGCCAGAAGCCTCCTCCGGGTCTCTAGGTGGTACAGGGACTACATAACTTGGGCCACTTTCCTCTGCCCTCCCATGCACTCTGGCAGAAAGCCGAACCAGAAGTGGAGCAGCCAGGACTCAAATAGAACCCATTTAGGATGCTGGCATTGCAGGCAGCAGCTTTATCCAGTATGCCACAATGTTGGTCTCCATAGCAGTTTTTATATGTTAAATGTGCTGTACTCAAATATGCATAAATTGAGGGAAAATTTAAGTAAATATGGCATCAGAGCATGGTCACATTAAATGTTTTTGTCCTTGATCTGTATATCATAGAGCTTTAAATTTTTTCAAGTTTTTGATGGTATGTAACAGCAATTTGAATATAAAAAATACTATTGGATTCTCTTAGTTTAGTTTGTGTTTTTAAATTTAGTTTGGTGCATCTTTTCCTCAATTTGTATTTGAACTTTAAAATAACAGGATGCAACTGAATATTCAGAGCACATTATTGTCTGTGCCTCCTTAAAGAAGTTGGAATGTTTTTCCCCTTAAAATCTGACATGTCAATCACTCAACAGACTTTTTCTTCCTGTTCTTCTGTGCCAAAGTCCACTATTTCTAGGTTGTTTGGCTCTCTGTTAGCCCTCACACACTGAAATCCAACACTGAATAAACCATCAATATTTATTTTATGAAGTCTCCTACTTTTCTATCAGGTGGATAATGTAGTGAAGAAGAGAAATCTCAACAACACAAATTGAATATCAAAATCCCAAACCTGCATACGATGTGTTTTTCTAAATAGCACGCTTCAATTAGCCTTGAAATCTGAAAGTTTCCAGGTTCAATATTTCTGAATCTCTTTGTCCACTGAAACATTCAAGAAGTGTTGGTTTATGACAGATCCATCAGTCACACATACCATATGAGTTCTGAAAGGGCTGTACAAAAAAAGCATCAGGCTCAATTTTATCTCATTCAGCCCAAAGTTCATGTTGCTTTTGTTCTACAGCTGTCTGGAGTGTGTTTCCCACAGAAAGCCAAAAAATGCAAACAAGTGCACGTTAATGGGCTTCAGTAGTTGTTCTGAGGTTAGTTTCCCTGACTTCATCACTTCTAAAAGGTACACATTGAAACACCATGACATTGAGTGAATGGTTTGCTCAATTTTGGTTAAAAAGAGATGGTTTACTTTAGGCAAATGGGCCCCAGGTATATTTTGGTTAGAAGAATGTCAAGTATTTTAACACTTTGACTTTCCAATGTGTGCATGTGTGTTTGTGTTGAATTTGTCTTTATTTTTCCCAGGGTAAAAGTAACTGTTAATTTGCCATTGACTGAAGTCATAATTTGCTCAAGATACTTACATACAATCCTCAGGTAAATTGTTACTTTAACTTATCTTAAGTACCTTATAAATTTTTGTGAAGATAATAAGGATATTGAGTGTAAGTAATAAGGAGTATGTATCCCTAAATGGAAGTAATGGAACTGAGCTTGTTCTCACCAGCTGGTTAGATAACATAGAGTTTAAAGATATATCAGCTGCTATTTATTTAATTTTTAAAATATATCAACATAAAAACCATTTTTCCTATAATATTTTAATTCTATTATTCTTAATTCCCCAGAAAACCTTTCTACTTACATTTTATTTCCTTTATATACATATTTAAGAAACAAAAATTATAGTTACATTTAAATTTGAAAAAAAAAATTCTACTTGTTTGAGACACAGAGCGAGGGAGAAAGTAACAGAGAGAGAGAGAGAGATCACTGTCATCTGGGGATCCACTTCCCAAATGCCCACACCAGCTCAGTTGGGCCAGGCCAAAGGCAGGAGCCGAGAATTTAATCACTGTCTCCTATAAAGCTGACAGCAACCCACCTACTTGAGCCATCACCTGCTATCTCACAATGTGTGTCTGAACAGAAAACTAGAATAGAAAGTGGAGCCAGAACTCGAACCCAGACATTTCTATATGGATGCAAGCATTCAAATAAGCATCTCAAATATTATATTTCTATTTTAGTGGGACAGGCAATATACCTAAAGTTACAAGATTCTCTCACTCTGTTGACCGTCTCTCTCACCCGGGAGTAGAGGAATCTTGACTATTAATCACCTTTTTTCTGCAAATGTGTTTTCTTGGCCTTGAGGAATCCACATACCAGGTGACCATCATCCCAGTACCTTTAGTCTAATTCTCCCTCTAACTGAACTGTCACCACACGTGAAAATTCAGCTCATCTTCCAGGACCTAGGTTTCCTTGGACTGTTTTTTTAACTCTGAGCCAAACAGATCTCTGTTTTTCCTAAATTGATAAAATTGCAGCACATTAATTTTAGAAGTATCTTAGGAACTAACAGAGGCCAGCTTCCAGTAAGAACAGTCCAACCACATCCACCACAGTTAAGCAGACACTGACATTTCAGTAAACCAGGAGACACCCCTTCTATTTCTCTGGAAAGCTCAACTCCCAGGAACTTCACCTTTACATTGACCAAATTCCAAAGAATTGTAACAAAAGTCAAATGGAAACATGTGCATATTCAGGCCACAAGTATTTTTCTTTGCATTAACAAACCACTTTACTCTCCTTAGAAAAGTCTACCTCTAGACTGCAAATACATCCCCACACTGAGAGTACAGAATACATTTAGCTGGTAACCAACTAGAATCTATGCACCATAAGAGGACATTTCCTCTCTTTCAGAATGGCACAAATAGGGTACCTGAATTCCTCCAAACACACACACACACACACACACACACACACACACACAAAACCTTGAACTTTCTTCCCTACTTTGACTTTACATAGCTGGGAGAATGTGGGAATTAACTTATCCACTCTGCTATTATAAAAGACCCACTTAAAAAAATTCATGAGAAAGAAAAGAGATGAAAAATAAATCCTGATTGCTGACTTCCCAATGATGAATAATGTCTCCAATCCCTTTAATAGATAATCAATCCCACCAAAGCAGCTGATGTCTTATTCTTAGAATCCAACAGGAATTCTGGTAAATCCAAATTGCTACCTATTCTCATCCTCCTGGTACTTGATCAAACAGATAGAAACAAACAGTGGGATAAAACAAAAAAGGTTTTTACTTGGATAGATAGAAAGGATACTCATGAAAATATTGATATATTTTCAATACTATATAAATGAAACTGTCTCTATAGACACATGCATATATGTTTGTATATATAGGTATATTTGTAAGTGTACAAATACTCCTTCAAATAGGAGCCATTTTGAAAATTCTCCCAAATGCTCCATTTAGGGAGTGAAACTGTAGATGGAAGATTTCTTTCTCTCTGTTTCTCCCTCACATAACTCTTTTATATAAATAAAATAACTCTTTAAAAAAGATGAAAACTCACTTGCAATAATCTAGAAATATAAAATGGGTCTCTATTCACAATAGCCAAGATATCCAATTAATCTAGGTGTTCATAAACATATAATTGCATAAAGAAAATGTGAAATATATCTGCAATGTAATAATATTTGACTGCTAAAACAGAATGTAATTCTGTCATTTGAAGCAGCATGGATGAAACTGGAGGTCATTACACAAAGTGAAATGTTACAACCATGAAATGACAGATACCACATGTTCTCACTTATACTTATGAGTAGAAGCTAAAAAGTTAATCTCATAGAAGAGAATGGAATACAGCTTACTGCCACCTGAGGGAGGAGTTGAGGAGGAACCTTCGGAGGGAAGACGTTTAAGAAGTTTGGGATTACAGTTGGGTAGGAGGAATAGTATTAACATCCTACAGCACAGTAAAATAACCATAACCATAGAAATACCATAGTATTTCAAAATAGCTAAACTAGTATTTTGATATATAATAGTAAAATAGTATTTTGAATGCTCCCAGCATGAAGAATTGATACATTTTTGAAGTTATGGATGTTCCAAATTCCCTGATCGGTACACATTGCATATATATGATACTGTAGCCCATAAATACGTCTCATTGTTTCCCACAAATATGTGCAATTATTATGTGTCAACTAAAATTTAAAAGGCACATGCCTTTCAGTTCAGTATTTGTGTTTTTTAGAAAAATTCTGGCACCTTTTCAAAAATTATACATACAACAGTTTACTGCAATATCGTTGTTAAAAGAGTGCAAGTAGATATAAAATATGCTATAAGGGGCTATAAAATAGCAGTTAAAATTGATGAAATAAAGTTAATATATCAAAAATAAGTCTCAAAATGACAAAAAGCGTGATGTCAAATGACAAAACCTAAAATGTATTTAGGCATTTTAGAACAAAACATAAAAACCACATACCCTTCAGGAAAACATACACATGTGTATGCAAGTAAGTATAAAAATTCATGATAATGTTTGTCTCAAGGGAAGAGATAGAGACTAGTTAAGGGAGGAAGGACTTCAGATTTATCTCTGTTATATGTTGTTGATTGTATAAAAGCAGATAAAACAAATATATCCAAATTGTCATCATTTTTAATTCCAGTTGGTGGGTGAATGTTTATACATTACATTGTTCTTTCCATATTTCCTCATTTCAAAATTTTCCCACAAGGAAATCTCCGTGAATTTAATGAAATGTGAAGTATAGAAAATCTTTCCTTTCGTTGATTATTCGGTGTATTTAACTTCAGTAGCCTTTCTGTAGCAAAGAGCAGTATTTGTCTTTCTGGTCTGTATGTGTTTAGGATCAAGCCAAGTTTACTCAAGACTTCCAGATCTGAATGCATCTCTCAGGGCACCGTATGTAGCGATAGAGCCAGATGCAGATGCCAGGATTGTGTGAAAACTGGGCAACAATACGATAATATAAGCCCCGTCTTTCTACCATGATGCTGTCAATGTTTGTGATGGCCCAAACATTCTATGCTGAAACCTAATCCCAGTGCGATACTATCAGGAAATGGCGATTTGGGGAGGTGCTTAGCTCCTGAGGGTGGGGTACTTCTGAATGGGCTGCACAGATACCTGGCTGCTTCCACCAGCCAGGAGGCAGAGAGAAGGCGCCGACTATGAAACAGAAAGAAGATCCTCACCAGGCTAGAAATGTGCCAGCGCCTTGATCTTAACTCCAAACCAGGACAGGGAAATTGCCGAGCTACTCAGCTGGCGGTATTTTGTTACAGCAGCCTGGACAGACAGAGACGACTATGCCGCGTCTAGAACCCAGCTATTACTTTAAGACAAAAACAGCAACAAAGGGACTTGCCATTTTCCAGAAATCAACAAAAAGAGTCTATGGCTACTTTGACATTTCTATGATATTCGAACTTTTTATCTTTGAGTTGAGATTTCTGACATTTTCTTCCAGATTTTGACTCGAAATTGGTTGAACTTGAGCAGAGGGGAGCGTTTCCCCTCCATGCACACCAGGCTCACATGGAGACCTCATTAACAGTGCCTCTCATCCTCAGGTGGGACCTGCGGCCCCAGCGCACTTTCCTCGTGGCATGGCTCACCTGCCCTGTGGGCCCTTGTTTACGGCATCATTTCCGGCGTCTGCTTCCGCCAGGGCAGATAAACGGGCTAGATTCTTCTGTAGAGGGGCTGCAAGTACTTTTCCGAAGCTCGACCGGTAAGACGTATTTGCCCGAGAGTTCGAATACTGAACATGCAGACACAAAATCATCACCGAGTGTTGTGTGGGGCCAGGTAAGTTTTGGCAGCAGCTGGGGTATCCAGGGAGCCCATAGCTGTGGCACACTGGCTACATAACACTGCTAACAGCCTTGAAACCTGTCCTTTGTGTTAATGATCCAAGTTTTTCAGCTTCAATTCTGAGCACTAGCTGAAAAGCCCTGCTGAAATTACTGAGTTTCTCTCTGCTGCTTGTAACCAAAAGATCTCTTCTAAACATTCAAGATCAATGAATCCGCCCCCCAAAAAGCCAAAAATAAAGGCATATCTATACATATTTTCAGTCAAAATGGAAAGAAAAGTAAAATTTTGACTTTGAATTAGATTCTAAGGTGCATTTTGAATTTAGTTTAAAAAGTAGTATTATACTGTGTCAAAGGTGTTTTTTATTCAATGTGCAAAAATGAGTTTACTTACTTCTGCGAATGCAGCTACATTGTTAAAACATTCCCATTTCTGTGCTCAACAGTCTTCACTTCTCCTTGCCACATCCATGATGTGGGAGAGATATAAGGAGAAAGACACTGGGCCAATCTGTGTTACTGTGATGTCATTGCTCAAGTAGGAAGTCCACTAAACCAAAGCAGTTACACTGTCTGAAAAAATGAAAAATAAGGGACCAGTATTTGGTGCACTGGTTAACATGCAGGTTGGGATATCCACATATTCTATCGAAGTCTCTGGGTTTCAGTACCTGCTCCACTTCCAATTCCGGCTTCCTGCTAATGTGCACCCTGAGTGGCAGCAGGGAATGTCCCTAGCACTTGGATCCCTACCACCCACGTGGGAGACTATGATGGAGTTCTGGGCTCCTGGCTTTGGCCTGCCCCAGTCCTATCTGGTGCAGGCATTTGAGGAATGAACCATGAAATGGAAGATCTCTGTTTGTCTGTCTTTGTCACCCTGTCTTTCAAACAAGATAAATAAATAAGTACTTATTTTTTATAAGAAGAAAATTAAGGAGCTGGCATTGCAGCATAGTAGGTAAAGCCACCACCTGTGGCGCCAACATCATACATGGGCACTGGGAAAGCAGTGGAAGATGGCCCAAGTCCTTGGGCTCCTGCACCCACCTGGGAGACCTGAAAGAAGCTCCAGGCTTCTGGCTTTAGATCGGCCCAGCTCCAGTGCTTTTGCCCATTTGGGGAGTGAACCGGTAGTTGGAGGACCTTTCTCTCTCTCTGCATCTGTCTCTCTGCATCTGCCTCTGCCTTTCAAATAAATTTTAAAAATCTTTAAAAAAAAGAAAAAATTAAGTTCATGGCAATTTATTTTATATTTTATGAAGAAGTAAAAGAGAAGAGTTTGAAGAGTTTTCACATAAAGAAATGATAAATTAAGAAGGACATAGTAATTACTCTGATTTGTTTCATACATATTGCATACATTTATCAAATAATTATGCTGTGTCCTTTAAATATGAAACAACTATTGTATGCCAATTAAAATTTAATTTTCAAAACAAGAAAATCAGAAAAACTCAAATTAGTTTCTCAACATCATAGGAATTAATAATTCTTAACAACTGAAAATATAGTTTTTACAAGAAGTAAATATATTCTTGTCTTACAGTTACACCTAACCTGTGTAAGTCTCAAGTTTTTCAGTCTTAATATCACTGGGACTGAAATATCTGACTTCAGAGAAAGTAAAAACCTTAGAGAGGGCTGTTATTCCAATTGTAGTGGTGTTCCAAGTTATTATGGACTGAACTGTGTTTCCGGCTGTATTTTCAGACAGGGCCTTTAAAGAGGCGGATCAGTTAAAATAAGATCTCTAGGGGAGGCCTAAAGAGGTCCTGGCTGATGTTTCTATAAGAAAAGAAAATCTGGACACACGAAGACAGCAGGGATGCTTGTCTATAGAAGGAAGGCCCTGTTGGGATACAGGAGCAAGGCACTCATGTGTAAACCAAGGAGCAACCAAAGAGCAAACTTCTGAGAAAAAAAGAGACACAAACAACCATAATGACACCTTAATCTAGAATCTATCCCCTGGAACCATGAGATAATAAATTTCTGTTTTTCAAGATACGTGGACTGTAGTGTTAACAGTAATACTGTCCAGGTAGCAGATGTACCAGTATAACAGGTTTTTGGTGACTAATAAACAAAATCTTAAATCAAGTGGATTCAAATTACCCTTTGTATCTAGTAGTGTAGAATAAAAAGCCCAAACTGACAAGCATATAAAGAAAGCAGTTAAACATGATGCAGTAAGATAAAATAAAATGCATTTGTATTCATGTATGAGTATCATAATTTTTCCTACCTTTTTTCTTTCTATCAGTATATGCTGGCCAGTTCTACTTCTTAAAAGAAGATAGGCTTCTACATACAGAATTAAACCTTTTTTTAGTGTTTGCTTTTTGGTATTATAATACTCTTTATCTTGTGATATGATTTTCATTATAGATAGCAGACTTGTTCTTTCATTGATATAAACTTCTTTTGTTTACAAAAATAACAAGTTTATAACCCTTTGTCAGGATTGGAGAAAGAAACTTAGCTATTTGAGAAATAAGAACTTAATTACTATAGAAGCCAACTGTACAAAAATCAACTAACTATAAAAGTGAATTCATTTGGAAGATAGTGAGGAAAAACATAGGTGCCTATTCCTTGCCCATTTGTCAGGGAACTGACAAATTGGCAGTGAAATGGTTGTCAGTTTTTAGGAAGAATTAAATGGTCTAAGGTAGAATTTATCAAAACATTTTAAATTCCTAGCCCATGAAATTTTTACTTTGACTTAGAATATTTTAATAACAAATTAAATTACAAGATATGATCTATGATAAGTCCACTTATTTGCTCCCCTCTATACACTGATATTCAAATGTTAGACATTTCTTCCTTTCCTTGTATAAACATTAAGGAAATTGAAACTTAAAAAAAAGCACCTTGAAAAACGCTAAGAAAAATCTTCACAAGAAAAATATTATTTAAAATACAATTAACATTTACATAATTTTTTAAATATTGGCAATATTAAGCAAGAAAAAGCTGTATGTAGAAGAAGATTGATGGGAGATATCATGGATTATGTGTAGGTGAGGATAAAGGCTCTTTGAAAATGGATATGAATAATCTGAATTGCATATGCAAAGAAATCCCTTTGAAGAATTTGAAAAAGGAAATGATGTAGTCAAAGCTGTGCCTGTGTGCTTTTTGGCTGCAGTATGTGGCAACGTCATTGAAAACCAAGCATGTGTGTGGGAAGGAGTGGGCTACAAATATGGAAGCTGGGGATGTCAGATGAAATCAATCAAGTGTACAAGATACCCCCGTAGAAACAGAGAAAAGGAAGTGATGAAAGAAGAAACACTGAGGGAATTTTCCCACTCTAGATCCAAAAGAACACTAAGTGATTGATTCTAGGATGTGGAGTCTTTACAAAAAATACATAAAGATGAGAGGATAAAGAACTAAAAGGCAAAAAGATTTTTTAAAAAGCAATGCTTTATAACATAAAAAATTTGTTGTTTATACTACAGGAAATTTAAATATATATTATTTACTTCTCATTTCTCAATCCAAGATTATTAGTTTTTAGCACGTACACTTCTTGCTATATACATATGTATATGTGTGTATGCATATATACAGAAGGGTTCTTCAAAAAGAAAAAAAGGAAAACTACAAGAATAGTATTTAGAATCCCTGGACAATTTTCACCTATTCAAGTTTCTAAACTGCTAATAACTTACTTATATCTGCTTTGTCGTTTTCCTCATAGATAGATAGACAGTCTTCCTCTGAACCGTTCAAAAGTAAATTACCAACATGATATTTCTTATCATAAATACTTTAATAATTAATTACTATGAACATAACCAAAAGGATGTGCAATTATCAAAAAAAGAATTTAATAATAGTGCAAGATTTTATTGTGATTTCATCCCTATCTACTAGTTACCTTTGAACCAAAGGAAATCCAAAATATTTTGTTGTATTCAGTCATAACATCACTTTTTTTAAATTATAATAATTTAAAAAAAATTATTATTATTTGTATTTTATGGCATTGACAGTTAAAAAAACGGCAGATGTTACTTCTGTACAATATCCTTCAATGTGAGCTTATCTGGTGTTTTCTCAAGATTACATTGATGTTATATACTTCAGGTAAAATGACCATAGAACTTAGATTGAATTTTCTATTCATCATACTAGGGAGCACATGCTGTGAATTATTCTCACCACTAGCAATAGTAATTTGATCATTTAGTTAACATAGTTTCTGTCAGGTTTTTCCCCTGCAATTTTACTATTTTATATCTTGTAATCATTGATTGTCTTGTTAGGGAAATATGCTAAGATATTATTAATATCCTGTTATTCATAACTGACTAGTCTATTGTATATCTTGATAATCCTTGACTAAGTCAATTATTATAATCACACTTGGCCAATGGTGATTTCAAATGTTATCATCCTTGTCACTTAATAATTAGCAATTATTACACAATACATTTAATTTTAAGTAATTTCTCTTCATTTATGTATTCATTTTCTATCATTAGTAAACTTTTGAAGTCTTATTTTATTGAATGAGTTATTCAATTTCTTACTCTCATTTTTTTATATTTCAGTCATAGTGCTAACGAGAGTTCTCCAACTTAACTCTGAGTCAGATACATTCCCATCAGTTCTTGAATATTTCCTTACATTTTGGCTCAGAATTATTCCAGAATTACCTTGTAACTTCCCCACTGTGACTGCAGAATTAGCCATTTTTTTCAAGAATTCCTTGTTCTTCTGAGAGGAAATGCATCTAGAACCAAAATGTAAATATTTGTTGTACCAATTGCTACTGGGGTGCCGTTGGGTTGCCAAGTCCAGGGCAAACCCACAAGGTTCGTTCTATCTTCCTGATTTCTATATTTATTTCTTTTTTCTCTGAGTGACAAGCCTATTACCCATTTTCACAAAGTTTTTAGTTATGTGTTCAGTCTTAGAATGTACAGAAGGCAATATCTGAAAGGCTTATTCATGGTTTTTAAAGAAGGAAGATATTTCCAACCTAATTTTATTTTGTTTTGAGATGGTTTTAGGGGTTTTTTTCCTGGTCTTTAGTTTGAGGATGTATCATCCAATTTCTATGTTAAAAATGTCTTGGTTTTGAAATCGATCCCTTTCCCACTTCGATTTATAATTCCTTTGAAATATAGTTACATTTATTTTTCTGTGTGTATTCAATTTTAGTGTTTTTTTGGGACTTCACTTATTTTTCTCAATGTATGACACATTAGCATAGCTTTGAAAGTCAGATGTGTAGGAAAGGGTATATTCAGAGAAGCGTCCTTTCCTTACCTACTCCTTCCATTCTCTTTATTCTATTTCTACCCACTCTCATTTCCTTTATGCTCAGACAAGTAAATATGTCTACATTTTATTTTTCTCTATTTCTTATACAATAAGTAATATACTAAAGAAATTCCTCTACACTAAGCCTTTTTCACACACACACACACACACACACACACACATATAGAACAGAAATCATGACTTCTCCATGTCTGCTCTCAGAGATTTTCCTCATTTGCTTTTCTTTGTTAAAGATTTATTTATTTATTTATTTATTTGAGAGGTAGAGTTACAGACAGTGAGAGGCAGAGACTGAGAGAGAGGTCTTCCATCTGCTGGTTCACTCCCCAGGTGGCTGCAACGGCTGGGGCTGTGCCGATCCAAAGCCAGGAGCCAGAAGCTTCTTCCAGGTCTCCCACATGGGTGCAGAGGCCCAAGGACTTGGGTCATCTTCTACTGCTTTCCCAGGCCATAGGAGAGAGCTGGATAAGAAGAAGGGCAGCCGGGACTAGAATCGACACCCATATGGGATGCCGGCGCTTCGGGCCAGGGTTTTAACCTGCTGTGCCACAGCTCCGGTCCCATTTGCTTTTACACTTGCTAAGTACCCACCAGATAGATGTAATATATACTTTATTCTGTTGCTTCTCTATGTATGGGCATTTATATTATGTCTAACTTTTTTGAAATAACAAATAATACTGTAGTGAATGTTCTTGAGCATATTATGTACATTTTAGTGTTGTTAGGGATAGACTTACAGATAAATTCCCAAAAACGGGATTTCTGAATCAATAAGTAAAACCTTATGTATCTTGTGGTAGATGTTACCAACTTCACCACAATTTGTGCACAAATTTTTGTTCACTTCAGCAATATATGAGAGTGTAGGTTTCTCCAATCTTACTAGTGAATATTTGTTTTACATTTAAAGTAGACATTTTTGCCAATTTGGGAGGTGAAAAGGGGGCATCTCAGTGATGTTATGAAGAGCTTTATTCTGTGTTTGATTTTGAACATGTTTTCATATATTTCAGGACAACAGTTTCATAATTTCCTTAGTTATCTTTTTGAGTCTTTTGTAAATTTTCTTTCAGTTTTAGGAGTTCTTACTTTGTTAAGAGTTCTTTACACGCCAGAGTGACTAGCCCTGCGCCAGTGATATTGAGAATATTATCTCCTGGCTGTTCAACTGGGCTGTTATTTTGTTTATGGTGCTTTTGTCATACAATTTTTAAAGAAAACATTACATATACAGTTAATCAAACCTTTCTTTTATTGCCTCTGGACTTACGGTCATAATTAGAAAGCTTTTTCTATCCTCAAGTAGAGAAAGATCCATTCATGTTTTCTTTTGTGCTTGTTAAATCCTCATTCTTTATATGACTCAGTGTCATCTGAGTTTCAGTAATTTTTTCTCAAGTTACTTATCAACTTAAGCATTTAAGTATCTCTTCAATTAGATTTCATCTTCTTTTTAGTAAAGTTGATATTCATTGATTTGATATTAGGCCATTGTATGTGGTCTTTTTGAGAGATATTTCTATCATTATGATTCATAATTGTTCATTATAAAATGTCAGCTTTAAAAAATTTAAGAACGGTTTATGGAGCTAAAGAGTACCACTCTAGAAAGGTCAAGTTTTTTATATGAGCATTTTACTTTAAATCTAGAGAGAAAATGATCAAGTGGAGGAACTGAAATAAATTCACATATGACTTCAAGGATGCAAACTTGTTTAACTACAAATGATAATAAGTAAAGCTACAAAAATATCATGCCCTAAATAATTTAAAATATTAAAAAATATCCTACTTAATTTGGATTTATCCTGGGAGGACTGTTTGTAGGCTTTGGATTGCTGAAATGACAAGATCATTGTTTTAAGAATTCTGTGGCTTCAGCATGAATAATGGACTTGAAAATATATGGTAGTTTTACAAAGAAGCAAATTAAGTACTAGCATATGCTGGTGGTAGTTACAAAGGAAGTAGTGTTTGTGAAGAAAATTGGATGCATTCAAAAAATATTTGAGAGATAATATTAACATAATTTGAAGTCAGTGGACAAATTTGGGTGTGAGGAGCATAGAGTAGTCCAAAATAAAGCCCTGAGTTCCTGCACAGGTCAACTGCATAAATAGCTGTAAAAATCATGTCAGTGTCAAAACCAATAGAAGGATTATAATATAAGGATTATAAGGACTGAGGAAGATAGGAAGAGACAGTGAGTTTAATTTGTGAGATACTGAAGTTTTAGGTGACTATGCACCTGGAAGTGGAAATCAGAAGGTAGTTGGAAAAGCGATCTGAATCCCAGGAGACTTTTGTTGGCTAACATTAGTGATTTAAATATCTTCAATGCCAAAGAGGATGAATGTTCTTCAGTAAATCATAGAAGTACAGTCATTATAGTTACTAACAGTGATATTATAGGAGAAAAATGGACAAATATTAGAAGAAACATTTCTTTCTTAGGAATATTATACATACAGGTGTATTTGAAAGACTATATTCATTTCATCATAAATTCTGGGGTTGGGGGACTTTAAAGAAATCTTCAATCAGCTTGTTGGTATGGGTAGCTTGAGGCTAGATTTTCTGGTCAACCAACTAGGATCATTATAGATGTGACAGTCTTGGGACAGTCTCCTTGACTGATAATGTCCTTCAAGAAAAGCAAGGCCAGTGGGCCACAGTTTTGCACCAAACAGAATCAGTTCCTGATATTCCTTCTCCCAATTCTGAACAAAGAGGAACAGGCAGTGCGAGAGCAAAGGGAACAAACATAGCTAACCTCACATAGGATAACTGGTATGCTTAAAGTAGGAAACTGTGGCTAAATGCAGCTGCTGATCTATGTACCATACAGTGTTTTCAGATCCCAGGTCTACTGAACCCTTGTGAACTTTGAAAACATAATGCAGTAATGCATTTGAAGCAGTTAACAAGGGAAGTCAAGAGCAATAAAAGATCACAAGACATGGAGGTTATTCCAGCCAAAGAAAATGGTGATAAATTATAACCAGGTGCCTTTATTTCCTGATTCCTCAAGTACTGCACACTCAGCTTTCCCTACAAGAAAGGGCAGGCTGTGAAATTCCATACAGCATTTGTCAGCTTCAATACTTCCTTGCAAGATCTCAGAATTATTTGTTTAATTTTAGCTACCTCAGAGGCAGATGAGATAAATCATTTGGAAATTACATAGGGAATAAAAGAAAACCTAATGCTCTTTGTGAGAGGAAATTGTCAGGGATATTTTGTTGGTGTCTTAATGTTTGTCTGCTATAACCATTTGGAACAAATAGGCTTGATTGTAGCATTGAACATGTGCACAGCTCAAAAGTCCAGTTGTGAAGCATGCGGCTTATATGCTGACTTTTACAGAACACACAGTAAAATCCTATAGTTCAAACATTATTTATACCTTTTATGAGTTTCTTCACAATGCCATTTTTTCTTTAATTATATACCACACAATTTATAGTATCTCAATTATTTGTATTGGTATTTTCTTTAGAACATAAGGAGCAGAACAAAACAAAGTCTGAAGAATAGAATGGAGAAACTAAAGAGGGAGACAAAGTAGAGGAATGCTGTTCCATGCGAGGCCTGAAAAGTGGAAAAAAGGAAAGAGCCCCACCTTCCATCCTCTGTTAGGGAAAAGGGATAAAATGATAGAAAAATCCACGGCATGCCAGATATTAAGAGAGAATGCTCTTATTCGTCTGTTCTACAAGAAGATGCACCTTCCCGTGTGAGCATACTGATGGAACTATTCGTCCAAAGGTTATGCTGCTCCAGGTCTTTCAGTCTTCTGATAGAGTGAATGAATAATTTACTGTTCTGGCCAGTGGATTAATAATCACTGATAACTCGAAAACCTACAGTTGTATCAGAAGTGGGTACGTAGTTTTCTGGTATTTGACAGTGTAATCCCAATAGGTTATTTGAGTCAACAGTAGACAAGTGACTCATTATTCATTTTTTAAAATGTTTAAAAATAATTTCCTCAAATAAAAATCACACAGATGACTACATCCTTTTTTTATTCTTTTTTATTTAAAATATAAGCAAAAGAAGTAGGATAAATAAGATTCCAAAATTAGGTCTCTTTCTTTCAAGAGGTCCTTTTTATTTAAAAAAGTAGTAGTAATCTTAGGGTGGGGAAAGCAGGGCATAGCACAATAATTTTGTTACTTTCTATAAATAAAAAAGAAGAAAATATATGAATGTTATGACATAAGACATAGCAAAAATTTCAGTCTATTATGAAGTAACTGAGTTTGGGACACTTAAAGTCATTATTTTGTTAGAAGAAGATTTGCTCATGAATGTGGATAAATAAATACGTCAATGTTGTGTTTATGGAGGATGGTATGTGTTGAAAAACACTCTGCAAGTCACTATCTGGTAACATTCTGCAGGGTCAGCGCTGTGGTATCCCATATGGGTGCCAGTTCGAGTCTGCGGTCCACTTCTGATCTAGTTCCCTGCTAATGGCCTGGGAAAGCAGCAGAAGTTGGCCCAAGTGCTTGGGCCCCTGCACCCACATGGGAGACCTGGAAAAAATTCCTGGCTTCTGGATTCAGATCAGTGCAGCTCTGACCATTGCTGCCTTGTGGGGAGTGAACAAGAGGATGGAAGATCTCTCTTTCTGTCTCTCTCTGTCTCTGTCTGTAGCACAGCCTGTCAAATAAATAAGTCTGTAAAAAAAAAGCCATTCTGCTACTCAAAGTTTGCACAGCACCCATGTTAAAGAATAAAATATTCAAGTTACTAAATATTAATCATCAGGAGAAACAAAACAAAACAAAACTTGGAAGTGATGAAGATGTCCTTCAGTAGGTGAGTGGGTAAATAAATGGCAGTACTTTCAGACATGGGGATTCTATTTAGTTCTGAAAAGACTTGGGTTGTAAACCCAGGAGATGACAAGTATGTTATTAAGTGAAAGAAGCCAATCTTAAAAGACTGTACTATAATCATTTCAACTATGTTACATTCTAGCAAAAGCAAAATTATGGAAGTAGTAAAAGGATCAGAGGTTGGGGGAAAGGAGGGGTAAATAAGCAAAACACAGGGGATTTTTAAATCTGTGAAACTATTTTATATGAGGCCATCATGTTGAGTACATGTCATTATACATGTGTGAAAACCCATACTGTGTTACAAAAGCAACAGTGACTTTTAATGCAAACCATGGAATTTGGATGATAGTAAGGTATCAATGTGAGTTCATCAATGGTAACAGATATGTCTTTTGGTATGGGATCTCAAAAGTGGAGAGTCAAGGGTATAAAAACTCTACTTTCTACTCAGTTTCTTTATGTCCCAAAAGCTACTCTTAAAATTCTATTAAAGAAAAAAGAAACATACTAAAATTCAACCTTCAGAGACTGACTCATTTTTAATTAATTGATTGACTAATTTAAGAGAGACAGAGCTCCCATTTACCAGTTCACTCCCCAGACACCAGCAATGATCAGAGCTGGGCCAAACCATAGCCAGGAGCCAGAAATCCAATTCAGGTTTCCTATGTGGGTGGCAGGACTCCAACTTCTTGTACCAAACTCTTTTTCCAGGAGTCTGCAGGAAGCTGGACATAGATGACAGAGCCAGGACTTGAACTCAAGTACTTATTGGGGGATGCAGGCATGTTAGCCAGCCTCTTGATCACTAGGCCAAATGCATGCCATGCAACTCATGTTAGGGTGATATCTAAAAGGAAAATCTTTGTCCTAGTCTGATGTTAATGATATGCAAGTTGCTCATTTGAATAAAAGAGTAATTATTACTAGACTTCTGGGTACTTTCTGATTAGAAGATGGACAAATTTATAGGAACGTTGCAAACAATGAGTTGTTAAAAACGAAAGTAGGGCCGGCGCCGTGGCTCAACAGGCTAATCCTCCGCCTTGCGGCACCAGCACACCGGGTTCTAGTCCCGGTCGGGGCGCCGGATTCTGTCCCAGTTGCCCCTCTTCCAGGCCAGCCCTCTGCTGTGGCCCGGGAGTGCAGTGGAGGATGGCCCAGGTCCCTGGGCCCTGCACCACATGGGAGACCAGGTAAAAGCACCTGGCTCCTGGCTCCTGCCATCGGATGAGCACGGTGCGCCGGCCGCAGCGTGCTGTCCGCGGCAGCCATTGGAGGGTGAACCAACGGCAAAGGAAGACCTTTCTCTCTGTCTCTCTCTCTCACTGTCCACTCTGCCTGTCAAAAAAAAAAAAAAAGACAAAAGTAGAAGGAGTGTTGGCTTATTTGTCAAACCTAAATTTGAAGAATAGAAACTAAAAGCAAGGTAAAATTATATAGGAGTCATAAGTTTAAATTTTAAAAAGGAAAATCAGTAATTTTCCTGGAATGAATAACTAGGAAATTTGTGTTTGATAATTTATTTATACTTTATTTTGTGAAGTCTTATTTTATACTTATGGTGGCTACAGTAGAATTCATTGGATGGTGTATTTATAGTGGCAATAAAGAAGAAAAAGAACATAAGTGGAAATGCCCTTATTTCACAAGTTTTGCAGAAGGGAAATCTGCATAGTATAGAATGGCTGATTGCTAGGATCAACACAGAAAAAAAACAGTCTCTTTGAAAAAAATGGGGAAAGAAATAATGGAGATGGTTGGAATAGTATGGATTGAAAATAGAACCAGAGCAATGTGTACAAAAAGTATTCAAAAATTTGCAGCACAATAATTATAATCTCCAAATATGCAACATTAGAATATTATAAACATTTGGAAGAAAGGAGATTGATGCTTGCTTTTCTTGATGAGGATGCTAGAAAGAAAATGGGTAAAACTAAGACAAGCTTTAAAATGGAATATTGTTTATTATTACTTAGATAAGAAGTATTTCCAGTAATTACTGTAATTTTGTCACTTGTAAGGTGAAATATTGAATCAGGCTTCTGACTTCTGACTTCAGTTTCATAGCAAAATTGAATATATTGGTATTAAACTACATCTCATTAACCCATAGCCTCCACTATTGACATGACAAGTCATTTTTATCTTGAAACTGTGCTAAAATATACTTGGTTTTGCCAAGTCTCTAAAATGGCTCACTGTTTTCTTGCCAGAAAACAAGAACCTAGCAATTTTTAAAATGGGGTAATAATTTATACTCTAGTGACCTACGCCCACCTCATTTTGGGTAATATAGTGCTGTTTCATTTAAATGTCTCAATGTATTCAACCTTCATTTATTATGAACAAAACCACTCAGTTAACATTCTTAAGAATGAAATCCTTTGCCTGGAACCACACACCAGTTATAGCAGGGGTGCAATTTGTTAATATGAAATTCTCTTTTTGATTACACAGTATACTTTGGGCTTCACAGAATGATAATTTTCAATTCCAGGACTCAGTATTATTTTTATTCATGTTTTACTTTATTTGTTGTAGTACATTTTTAACAATTGTAATTTTATTCTAATTATCATGATGTTTGTATCTGGTTATTGGGAAAGAATGATGATAAGGAAGAAGATTACCTACATGCTCACTGCCCATAATTCAGTGAAAATTTTATGGGTTAAGGAACATGACCCAAATAGAAATGAAAACTTAAGAGGATAAGGGACTTCCAGGTAGCTGAGAACAATGATGACTGTCAGTAATATGTCTATCTTTTTATTTTTAAATATTTTATTTATTTATTTGAGAGACAGTCACACTAGAGGGAGAGATATAGAGAAAGATCTTCCATCCACTGATTCACTCCCCAAATGGCTGCAATGGCCAGACTTGGCCAATCCGAAGCCAGGAGCAAGGGGCTTCTTCCAGGTCTCCCACATGGGAGTACGGGCCCAAGCACTTGGGCCATCTTCTACTGCTTTTCCAGGCCACAAGCAGAGAGCTGGATTGGAAGAAGAGCAACCAGGACACGAACCAGTGCCATATAGTGCAGATGGAAGCTTAGTGGACTATGCCACAGTGCTGACCCCACTATGTCTGTTTTTCAATATATTCCCCCAAACAATTAAAAACTGTAGAAATAAAAAAATTAAAACAAAAATTAAAAAAACAAAAAGAGCAGCAGAGGAAACTTAAACAAACATGTTTTAAGCCTAATTTGAGACAGAGAATGACCAAACTTCAATAACTATATTAGTAACTATAAATAAAGGGAAAAAACCTAAGGAACACTCACACATGACAGAATAACAACATGCTTTTGGGGTAAGCAAAGTCAGACCAAGAAATCTGCAAGGAAAAGAGAAAATAGAAGGATACTTTGGGATAGTAGGTTAACAAGAGGGGAAAATGACAAAGGGGCATAGTTAGGGTACTACCAGACAAATGGGAATCACACAACAGAGACACACAACCTGTTCCTTAACACCAAAAATGCAATAATAACCCACTAAAGAGAGTTGACTCTGTGGTCAGCTGGTTTAGCCACCAATTGGAGTGCCAATATCCCATATCAGCGCTCCTGTTCAAGTTCTGGCTGATCCACTCCCAGTCTTTCCTTCTGGTAATGGGAAGGCAGGCGAAGATGGCCCAAGTCCTTGGGCCTCTGCCACCCACGTGATAGACCAGGATGTGGTTATGAGCTCCTGGAATTGGCCTGGCCCTGCAGTGGCTGTTGCAGCCACTTGGGGGTGAACCAGCAAATAGAAATTCTCTCTCTCTCTTTCTGTCTCTCCCTCTCACCCTGTTACTGTGCTTTCAAATAAACACATAAATAAATAGTTCATGGAAAATGTAATCAAAGCGTAAGTTAAAAAAACACTAAAATGTTTTTAAAAATCAATTTGAAGGAATTTGGGTCTACTGACAAAGGAGGGTATTATTACAGAACTGCAAATTCTGTGAAACACCTGAAATTTATATAACAATAGGCCAAAGGAAACTAAATAAATCTACACAAAATTTTTACAAAAATCAGAAAATAAGATTCAATACACTCTAATAACACTCTATCACTCAAAAAAAGGGTAAGACAAATATGTATTTGAAGAATACTGCAAAATGACATTTCAAATTCACTTAAATGCATACAAGCAAGCATTTAGGGATTAAGAGTAGGCATGAGCATTGTAGCTTAGTGGGTTAAGCTGTGGCTTGGGATGCCCACATCTCATATTAGAGGTCTTGAGGTCAATTGCTACCTCTGCTTCCAATCCAGCTTCCCACTAATGCACAACCCAGGAAGCAGCAAATAATGTTTTAAGTACTTGGTCTCTTGCTACCCACAAGGGAATCTTGGATGGAGTTCATAGAGCCTGACTTTAGCCTTGCTTAGCCCCGGCTGCTGTGGGAATTTGGGGCGTGAATCAATGAATCAAAGATTTCTACCTTTTCCACTTTCTCTCACTCTGCCTTTCAAATAAATTAATATTAAAAATCTAAGAGTAGGCCAGCGCTGTGTCTCAATAGGCTAATCCTCCACCTGCGGCGCCGGCACACTGGGTTCTAGTCCCTGTTGGGGTGCGGATTCTGTCCCGGTTGCCCCTCTTCCAGGCCAGCTCTCTGCTGTGGCCCGGGAGTGCAGTGGAGAATGGCCCAAGTGCTTGGGCCCTGCACCCCATGGGAGACCAGGAGAAGCACCTGGCTCCTGGCTTCGGATCAGTGCTGTGCGCCGGCCACAGTGTGCCAGCCGTGATGGTCATTGGAGGGTGAACCAACGGCAAAGGAAGACCTTTCTCTCTGTCTCTCTCTTTCACTGTCCACTCTAACTGTCCAAAAAAAAAAAGCTAAGAGCAGAAAAGGTCATAAAAAGAGAGAGAGAAATGAAATAAGGTGAACTGAATTAAATAAATGGAGTGAGTGTTGTGGTGTAGTTATGTTTCTGCTCGGGACACGTGCACCACATATCAGAATGTCAGTTAGAGTCCTGGCTACTGGGCTTCTGATCCAGTTTTCTGTTAATCCATACTGGGATGCAGCAGAAGCCTGCTTAAGTGCTCAGGCCCCTATCACCCAGTCAGAGACTTGAATGGAGTTCCAGGCTCCTGAATTTAGCCTGGTCCAGCCTTGGCTATTGAGGTTATTTGGGAATGAACTAGTAGATGGATATATTTCAGTCTGTGTCACTCTGCCTTTTAAGTAAAATAAATAAATAACCAAGAAAAAATGAGCCTTAAAAATGAATAAATAAATGGGAATGGTATCTGGAATAAAATTAAAATGTTATCTTGGAAATGAAAACAAAAAAATACGTTATACCCAACAGAAAACAAAATTAAGAAAATCTGCCAAGAGAGTAAGTCTTAGGTGTTCTCGTTTTTTTATTTTAATTTTAAAGATTTATGTATTTGTTTGAAAGTCAGAGCTACAAAGGTGTATCTGTGTATTGAAAGAGAGAGAGCGAGAGAGAGAGAGAGAGAGAGAGAAATCTTACATCTGGTGTTTCACTTGCCAGATGGCCACAATGGCCAGAACTGAGACAGGCTCAAGCCAGGAGCCAGGAACTTCTTTCAGGTCTCCCACGTGGGAAGCAAGGAACTAAGCACTTGAATCTTCTTCCACTGCATTTGCTAGACCATTAGCAAGGAGCTGGATCCTGGATTGGAAGGAGAGCAGCCAGGACATGAACCAGAGCCCATATGCATTTCAGGCAGTGGCTTTACCTATTATGTCATGACACCAGCCACCTTAAGTTTTCATATCACATACACACAAAAAGGATAACTGTGTGAGATGATGGAAACATTAATTTGGTTGACTATAGTGACTATTTCACAATGTATAAAATATGTCAAATCATGTTGTATATCTTAAGTATAAACCAAAAATCCATTCTAATAATAACTTAGGACAAATAGAATAAAAATAGAGAATACAGAAAGAAATAAAGAAATTAAAGATAAAAAGGGCCAGAAAGAACAAAGTAGACATGGCAGATAAGGCAAAGAAGGAATAATATTTGCATAATTGGAGTCCCTATAGACTAAAACAACACATTGGTATGACTGATGTTTATAATTGCAGCAAACAAAAGTTTCCAAAAACAGAATAACATTAGGATCTATATATAGAAGAAGCCAGCTGAGAATCTGGGGAAAATTATCTACAGAAATATGCCAATGAAATGATTAAATTTCAAAGATAAAGAAAAAGTTGGCAATGATGTATGAATAAAGTCAAATAAATTACCACAAAAGGGATAATTATTTTGGCAGAATTTGAAGACCGTGGTACAAAGCCTTTTTCCTTTTTTTCTATCCCAGTGTTCTGTTTGTTTTGGAAAGTTCAGGAATACTTGGGAGGTAAGTTAAGCTTAATGAACCACAAATGTGATTTGTGAAATTCACTGAAGGTCTAAAATTTTCTTAGGAGAATTAATACTATGGATGCATAATTATTGGAAATGTGGGAAACTTCTACCTCAGAAAGTTCAAAGCACTACTGATAAAGGCATTGGTTCTGTCTTCTTTCCTCCTCTCTTTTTTTCCTCCTTTCCCTTTCTTTCCTTCTCTCCCATTCTCTCTCTTCTTTCCTTCTTTCTCTCTTTTTCTCTCTTCTTTCTTTCTTTCTCTTTTTTCTTCCTTCCCTCCATTTCTTCCTTCCTTTTCTTGCTTCTTTCCCTTCCTTCCTTCCTTCCTTCCCTTTTTTGTTCTTTCTTGAATATATCAGTCTATGATGTAGTAGGAACAATTGAGTAATACAGGCTTTTTCACGAGTGGAGGGAGAGGCCTGGTGTAGAAGGTCAACAACAAGCGAGTTCATCCATTCAGGAACAGTCATGCTTGAGAGACAGCCGTTGGGGTGTCAAACCCAAGGGAATAAGGACAGCTTCTGTTTGAGACTAATAAATCATGTGGAGGCTGGAGAGAGATGAAGAAATCACCCTGGATTGACTCTTCTAACAAGCTGAAAGTCAAGGATATCCACATCATGGCCCTGCATACTACACACAGTGCACTCTAACATCTTCATTCTATGATGGCACTCACAGATTTGCTGCTGAAGACAAGGGTAACACATTAATGAAGTGAATATACAAGACTGAACTGTGTAGTTTAGAATAGGAGGAATCAGTGTGAATTCATGGTTGTCAATCACAAATGAATTCAAACAAAATCTCCAGTGTGTAAAATACATACAGGGGACTTTAAAATACTGGTGAAAAAATAGAACTGAAAGATTAATGCATTTTGGTGTAGGGCCTGGTGCTGTGGAGTAGAAGGTTAAGCCTTTGCCTGCAGTGCTGGCATCCCATATGGGTGCTGGTTTGGGTCCTGGCTGCTCCACTTCCTATCCAGCTCCTTGCTAATTTCCCTCAGACAGCAGTGCAGGATGGCCCAAGTGCTTGGGCCCCTGCTGCCACGTAGGAGACCTAGATGAGGCTCTTAGCTTTGGTGTGGCCCAGTCCCAGACCTCTTGCTGTCTCTATCTCTTTGTAACTCTGCAAAAATTTTTGGAATTCATGTAGCTTTTTTTTGTAATGGACATTTTCCACAAACCTTTTAAAAGATGTATATTTACGTATGTGCATGTCAATCCACATATCCATATATCCATCCACATATTGATATGTCATTCATATACATATCCATATATCCATCCATGTATCTATAGGTGTATCTATATATCTAATCCTTGTAGCTATCACAGAGAAATTCTGGGAGTAGTCATATCCTTACATTAATGTGTACTGCTACCAACCAGTCTTTGCATCTAAATATCATTCTTGAAGAAAGCAAGGCTCTCTTTAAGAAAATGACTGATTCTATGACTAGTGCATAAAAATAACAAGATTATATTAGAACATCTTATTTTCCAGAAAGTAAGAAAGTAGTTAAAGAATGAGGGGTATGTTGGGGCTGGCGCTGTGGCGCAGCGGGTTAACGCCCTGGCCTGAAGCTCCAGCAACCCATATGGGCGCCGGTTCAAGATTCAGCTGCTCCACTTCCTATCCAGATCTCTGCTGTGGCCTGGAAAAGCAGTAGAAGATGGCCCAAGTCCTTGGGCCACTGCATCCACATGGGAGACCAGGGGAAACTCCTGGTTCCTGGCTTTGGATTGGTGCAGCTCCAGCTGTTGCGGCCAATTGGGGTGTAAACCATTGGATGGAAGACCTCTCTCTCTCTCTCTCTCTCTCTTTCTGCCTCTCCTCTCTCTGTGTAACTCTGACTTTCAAGTAAAATAAATAAATCTTAAAAAAAAATAATGAGGGGTATGTCAAAAGCCGCTTTGAAAAGGTTGTACCCTTCTTGATATATTGTAGTTAGTTAGTTGAAGTTAAGGCAAAGTAGAACTCTTGTGCCCCAGAAATATAACCCTATCTATTTAATTGTCAGTTTGACATGCCTAGATTCCTGGGAGGTACCTATTGCATCTGACACCAGGTCGCAGGTTAATAATCCACCCTGTTTGCATATCCAATTTGAGCATGACCCCCTTCCTTATAAAAAGAGGTAGAAGGTGAGAAGGAGCTGTCTTTGTGCCATGGACCCTGCTTAGACTATTTTCTGTGAACCTGTCCCAATCTCCTCTCCCGTGCTCCCATTCCCCCACTCTCTTATAGACCTTCCCAATTATAGGTATCATTTGCATTCCTTTCTCTATTTACTGGCAACTCTATGGCGCACTCACAATGGATGTTTCTCTGTGTGGGGCAGCCCATACATGTGCATAAATGGATATTTATTCTCTCAGTGTTAAATTAATTCTGTTCGTATTTGCACATGATACGAGTCCCTACTTAGTATTGCTATCCTCATGGGAGACAGGAACCTGCATCAAAAATTAAGATATTCATTGCCTTCGTCACTTTGAGTCAAATGTAGGACAGTTTAAAAACTAAAACAGATAATGATAGTAAGGGATCATAAGTCAATGGATAAAATAGGAGCTTATAAGTCCATATTTATATAAATAAATGATTATGCAATTCAAAGAAGACATATTTATTTAGTGTAGAATGACAGCTATCAATTTAGAACAACATTCAAATAAACAAATCACCCTCTCATCACTGGATTAAAAATCTTTGAATAAGAGAGGGAGGAGATGTACAATTTGGGACATGCTCAATTGGAACTGCCCCAAATGATGGAGTTAGAATTGTGCCAGGGGGTTCCAATACAATCCCATCAAGGTGGCATGTACCAAGGCTATCTCATTAGTCCAAGTGATCAATTTCAGCTCACAATTGATCACACTGATAGGTCTAAGAGTCAAAGGGATCACACAAACAAGACTAGTGTCTGCTAATACTAACTGACAGAATGAAAAAGGGAGAGAATGATCCAACATGGGAAGCGGACTCATAGAATGGCAGATGTCCTAAATAGCACTCTGGCCTCAGAATCAGCCCTTAAGGCATTCGGATCTGGCTCAAGAGCCCATGAGAATATTTTAGGCATGGAAAACTAAGACACTCTGAAAAACAAAAAAAAAAAAAAAAAAAAGAAGAAGACCTAAATGAAAGATCTCTGGGAGTGAGATCCCAGTGGAAAGAACGGGGCCATCAAAGAAGGAGGTACCTTTCTCTGAAGGGAGGAGAGAACTTCCACTTTGACTATGACCCTGTCGGAATAAGATCGAAGTCGGCGAACCCTAAAGGCTTTCATAGCCTTGGCAACTCATGACTAGAGCCTAGGGAGATTACTGACGCCATAAACAAGAGTGTCAAATTGTTAAATCAACTTCAGGAGTCACTGTGTACTTACGTCTCATGTGGGATCTGTCCTTAATGTGTTGTCCAATGTGAAGTAATGCTATAACTAGTACTGAAACAGTATTTCTACACTTTATGTTTCTGTGTGGGTGCAAACTGATGAAATCTTTACATAGTATATACTGAATCGATCTTCTGTATATAAAGATAATTGCAAATGATTAAAAAATCTTGGTGTTAAATTGAAAATTGCATAGATAATTAATCAATTCTTTAAAAAAAAATCATGTAGGATCTCTGTCCTTAATGTGCTCTACATTGTGAATTCATACTATAACTAGTACTCCAACAGTATTTTCACTCTGTGTCTCTATGTGAGGGCAAACTGTTGAAATCTGTACGTAATATGTACTAAACTGATCTTCTGTGTATAAAGAGAATTGAAAATGAATCTTGATGTGAATGGAAGGGGAGAGGGAGAGGGAAAGGGGAGGGTAGTCGGAGGGAAGGAAGTTGTGTGGGGGGGAGCCATTGTAATCCATAAGCTGTACTTTGGAAATTTATATTCTTTAAATAAAAGCTTTATATATATAAAAAAAATCTTTGAATGAAAAATCGACAAGAAACAGGAAATGGATATGGTCTGAAAGTCCTCTCACAAATATTTTAAAAGATGAAAATAATCATTTTAAACTAAAGAAACTTGGAAGATGCCTTTTTACACAGTGATAAATTTCAAATGTCACCCCCCTGCTGTTGTTTTGAGTTACATACACCAAAAAGATGAGACACTAGGATGGGAACTCTGTCCAGAGAGTCCCCTCCCACCTTCTGACAACTGTTCTCTCTCAACCTACACAGTTAAGGGTTGATGAGAAACACAAAAGCATTTTTAAAATATGTCTATTAACCTAAGAATATTTTAAAAGTGTTTTTCTCTTTTTTAAACAAATTTAAACTAAAATGACTTGAGAGATACCCACAGCACATCCATATTATCTCAAAAATGAAAAAGCCGACAGCCATCTCTAGGATCCCAGGGAATAGGAACCTCGCAGGACAGATCCACATCTTAAAATCTCCCTAGAGTTGGTCATTTAATAATGAACGTATTTATGTTATCACTTTTATTCCTAAGAATATCACAATAGTTTAGAAGAGCAGAGGCCTGCGCTGCGGCTCACTAGGCTAATCCTCTGCCTGTGGCGCTGGGTTCTAGTCCCGGTCGGGGCGCTGGATGCTGTCCTGGTTGTTCCTCTTCCAGTCTGGCTCTCTGCTATAGCCTGGGAGTGCATTGGAGGATGGCCCAAGTGCTTGGGCCCTGCACCAGCATGGGAGACTAGGAGAAGCACCTGGCTCCTGGCTTCAGATCAGCGCAGTGCGCCGGCCGCGGTGGCCATTGGAGGGTGAACCAATGGCAAAAGGAAGACCTTTCTCTGTCTCTCTCTCTATCTCACTGTCCACCTGCCTGTCAAAAAAAAAAAAAAAAGGAGCAGAAATGTTGCAGGACAATATAAGCACAATGTAAGTGAACTAAGAAGGTTCTATGTAACTTCTTAACAGAAGCATTGACAGTAAGATCTCCAAGTTCAGAGGAGAGAATACAACACCTTCACTTTGGCCTGACCAGAAAAGAATTCATGGAAGGATTATTAGAGCTGTTGATGCTACTCATTCCACAATAAATAGGCTCTGTCTTTGGGACCACAATGCATTTAATCTACTTCCATGATTTTACTTAATTTACTTCCTACATGTCCGTTGAAAGAAAAAAATATATATATATTTATTTGTTTATTTATTTATTTGAAAGTCATAGTTACAGAGAGGGAGAGGCAGAGATAGACAGAGAGGTCCTCCATCTGCTGATTCATTCCTCTAATGGCCATAACCGTCAGAGCTGGGCCAGGCAAAAGCCAGGAGCCAGAAGCTTTATTTGGGATTCCCACAAAGTCCTTGTGCAGAGGCCCAAGGACTTGGGCCATTTATTCTTTCCCAGACACATTGGAAGTGGAGCAGCCAGGACTTGAACTGGCACCTATATGGATGCCAGCATTGCAGGTGGTGGCTTAATCTGCTACTCCACAGCACTCACCTGGAAAGAAAAATTGTCCATTCCTGATGTACCCCAAGAAAAATCAACTGATTTCAATCTAATCCTCAACTCTGTGAATCAAAGACATCTATCCAGAAAAACATTTGTTGTTTCTGAGTTCGGTTTTGGCTAAACTTTCCTATTTTGCTTTAGCTGTCTCTTCCCACAGAGATCCATTTCTCCATAAGTTTATTTTATATATTCTCCCAAATATTCTGACACACATGGCATTAGCTTGTTTAGGATTATGGAAGTGCTATTAAAAAAAACTCCACAGACTCATTTTAGACCAGGGATTTTCTCACAGTTCCCAGATTCTTAAGTGCCTGCAGTATTAGGAATGTTTAATCCAGATCTGAGTGCCAGGCACACAGGGAGGGACTGGAGCAGGCTGTACTTTTTCATAGCATTCACCTGAAGTTTTCTCACTATTGTAGGTGTGCCACAATAGAGTGAGTAGCTATAGCTTTTTTGTACATGAGTTCAATGTGCCTATAAGTATTTTGGTTTGAAAAATATATCCAGAAAATTCTGCATAAGGTGGTCCTCCTGATTCCATAGAGATAATATATCTTTTCTCATCAAATTGACTTGAACAGTAAGAATAACAGAATAAAAATAATAAAAGAAACATCATAACATACCAAGCATTTTCTACCAAGCTGAAATGCTCTTAACATGTTTATAATGTCAATAGCAATATGATCTCTGTGGTATCAATGAGAAAATGAAGTCTTAGCATGAATATGTAAGTTATACAAAGTCATCCACAGTTACCCACTGGGAAAACTATGTCTCAAACCCAGAGCTGTTTGATTTCAAATCTATTTCCACCACTCTACTCGATCACTCCCATGTGTCCTTTCCTATGAAAGCTATCTATTATTATTATTATTATTATCATTATTTGAAGGGCAGAGTGACAGAGAGATGGGGAGAGAGAATCTTCTACTCATTGGTTTACTTTCCAAATATCAACAGCAAATGCCCAAGGCTTGGTCAAGCCAAATTTGGGAGCCAGGAACTCCATCAGGGACCAAAGTACTTGAATCATCATCTGCTGGCCCCCAAGAGACAGTGATAGAATGCTGGACTGGCAGCAGTTCAGTCAAGACTGCAGCTAGCAGTCAGATAGGGGATGCTTGTTTTGCATGTGGTGGCCCAACCTGCTGTGACACAGTGAAAACTATTTTATGTGGGTGATCCTGTGCCTGACTGGGAGACTGCCTGCCTCGCCCATGCAGGAGGTTAGGAGCGCATGGCACACCATGCCTCCCGGGAAGGACCCTATGACCGGACTGCTGGCAGGCTGCAGGAGCCCCAGGCACATTTCCCCCACCCTCACTTTCTGTTGAAGGGCCTTGTAATTGTCAATCAGGTCAACAACTCCCAGGTATGGCCCAGACCCATAAGGACCACCTGGAAGGCTACATAGGCTATATGACCTTCAAGCTGATTGGAGAAGCATGGCAGTGCCAATACTGGTTTTATCCTACAGAATTAGTGTTACCCTGAACTAGCTACACCCTCTCTGCCTGCCCCATAAAAGCTTGCACCTGATTGTTAATAAATGGGCATGTTCACTGAAACTTGTCTCTAGTGATTCTTGTCTAAAAATGCCATTGCCACACCATCCTGACAGTGCAGGTCTTGCAGGACAAACGTGCAATTTTAAGCAAGTTGCTCTAAGCAATCACTAGAGAAAGAGGCTCATTATCCTCCATGAAGTCAGATAAGTGTGTCTTAGCATTGCTAGTGTCAGTCCAAATCACTGACTGTGATTTCTGAACCCCCTGACGCTGAACATCAGCATGATCACTTCCGAAAATAGCAAAGAGGCTGTTCACCATGCCCTATGTTTCTTCAAAGTGTGTTTCAACATACCAGAGGAAGTGATGATATTGCCTGTGTGTGTGACCCACACTGTCATTTTCTCACATGGTAAAAATACCAGCAGGCTACCTGGTTAGGGTGGGTTTAGGAATCAAACCCATTGTTTACCAACCATAAGCAAGATTATTGTTGCTTATGTCTTATGGTGAGTTTTTACTCAGAAATCCAAGATATTTTCTTTAAATCTATCCTCTGTGAGGCTTCCTTATATGTTTCTGAATATCAGTGTTGGGAAGGTTCAGTTATGTTCTTACCACGACGTGCTCCACATCTGACATAAATCAACTGGGTTGGAATATGTGAAGGGAGGGGCTTGCCTCACCCTTTTCACCTGTAGCAGATTTCTACTGGTGCCCACCTGACGCAGCTGATTACATACACAGAATGATATTTTAATGCGTGCATAAGACAATTGTTGTGGACTCAAATAAATGACAAGTGTGAGTAGTATCTCTGATTAAGTGTGATGATTTATTCTGGGTGTATGAAAATGTTGTTAATTATTGTACAAATTTCCCATACTTAGAAACAAGTATACTGACTCTTAAGGTTGGCAAGTTGAGCTTATGCATTTAGTTCTATTTCACAAAATATCATAAAAAAGAGAAGAAAAGACATTTTTACAAGCACTAACTAAGGAGAAGAAAAAGGAAAATACAGAAGCCTGAAAAACCAAGTTGGAAATTAGCAGACCCTATGAAATTATCAGACATAACCTCCAGATCAAAGACTGCAAATGTCTTTGGAAAATTTAACTACTCTCCCCATCCCCCCAAAAAAAGAAAAGGAAAGAAGAAACCAGAAGACCTGAAGATTTTTATTTTAGGGATACTCTGAAGAATCAGCCCACTAAACTATTCTGCAGTGAAATTCATAGTAAAATCTATAATCTGATTTGGGCCATAATACTGAAAGACACAATCTTGAAAGACATAATCCTGAAAGACATCCAAAATGCTATAATCCAGAATGTTGAAGTCCTAAGCATCAAAATCCCTGCATTCTAAAAATGCAAAATATCAAAATCTCCCAATATAATTCTTGAGAAAATAATAAAAATTATTTAAAAGGCATCTATTTACATTTTAGTGCAGATTGATTTGATAAGCATAAAAGCAGGATAGAACAGTTCATGGGCTATTTAACACCATGCAGTAGGAAAATACATATTTCTATCAGTATAAACACTCGGATTTACAGAAACAACAGTGACATGAACATAACATTTATAATTAGACATAGTATATTCATAAAGAAATATCTCAGGGGCTAGTGTTGTGATGCAGTGTGCTAAGTCAGCACCTGAAATCCCATAGGACTCTGCTTCAAGTCCTTCTTGCTCCACTTCCAATCCCACCCCCTGCTAATGAGCCTGGCAAAGCAGCAGAAGATAGTCCAAGTGCTGGTGTCCCTGCCACTCATGTGGGAGACACAGATGGAGCTCCAGGATCCTGGCTTCAGCCTGTTCCAGCCCTGGCTGTTGTGGCCATTTGAAGAATAGACCTCATCTTCTCTCCTTCTCTCCCTGTAACTCTGCCCTTCCAGTAAATAAAATAACATTTTTTTAAAAAAAGAAAAAGGTAGCTCAAAAAGCAAAATCTATAGACAAGTATCACTATGGTAGTATCAGTGTGCATCCAACTTTGTAACAGTTGTCATCTGAGACAACTTATATATTTGATCACTATATAAGCAGTCACCCCAAAAAATCAAGATCTTGAGAAATCTTGCCCCACACAAATGCAGATGTGCCAAAAATACTGTTCATTTATTGAGGAAGTTTTGATGTTTTTAGCTACATGCATAAAGCTTACATGCAAAGTCAATGTTACAAAAATGCTGTATTAAGGAGTCAAATTTAACAAAAACATAATAAATTAGAACTCTAAAACAACTTTCATTGGTCACACCTTGAAATGCAACTTCGGGAGATCTGAGCACTCCAGGTTTCCATATGTCTCGCTCCTGCTTCAAATGATGTCGTTATACTGGGTTTAACTGAAGACATACTGATTCCTTTCCCCAAATTTGGTTGTTACCCCTCTGTATAGCTGTTTCTTCCCAATGGGAATTATGATTTTAGAAACTTTGGTTTTCAGAATTTTGACAATTGAGATTACAGCCTTTTTGGGTTGTGTTTTCTTTTCTTTTTTCTTTTCTTTTTTCTTTTTTTTTTTTTTTTTTTTTTGACAGGCAGAGTTAGAGAGACAGAGAGAAAGGTCTTTCTTTTCCATTGTTTCACCCCCGGTTGGCACCCCATCTGGGACTAGAACCTGGGGTGCCGGCGCCATAGGCAGAGGATTAGCCTAGTGAGCCATGGAGCCGGCCTGGATTGTGTTTTTTCAGAATTGGCATCAGCACTGCTACAAACACCTGCTTGCTCAGCATAATCAAAGAACAACAAACAAGGAAAGTCTAAGAGAGACTGAAAAGAAACAACATTGGGAAAAAAAACAGAAATTATACAAGGAATGGAAAACAAATTAAATGTAAAATATATATATATATATATATATGTATATATATATAACCTGATAATATGTTCAGATAAATCATTGAGGGAAATAAGCTGTGTCCATAGCAAAGACAGTTTGTTATGTTTAGATAAGGACATTTTAGGCAAGAAACGGCTTTGTTTTTAAGAAATTGACTTTTTTTAAAGGAGGAATTCCTATTGAAATGAGGGTGGAGGCCCCCCCCAAAAAGGAAGAGATGGGATCTAGAAATAGGAAGTACCATTCAAAGGGGTGACCTCACAAGCAACCAGGCCTGAAGGGAGGTGTAGGCCAGAAAACGTTGGAAGATATTCTTCAAGAAGACAGAATTGAGGTGACCAAAGAGAGTATGAGTTAAGCAAAACAAAACGAAATAAAAAGAGAGAGGCCAGCTCATTCTCAATATTACAGAAACAAAACAGATCTCAGGATAGTAAAAAATAGCCATAATCTCATTTGTGACTTGCCTGTGATGTACCTCTTATGGTATTAACACTAGACCCTAATTTAACCAAAGTTTTGATACAACTCCATGGGGTATATCTTGGAAAAGACACTGCTTCAATAGCAAATTAATATTTTCATGATTTTTCTGGTATGGATTTTTTAAAATGCAGGTAGAAATAAAAATACAGGAGGAAGTTGGAATATCTGAAGGGAAAGCTCTGGAAAGCCTGAAAGGAAAGTGAAACTGGCAGTATGTAAAATTTTGAGAGAAAAGTGTTATCTTGTTAGTTAATGAAATATGATGCCTTGAACATAATCAGCATTATTCGGTCGACATGTTATATTTATCAATGTGGTGTGAAGAATCTAATAAAATCCAGGGAGGAGTGTTGCCGGTTAAGCCACCCTTGGGACACTTGCATCTTACACTGGAGTGCTTGCTGTGAGTCCCGGGTACACTGTGTTTCCTGCTAATATAACCGGGAAGCAGCAGACAGAGGCCCAATTACTGGGATTCCTGTCACCCATGTAGAGACCCACATAGACTTCTGGCTCTTGGTTTCAGCCTGGCCCAGCCCTGGCTGTTGTGGATATTTGAAGAGTGAACGGGCAAATGAAAGTTCTCTCTCTATCTCTCCCTCTCTCTGTAACTCTGCTTTTCAAATAAATTCATTTTTTTAAAAAAGAATATAATAAATCTGTTCTAGGGAGAAAAAACTGACCTACTAAATAAGAAATCTTTCTTTAGTGAGCAAACATAATTAATTTCTTTTTATATAGAAAATTGACTTTGGATAACAAAATATTTAGGGATAAATGAATTTCTATATTTTCAGTTGGATTGGCAGGTTTTTTTTTAAATTTTTTAAACTTTAACTTCTTTTATTAACTCTGAAAGTTCACTTAGGATGGGAATTAAAGAGCCTCTTCTCAACCAGACCATCTGTTTCAGTCCAGTGAATATTGAATGGCATGTTTATCCATGTGATGCAGTCTGGGACAGGCATTTTAATAAAAATCAAGTAGTTTAAACATGTCTGGTGGATTTTGGGTGTCAAACCTGTTAGATCCCACAGATGAATTCAGTGCTTCAAAAGGCTGTGTCAAAGAAGGAAGAATATAATTGAAGTACTTAATTAACAGAGAATGACAATTTTAAGAAATCTCTCAATAGAGGAAAATAAAGAATGAAAAACATCAGACATGCAGAAGGGTGGAATAAATATAAGAGGGAAAACAGCCAAAAACTCTGCAAGAGAAAATCGTCCAAACTTTGCCTTGTGAAACTCTCTGAAAAAGTAAACTCTGACCAGCAGCCTGATCCAGGAAACTCTTAGAGCATTCCTTGAACAGGATCATACACACACTCTGGAAAGGTGAACTTGAACATCGCACTCAAAGCAGAATTTCTCTGAGATTCTGGTGTTTCTGATTGAAATTCCTGGCAGTGGATGATACTGCGATTTTAGATTAAATTCTAGAGCTCTTATGTGTGTGCTTTATTGTAAAGAGATAAAAATGAGTGAAGAGAAAATGAGATGAAAAAAGAAAGGAAGGATGGATGGAAGAAAGGAAGGAAGGGAGGGAGGGAGGGAGGGAGAAAGGGAAGGAGGGAGGGAGGGGAGCATTAAGGGGAGGGGAGACTAAGGAGGCAAGGGAAAAGGAGGGAGAGAGAGGCTGAGGACACACAAAGAGGATGATGATGGTATTGATGAAGACAGATGAACCTAGGGAACCAGGAACATCTGCCATCTCAGACCTTTCCCAAGCACTCATGCTGTGTCCTCTTTGCCTGGTAAAGGAATTTCAATGTAAAAATATAATGGAGAGGTAGCTTGGTGTCAGGGGCCACATTCCAGAGAAGATTAGCCCGCCCTTCCCATCTCAGTCCCTTATTTATAACTACTGGACAGAGTCCAGAGCAAATGCCATGAACCAAACCCTAGAGTGATAGGAAGGCCTGTTGCTAAGAAAGAAAGTGACTATTAGGCCCAGAATTTAAAATGTCAGTGTTCCTGGTGTTGGTTACTGTAAGGCCACCACAAAACACACAAACACCGAGTTAGCTCAACAGGCTGAGGGAGAGGGTGAAGAAAGCAATTGAGACAGAAAGAGCATGTGTTCAGGAACAGCTCCTGTTAAACCTTTGTGTGTGTGTGGGGGGGGGAGGCAGGGAAATAGGGAATCCCATTAGGGTGGGGGTGGAGCTGACACCAGTGGTTGGGCCATGAGGCTTAGGACAGAAGCCTACTATGCAAGGTGGTGATGGGGCCCTGGGCCTAAGATGGCATCCAGGACAGAAATTGTGCAACAGAAAAGACTGGCATTATTACTAATAGTTACTAATTGGTTTTCCCAAACAAAAATTGACAGATACACAGCTACAAGTTAAAGGCCTTGTGTTGGTTTCTGTTGTTCTTGCTTTCAGAAGTGGAGGGAGCTGTGTTTGTGCCATCCTTTTTGCCCAGGGCCCTCATGTGAACAAGAATTGAGCTGTCATTCTGTGTAAGTTGTAGGTGCAGAGTCCTTATGTGCAGATAAATTCCTGTGATGGACAAGATCTGCAATAGAGAAACTGACAATGAAATCGGACATGACCCCCTAAAATTTACACCAAAATGTGGCCCTTCAGAGTTCCCCAGAAGTGCTACCTGGGGTGCCACATACGCTACCGGAATTTTGGGTGCCATACGATTTCACTATATGCTTATTAATAAATCCCCAATATTAATAAGCCCAAGAGGGTTTTGCCTAATAGTTAATGAAGAATTCTAAATACTGGTACAGATAAACGAGGCAGCATGGTACATTTTAAGCCTTTATTTAGTGAGAAAGATGTATAGGAGAGTGAGAGCTTTATTAAAAAGAGAGAGGTAAATATGGATTCATACTGAGCACCAGCACCAGCCATGTGGAGGAACATCTAGGCCAGGAAGCCTAGGGCACATGGCCCAAAGGCCACACGCCCTGGAGGCTCAGGGCTACAGCAAGCCCCCTCCTGACAAGAGGCCAGGGAAAAGAGAAGGCAGGACACACTGTGTCCCAGGCTTTTAACCCACTTCCAAAGGGGAGTGGTTAATTAACCTGATTGGCTGGTGGGCACCCAGGTAAGGCCAGATAGGGGCAGGAGGTCACACAGAGGCGTGGTAAAAGTGTGGTCTTCCAGCTCACAAATCTATAATCAATTTTGCCTATATGCCTGCCTACTTCAACAGCAAGGGAGAGTCTAGCTGATAGAAGACCCAACAAGGGAGATAGGATTAGATGATTAAATTTAGAGACCACACCCCCTTCCCCTACCTGATATCACCTGTATCCACCCACCAATCAATCAGACTATGTTACCACACCCCTATTGGAAGCAAATAAGAGATCTGGAACTCGATACCTCGCCTTGTTTTTTCTGTAGCTCCTGGCCATTCCCCTGCCCACAAAATTCCATCTCTGGCCTATAGACTCCCCCACGAGGCTCCTGGCCTGCCCTATGAGATTTGGGATGGAGCTTCCTGTTTAATCTTTCTGACCCCCTCTCCCTCAATAAAGCTCTCAGGTACCTGTGTATCTTTCTCACTTCCCCAAATAAATCCTGAACTTTACCATGTTGCCTGTCTGATTTGTCCCTGAACTTAGAATTCTTCTCCAGGCTTAAGGCAAGAACCCAAAATGTTAATTTTGGCTTAGGCTAATCAATAGCAAATCCCATTCCAAAGAATGAGTGCCTACCAGCACTGTACAGAGGAATGGGGTATATGTTATGGATTGTTGATCCCCTTATACTTTTCTCAATATTGAAAAATTCCTTTGTCTTTTAATTTTGTCTTCAACATCATTTTATTTCAAGTACTTCAAGTATATTAAGAATGATTACAATTTCATTTTGTTGAATGGATTTGTAGAGTTACAGTCATATGCTGTAGTTGAGAGAAATGGAAACCATTAAGATATCCTGGGGGCTGGTGACATAATGCAGTGGATTAAGCTACCACCTGAGATTCCAGCGTCCCATACATGCACCAGTTTGAGTCTCATCTGCTCCACATCCAATCCAGTTCCCTGCTAATGTGCCTTGGCAAGCAGTTCTTGGGCCTCTGCACCAGCAGAGAGACCTGGAAGAAGCTCCCAGTTCCTGACTTTAGCCTGTCCCAGCTGTTTTGGCCATTAGGGGAGTGAACCAGAAGATGGAAGACCCCTCTTTCTCTCCATCTCTCTCTCTCTGTAACTATGCCTTTAAAATAAATCTTTAAAATAATGAAAAATAAAACAAATCCTGAGTTTAGAGCTAGAAAGATGTTTTTGTGCAAATTTCAATTAATGGACTCATTCATTATTAATAAAATCAGAATTTTCTAAAGGGAGCAATCTGCCTACATAGGAAACTAATTTTTCAGGCTTTCTTTGTGGACCAACTTTTGGTCAATTAAATGTAACCTGGAATTTATTGTATATATTCATAAGTTTTTTCTGATATTGATTTCACTCTCCCATGTTTTGTCTTTTCTTCTTTTTCCTAATAGCATTTTGGTTGAGAGAATAGAATTATAAAAGCGAATTTATACATTTAAGGGATTCTATTTACATGTGTATGTGAATGTATGAATGAAAACCACATTAGAGATGATAAAGGAAACAGAAAAAAAGACATTGTTGGCACCATGGAGAGTCTATGTAAGTGCTGGATTGTATGACCCTGAATTCTTCATTGTATGAGAAAATTAACCTGCCAGTATTTGTACAAAATCATTGTCTTCTTAATCTAGAGTCATTAAGGAAATTGTGAAAAGAAAAAAATAATGTGAGTAGCTTATACTATATTCAACCTGTAGTATAAGTATATACTGTACTATACCTATGTACGTCCTATACCCATGTACGGTATCTTGAGTCTGTTTTGGAAAGCCAATGGGGTTGACTGTGAAGTTCATTTACTGTTTATATCTCTCAGTCTCCTCTCTCCTTTTTGGAAAAGCAACCTTTGTCTTTTGAGACATTCCCCTCCTTCCTGGCATCACACATTACATTTCAAAATGTTTAGAATATAAACCTCCATTTCTTAAATATTTGAATTTCTTAGGCATGTAGTTAGTTGAGTCATAAGCAGAGAATTATATTTATAATATCTCCAATGTCTAGCAAAAGGAATTGTCTGAGAATTGAACAAGTCAAAATGAGCAATCATTCCTTCTTGGAAATCTTCTCTTAGAAGTTTAAGGATATGAAATTGGAGCTTTTACAGTCTTATGTGGAAAGGATGTTGAATTTAACTCAGTGAAAGAACCAAGGATCAGTGATATTGAGAATTCTGCCTTAGAAGTAGTTTATAGACACATTTCTCTCTGCTCTTATGGCTTTAAGTAAAACCAAATTAGATGTGTTTCACAAGAAGTCCAAAAACTTTTGACTCTATAATTTAGAGGTATGGAGGCTCTTTTTTCCTGAATAAGATATAAATCAATTTCTAATTTATGGTATTTATAATTCCTTTTTTTAAAAAAAATTGTTTATTTATTTGAAAGAGTTACACAGAGAGAGGAGAGGCAGAGAGAGAAGTCTTAAATCCGATGGTTCACTCCCAAGATGGCTGCAACAGCCGGAGCTGTGCCGATCCGAAGCCAGGAGCCAGGAGCTTCTTCGGGGTCTCCCATGTGGGTGCAGGGGCCCAAGGAACTTAGACCATCTTCTACTGCTTTCCCAGGCCATAGCAGAGAGCTAGATAGGAAGTGGAGCAGCTAGGATACAAACCGGCGCCCATATGGGATGCTGGCACTGCAGGCAGAGACTTTACCCACTATGCTACAGCGCTGGCCCCGAGCATAGTTCTTTAAAAACATTTTTCTTTTCTGTTTTTGCTGTTATAAATCAGTGTTTCTTAAACATAATTAACAATAAATCTCTAAAAGGAAAATGTCTTTGGGTATCTAGTTGGGTGTTATAATTTTATATGATGCAAATAATAGTATAACTATATATTAGTTGATATATAAGTTTTGTACCATTTTACAATTCAAATATTAAAAATCATAAAATTATCTCATTCAATAATTATAGATACAGTTTTGTAAATTTAATTACTTTTATTTGAAAGGCAGAGCAAGAGAGAGAAATAGAGAGAGATCAATTTTCCATCTACTGGTTTACTTCCCTAATGCTCACAACAACCAGAGCTGTGCCAGAACAAATTCAGGAATGAGAAATTCTATTTGGGTATCCAATTTGGAAAGCAGAAATCCAAGAACTTGAGCCTTCACACATTACACATGTAATGTGTGAGCCTTCACCTGGATTGGGTAGTAAACAGAGACCAAACTCAATCCCAGGCACTCCAATGTGGAGAGCAAGCATCCCAACCAGCAGCTTAATCTTCTCAGCTTTAATAGCCTCCTCAGTAATTATATTTAATGGAATAAATAATATGCTAATCAATAAAACCAAGTAACTATTAAGAACTGAAATATGGTACCAATTGCTGTACATTCTTCTGGTTTATCACAAGTATGTTATACTTATATATAGTAGTTCTCCCACCGATATTATGTATCTGAACCATAAAATCTTATTTATACAATACATAAAATAATTTTGATGTCACTTAGCAAAAAACATCATTTACATATTTTACGGTTCTCTACTTTCTTGTCATTAGCCTAGTAATACATGTTGTAAACAGTGACATTCTTTTAATGTTGGAAACCTATTACAAAGCTAATTTATTGCTTAAAATGTCCTTGGCTACAAATTATACATTGAAACGTGTCTTTCCTTTACATTGTAAAGAATTTTCCCAAGTACACACACACAGATTTGGCACAATTATTGACAGTTTGATGTTAAAGCAATCTAATTAAATGTGAAACATTTCTTGGGAAGGGGAAGGACTGATTCTTCTGTATAGGCTGAGAATCCTCAATCAGAAAAATCTCAGATCTGAAATGCTGGAAAATCAAAAACTATTTGAAACAAATGAATTTTATGTTTACATTTGGTTCTATCCCCTATTCTCATCATGTGTACGCATGTATTCCAAAACCTCACAAAAGCACAAAATCTGAAACATTTGTTGTCCCAAATATTTGTGATAAGGGATATATAGCCTGTACAAATATTAGAAAAAGAAATGAAAAAGTGAGTGCCAAAATTGTAGGATCACAAAATATTGTTTTTAGATTATTATCAATGTGAGAATAAACACACTCCATTTCTGGAAATACTGATATATTTAGCACTGCAATTACCTTTTTCTATAAATAAGTATAAACAAAAATATAGAATATAACTGTTTTTAGATATTGGACAAAAAGCTGTATGAGAATAAAATCTCTGATAGAAATAAGCAGATAACACATCTTTAAGTATCTTTTGCAGGGCTGGACGAGTGGCAACAAATTCTTTCAATTTTTGTTTGTTATGAAAGGTCTTTATTTCACCTTCATTCACAAATGAGAGCTTTGCAGGATATAATATTCTGGGCTGGCAGTTTTTCTCTCTTTTACCTGGGCTATGTCTCGCCATTCCCTTCTAGCTTGTAGGGTTTCTGATGAGAAGTCTGCTGTGAGTCTAATTGGAGATCCTCTCAGTGTAATTTGATGTTTCTCTCTTGCGCATTTTAGGATCTTTTCTTTCTGTTTCACTGTGGTGAGTTTAATTACAACGTGTCGTGGTGAGGACCTCTTTTGGTCATGTTTACTAGGGGTTCTATGAGCTTCCTGTACTAGGATGTCTCTGTCTTTCTCCAAAACTGGGAAATTTTCTGCTATTATCTCACTAAAAAGGCCTTCTAATCCTTTCTCCCTCTCCATGCCTTCAGGAACTCCTAGAACTCGAATGTTGGGTTTTTTAATAGTATCCTGTAGATTCCCAACAATATTTTTTAGATTTCTAATTTCCTCTTCTTTTCTTTGGTTTGACTGTATACTTTCCTGTGCTCTGTCTTCTAAGTCCGATATTCTCTCTTCTGCCTCACCCATTCTGTTTGTAAGGCTCTCTAATGTGTTTTTCATTTGATCTATTGAATTCTTCACTTCATTATGATTTCTCGTCACTATCACAGTTTCATGTTCTACTAGTTGTTTCATTTCAGCTTGATTTCTCCTTAATATTTCATTTTCACGAGAGATTTTCTACCTTGTCCATTAAGGATTTCTGTAGTTCAAGAATTTGTTTTTGAGTACTTCTTAGTGTTCTTATCAATTTTTTGAGATCTGCTTCTTGCATCTCTTCTATCTCATCATCTTCGTAATCTTGAATTGGGGTGTCTTTTTCATTTGGGGATGCCATAGTGTCTTCCTTGTTCTTATTACCTCGGTTTTTGCGTTTGTTGTTTGGCATATTGGTTTCTTCACTGTGGTGTTTTTTTCTTGTTATACTATGACTCTAGATAAGTGGACTGTCTGCTTTTGATGGAGCCTTAGAGGCTTGAGATGGGTGTGGCCTGAGAGCTCTGTTTGGTTCCTCAGGGTTGAGGGTGTGTCAAAGGAGACACTCCCAGGTTAGGCGTGGTAAATCTCTCTCTGTTAGTTTTTTTTTTTTTTTTTTTTGGTTCAAAAGGGAAGTAATTCCACACAGCTGAATGGAATTGGGGGTGGTTAGCAGGCGAATGATATACCCACAGGAGCCAGAGTTCGGAAGCTCTTTCCCAAGGACCAGAGAAGGAATCTTTGCAGCCCTTTGTGTGGGCTGAGATTCTCCTGTAGTCTCCCACTGGGCTGCCTAGGCTACTGAACTGTAGCGTCTCTGGAGAGTACTCACATGAATTCGTGATTTCCGTGAGTTCTCTCCCCCACCGTCTCTTTTTTCACAGTCTCAGTTCATTAGCACCACACATTCATTAGGTTCTAATCTCCTGTTATTTCACCCCTCCCACCCAGAGTCAGGTTTTTCTGCTAGGCTCGGGGCTGGTGCCGACCCGAGGTCGCCCTGCTTATGACGTATTCCAAAATGGCGCCTGCTCTTTGTCTTTGAGAGGTGAGCGGAGAGAGAGAAGCATTGAAAATAAAAAAAACTTGGTGTTAAATTGGAAATTGCATAGAAAATTAATCAATTTTTTAAAAAAAATCATGTAGAATCTCTGTCCTTAATGTGCTGTACATTGTGATTTAATGCTACAACTAGTACTCCAACAGTATTTTTCACTTTGTGTTGCTATGTGAGGGCAAACTGTTGAAATCTTTACTTAATATACACTAAACTGATCTTCTGTATATAAAGAGAATTGAAAATGAATCTTGATGTGAATGGAAGGGGAGAGGGTGTGGGAAAGGGGAGGGTTTAGGTGGGAGGGAAGTTATGGGAGCGAGGGGGAAGTCATTGTAATCCATAAGCTGTACTTTGGAAATTTATATTCATTAAATAAAAGCTTTTTTTAAAAAAAAAAAAAAAGAAATAAGCAGATAAGAGAAGTCCTGTAATTGTCTCAATTTTCTGGGTGCTAGAACTTTGTACATTACAGCAAACGAAGTGAGATCACAAAATAGGTTCTGAAAGTCTCTAATCCCAATAAAAGAAAATATCTTGGTGCTGTATAATCCTTGATATGAAGAATTAGCACAAAGCTACTGTAATCAGTTGTAGGATATTAGGGTAAGGATATATTAATAGATCATTGGAAGCAAATGCAGGGTTCAGAAATACTTCAAAATACATGCATTCAACTAATTTGAAAGAAAGAAACCCTTTATTTTTGAAGTGTATCTCATTTGATATAAATTTTTAATCAACATTTTATTATATTTCAAGACCTTAAAGAGATCTCCACTATGCTAGGGCTTTATGGCTTCTTCTGAGAAGTTAGCTGGTATTCAAATTATTGGTCCTTTCTATGTAACTAGTGTGTCATTTTCTCTGACTGGTTTCAAAATTTTCAACAAGTTGAATGTGATGTTCCTAGGCATGACTCTTTGATTTTAGTATTTGGTTTTATTAAGCTTCTTGAGGGGTCTGAGTTGTGGTCCAGTAGGTTAAGTTGTCACCTTCAATGTAGGCATGCCATATGAACGCCAGTGTGAGTGCCAGCTACTCTACTTCAGATTCAACTCACTCCTAGTGTGCCTCCAGCAGTGGAAAATGGCCAAATGGTGGGGCCCCTGCACCCACGTGGGAGACCTGGATGGAGCTCTGGATGGAGTTCAGGCTCCTGGCTTCAACCTGGCCTTCCCCGGCTGTTGCAGCCATTTGGAGAGTGAACCACAAGTGCCTCACTCTCTTTTTCCCTCTCTCTCTCTGTAATTCTGCCTTTTAAGTAAATAAATAAATAAATAAATAAATACTTTTCAAAAATTTCTTGAATCTGTAAATGTATGTCTTTGATGAAACTTGAAAGTTTTCTAAATGACTTTTCAAACTTATTTTTCTGCCCACTATCTTCTCTTTTTCTAAAACTAAATTATTCTAATGATTTACTTTCTGACACTTTCCCACAGGTTTCTGAGAATCAGCTTAATTGTTTTGTTCATTGGCTCTTCCTCTGTGTTCTTCATGTTGTATAACTTCAATTCATCTTTCTTCATTGCCTTTTTCCTCCTCTATCATTCTCTTTTTGCTATTGAGACTACTCAGTGAATTTCTTTTTAGATATTGTGTATTTTAATTAAACTGTATATTTGGTTATTTTTCATAGTTTACAGTTCTTTGGCGAGATTACCTGTTTTCTCAATCATAGTGAATGCCTTTGTGTTTATCTGCTTACCAGAGTTCAAATAGCTGATTTTGAAGTGTTTGTCTCATAATGACCACATTTCTCTTAACTTGGGGCTGGCATCTGTAGATCATCTTCCCTGAGACATTGAATCATCTTTTCTGGACTCATTTTATGTGATTTCCTTGCGTGTCTTGGATATTGTGAATATAGTATGCATAGGTTCCTGATTATGTTATAGGCTTCAGTTGTTGGTTTCTGTTTTTATCAGATAATTAACTTGGTTACATTCAAATCTAGAATAAGGTTCAGTTCTTCGAGCCTCAGTTGTAAATGTTTGTCTTTGCCCCACATAGAAGTGGTTCAGGGAACAGCATAGACTCATGGCAAATTTTTACATGGGTTTCTCTGGGTATATTTTCTGGAACATTCCCTTTAATTATCAGAGACTAATGTTGCCCCAGGATTTCATCCTCTTGTTCCAGAAAAATGGTGAAATTTTTTATTTGACCTACTTGATATTATAACCAGGGTCAAGTCTGCCTTAATATGTTTGTGTGTTGGGATGGAGAGAGAGAGAGAGGGAGGGAGGAAAGGATGGAGGGGAAGGGGGGGAGAGAGAGAGAGAAAGAGAAAGAGAGAGGCAGGTTGACTCTGGATGATTCCACCAAACTGTGACCCATGTGCACAAATTGCCTGCCTTCATTCAGTCTCAGAGCCTCGGATACTTTTCTTGTTCGTCCTTGTCTGGTTGTTATTTAGGAGAGAATCAGTTTATTGGGCGCTCACCTCTCTGAGATAGTTGACTGTTAATTTCTAATGGAGAAAAGCCCAGGGAAACTACTTTCTTTTATTTGTTTGCAACGTATTAAAGCGGGGACCATTCTGGAGCATTCTTATATATTACATTTAAAAGGAAGTAGCAAATGTGTCCACCTGCACAGCCTGAGAGTTTGCCCTGATTCTTTCATTTTGATGAAATGTAGAGTGGTAATATGAGCTCCAGGACTGGAAAAACAGAGGCAAAGTTGTGTTAACTCTATATTGACCAATATTGCTCTGCTGCTCTCTGAGACCCAGCCAGTCTTCAATTTTGCTTGGCTGTTTCTCCTTCTCTCCCAAATCTACACTTTAATACTTCCTGATAGTGCCAATGACTCTCCAGCCAACATAACTTGCTTCTTGCCAGGTGTTGTTCTGCGATCACAGGCTGCGCTCCAGAAAACCAAATTCTTTTTCAACATCATGAATATAGCTGACTATTCCCTTCTCGCGTCTTCCTTCTTTGCTTCCAAATCACAGTCTGGAAGAGGAGATAAAAATACATGGAGAAATCAGATTAAAATTGAAAAATTCTTTAATTTCTTTTCAGGGGTTTACATTTCCCATCAATTCCTGGTTTTCTTATCTTTTGGTTTTAAACAGTTATGTTATGCATCTGAAGGGAATGTGATGAGTGTTGTCAGGCTTCCTGCCACGTTTTTTTTGTCTGAGAACAGTCCTCCTCACTGAAGGTGCTAGGTCGGAAAGGAGATGGCATGCTTCAGGGATATTTGGAAGAGGCTCATGCAGTGATAATATTAAGTTGCTTTAGGTGTTGCTGAGGACATTTCCAGCTCCAAGGAATGATGACATACTCTGCTCTTCTGTTAATTTCACTATGTATTTTAGAAACAATAAATACTTTGTATACCTAGACACTATTTAGAGAGTGATATACCTTTCCAAGCCATTCTAAAAGCACAAAATTAAAAGATCCCAGGTTAATAATAAGGGTCTGATTTATTGCCTTGCTACACAAGATGTTTGCTATTAAACTAACAGAGGCTCCACACAGAAAAATCCTTCTGTAAGGGAAAAAGCCAAAAGGAGAATTAGGCCTGTTCTGAAAAAGCACCTATTATGGCTGACTTGATGATATTAATGACCCTTCCCTCCTTTATGGCACTGTGAGACTTAACTATTTTAATGGAGCTCATTTCTTGCCTGGAGCAGAAAGATTATGTTTCTCTAGGCTCTGTAAACTTCAGGCCATATGTTATATAGTAATGCGCTTCTCAAACTTTACAGAGTTGGGGGAGCTTCATTCCTTTGATCAGAAGCTGTGAAGCAAGAGATTCTCTGGGCTCCAAATCCTGTCTGCCAACCACTGGCCTTCATGATAGTTCATGCTGCCAAGTGGACAGAGACTGATTATTTTTTCATTCCCAATTTCTGAGTCCTGCACTGTAGGTTAGAGCAGCCCATAAAGTTGACTTTGTGCATTCGGTTCTCTGAAACTGCATAATCAACACATTTTTCTTCCTGCACATGGCAGCAGAAGAAAAGAACATGCTCTATTAATTGATCTGCTGAAACCTTGGTCTGCAGGGAAATAAATCTTTCGACCCTTGAGTTGTAAGAACTATAGCTTTCCCAGGGCAGTGAGGATCTTTTAATTTGCTTTTCTATGTAAAGCCAAGCCTTAGTTTTCAGTACACCTATATATTCAGAAACACTGGGGATAATCCTTACCCATCTTCTATTTTAATAATCACTTTTTCTACTATTAGATTATCCTGTTTTGCCTGCCTACATGCATCTCTCTAATAATGGCTATTTAGAAGAATAAAAGTAGTACAAACTAATGATCTATAACCAGGCTTCAGCCCGATTTCATATAGCCCAACACAACTAGTCAATGATTTCAATAGTCTAAAGAACAATTGAGAATCAAATTATCAATAAGATTAAAAAGATGCCAGTGGCAGGTTGGATTATTTTGTCCTAATTCTCCACTACAGAATACTATTCTGTATTCATTCTCTTTGTCACACAGTTTTTCATATCCTCCACAATAAGTAATTATACTTTTTCTCTCCCTTTGGATTTTGCCATTTGACTTTTGCCAATGTATATGAGTGAACCTGATATGCTCTAAGGTTAATAAAAATAACAACAACAACAACAACAACAACAAAGCATTGCATGAATGGATTTGTTCTCTTCCACTTTTGCCATCACCAAAAGACCATGCTGCTAGGTTTCTGGTCCAGGGAGATGAGATACACTTGAAGGAGAACTACAACACTGGTGTGAAAACCTGCAAGTAGAAGCATCAGGTAAACTGGTTCTTAACTGTAAAGGTTTGAAAGTTTTCAGAAATAATTTTTCAAACTTATTAATATCACTTAGGTAATATCAGTCAAGACAAAGTGAGTAAGATGACCAAAAACCAAGAAGAAAGAAAAAAGCCTCTTTTCTATGAGTCTGTGATATCCCATTACAAAGAATATTTTATTGCAGTACACCAGTTTTTATTAAAATAATTATTAACTAAAGCCTGTGCTATTCACTGAGATTGAATCTTTTTAATGCCTTCTTCAGAAACTCAAATACTGGAATCACTAATAAAAAATGTGGTCATACGGTAAAAATTCAAAATTCTCTATGTATAGGAAGTTACACCTCCAATTGTTTAGGAAATTAAAAGACCTCTAGGGGCCAGCAACTTGGCATAGTGGATAAAGCTGCCGCCTGCAGTGCAGGCATCCCATTTGGGCACCAGTTCAAGCCCTGGCAGCTCTTCATTGAGCCAGCTCTCTGCTATGGCCTGGAAAACAATGGTGGATGGCCCAAGTCCTTGGGCTCCTGTACCTGTGTGGGAAGACCCCGAGGAGGCTCCTGGTTCCTGGCTTCAGAATGTGAGCCAGCGGATTGAAATCCTCTCTTCCTTTCTGCCTCTCCTCTCTCTGTGTAATTCTGACTTTCAAAAAAATAAATAAATCTTTTTAAAAAAAGACCTCCAATAATTTATTTTCCTGGAGTTCAATACTTAACCATACACTGAAAAATAATTAAAGCATTCAATGAACATTGATTTATTTAAAATTAAGATTAAAAGTAATAGTGATTGTGTCTGTGTAAATTAACTGATTCACAGAAGAGTTCAAAATATGGCATTTCACATCAACATTTACAAGATCCTTTGTGGTGCTGCAAAGCAGGCTTGCTTATTCAGACAATGCACAACACAAAGCATTATTAACTTGGATATCAAAAATGGCAAATATTTTGAGTATTTTTAAAATATATAATCAAAGGGATTACATAAACAAGACTAGTGACTGCTAATACTAACTGACAGAATTAAAAAAGAGAATGATCCAACATGGGAAGCGAAGCGGGATACACAGCAGACTCATAGAATGGCAGATGTCCTAAACAGCACTCTGGCCTCAGAATCAGCCCTTAAAGGCATTCAAATCTGACTGAAGAGCCCATGAAGGTATTTTAGGCATGGAAAGCCAAGACACTCTGGCAAAAAACAAAAAACAAAAAACACCACACTAAATGAAAGATCTTTGTGAGTGAGATCCCAGTGGAAAGAATGGGCCATCAAAGAAGGAGGTACCTTTCTCTGAAGGGAGGAGAGAACTTCCACTTTGACTATGACCTTGTCTAAATAAGATCGAAGTCGGCAAACTCAAAAGGTTTCCACAGCCTTGGCAACTCATGACTAGAGCCTAGGGAGATTACTGACGCATAAACAAGAGTGTCAATTGTTAAGTCAACAACAGAAGTCACTGTAGGATCTCTGTCCTTAATGTGTTGTACAATGTGAAATTAAAGCTATAACTAGTACTCAAACAGTACTTTACACTTCGTGTTTCTGTGTGGGTGCAAACTGTTGAAATCTTTACTTAATATATACTATATTGATCTTCTGTATATAAAGATAATTGAAAATGAATCTTGGGGGCTGCCTCCATGGCTCACTTGGTTAATCATCCACCTGTGGCACCAGCATCCCATATGGGCTCCGGTTCTAGTCCCAGTTGCTTCTTTTCCAGTTCTGCTCTCTGCTATGGCCAAGGAGGGTAGTGGAGGATGGCCCAGGTGCTTGGGCACCTGTGCCTGCATGGGAGACCAGGAGGGGGCACCTGGCTCCTGGCTTTAGACCAGCATAGTTCCGGCTGTGGCGGCCATTTGGGGAGTGAACCAAGGGAAAGGGAAGACCTTTTTCTCTGTCTCTTTCTCTCACTGTCTGTAACTCTACCTGTCAAATAAATAAATAAAATCTTAAAAAAAATGAATCTTGATGTGAGGGTTGCGGGTGGGAGGAAAGTTAAGGGGGGGGGGAGCCACTGTAATCCAAAAGCTGTACTTTGGAAATTTATATTTATTAAATAAAAGTTAAAAAAATAAAATATATAATATAAAATTTAAAGAGATATTCTGCATGTGTATGGTTACCAAAAGGGGTATGTGAATTATTTACTTAACATTTTGAAAGATAAACTCTTTATTCCTACTTACTCCTACTCTAAAACTCTCGATTATTTTGTGAAGGATTTACTCAACTGTGTATTCTCACTGAGATTACAGTACAATACTTTATTCTTAGGACCAGGGAAAGGCCAGGCCTGGGTATAGTTGCTGTAATCAATCTCCATGGAGCAAGCAAGGATAGCAAAGATTAATGAATTCTACGTCAGTGTGAAGCCAACGTTGCAGAAGTGTTAGAGCAATTGTTTTCAAATGTTCCTGTTTATAAACCTGGAGATAGTTATTTATGTTCCTCATCTTTTCTGTTTGTGAATATTTTGATTCACACAGATGTCTGTGAGCATCTCCCCAATGCCTAGTCATTGTCAAGCTCATTCATAACCCTGCTTTCCGCTTACAGCATTCTCCACTTGTTCTGTTTGTTAGCAGCCATCTGCAGGCCACTCCCTTGCAGTTAAGGAACCCTGATCCTTCTGTGATTATTTTATACACAAAGTAACCCATGCCTCCTCTCACTACCACTTGAAGGAATTGTTCTGCATTTACATGTGTAAAGAATAGGTTGAGCCATGGGACCTGGTGCTGTGGCGCAGCGGGTTAGAGCCAGGGCCTGAAGCGCCGCATCCCAAATGGGTGCTGGTTCTAGTCCGGGCTGCTCCTCTTCTTATCCAGCTCTCTCCTATGGCCTGGGAAAGCAGTAGAAGATGGCCCAGGTCCTTGGGTCCCTACACCCATGTGGGAGACCTGGAAGAAGCTCCTGGCTCCTGGCTTCAGATCGGCACAGCTCCAGCTGTTGCGGTCATCTGGGGAATGAACCAGCAGATAGAAGACCTCTCTCTCTGCCTCTACCTCTCTCTGTAACTCTTTCAAATAAATAAAATAAATATTCAAAAAAAAAATAATAAGTTGAGCCTATGTCTAAGAGGAAACTCTCAGGTGGTTTAATGAAAATGAGATTTCTGTTAATGAAGGAAAATAGATTCAAGCACAGATGCTAAATGTTGTTTAAGATTAGACTGATTCTGATGGCTAGAAGACATTGATGGAAACTTTGAAATTAAGACTCCCTCTACGTTTTGTCAGAACTATATCTTTTATTTGTTACTTGAAGGGTAATAAATAAATACAACTGCTTAGCACTCTCAGATCTTTTAAAATAAACATCTCAACTTGCTACTCCTGAATGGAAGCGTGCTTTAAGTTAGGTATATATCTGTGTACTCATGAAGTTTACATTCTAGTGGGGTGGATAAACGGACAACGATAACTATATTATTGCTTGGTTGCCTTTGGGAAAATATTACATAAAAAAAAAAACCCAAATGCATGGCTCAGTGAAAGTAGATAACAAAACCCTAATTGGCAAAGGAGGAAAACAAATAACCAACCTTTGACTGAGTGAAAATTCCATGGTGTAAATTTTCAAACAGAGAAAAGAGCATACACTCTACAAGATATCCTGAAGTACTTAGGAAAATGGTGTGTATTGATTTCCTAGGGTTGTTGTGGCAAAGCACCACAAATAATGTAGAATATAAAATGTATAATAAAAAACAACAGGAGAATATTCCTTCAAAGTTTTGGAGCTACAGATTAACCTTATGTTTGAAATTAGGCAAGTGTACTAAAAACTTCAGAGTTAGCCCTAAAACAAGAGAAGTAGAAAGGCAAAGTAAGTTATGTTTTTCAATTTAACAGATGTTAATAAAGAAAAAATAAACAATAACCACAATAAATACAAAACCTTAACAATATGGTGGAAGTAAGTCCAAACAAATAATAAGCCACATGGATCCTATCCTTGCTCACTGAAAGCTTAAAAACTGAGATAACATTATGTTCAAAGGGCTTACCCATGCGGGAAACCAGTACGGAATTCTAGACTTCTTGCTTCGGTATGGCCCCACCCTGGCTGTTGCAGATTATTTGGAAAGAGAATCAGCTGATGGAATATTTCTCATTCTCCATCTCTTCCTCTCTCTAAGATGTTCTTTCAAATAAATAATAAATAAATACATAAATCTTAACAATTTTGAAAGTTGTAACTTTTAAAAAGTATAATTTTATTTTTTGTCTGACCCCTTTAATTTAAATTTCTTTTATAGTCACAATTTCAATAGTCTTCAATTTTTGCCTACTTGATTTTATTTATTTCAGTTTGGCCTGATTATGACCATGCATTGGAATACTTCTGTTTTAATATTTGTCTATGCTTTTGATTTAAAATTTTAATTTGAACATCTCTTCTAACTTTAATTTACTTGGTTTTATAACTTTGACACTGTTAACTTACTCTTGTCTTTCAAAATAAGAGTAAAATTTAACCACTTTAGGTTTTCTGTGATAGATGTAAGAGCTCCAAACATAGATATGTCCTCTGATACAACAGAATATCACCCAGGAATGGCAGTGAAGAAGTAGCTAATTTTGGCTAATGGAACTTGGTGGATGGCAGGACAAATGGTGTTACAAGAAGCAGTACAGAGAGTCTATGTCATTGTGACCTTCTAGGTTTCCACAACAGCAAAGGTGATTTTCTTTGCTAAGTCACTCCATCTTCCTAACAACCAAGCAGAGTTGTACAATCACGGCCTACTTACAAACGATTTAACTATGGTTTCATGAAGACTAACTTCTCCTAGACTGGACAGTCTGTAAGCCAAGTCCAGCGGACTCCAAGTCCTTACCACTTTATGACACACATGCTGGACAACAACAGCGGGGAGCGACATGGAATCGAGTTACCACTTAAGTGAGCAGAATTTGAAGCAATTAATGCATACCCTGGGCAGAAAATTATATTCTTCATAAAAATATATTTGAAATAATATGAATTAAGCATGTTCGCCTTTTCAGGGTAGTGAGGAAAGGGAAATGAGGAGCTTCAAATTTTATAATTTACTGCATACTTTAGGTATTTTCCTACTGAGAAGAAAGAATACGGAGATAGTGCCTTCCAGTGAGTCTCTATTACTCTCATCAAAATTCAAATGTTTAACACCCATTCATTTACATTGATAAATACTTTATCTCCTCCTAGAGAAGTAACACGTATTTAGCATCTAATTGCCTTAAAAATATATTCCTGAATACATACGCTCACATCATGAAACCACTGGATTTGTCATAAATTTTTGTTTAAAATTCTAAACTAACAACATTATGCTCTTTAAACTTTCCAGTACTTTATAAACACTTTATTGGGTCATAGAGTATTTATAGAGCATACGCAACCCAATTCAACTAAAAACCTTTATTTATTTTTCAATGTTTTGAAAACTGTATAAATGTTGATTAATGATAATCAGGGTGTGATTTTTCTCCCGGGTTGAAAAATAAATTCACTTTCTCTGCTTTTGAATAATAAACAATGACAATTTAAACAAACTAAAAGGGTTTGCTTATTTGTTTTTCAAACTGCATTAGCTATTGGAAAGTAAAACTAGCAGAAATAATTCAACTCAAAAAGACACCAATGACTTACTCAATACTCTTAGGGTTCTCTAACATTATCAGTGCATGCCTTCTTAAACATACTTCTTGAACTAAGTGTTATTCTTAGTGAAAGTTCAATGTTTTTCTGATATTATCAAGTGAATTATCTTGATTAATAAGCAACATATGCTACGTGACCTAAGTTGGACATTATAGACCTTATTCCTACATTACCTCTTGGGTATTTATATATATGACTCTGTCATGTTACCCATACTATACAACTAAGTGAATTTTTGAATGATTTGATTGTTTCTAACAGTTTTTTATCTCCAACATATTGCAATAACAAAATTTCTAAATTTCTAAATAATTTATCGTCTTTTTTTTTGTAGTGGTAAGCAAAGTTTGAAGAAAAATATACCTGGTGGACCAGATGGGAGTCTCAGGAAAGAACTGAGCTTGCAGTCTGCATTCAGATTGGAGTTTGTATGGACATGAGTGTGGGGCCCAAAAACACCCGAAACTGTAATCATGCATAAAAAGTCAGTACCAGACAGGTGGCAAAAGTCATATAGTTTAGGTTAAATAAAAAATATTGCCAGAAATAATTATGTATACCAAATTTTACAGTAGTAAATCTTGAAAAGTGTCATTTTTCTATGATGATAATTCTCAAGGGAAATAAACCATAGTTCAATACATTAAAAAATACTGAGGAGCTTACATCTGGCCTTCCAGTTAATTTGTCAGATATGAAGTCCGTGTCCAATATCAGAGTAGTTTATGCGTGCTGACTCTGAATCCTAATTCAAGTCTCCTGCTGATGCAGATGCAGGGCTGCAGTGACGATGGCTCAAAGTGATTGGTTTCCTGCCACCTTCATGGGAAACCTGGATTGCGTTTCCTGCTCCTGGCTTTAGCTACAGCATAGTGCTGACTTTTGTTGGCATCTGGGAAGGCAATGAGCAGATGGGAGCTTTCTCTGTCTCTTTCTGTCAAGTCAATAAATAATTTTTTTAAATTAACAGGATATTAATTTTTGTTCTGTCCTGGAAATCGGTATTTTTGCTCAGTTACAATTCATCTCTCTAGTTTAAGTCCTGATCACTACCCCAGATATCATTTCATTATATCACTTTGTTTTTTCCTTTGTACCTTTATTTGTTTTATTTTTGTCTTGTAATGCTTGCCAATGTAGTATGTGAGTTAACTCTAGGGATTAGAAAGAAACTAATTATAAAAAAAAAATTACTTTCTGTTCGTACAAATTTGGATTAGCCAAAAATGAACATTATTAACCCATTCATTTAAAAAAACTGATTTATTTATTTGTAAAGCAGAGCTATGTGTACACACACACAGACACATGCAGAGCTACAGATACAGAGAGAGAGAGAGACAGAGACAGAGACAGAGAGAGAGAGATTTGCCATTTGCTGGTTCACTCCTCAGATGACTGCAGTGGTCAGGGCTGGGCCAGGCTGAATCCAGGAGCCAGAAGCTTGATCCTCATCTCCCACATCGGTGGCAGAAACCCAGGTAGTGGGCCCTGAACTGGTGTCCATGTGAATGCCAGAGTTGCAAGCAGTAGGATAACTGGCTGCACCAGAATACCGGCCCAACCTACTCATTTTTTTAAAACATAGAGTACAAACAATTTTTAAAAAGTCATATAATAATAGGGCCGGCGCCGTGGCTCAACAGGCTAATCCTCCACCTTGCGGCACCGGCACACCGGGTTCTAGTCCCTGTCGGGGCGCCGGATTCTGTCCCGGTTGCCCCTCTTCCAGGCCAGCCCTCTGCTGTGGCCCGGAGTGCAGTGGAGGATGGCCCAAGTGCTTGGGCCCTGCACCCCATGGGAGACCAGGAAAAAGCACCTAGCACCTGGCTCCTGCCATCGGATGATCGCGGTGCGCCGACCGCGGCAGCCATTGGAGGGTGAACCAACGGCAAAGGAAGACCTTTCTCTCTGTCTCTCTCCCTCACTGTCCACTCTGCCTGTCAAAAAAAAAAAAAGTCAGATAATAATAAGAAAAAGAAAGAAAACCATATTTTCTTACTCTTGCTCCTTATTTTGAAAAATCCAGAATGGACATAGCTGGCAAGTAGATGCGTGTTGAGTTACTCATTTGAGATAACACTTGAACTTCACTGAGTATCCTCTTGTTTTGTGACTGATGTAGACTGGTTAAAGAAGGTTGGCAGTAATGTGAGTATCAGGCATTATCTCAACAAGCAAGTTTTGAATGACCACTCCTAGTCACTTATTTTTCTTAATTATTACATTAAAGAAAAGAAACCAAAATAGTGTTTTCTCATGAACTTCTGCAGTGATATACCTTGACTTTTTTTTGTACTGAATTCGCAAGTTTTTATTCATTTACTGAATAAGAATAAGAAACCGTATGTAATTAAGAAAGTTCAAATGCCCTCTCTTTCTTTACTTGTCAATTATTCAACACAGTACTGGGCTTTTGTTATTTTTTATTTTTATGGTTTGACCAACTTTGCATATTTGGGCTTTATGAAGACTCCACTGAAATACATTCTGGTTGGCCAGTCAGTATTGGGAGAGGCTATTCAAGGTCTTAATATTCTTTTCTATGTAAGCAAGAAGGCCAAAAATATGGTTTGCTTATCTGAAATCATACACATCTTCCTTACATTTATTTCTCATGTATTGCTTTTTGTTTCTTATCAAGTAGAGGGCTGTGAGAATGATTAAATCACTTTCTGTGGTTCATCGAAGACCTATAGTAAATGAATGGCAAATAGTGCGGAAATTCTCAGTGAGGGACGACAAGTGACAATATAACATCAATATTTATTTATTGACTGGAATAATGTATCAAAATGCTCTTCTTATATTCATGGAGATCTTCCAATTTTGAGTCTATTTTTCAAGTTGTTTGCTGGAGAATTATCAGCAGAGATTAGTGATGTGTTTAAATGTTCCCTTTCAGGTCAGCACCCCGGGGTTCTAATCCCGGTTAGGGTGCCAGAAACTGTCCTGGTTGCTCCTCTTTCAGTCCAGCTCTCTGCTGTGGCCCGGCAGGGCAGAGGAGGATGGCCTAAGTGCTTGGGTCCCTGCGCCCGCATAGGAGACAGGGAGGAGGTACCCAGCTCCTGGCTTCGGATTGGAGCAGCGCCAGCTGTAGTGGCCATTAAGGGAGTGAACCAATGGAAGGAAGACCTTTCTCTCTGTCTCTCTCTCACTGTGTATAACTCTCTCGCTTTCTCTCTCTCTCACTGTCTAACTCTGCATGGCAAAAAAATAAAAAATAAATAAATACTCCCTTTCAATCCATTATTTCACTTAAAAAACAACATATTTAGACAGTATTTAAGTTTTATAGGAAATTATATATAAATATTAAATTATGCTTAAATTCCTTATCACCTTATTTATTTAAGTAATAATTTATTTATGTATTATTATTATTTAAACCATTGATTTTGGCCTCTTTAGAAAAGTCTTTTTAAGACTACATCTTAGAGGAAAAGATGGTATTTTTCCTGATCCCATCTTTGAAAATTTCTGAAACAGCTGTGCTAAGATTTACCACAGGATAAATGCCACATCACATCTAGTCAGAAACCACATTAAAAGAGAGAACGTTCTCTAATGACAAGCAGTGCCAAAGATGGGAGTCCCTTGAAATATTCCTTGATAGATAATGTAGAACATATAGCCCAAAATGTATCCTGTGTGCATTTCCCCATATCGTGCTAAATAATATTTCTTCAAACTTTGAGCATATTGTTCTAATTTATGGCCTAAAAACTATAACATATTTAATATATGACTACTGTGGTAATACAGTAGATGATATATATATACATATATATACACATCTGAAAGGCATATATATATATATATATATATATATATATATATATTTGAAAGGCAGTCACAGGGAGAGAGAGAGAGACAGAGAGGAAGAGAGGAGAGGCAGAGAGAGATCTTCCACTTGGTGATTCACTCCCCAAATGGCCACAATGGCCAGGGCTGAGCCAGGCCAAAGGCAAGAGGCATGACCTTCTTCTGGGTCCCCCATGTGGGTGCAAGGGCCCAAGGACTTGGGCCATGTTCCACCACTTTCCCAGGTGCATTAGCAGAGATCTGTATCAGAAAGTGGAGCAGCTGGGACAAAAACCGGTGCCCATATGGGATGTCTGCACTGCAGATGGTGGCTTAACCCATTGTGCAATAGCATTGGTCCCAACATCGGCTTACTCTAAACTAAAACTTTTTCAATGGAAATAATTAGAAAAGTCAACATGATGAAGCCACATGCTGCCTCCCATGGTGTGCATTAGCAAGGAGTTGAAATCTAGCTGAACTAGGGCTCAAAACTGGCACTCCAATATGGCATGCAGGTGTCCTAAATGGTGTCTTAGCCACACTATGCCAAACACGTGCCACAAAGGGCCCTTCAAATTTATGTGTGATAGTTATTTCTTGCCAAAATCCTCACTGACACCAAAAAGGTAGGTATCCAGGTATTCTTATTATCAAGCATGGAAATAATATTTTATACTCTCTACTCAAAATTTAGTTCACATGGAATACAACCTAATACCTAATAGTATGCAAAATTATTCTTTTGAAAACTTCACATAATATTGTCAAAAAAGTAAAATTCAAGAGTAATCCTTTCTAGGATTACATAATTAAGGTATTCCCCTACTCTCCCCAGAGTTTCTCAAAATACTATGAGACACTTCATGTTTATGAATCCTTTATTCAATGCCCTAAATATAAATTTTGATAAGGGAAATCCCCTCTATGTAGACTCCTGAATTTCCAAATGGAAATTTATAATTCCTAGGCAGTTCACTTTGCAAATGCATAAAATAGTTGATCATTATCGGGTTTCATTAATATTTGAACTTTGCCAAAGTGGTCTCAGCTGAACTATTTCCTTTTTCAAAGTTTGATTTAAGTGTAACTTTCAAAACTATCTTAATTTTATAATATTCTTTTAAGATTTGCTGTATTTACTTGAAAGAGAGAGAGAAAGAGGGAGAAAGAGAAAGAGAGAGAGAGAGAGAGAGAGAGAGAGAGAGAGAGAGAGAAACACCATGCACTGGTTTGTTTCCCAAATGGCCAGGGCTGGACCAGGCTGAAGCCAGAAGCCAGGAACTTCACCCAGGTCTCCCACGTGGGTGCAGGGGCCCAAGGACTTGAGGTATCTTTTGCTGCATTCATAGGTACATTAGCAGGGAGCTGGATCAGAAGTGAAACAGCCAGGACTTGAACCAGAGCCCATACAGGATGCCCGCACTGAAGGCAGCAACTCAACCTGCTATACCTCAACACCAGTCCTGTATTATTCATTTTAACTGAAAAAAAATGTGTTTAAATTATTTTTCTTTTGGAAAATTGCTTTACACTGACCAATGTTACTATATTCCTATGTCTTATAAGACTCACTACAATGTCTTTGAAACTAAGTGTGCCTATTTCTTTTAATTTAAAGGTAAGAAAGTTCACTAAAAGAAGTTAAATAGTTTAGAAAATTATGACCACCACCAATGTCACTTCTCTGTACCTAGGAGCGTCTTTAATATTTCCTGATTTTTCATCTGATTTCCACTTCTGAACCATCCCATTACCTGACCTTATGTTCTATTCTTCACTTTTGTGTGTACTTAAATTTTTGAAACTTTTCCTGTAAAATATGATGCTCAAATCTCTGAATATTTTATTTGCAGGTATCCAAGTGTGTTGCTGTTGATTTCTCAACAATGTTGCAGTGGATTCGTTTCTAAGAGGAGCAGCGTGGTGGGGCAAGAGGTGCGGAGTCAACACACAGACCCCGGGAGTCGGGTGAAAGAGGGGTTGAGGTGAGCAGCCCACAGACTCATTTATTTCAGTTGGTACAACATCTTATATAGCCAAGACCAGCCAATCTGGTCAAGGGGCAGTCTATGCCCCATCCAATCACAGCCTGTTGCCAGGCAGTTTCCAAAGCCAGGTGGGTTTCAAAGCCATTCCTGAATAACTGACACTCACTTGCCAATGGCCACCTTGGCATGGCCTTCTCATTCCACCACACAAGTGATACCCTTTTACAACTTCCAGAAATGCCCCTTCGTGTAATGCGTGCAGCTCTTCACTAGAATACCTTGAGTTTAAGTTCCCAGTCACCATCTTGCTTGAGTGCTCTTTGAACAGTGCACAGTCAACACAACCATCTGTAGTCAGTGCCACACTGAGAATAAAACGGATATTAGACATTGTCTTTGCTTCCAAGGAATTCATAACTGAATTGGGGAGACAATATTGGGCAAAATATTAAAAATAGTAAACCTACACACATGACAAGAAAAATATGTACTCTGGAAACCCATTTTATAAAGCTGGTAACATAAGGGAATAACAAATTTCTACAACTCTATGCAACCAAAAACATAATCCTAGGGCCTAAACTGCTGTGTCTTTAAAAATTCAAGACCACTAATTGCATTTTTCCTGGTTTTGCTTAATTTCAGATGACAGCTGTTTGTGAGAATTCAGAAAACAAACTGATCTTCATGCCCCCTTGTGTGCACATAACACATAAAATCTCTGCTTACTGCCAGAAGTTGTGCACACTCATGCTTTCTGGTAGAGCCTCATGTGAGTTAGAAATAACACTTTCCCTTTTCTCTGCTGTTTTCTGGCTGGTGTACTCCAAAAGCCTCAACATAATGCTGTTTTGTGGTTGTCAATAGGGTTTTCACAGAGACGATAATCTTTGGCTAAATAGTGAAGGATTTCAGATGGTGATCTTTCTGCTTAATGATATTAGATAAATTGGGACTAGCTTGTCTCATGAGGAAGAAACACATACTGAGACACAGAAACACAAAATAATGCAGAATACTCAGCAAAGACCTCTGACTGGCTGCAATATGGCATCTGCCTATGAGAAACCATAAGAAAAGAAAGTCACTGTGCACTTACTCCTCATGTAGGATCTCTGTCCTTAATGTGTTGTACAATGTAAATTAATGCCATAACTAGTACTCAAAAGGCACTTTACACTTTGTGTTTCTGTATGGGTGCGAACTATTGGAATCTTTACTTAATATATATGCTAAATTGATCTGTATATAAAGATAATTGAAAATGAATATTCATATGAATGGAATGGGAGAGGGAGCAGGAGATGGAAGGGTTGCGGGTGGGAGGGAAGTTATGGGTGGGAAGAAGCCATTGTAATCCAAAAGCTGTACTTTGGAAATTTATATTTGTTAAATAAAAGTTAAAAAAACAGTGAACAAGATAGGCAATGAAAGAAACAAACAAACAAATAATCCTTGATAATTTTGGGAATATAGTTGGTTTTTAAATGGTTAAAAATTTACCATTGTGTATGTAAGGTAGACAGACAAATGGAGAGAGATTTTCAATCTACTAGTCCATTCCCTAAACACTTGCAACATTCATGTCTGATCCAGGCTGAAGCCAGAATCCAGAAACTCCAACCAGGGTCTCCCTAGTGAGTAGCAGGGATCCAACCACTTTAGCTATCACCTGCTGTACATTAATAAGATGTATGTTAGCAGGAAGCTGGATCAGAAATGGAGCAAGGACTCGAACCCAGGCACACTAATAGGGGTTCAAGTATCCCACATAGTGTCTGCCTGCTGCATCAAATACACCTCTCACAGATTTTTTTTTAAGTTAGTAAAGGACAGCTGAGACCCAGGTGGCATTAAAAGAGCATATTGTAACCAGAATTGGTTTATGGAAGATAAATTTGAGCAGTAATTTCGAGCAGGAGATAATGGGACAACGCCAATGGCAGTGAGAACATGCTAGAGGTGAGTGCTGATAGTTCTCAAACTTAGTGATGTGGTCCCCAGAAGACACTTGTCAATGTCTGGAGAATGTTGGAGGGAGCATGTGCCACTGGCATTTAGATACTAAACCTCTTTTCCAACACAGCTGCCAGTAACATGAAATCACCTTGAGCAAAATACCAGGTTGCTCATAGATCTAGACAATCTGCTTTAAATGGGGTGGTAAAGCATGATAGTACACTCCAGGTTTGGGTCGTGTTATATAATGAATAATAATGAATATCTCTTCTTGCTCAACTAAAGGAGAGTGCTGATGCTCCCTTCAACTTTTCATCTTACCTATGTATCTTTTTTTGCTGAAGTGTCTGTTTAAATCATTTGCACATTTTAAATATTCATTTATTGTCCTTATTAGTGCATTTGAGAATTCTTAAAATATTTGCAAAACTAGTCCTTTAAATGTGTTCTACAAATGTTTTTTTCCCAGTCTGATACTTGTTCTGTATATCATGTTTTTTAAAAATTTTTTTTGGGGGGAAAGAGAGCCAAGATGGCGGAATAGTGAGGGCATGCACTGATAGTCCAGGAAAAGATAGTTTAATAAAAGTGGAGATACTGTAGTTTCAGGGAAAGTTTCAGGGAAAAAAAACTGCAGAAGGAAATTTCCGGAACTAGTGGGACATGGGGAACCTACACAGAGGGCAAGGATGCCCATGGCTCAGAAACCCAGCCCCAGAGTCTACACACAAGTGCTGGAAAGGGAGGTGAAGCCAAACCTCAGTAGCCTGAGACATTGGCAGGGAAACATCAGGAACAATCTAGAGGGAACAAGGCTGGAAGCCCCACTGGGGAAAGTTCACCAGGCTAACTAGAGGAGAGAAAAAAATAAATAAAAGGGACCCGCAAGGACACGAATCTCTCTCTCCACTCACCTACAAAGGCAAGCAAGATAAAGAGCAGGCACCATTTTGGACATACGTAAAAGTGGTGCCCGCCATCAGCCAAGCAGAAAAACCTGACTCTGGTGGAGAGAAATAACAGGAGGTTAGGACCTAGTGAATGTGTGGAGCCAATGAACTGAGACTGCGAAAAACTGAGGGTGTGGGAAAGAACTCACGGAGTACCCGAGACATGAGTACTCTTGGCAGAGTATACAAACTCGGTAACCTTGGCAACCCGGTAAGAGACTGCAGAGAAATCTGAGCTTACACTGAGGACTGCACAGATCCTTTGTGTGGTCCTTGGAGCAGAGCAGATGAATATTATACCCACAAGGGGCCAGATTTCAGACAGTGACTACCTTCAATTCCGCTCAGCTGGGTGGAATTACTTCCCTTCTGAATTAGAGAGAGAGAGAGAGAAAGAGAGAGAGAGAAGATTTACCACTCCTAACCTGGGTATGTCACCTTTGGCACGCCCTTAACCCTGAAGAACCAAACAGAGCTCTCTATCCACACCCATCACAAGCCCCTAAGGATCCATCAAAAGCAGACAGTCCACTTAATCTAGGCACATAGTACAACAAGAAAAATGACTACAGCGAAGAAACCAAAGAATATCTCCACAATGCCAAGCAACAAAGGCATAAACCGAGGAAATAAGAACAAGGAAGACATTATGACACCCCCAAATGAATAAGACACCCCAATTCAAGATTATGAAGATGATGAGATAGAAGAAATGCAAGAAACGGATCTCAAAAAATTAATGAGAACATTAAGAAGTTCTCAAAAACAAATTCTTGAACTATAGAATCCTTACTGGACAGGATAGAAAATCTTGCTCGGAAAAATGAAATATTAAGGAGGAATCCAAATGAAATGAAGTAACTAGTAGAACATGAAACTGTGATAGTGAAGAGAAATCAGAATGAAATGAAGAATTCAATAGATCAAATGACAAATGCAATAGAGAGCCTTAAAAACAGAATGGGTGAAGCAAAAGAGAGAATATCAGACTTAGAAGACAGAGCACAGGAAAGCATACAGTCAAACCTAAGACAAGAAGAGGAAATCAGAAATCTAAAAAATATTGTTGGGAATCTACAGGATAGTATTAAAAAACCCAACATTTGGGTTCTTTGAGTACCTGAAGGCATGGAGAGAGAGAAAGGATTAGAAGGCCTTTTTAATAAGATACTAGCAGAAAACTACAGGCTGGGAGGGAATGGCGAGACATAGCCCAGGTACTAAGAGAGAAAAACTGTCAGCCCAGAATATTGTATCCTGCAAAGCTCTCATTTGTGAGTGAAGATGAAATAAAGACCTTTCATAGCAAACAGAAATTGAAAGAATTTGTTGCCACTCGTCCAGTCCTGCAAAAAATGCTTAAAGATGTGCTACACACAGAAACACAGAAATATGGCCATCAATATGAAAGAAGGTAAAGGAAGAAAACCTCCCAGTAAAAGATCACAGGAAGCTCAAGGCATATACTAGAAAGTCTTTGGGAAAATGGCAGGGCAAAGTTACTACTTATCTATAGTCACATTGAACGTTAATGGCCTCACTCTCCAGTTAAAAGACTGGCTGAATGGATTAAGGAACAAAACCCATCTATTTGCTGCTTACAAGAAACACATTTTTCCAACAAAGATGCATGCAGACTGAAAGTGAAAGGTTGTAAAAAGATATTCCGTGCCAACAGAAACCAAAAGAAAGCAGGTGTAGCCATATTAATATCAGACAAAATAAACTTTAACACAAAAACTGCTAAGAGAGACAAAGAGGGACACTATATAATGATTAAAGGTTCAATTCAACAGGAAGATGTAACTATTACAAATGTATATGCACCTAATTACAGGCCATCAGTTTATTTAAAAGATATGCTAAGGGAATTAAAGGGAGATGTAGATACCAATACAATAGTACTGTGGGACTTCAGTACTCCACTCTCAGAAATAGACAGATCAACCGTACAGAAGATCAATAAGGAAACAGCAGATTTAATCGACACTATAGTCCAAATGGATCTAATAGATATCTACAGAACTTTCAATCCTGCATTTAAAGAATTTACATTCTTCTCAACAGTGCATGGAACCTACTCTAGGATTGACCACATACTAGGCCATAAAACAAGTCTCAGCAAATTCAAAAGAATTAGAATCATACGATGCAGCTTCTCAGACCATAGTGGAATGAAGCTGGAAATTAGCAACTCAGGAATCCCTAGAGTGTATGCAAACACATGGAGACTGAACAACATGCTCCTGAATGAACACTGAGTCATAGAAGAAATCAAAAGAGAAATCAAAAACTTCCTGGAAGTAAATGAGGATAACAACACAACATATCAAAACTTATGGGATACTGCAAAAGCAGTGTTAGAGGAAAGTTTATAGCAATAGGTGCCTACATCAAGAAATTGGAAAGGCACCAAATAAATGAGCTTTCAATGCATCTCAAGGATCTAGAAAAACTGCAACAAACCAGACCCAAAACTAGTAGGAGAAGAGAAATAATTAAAATCAGAGAAGAAATCAACAGGATTAAATCCAAAAAAAAATCACAAAAAATCAGCCCAAAACTAGATTGTTATGATCCATGATCCCAGAATACCATTCTGTTTATAGGTTTTCTTCAGATTCTCCCAGAAATGTTTTGTTGAACAGATATAGCCTTGTTTCTTGGTGCTACCTTTAGATATCTCATACTTTTGATGCTACTTTAACTGGAATTTCTTTAAAAAAAAAAAACTTGTTTCTATTTGGTCTTTGTCATTATAACAAAATCAGATTATTTTTTGTCTTTTACCATTCTGAAAAACTCTTATTAATTTTAGAAGAGTTTTTTTGGAGACTACTTATGATTTTGTACAAAATCATTCTGTCTGCCAATAAAGACAGTTTTAATTCTTCCTTTCCATTCTATATACTTATTTTGCTCCATTCCATTACATTGGAAGTGTGTGCTATTTCATTTCTAAAATTAGGGAATTTTCCTTGTATGATTCAGTTTCTGTTCTCCAATTTCTATTGTGGTCTGATGCTACACTCTTTAAGATATGAATCCTTTCATACTTACTGAGACTTGTTTTACAGCTCTGGACTTGTCCTGCGAGGCCCACACTGTTGGGGTGAAGGGGCAATGGCATTTTTCAACAAGAAGTACTAGAGGGGCCAGTGTTGTGGTATAGTGGGTAAAGCCACCACCTCAGTGCCAGCATCCCATACAGGCACTGGTTCGAGTCCCAGCTGCTCTACTTCCAGTCCAGCTCTCTGTTATGGCCTGGGAAAGCAGTGGAAGATGGACCAAGTCTTTGGGCCCCTGCACCCATATGAGAGACCTGGAAGAAGCTCCTGACTCCAGGTTTTGGATTGGTGTAGCTCCAGCCATTGCGGCCAGTTGGGGTGTGAACCAGCAGATGGAAGACCTCTCTCTCTCTGTCTCTGTCTCTCTCTCTGTTTCTCCTCTCTCTATGTAACTCTGACCTTCAAATAAATAAATCTTAAAAAAAAAAAGAAGCACCAGAGTCAATTTCGGTGAACATGTTCATCTATCAACAATCAGGCACAAGCTTTTAAAGGGTAGGCAAAGAGGTCACATGGCCCACATAGCCTTCCAGGTGGTCTTTATGGGTCTGGGCCACACCTGGGGGCTGTTTACCTATAAGGCCCTTCAACAGAAAGCGGGAGTGTGAGAAATGTGCCTGGGGTCCCTGCCACCTCCCAGTAGCCAGGTCATGTGTGGGGGTCACAGTGTACTGAGCCTTTGACCAGGGTTTTCCCAGGGGGCATGGCGTGTGATGCTCTCTTAACCTCCTGCATGGGGTAGGGAGGCAGTCTCCCAGCCAGGCACAGGATCACTCATATACGGCTCTTCATATGGACTATATTGTTAAATGTTCATGTGCACTTGAATATGTCTAAACAAACTGATTTTCAGTACATGCGTCTATCAGCTATTTTTAGGGGAGTTTAAAATTCACGATTCTACCTTTTTACTTGTCTATTTCTTGAAATTCAATCTTTTTTTCAGATATTTGAGACTTTTTTTATTAGTATATAAACATTTAGAATTATTGTATCCTCTTGAAGAATTGACCTATCATAATGAAATGACCTAGTTTATTTCTGGTAATATTCTTTTCCCAAAATCTTTAATTTCTGATTCAAGTTACTCACTCCAGCTTTATTTTGATTAATGGTAGCATGATATATCATTTTCCATATTTTTAATCTATCTATGTCCTTATTTTTAAGGCAGTATTTCATATGTAATATAAAATTGTGATTTTCCTTTTAAATCCAATCTGATAATCTATTACTCTCTGTTGGGGTGCTTAGGTCATTTGTAATTAATATTATGAACAATATTGTGGGAATTAAATCTTCCATCTGGCTGTTGGCTTTCTATGTATCCTATCTGTTCTTTCTTCATGTTCCCTTTTTAATTTCTTCTTCAATTTTCTTTTTTAATTGAATATTTTCGTGATTCCATTGTGCTGGTTTCATGTTGTTGTGTTAGTGCTTGCATTAGAGTTTGTAGTTATCTGCTTAACTACCACATTCTAGTTTCATTTAATGTCATATAACCTCACAAAGAGTTCAAGAAACATAATAGTATATTTTCTACTCCCTTGACCTTTGTGCTGTTGTTCACATGAGTTTTGCTTTTTATGTGTTATAAACACCAAAATTAGTTTTTAAATTATTTTTCCTCTTAATATAATAATCATTTAAAATACTTAAATATAATAAGAAAAAAATCAATTACAGATGTAATTACAATTTTTTGTTGTTTTTCATTCCTTTTTGTGCAATTCTAGGTTTCAATCTGGTATACTTTTTCTTCTACCTAAAGGGTTTCTTGCATTTCAGGTCTGTTGGTGATGAAATATTTTATCTTTTTTATATCTCAACAGGCTTATTTCTCTTTTATTTTTCAAAAATAGTTTGATTAGAGAATTACCAGTAAATAACCCAGTGTACATATTGCTTTATGGTAGTCTCCCTTGCTTTGTTTCCAGAGATCTGCTGTCATTTTTATCTTTGTTGTTCTATGTGTAACATACAGTTTTCTTCTAAATTTTTCCAATTTTTTTATCAACCTTTTTAATTGATTTGATTATTATGTACCCAAGTATTGTTTTCTTTGTTGTTAGAGTTTTTTGAGTCTTTTGGATATTCGATTTTTAACATTCAATAGATTTGGAAGCTGTAAGGCATTGTTTCCTCAGGTATTTTGCTCTGTTGTTTCTTCATTCCCCTCCTTTGGGAACTCACTGCCAACTTAGTTCACTGTGTTGAGCTGAATGCATCTCTGCTCTTATATCCATTCTTTTTTCTTTCTGTTTCATTTTAGTTGTTTTTTACTGATATATGTTTAAGTTCAAAATATTTTCTTCTGGAATGTTTCATCTAGTACCAATCCCGTTTAACATATTTTTCATGTCAGAAATTTAAAGTTTTATCACTAGAAGTTGTGTTTGGACGATTTTTATATCTTACATGTCTTATTAAATCTTACATTTCCTCTAGCTTCTTGAAAATATGTTTTATAATTAAGGTAATTATTTTAATGTCTGTCATCTGTATCATTTCCAGGAAGTTTTGATTAAATTTTCATGCCCTTGTGTGTTCTATTTTTGTTCCTTAAATGTTTGGTTATCTTTGATTGGATGCCAAACATTATTATTTTTACTTTTCTGGGTGCCTTCTATGTTTGTAATTATATACATATTTATTTACTTTGTTCTTGAATGTACATAGTAAAGTTACTTGGAAGTAATTAGGTTATTTCAGATCTTGCTTGTAGGCTGTATTATTTGAGATCAGAGCAGTGGTTAGTCTCAGTCAGTAGTTCTTTGGGGTGATTTTGTCCTTCAGGGTATATATAGCCATATCTGGAAATTTAACTGATTGTCATTACTTGATAGGGGCAGAGGAGGTAAGTATTTCTACTTTTTAGTAGATATAGGTCAAGTTGGTGTTCAATATCTTACAATGGGCAGGAAAGTTCCCCTTACTATAATGAAAATTGTACATGCTCTAAATGTAATGGAGCTGAAGCTAAGAAATCTTGATCCAGGAAAATGATGATGATTTGTGCACTAAGAGGCAGCAAGGTTAGGAGGATATAAAGCTCCTTACAATCATTTTTGGATCCAAATAAAAAACATTTGACACTCAATCATGTAAATACTAAAGAGAGAAGCAGTGACTTTTTTTAAAAAAAAGTATTGTTTTGTTAAAATAAATGCTGATGGTTCTATTAATTTAGATCACAAACAGTAGGAACAAGTTTAAGGGAAAACAAAGAAAGTGTCCTGAAAATGAAAATAAAGAAAGTTATCTTTTCACATGTTAGACCTGGTAAATATAAAATTAACACAACCTTCTTTTTCTTTTTTTTAAGACTTATTTATTTATTTGAAAGGCAGAGTTACGGGGGGGGGGGGGGGGTCAGGTGGAGAGTCAGAGAGAGAGAGAGAGAGAGATCTTCCATACTCTGGTTCACTCTCCAAATGGCCACAAAGGCAGGAGCTTGGCTGGTCTGTAGCCAGGAACCAGGTGCTTCTGAGTCTCCTAATTGGGTGCAGGGGCCCAAGAACTTGACCATCCTCTGCTGCCTTTCCACGCACATTAGCAGGGAGCTGGATCAGAAGTGGAGCAGTTGGGACTCAAACTGGTGCCCACATTGATTGCCAGCACGGGAGGCAGTGGCTTAACCTGATATGCCACAGTGCTGCCTCCATTTCTTCTTTGTATCTTTTTTGAGAGGTGTCCATATACTGAGAGAAATAATAAATATTTGGGGTTGAAATAGTCATCAAATATCTTGTTGGCTTGTATTGTCAATTCTTAAGACTATGAAATGGAGTCTCCTAGAATTCCTTACCTATAATATCAACTGTGGCATCATTATTAAGAATTTTTGCAATAACTACCATGAAGAAGACAAATAACAAACACAGAATCTTCTGGAAGGTGGCTGTTGGTGATACCTCAGTAAATCAACTGAAGTGTCCCATAATCATGTGTTCAGTCTCCTTCTCCCTTTCCGCTTTGATAGCTTTGGATCTCTTAGTTAATAGCAATGTTTTTCCTTTAACACCTAAAAGTTTGTTCTCCAAAGCAGAAAAGCAAACTTAAGTTTTAAAAAAGTAGTCACATTATGAAATAAAGTGAGGTTTATTTTCCAAATGGCGAAATCATTAAAGATGTTGGTTGAAGTAAGAAGAGTTCATGGTTATAGTGATACCATCTGTGTGCCCATGAATGTTTCCTCACTGATTAAGGCTATGAAGAAAGGTGGTATTCAGACTGTGAAATATCATCACTGAAAAATTTTCTGGGTAAGTTGATATATTGTGTGGGCTCAACCAGAATTTCAAATATTTTAAAGTAGACTTAATAGTATGCTTACCTCTGAAATTCTCTTGAAAATAAAATATTAAGCAGAATTTGGAAAATATTGTGTTTCTCTCTTGTGTTTTTAGAAATATCTACTTTTATGATAATAATTTTTAGAATGTGTAAGAGACATATATTCCTAAACAACTGTGTACATTTTATGGGTTAAGCACTACCTCACACAATTGAAGTTAAAAATTTCTGTGTACCGGCACCACGGCTCATTAGGCTAATCCTCTGCCTGCAGCACCGACATACCAGTTTCTAGTCCCGGTTGGGGCGCCGGATTCTGTCCCGGTTGCTCCTCTTCCAGTCCAGCTCTCTGCTGTGGCCCAAGAAGGCAGTGAAGGATGGCCCAAGTCCTTGGGCCCTGCACCCACATGGGAGACCAGGAGGAAGCACCTGGCTCCTGGCTTCAGATCGGCACAGCATGCTGGCCACAGCGCAATGGCCGGCCATTGTGGCCATGGGGTGAACCAAGGAAAAGGAGGACATTTCTCTCTGTCTCTCTCTCTCTCACTATCTAACTCTGCCTGTCAAAAAAAAAAAATGTCTGTATGTGGTTGCAATGATGATGCAGAAATCATAAATGTTTTAAATTTTGTTCATGCAGTCACAGTTAAATCATTAACAGGGAATGTATACTTTGGAAGAAATAAATTTATTCATTAAAATGTTTATGATATACTGTATTATGAATATTGAGTAGAAAATGGTGGACAGGGGGCCGGTAGGGAGATCAGAAACTAGTGGAAAGGAGAAGGGCAAATTTAGGAGGTGATTACCATTCCCCTGCAGTATTACTCTGCCCTGTTAATAATGGGCATACTAAGCCCTTTAATAAAAGAGTCAGAGTACAGCACTCTTAGCTTCCTTTGTACCTTGACTGATCCTACTTACAGTTATCCATGTTTGCTCTTTTGATGCATTACAGATCTGCCATAACAATCAATAAATGGTAACATTTTACTTTTTTGAAAATATATACTTGCCATGCAGATCTGTGTATTTTTTCTTCCTCTAAGTTTTTGAGAAAACTTCTCTAAATATGTGCAGTAGCAATACAGCATAACCAACTCTGTTTTCTGGTATATTGTGAATGAGAAAGAAATTAAGCAAACGACCTGAGGTGCATTTGCTCCCTTTTCCAGAGGCATGTTCAGGGCAACAGGGTGGGGCAGGAGGTAGTGGTGAAGGCAGATGACTTGGCCCTTTCTCCTTTACGCCAGGGCCTCTGAAGAAAAAGACTAATGATATTTTCTTTTATAGAAGAGTTCTTATTTAGAGAATCCTCCTGGCAGAATGTTTCTGGCTAAAACTGCTTATGGTAAATACACTTGGAATGTAGGATTTATGAGACATGGGTCTCTGTAGACTATCACGTAAACTATGCACCTCTCTGGAATATGAAATGGAGATGTTTTATAACTTAAATAGTCCCTGATGAGGAAGGGAAAGCTCACTCGCCTGACCTGGAGATCTCATCTAGTACTCCAGGCCAGAGAGCACAGATCTTAGCTGGGAAGAGACAGCAAACATGGGGGATGCATAGGATGCTCCAGGCCTCTCTTTCCTTCTCGTATGACTCTTGAGTGTCCATCTCCTTGAAATTAAGTAATCATGATTTATGTAAAGTCTGATTTGACAATAGGTATTACAGGTTAGTCAGCAATAAAGAGATTAATATCAAGTTATTTCTATCAAGAAAAATGCACACCATGCATGAGAGTTCTTCAAAACTCATGGAGGAGCAAGTGTTTGGCCTCCTTAATGTTAAGATGCCAACAGCCCATATTGGAGTACTTGGGTTTAAGTCTCAACTCTGTTCCCTATTCCAGCTTCCTGCTAATGTGCACACTGGGAGACAGCAGATGATAGCTCAAATACTTGGGTGCCTGTCACTCATGTGAGAGAGAAATTCCCAACTCCTAGCTTGAGCCTATCCCAGCACCAGCTATTATAGGCATTTGAGCCATGAATCACCAGATGGGAACACACTTTTTCCCTCCCTTTCTCTCTCTCTCCCTTCCTCCCTCCATCCCTCTCTTGCTCTCTCATACATAAAAATTTTAAATTTGTATTAAAACCAAGTTTCCCTTTAATCATGAAATCGGCACTTCAAAGTGAATCAGCAGATAGAAGATCTCAGTTTCTTCCTCTCTGATACCACACTTGATCTCAGCCAAAAGGCCGAGAAGCGATAGTTTCTTCCTCTCTGTCACTCTGCTGCTCAAATAAAGATAGGAATTAATAAATAAATAAATCTTTTAAAAAATGAGAATAGTTGAGTGAATGAGCTTTACTGCAAATACATCAGTTCTAAATTTTGTATTCATATTAAAGCCCTCAGCTAGTCTAGTCTGTTTTAATTTAAATAGAAAAAACTATAAGCAGTTACAGGAATTTTTTTGAATGCAAATAACTTGTTTCTTGAGTTAAACTTGTTCACACCTAGAGATGGGTCATGACTCAAGGTAGATACATGCTCAGTGTCACACGCAAATTAAGTGATAAGGTTTAGGACTTGTGAATGACGATGCTTAAGTGAACCTTTGAGCTTTCAGTGCATGCTGTCATTGAGTTTTTCTGGTGTGATAAAGTGCAATACATGTATTTTGAGTGTCTGACAGACAAGAATATTTTGGGCCATAAAATATATTGTGGTAAGTGGAGTAATGCCACCCACCCGAAAGAAGTCTATGCCCCGAAACCCAGAATCAATGAATAAATTATATTCCATAGCAAAGAGGAATTAAAGTGGCAGAAGGAATTAAGATTAATAGTTCACCTGAGACAGGTGTTGTAGTGCAGTGAGTGGCACCATTAGGGATAACTGCATCCCATATTGGAGACCTGGGCTAATATCCAACCTCCTCTTCCAATTCCAGTTTCTTGCCCATGTACACACTGACAGGCAGCAGGTGATGGCCCAAGTACTTGAGTCCCTGCCACACACATGAGAGGCCTGGATGGAATTCCTGGCTCTTGTCTTTGGCCTGGCCCAGTCTTGGCTCTTCCGAACATTTGAGGAATGAACCAGTGGCTGGAATATCTGTCTCTTTCTCTCTCTCTCCCTCTGCTTTTCAAATAAATAAATAAACTTAAAAACCAGTGAGCTGTCCTTAAAGACATTGACCTGGATTACCTAAAATAATTGAGTAACAGCATTACAAGGGTCCTGTAGATGCCAAAGAAGGCAGAAGTGTCAGAGCCAGAGAGATATGAATTGAGAAGTGGACTGACCATTGCTGATTTTGAAGAAAGAATCACTGGCCAAGAAATGTGGGCAGACTCTGAAATGTGCAATATGCAAGAAAATGGATTCTTCCCTCGAGCTTGTAAAGGGTAATGGAGTCTTGCCAGTACTTTGACTATGACCCAGTTAGAGTTGTTTGAGACTTATGACCTCCAGCACTATTAAATAACAAATTTCTGATGGTTTTTGCCAATAATTTATGGTAACTTGTAACAGCAGCAATAGAAATGCAATGCCTATGATTAGGAACACAGTCTTTCTTATTTTCCCTTTTCAAATCCCCTCTAATGCCCGCATTGTCTTTGCAGTTGAAAATATCTTTTCCTCAATGTCAGAAAAGGTTAGCACTCTTCCTAGTGTTCCACACCTAGCAGATGGAAAAAAGAACTCAAACTTAGGACTTCTGAGTAAACCCTGTTTGCTCTCCACTTTACTACATTGACCTAAATATGATGGTACAGTGAGAACATAGAAGGAATTTAGCCCAAATGTCATCTTACAGATTTATACAGCCAATCAACTATGAGTGTGGTTTTTCGGGGAGTTGGCTTTATGGAAAGCACTGAAAATATAAAGATAAACCACTCTAGAGAAAGTAAGAATTAAGAGCATGAAAATTAGAAAAGTTAATATCATTGTCATGATTTGAAAACCACCTCTTGGTTATGACAAAGACTTACTTATTAGAAAAAGATGCATGTTAGAAAAATCAAAGGAAATAAGCTATTATACATTGGATTGGATCACAGTCTGAGACAGCTGATGTATCAGACAGAAGATCCTCATTTTGACATAGTAAATATCACTAGGGATGTATTGGCTTGAGTGAAACATAACAAGATACTTTTGAAACAAAATTGATCCAGTAATTTAGAGACAGGGATTAAAAAAGAGAAACACAGAGTAAAAAATGCCAATTGAGAAAGTGTTATAGTAATTCAGATGAAAGGCCATGAGACATTAATCCAAGAGATTGGAGTAAAAACAGAGGGAGAAGAGTGACTTTGAAGGATTTTCAAAGGAAATATTTATAAGCCTTCCTGATTCTTTAGCTTGATGATATTAAAGAAGAAATAAGTCATTTTGACTCTGTATAGTCTACAAGCATGATATTCTGTAAGACCTAGCATGGACCCAGTCTGCATATGTCAAGTTATGAACCATGAAAGCTCCTAGTAGAGTTCTGTGAGCTCAAATGCACTTTTCAAAAGTAAAAAAAAAATGATTTGGGAGGATCCATTGGTCAGGAAATGGCAGCTAGTTTATTTTAGGTAACATTTGCAAGAAATGGAACAGGCAACAGTATCTGTGGAAAGAAAATGCAGACTGGATAAGTAGGACTTTGGGGAAGAAAGATTATGGGTCAAAGAACCCAATACTTGAAATAAGAAACATACCTGAGGTTTAGCAAATAGAAGATTCTGAGTGCATTCTTCAGCAATGAACACAAAGGCAGATAGAGACATGGTTCTGGGCAGGCAGTCCTTACTTCTGTCATACACGACTATATCACCAGGCTCTGAATTCCTAGAAAATATGACTTGACTGAAACTACCACCCCATTACACAGCTAACAAGTGATTTTTATAGACTTTCTTTGTAAGTCTTTATAAAGTAACCAATATTAGTTCAATATGGTTTTTTGAATTTTATAGTGAAAAAACATTTATGTTCTTAAAATATGACAGTAATTGTATTAAGATTAAGGTCTGACCCTATGATCCCCACCTTAAAAAAACCTTAGAATCTAGTTGAGAGTCAAAAGGTGTTGGCTACATTTAAAAATCTGATCTTGGACAAATAACTTAGAAATATTGAGAGTTGTTTGAGACTTGACTTTTAAATGAATGTGTTAATTTTAAATTAAGGTTAAATATTTATATTGCAATTATAATGGTTGATATACAAATGGGACTCCATTTTCTCATTGGTTAGACTAACCTGTAACTCCTTTCCTCTGTAGTGAAGTCCGAGTTATTTTTTTTTTCCGAAAATGAGGCAGATGTTGCATGCCCTCTAGTGGCCAGAAAATATATTTTTTCAACTGCATCAGTCTCAGTGGTTTTATCCAGAATGCATTTCCTATCAGACATATTGATTTAACTAGCACTGCATTTTAAATATTCATTGGTTTTTAGTTGATCTTAACTACAGTATTCAAAACTCCAGACTTTTGGTGTATATTAAATATATCCTATTATGTATTTTCCAAAGAATAGTTTCAAACTATAGAAAATGTTGTAAAAATGACAATGCATGCAAAGAAGAAAACATGCAGAATGACTCATGTAGTCTCATCAGACTGTGCTGCTACGTATCAGAAGGCGGAAAGAGACCATATGGCTTATAAACTACTATATTATTCAAAATTCTCCAGAGAAACAGACCCAGTTGGAATCAGGTATCTGGGGGAAAGAGGTGGCAGGGATAGAGAGATTTTATTGAATTGACTCACACTAATCCAGAGGCCAGCAAATCTGAAATGTATAGGGTAGACCAGCAGGCTGAAAATTTACATACGAGTTAATGCTGCAGTCATGAGTCCAAAATCCACAGGGAAGGACAACATTGCAAAAACTCAGGAAATGTGTCCATGCTGCAGCCTTGAGCCAGAATTTCTTCTTTTTTGGGAAACTTCTGCCATTGATAATAAAGCCTTCGGCCGCCTGGATGAAGTCTGCCACATTGTGGAAGCTAATGTGCTTTACTTAAAGTCTACTCTTTGCATGTGTTGATCATCAATACTTTCGCAATAACAAATAGATTAGAGCTTGACCATATAACTGGTGTCATACCCCAGCCGAGCTGACACAGAAACCATCACAGTTGCCCATCATGGTTTTAAGAGCTTTAAGTGTGTTAACTCATTTTTTTCCTCATTGTCGCCCTATAAAGGAAACTATAGTACATATTGGTGGCATAACTTGGTGAAGGAACAGGGTCATAGCTTTTAAGTCAGGTAGTTGGGGTTAAACTAGAGTTCTTTGTCCTAATTATTAGCTATTAATGTCTCGATGAATTGACAATCCATTTATTTATTTTTACTTAAAATACTTTTATTTGAAAGGGAGAGAGAGCAGGAGAGGGAGAGAGAGAGAGAGAGAGAGAGAGAGAAAGAAATTTTCCATCCACTGGTTCATTCCTCAAATGCCCATAATAACCAGGGCCACTCACGCAGCAGAAGATGGCCCAAGTGCTTGGTTCCCTGCACCCACATGAGAGACCTAGAAGAAGCTCCTGGTTCCTGGCCTCAGTAATGACCCAGCCCTGGCAGTCTTGGCCATTTGAAGAGTGAACCAGCAATATTTCTCTCTCTCTCTCTCTCTCTCTCTCTCTCTCTCTCTCTCTCTCTCCCTTTCTCTCTCTCTCTCTTCCCCCACCCCCAACCTTGTCTTCCTCTCTCTGTAACTGCATTTCAAATGAATAAAAAAATAAAAATTGTATTTAAAAAAAGGAAAGGAAAGTCTGAAGCTGTGCCTTGAAATCTCTATGCTTTGTTATCTGTGCTTTTTTTTTCTTAGTGTTTCTTTGCTTTTTCCTTTGTTAAAGCCTTCTGTGAGGATACACAGTGAAGTCTCAGTAGCATTTCCTTTTTTTAAGTTTTATTTATTTATTTGAGAGGCAGAATTACAGAGAGCCAGTGGCAGAGAGAGAGAGAGAGAGAGAGAGAGAGGTCTTCCATCCGCTGGTTCACTCTCACTCCCCAGATGGCTGCAACAGCCGGAGCTGGGCCAATCTGAAGCCAGCAGCCAACAGCCTCCTCTGGGTCTTCCATGCCGATGCACGGGCCCAAGGACTTGGGCCATCTTACACTGTTTCCCCAGGCCATAGCAGAGCTAGATTGGAAGTGGGCAGTGGGCGGCTGCTTTACCCTCTACACCACGTTCCGGCCCCAGTAGCATTATCAGTGATCTGACCCTGTATAATTACTCAATTAGTATTCCAAGCAGGATACTTGAAGTAACTCTTGGCCCTATAATTTAAAAAATGTATACAATTTGGTTAAAAGAGAAGGAAATGGGGTGTGAAGGATCTTTGATGCCCAGGCTGGCATATATTGGAATAGTGCTGCAATCATTCACAGCAAGTAAAACAAATCAACTTGGACATAAACAGATAAATCTGGATGGGGCAAATAGCTAAATGGATTAAAAATGAAATTCAGACAGTAGGAAAATCAGCCAAGAATCCTGTGCCCTGGCTGCTTTGGTCTGTTTTGGCAAAAATAAGAGTAACTGAGAAAAAGTATGAAGCATCTGGTCTGCCAAGTTACCACCACTGATTCTGCCTGTACCAGGAAGGATATGTTCAAAGCAGGTAGCAGTACGGATATTTCTTTTAATCAGAATGTCATCCTGCCTAACCAATAATCACTGGAAGACAATCCAATACAGGCTTTGGGCATCATCAGGTGAGGAGTGAAGATCAACAGATAATGTTTGAAGAGTTCAGGCAGTTTAAGAACTATGGACACTACAATTTGTTGAGCTGGTTGAAGGGAAGGATATTTAAAAGTACAATGACACAGGGGAATGGTCCAACTCCACCCTATATGATAAATTGAATACTCTTGGTGGTATTGGAATGTTGAAACTGCATGCACTTCCAGATTGATGATATAATTACAAATTATATTATTCTTAGGTGTTTAAATTTTAACTGAAAAGTGATCCCTGTGAAATATAAGAGTGGGAATAAGAGAGGGAGGAGATGTACAATTTGGGACATGCTCAATCATAACTGCCCCAAATGATGGAGTTAGAATTGTGCCAGGGGATTCCAATACAATCCCATCAAGGTGGCATGTACCAAGGCCATCTCACTAGTCCAAGTGATCAATTTCAGTTCACAATTGATCACACTGATAGGTCTAAGAGTCAAAGGGATCACACAAACAAGACTAGTGTCTGCTAATACTAACTGATAGAATCAAAAAGCGAGAGAATGATCCAACATGGGAAGCGAGATACACAGCAGACTCATAGAATGGCAGATGTCCTAAATAGCACTCTGGCCTCAGAACCAGCCCTTAAGGCATTCAGATCTGGCTCAAGAGCCCATGAGAATATTCTAGGCATGGAAAGCCAAGACACTCTGGAAAAAAGAAGAAGACCTAAATGAAAGATCTCTGCGAGTGAGTTCCCAGTGGAACGAATGGGGCTATCAAAGAAGAAGGTACCTTTCTCTGAAGGGAGGAGAGAACCTCCACTTTGACTATGACCCTGTTGGAATAAGATTGAAGTCAGCAAACCCTAAAGGCTTCTATAGCCTCGGCAACTCATGACTAGAGCCTGGGGGGATTACTGACGCCATAAACAAGAGTGTCAAATTGTTAAATCAACTTCAGGAGTCACTGTGTACTTACATCTCATGTGGGATCTGTCCTTAATGTGTTGTCCAATGTGAAGTAATGCTATAACTAGTACTGAAACAGTATTTTACACTTTGTGTTTCTGTGTGGGTGCAAACTGATGAAATCTTTACTTAGTATATACTGAATCAATCTTCTGTATATAAATATAATTAAAAATGAAAAAAAATCTTGGTGTTAAATTGGAAATTGCATAGAAAATTAATCAATTTAAAAAGAAATATATCATGTAGAATCTCTGTCCTTAATGTGCTATACATTGTGAATTAATACTATAACTAGTACTCCAACAGTATTTTTCACTTTGTGTTGCTATGTGAGGGCAAACTGTTGAAATCTTTACTTAATATATACTAAACTGATCTTCTGTATATAAAGAGAATTGAAAATGAACTTGATGTGAATGCAAGGGGAGAGGGAGTGGGAAAGGGGAGGGTTGTGGGTGGGAGGGAAGTTATGGGGGGGAAGCCATTGTAATCTATGAACTGTATTTTGGAAATTTATATTCTTTAAATAAAAGCATTATAAAAAATTAAAAAAATAATTACAAATTATATTCCAAGTTTAAGCCATTTACCCAAGGAATGATTGATGTGAAAAATGGGTCTCCAAATTTTTGGGATTTTTGTGTGACTCTCCTGTTACAAGGATAAAAACAAGTGAGCCACAGAACTAGGACTCAACATACTTAATGGGTTGAGTGATAAGAAAATGATCAAAAATATTCAGAAAAATCCCTTAGGACAATTAAAAAAGATGAAATTGTTCAGATACTAATTATAAATGTGAAAAGGATGGGAATAGATGTAGTAACTATTAAAAATTGTGATAACTTACAGAATGGTTCAAACTGTAAAAATACAAAAGCAGATTTGTTCAACTTATCCTAGAATGATGAATATTATAAATCTTATGGTCACTTACTCACATGGATCTTCAGAAAGAGCACTAATTTAAACAATGTGAGTTGAAGAAGATATGTCAAGTTGGTTCCAGGATGGAGGTGCTGCTGGCCGAACAACATACCCAAAACTATTTGCATGAATGTGGGCAACATGTCATGGATGCTGCAAGGGATTTTTTGGCATTTTCCTGCCCTGGGTCATAATGTATTATCATATCAAAATCTGCTGTTAAAACTGAAATGGTAGTATAGTAATGTGAAGGGAATATGGTGGATTGACAACAATAGCATGGAAAATTTGGCTCCCAAGTAAAAATTTTCAATAAAAGGTATTTATGATTGTTGTATCAACCCTACCAGAATGTGTTGTTGGAATGTCCACGACATCTTGAATGATAGCAAGTGCAGCAAGGTAGTTGTCAAGGAAGGGATGGGCAGGGAATTATTGCAATTACTTACACAATTGGAGAAAAGAATGTTGTCATTATCTGTTCTTTATCTTCTTTTAAATGGGAATGTTTAGTGGAAACCTTCACAGTGACCTTACCCACTCAAGTGGTTAATTGAAAATGGTATAGCTTTCCTAAGAATGATCAATAAATATTTTTACTTAACTAACAAATCAGAATGTAAGAATACTAGCACCCACAAATATACTTTTTTAAGTATTCCAGTATAGCCTATAAAAAAAGTTGGTGAATTCTGGAAGTTAATTGTAATCCACTTAGGATTCAATAAAATGGTACATCAACCATACCTGATAGGGAATTAACAATCTACAATTGTAACGTGTTCAGGGTGATTGTCATTCTGTAATTGACTTATCTAGTAGTTTATTTATTATTAAAGAGAGGCAAAGCCAATGTGCATCCACATAGAACTCAGAATACAATATAGCTTTACTGAGCTGCAAGAGGAGTATTTAAAATCTTCGGCTTATTGTCATAATCTTTTGAGAAGCTTTGATTTGATTAAATTGAAGTGTACTGTTATACATTATACTGATGTTGTAGTGTTAATTTCAATCTGAAGATCAAGTTAACACAATAGAGACATTGATTAATTAGATCACTAACAGGGGCTGGCTAATAATCCAGGTGAAACATAGGGCTAAGAACACATGCTGACATTCATAGAAATTACTTTGGCTAAAAAATTAGCAATATTCTTGAACCAACCAAAAATAAACTACTCTGTTTTCTCCTCAGAAAATAAAACAAAAATGATTTTTTATAAAATCATAAGCAATATTTGTAAATTTTATTATACAGAATTCACAAAGTTAATATAGGTGGGGCAAGCTCAATTTGAATGGGCTTCTGACCAACAATAGCCTTTCTTGGAGTATCAGAGTCATTATCCAGTGAATATTTTGGGGACAATACCACCCAGTGATGTTCAAATAATGTTAGAAGTGTCAGCAACTCTACCCATGCTGAAGCCTGTGCCAACAGCCTATTACTGCCTATCAGTGATAACTTCTGGGATTTTGGACCAGAATCCTCTTCAGAAGTTATCTCATAGTTAAATGGGCCACAATTTATGATGAGTTTTCAGAGCATGTCAAATAAGTCACATGATTTACATGATGGGAAAATGACACTCAGTTTGGAAGAAGGCATTATGACAGGTCATTGGTTGTACCCTGAGTGAAGAAAATAAAATTAAATCTGCTCAAAAAGTAGATCATGTTCCCTAGCTTAAGCATCAGAAGAACTAAATCATTAGACTAATAATATAATGTGGGCTTTATAATTTTCAAATTTATTTATTTAATTTATTTGAAAGGCAGAGAGAGAGAGAGAAAGAGAGAGAGATTTTCTATCCATTGGTGCTGTCCCTTCTCTAATGCCCACAACAGAAACGGCTGGTCCAGGTCAATGCCATGAACATCAAACCCAATTCAGATCTCTTGCATGGGTGTCAAGGATCCAACAACTTGAGTGATTGATCTCCTATTGCTTCCTAGGATCTGCATTAACAGGAATCTGGAATCAGAAGTAGAGCCAAGACATGAACCCAGGCACTCAAATACAGGATACAGGCATCCCATGAAATATCTTAACTACTGTGCCAAATGCTTGCCCCAGTAAATTTTTACCAATTGTTGGATAATAAACAATGAACTGGAAGTACGGGTCAGAAAATGAGCCTTAAGAACTAGAAGCTAAGAAGTATTTTAATGCCGGGTACTACATTATAACTATTTAAGTGTGGCAAATTGAAGCACGAACAAAAACAAACCAAAAAACAACAGCAAAAAAGGCTTACAATTTCATTAAGAAATTGGAAATTGTATTCACATTGGACCTCTGAAAGAGATTTCTTGGTTTCTTGATGATCTGAGATGAGCAATCATGGAAGCATTTAAGCAATGCAATGCTGGGAAGTAAAGTACCATCACTCAAGTGATGAGAAAGGATCTTGGGAGGTCTTTGACCTTCCATCGGCGGGTCTCAGACCTCTGTAGTGTGTACCTGTGATTTGCTCTTCCTACCATACAGGGCTGTTTAGCTTTTTTGAAAGCTTTACATTCCATAACTTTCAGATCTCATCAATCCTATCAACCACCTGACCATGTAATTATTGTGATAATAAAATCAAATTTTAAAACATTCTCAAATAATATTTCTATTATTTGAAGATCAGGACTACATAAGCTTACTGTAGTTCAGCTTTCTGCATCTTTTCTACGATGAATTTTTCCTTCATGTGTTTGTTTTCTTTAAGTTTCTATGGCAATCCTCAGTGGGACTTTACATGGAGTCATCTTGTGCAGTGAGGGTGAAAGACATATTTCACTAGAATATTTTGTGTTTGTTTTTGCAAATTGCCTCAGGGTTTCCACCATCAGAGGATGACTTTTTATATTAACAGTTTAGAGATTTCCATATCTCATGAGATTTGCAAATTTAATTAGAAGCTGCTTAACAAGATAGGATATATAACATGACAAGAGTAAGGTCAGCAAAAAATTGTCACAGCAGGAAATCCCAAAGGTTTTTCCATGTGCAGAAATACTGAACATGGAAAATCTATCATAATCAAATTAACTGGAATTCTAGAACATACTCAAAGTTTTACAGCAAATAAATGAATGTTTAACCAAAAGAAAGGCCATCTAAGTATAGTAAGAGACATTATTGGCAACTTACTTATCTTTCCTCAACCCAACTCACCAGAATGCTAGCAGTGTTGAAAATGGCATCCCACATTCTTGGTGTGGATATCTAATTCTGAAAGGAGCAAGTGGACTTTATTTCCAGGGAATTATGTTCATTTTGTCCTCTCTGTGGGTCCCTCACAGAACAATATGAGGAGTTTTCCTTTATTTCACCATATCATGACCATTCCAGGGAAGAGACGCACCCATAGAGCATGTTATTCAATAACACTGAAAAGAAAATGTACAACCTGCTCTGCCTGGGGCATATCGTATCAGCTGAGGAGAATAATGGTCACATTGAAAGCATGGGAGGAACAGCTGGAAAGGATGATTTCTTTGAGGAATTACTAGCTTTTAAAGTTTCCATATATGATGGTACACCAAAAAGTTCATGAAAGAATGGAATTAAAAAACAAGTGTATTTGGGTACAAAAATTTAAAATACATAGATTTTTAAAAATAATATGCATTTCCATGAACTTTTTGAAGTACTCCTTTATATTAGGGAATTTATAACTTCATGTATATGCACAGGACAGGATGCATGTTAAGAAAAGATCTGAGAAAGAGGACATTCTTTCACTTCTGTTTGATGTCTAAACTCAATGAAAATAGGAAATGTAAGCTCAGGCACAATAATAAATGTCTTGACTAAGTGTTGAGGGAATTCACACCAAACAGCCAATGGAAAAAGACCCGAAGAGGACTTTTCTTTTCTTTTCTTTATTTTATTTTATTATTTTTTTTTTTAGTATTTTGCTTTCTGTTCTAGGCATTTAAGGGAATCTCTTTTGAAACAATAGATAACACTAAGCTAAAGGAAAAGAAGAGACCACACATATTAAGTAATGCAGTCTCTACAAAACTAACTTATAAAAGTCACTAAACAACCAACAAACGCCACACTAACCATAAATGATGAAGACCAAAGAGAAATTGATTTCCAGAGTAACCATATCATAATATTCAAAACAAGTAGTTTTCAGTAAAACCTCATGGGGCATGCCAAGAGGCAGGAGATAAGCTGAATTATTTGTATCTCTGACGTTTCCAATTGAAGAAGTTGTCCCTGGATACTTTTATTAAAACTAAAATTTAAAACATCATATTGGTTAATAGAAAACTATTCTGACACATGCAATAAAAAGAAATGTAATTCACATGAAGTTGTTACGTGCGCAGCAAAAGGGAATTGAAAGCATTTTTTCAACATCTTATTTCAGAATAGTTTTCAAATTTACAAAAAATGTGGGCCAATATTATGGATCAGCAAGTTAAGCCACCTTTTATAATGCTGGGATCTCATATAAGAATTCTGGTTTGAGTTCCAATTGTTTCTACTCTGATCCACTGCCCCTAGAAAAGCAGAGGCTATTCATGTGGGAGACCCAGATGGAATTCTAGGTTCCTGGTCTGGCCTCTGTGACCATTTTGGGAATGAATTTGCAAGTGGAATGTCCCTCTTTCTCTCTCTCTGCATTTCAAATAAATAATAAATAAATAAATCTTTTTCAAGTGTGTGTATTACTGATGCAAAAAGCTCCCATGTACCCCACACTGCACCTCACTTCTCCTATTGTCAACATCTCGTGTTAGTGTATTTGTTACAATTAATGAAGCACTTTTTCTGAATCAGTTGTGTCATATATTGGCCAAATATGAATCCAATATATTGTGAGGAATTCTCTTTATGGTCTTGTATTTTTCTTTTATTTATTCCAATAGGATCTGATGTTTTGGGTATGAACACCAAGAGCTGACATGAAATGGAAGTTGGAATTATTACAGTTAACCTGAGCATGTTGAAAATGAAGCAGAGGCTTTATATTAGTGTGTACAGTTCATTAAGTGAGTGAATGGTAGAACAAGGCCAAATTACATGTTACTAAATAGGCAGCAAAGTCTGGGCAGAACAGTCACCAACTATCTATTGGGAGAAGTAAAATTTAAAATTTCTCAAGACCTATAACCAGAGGCCAGCATTGTGGCATAGCAGGTAAAGCCATCGTCTGCAATGCTGGCATCCCATGTGGGCACTGGTTGGAGTCTTTGCTGCTCCACTTCCCAACTCCCTGCTAATGGCCTGGGAAAAGCAGTCAAAGATGGCCCAAGTACTTGGCACCCTGCCACCTACATGGGAGGCTTGGATGAAGCTCCTGGCTCCTGGCTTCTGCCTGGCCCAGCCCTGGTCTTTGAGGCTATCTGGAGAGTGAACCATTGGATGGAAGATCTTTCTCTTTCTGTCTCTCCCTCTCTCTAACTCTGATTTTTCCTTTAAGGAAAAAAAAAAATGATAACCACTATAGAATTTGAATATGCCTTACAGGATTTTATCACAATTGAGGATTTTTTACTTCCAGGATTGAATTCTTCAGTTGATCCAAAATAAGAAAGTATGAGCCATTTACAGACAAAAAAATAAAAAAGAATGAGGAGAAACTCTCTAAGGAAACAGACATGGACCTTGTAGACAAAGACTTGAAGGCAAATGTTTTAAATGTGCTCAAAGAACTAAAGGAACCAGGAACAAAGAGGTAAAGGAAAAAAGAGGTAAAGGGAAAAATGAGAGCAATATTTCAACAAATAGAAAGAACTGACTAAAAGATACATATCATGGGACTGGCACTGTGGCATGGCAGGTTAAGCAGCCGCCTGCAATTCCAGCATCCCTTATGCATGCTGGTTTGTGTCCTGGCTGCTCCACTTTCTTTCCAGTTCCCTGCTAATGTACCTGGGAAAGCAGCAGAAGACAATTCAAGTCCCCTGACACTCTGTTGTGACCATTTGGAGAGTGAACCAGTGAATGGAAGATTCTTTCTCCTTTTTCCCTCTCCCTTCCCTCTCTCTGTAATTCTGCGTTTCAAAAAATAAATCTTTATAAAAAGATACATACCATGAAAATGCATCAAATGTTAATTTTGGAGTTGACAAGAACAATAACTGAAATGAAAAATTTATTATAGTATTTCAAAAGCAGATTTAAACAGACAGAAGAATAATTTGTGAACCTGATGGAACCCAAGTTAAATTACTAAGGCTGAAGTATCAGGGAAAAAAATGAACAAAGTCTAAGGCAGTTGTGGGATGATATCCAAAACCCAATATCCAATGTATGCATAATGGAATTCCTAGACAGGAGAGGAAAAGTAGGATAGAACGAACAAAGAGTAGATTTTAAATGCTCTTACCACAAGAAAAAAAAAAAGATAAATAAATGACACGACTGCTAAGTTAATTAGATTGATTTAATCATTCCACATAGTATACATACATGAAAATATGACAATATTTGGGCGATCCAGGATGGCTCAGTAGGGTATAGCTATGCTAACTTAAGCTGCCTTGGGCTATGACAAGAATAATGAAGGGTTGTGCTTCCAGGGGTCTGACTGAACATTTCAGCAAAGAAGTGAAAGAAAACAATGAAGTTCCTGAGAAACAAGAGGAGAGATGATGAAGAACGAAATTAGATCCCCACCTCTTATCATATACAAAAATCAACTCAAGATGGAATAAAGAACTAAATTTGAGACCTGAGACTACAAAGTTCATGCAAGAAAATGGAGGGAAAACACTCCAAGACATTGACAGAGATGACTTCTTGGACAAGACCTCCAAAGCATAGGCAACAAAAGCAAAACTAAACAAATGGAACTATATCAACTCAGAAGCTTTTGCATAGCAAAGGAAATGATCAACAGATTGAAGAGATGTCTAACAGAATGGGAAAAAATATTTTCAAATCATGTATCTGACAAAGGATTACCATCTTGAATATATCAGCAACTTAGAACACTCAACCAAAAAACAACCATTATAGTTGAGAAATGGGCAAAAGGCTTCAATAAACAGCTCTCAAAAGAAGAAATACAAATGACCACAAATATATGAAAAAGTGCTCAACATCATCAGCCATCAAGGAAATGTAAATCAAAATCACGATGAAATACCCCAGTCATAACGGTCAAAATCCAAAACACGGAGAGTAACAAATGCTGGCAAGGATGTGGAGAAAGGGGAACACTTATACACTGCTGGTGGGAACGTGAATTAGTACAGCCACTATGGAAAATAGCATGGAGATTTCTTAAAAAAAAAAAAAAAAACAGAGACTTGCCACATGATCCAGCAATCCCACCAGCTTTTAGGTGTATACCCCAAAGACTGGAACACAATGTATTATAGAGATACCTGCACCACCATGTTCATAGCAGCACTGCTCACAGTAGCCAAAATTTGGAACCAAACAAAGTGTTCTTCATCAGATGAATGGATAAAGAAATTGTGGTATATATGCACAATGGAATATTATTAAACTATAAAAAATAATGAAATTCTACCTTTTGCAGCAAAATGGACACAACTGAAAGACACAATGTTGAGTGAAATAAGCTGGACCCAGAAAGACAAATACAGTTTTTTCTTCCTTATATGTGAGAGCTAAAATTTAAAAAACAAGCAAAAAATGTCTCTGTGTATCATTTTTTTTTAAGATTTATTCCTTTACTTGAAAGACTTACAGAAAGAAAGAAAGGACTGTCAGAGAAAGTGATCTTCCATTCACTGGTTCATTCCCCAAATGGCAGCGATGACCGGGGCTGGGCCAGGCTGAAGCCATGAGCCTGGAGCCAGAAGCTTTCTCTGGGTCACCCATATGGATGTAGGAGCCCAGGGACTTAGCCCATCCTCTGCTGCTTTCCCAGGAGCACCAGTAGGGAACGAGATAAGAAGTGGAGCAGCTGGGACTCGGACCAGTGCCCACATGGGACTCCTACACTGCAGACAGCAGTTTAACCTAAGCCACTGTGCTGGCCCAGATGTATTACTTTGCTGCAAATACAGTTTTGTAAAGCTTTGTTTTATAACTTTGTCAAACCAACGGTTAAGAATGTCCTACTAGGAGCTTGTGTTGTGACTTAGCGGGTAAAGCCACCACCTGCAATGCCTGCATCCCATATGGGCACTGGTTCGATTTGTAGCTGCTCTACGTCTGATCCAGCTCCCTGCTACTGCTCCTTGGAAGAAGAGGAGGATGTCCAAGTGCTTGGGGCCCTGCACCCATGAAGGAGACGTAGAAGAAGCTCCTGGCTTCTGCTCTGGTCCTTGAGGCCCTTGGGGAGTGAACCAGGGTATGGCAGATCTTTCTTTTTCTCTCTCTCTCTCCTTATCTCTTTCTCTCTAACTCTTTCAAATACATAAAATAAATCTTTATAAAAAAATGTTATGCTAGCGTTTGTCTATACTACCACTAGAAGTCTTTTTTTGTTTGTTTTTTTTGTTTTTTTTTTTTTGCTTTTTATTGGTGAAACTTCTTATTTGGTAAATAGTAAGCCTTTTTTATTTTACTGTTGTATAATTTTAAAATATGTTATCTCAAAACCTAAAAAGAAAGAGAGAAGGAAAGAGGATAGGAGGGAGAGAAGGAGGAAGGGAATATCATTATGTTCTTAGAATTGTATCTGCAAATCACATTGAATCTGCTAAAAAATAATAAAATTAAAATTAAAGAAATTCTAAAAGAGATATTTCCCACAAATAAAAAAGAAGAAATCACAAAAATTAATTATCAGAAATAAAAGCAGATGTATTACTACTGACCATACAAAAAGCGAGTGAAAAATGGACATGTATTGTATTGGTGAAAATATATGAGATGTCCAGAATAGGGAAATCTGTAGATGGAAAATAGAATTTTACTGCTTAGGGTTGGTGGGAAGAGTTTCTTTTGGGAACCAAAAAAATAGATTCTTTATGGTGATGGACACATAGAACTGTAAGCATTCTAATTTCATTTTAATTTATAAATTAAATTTAACAAATACTCTAATATACATACTTGATTGATACCTAAAAGCATCTTAATGAAATAAAAAGCCCACCACTCCAGCTAAGGAAATAGAGTTTCCTGTCTTTTTGATCATTCCTAGCATCCTTTGGTGGTAACAGACCAACTACACTTCTTAATAAAGGAAAATTAGTCATAGGGTGTTTTGTCTCTGCCTCTGACTTCATAGTTGGCACTGTAAAACATAAAAAAGAGAAATGATGAGAAATTTTAACATGAAGATTATTGTAGAAAGCTATTAATAAAACAAAGAATAGAAATTCAATGACTATACAAAAGAGGGTATGGTATATGATATATGAGTTCAATAATGTTTAAAAACAAATTCCTTAACCACAAAAATAACCATGCTTGAATGTGTTAAGTTGGGAGTGTGGGTGGAGGAGGAGAAAGTATCACCATGTTCCTGAATCTGTATATATAAAAACATGAAGTTTGTGTACCTTAAATAAAAAATTGAAAAAAATAGTTTAGTGGGCCAGGCATTTGGTGCTGCAGTCAGTATGCCACTTGGGATGCCAGCATCCCATATCAGAATGCCTGGGTTTGAGTCCAGGCTCCACTTCCAATTCCAGCTTTCTGCTGGAAGGGGGCAGGTAATTGCTTGAACAGATGGGCCCAGCACCCACACGGGAGATATAGATTGAGTTCTGGGCTCCTGGCTTTGGCCTGGCCCAACTCTAGCTGTTGCTGGTATTTGCAAAGTGAATCAGAAGATCTCTGTTTGTCTCTGTCTTTCTGTCTTCTGCCTTTCAAATAAACAGTGAAATTTTAAAAAGAATAGTTTTACACTTAACATTACATATTTGAGGGAAGAAATGGCTGCAATTACAAAGAACTGAGCAGACAGAAAAAAAGACATTCATTACTCTGAAGGACAATTGAGTTTTTATAAGAAAAAAATAATATAGGGTGAATGTGGCTATGAATTAAGAATCAAATAAAGTTACAATCAGAAGAGAAATATGTAGGTAGGATATCATGGAGGAGGGAATATGAGTCAACTCATTTTCTATGATCTAAATATTATCTAAAATTAAAAAATCAAGAGGATTTTATGCACAATATTTAGATCTATACACAATTTTCATATATAAGCACCACTGGTCTGAGAGACGTAAAATCATCTGTAGAAGGGGAGAAATGATTCTTATTTTTCATGATAGATTTCATAGAACTATTGCTTCTTAACTGTGCATATTTCATTTTAATTTAAAAATTAGATTTAACAAATACTGTAACATGTGTACTTAATTGATGCCTAAAAAAGCTGTTAATGAAGTGAAAAGCACACCATCACAGCTAAGGAAATAGATTTTCCTGTGTGGACCATTCCTATCATCCTTTGATGATAACAGACTATATTTCTTAAAAAAAGGAAAATTATTCTCAGTGATTTTACTCTGTCTCTCATAGTTGGCACTATGAAGTATAAAAAAGGAGAAGGAAAGGGTGAGAAGTTAACATGACAATTATTATAGAAAGCTATTAATTGATGAAGCAAAAGTGTAATTTCAATGACTTTATACAAATTTAGGAAATGGCATGCTGGCAATACTTGTAGTAGATTGCCCTAAGACGACACCAGTGTCCATTGAGAGCCATAAGGAAAGCCTGACTATGGACCTGGGCAGGAAGTCAGGTTAGGTCAACCAGCTGTGTGGGTGTTCTTACTCAATGAGTTCCTTAAAAAAAAAAAAAAAAGTAGGTCAGATACTCGGCAAATACACGTAAGTCACAGCAATTAAACACCAAGTATGGTACTTGTTTGGATGAATAAATCTATTTTTTGAAGTAACCTTTCCACAAGTCAATAATAAAAGCTATGGAAAAATGTAAAAATTCATCATTCTACTTAGTTTCAAGTCACAATGAACAATCGGTGCAGTAGAGAGATGAATGTGACAATTAAAACATTTTTTAGATTTAGATAGAGGTGTATCTTCCTTACAATATATCAATACATCATTGTCATGGGGCATGGGAGAGTACACATTCAGTTTCTGAAATTGGCTCAGAGATGTAGCTAGAAAGTAAGATCTGAGGCATTAATATTTCATTCAGAAATATGACCCTAGGATAAGGCGGTTAGCCTAGCAGTTAAGACGTCTGTATTGGCCGGCGCCACAGCTCACTAGGCTAATCCTCGGCCTGCGGCACTGGCACCCCGGGTTCTATCCCAGTTGGGGCACCAGATTCTGTCCCAATTGATCCTCTTCCAGTCCATCTCTCTGCTGTGGCCCAGGAAAGCAGTGGAGGATGGCCCAAGCGCTTGGGCCCTGCACCCACATGGGAGACCAGGAGGAAGCACCTGGCTCCTGGCTTCGGATCAACGCAGCACGCCGACCGCAAGGCGCTGGCTATAGCGGCCACCTAGGGAGTGAACCAACGGAAAAAGTGAGACCTTTCTCTCTCTCTCTCTCTCTCTCTCTCTCTCTCTCTCTCTCTCTCTCTCTGTCTAACTCTGCCTGTCCAAAAAAAAAAAAAAAAAAGACGTCTGTATCCCACAGGAGAGTGCCTGGGTTTATTTCCCAACTCTAATTCCTGATTTCAGCTTCTGACTCATGCAGACCCTTGGAGGCAGTAGTGATGACTGAAGTGATTAGATTCATCACCCCCTCCCAGAATCTCTGAATTGTATCCCTGCCCCTGGCTCCATTGTGGCCTATTCCCAATCATTGTGAGGATTCCAGGAGGGAATAAATTGATGGGAGCTCTGTCTGTGTGTGTATGTGTGTGTGTAGTGGTGGCAGTGGAGGGAGTGGGTGCATGTGTCTTTTTGTCTCTCTACCTCTTAAATAAATTTTTAAAATTAAATTAAAGTATCCCCATAGAAACCTTTGCAGTGTATTGTTTTTTGTTCAATATATAGCTTCACCAAAACTTATTTATGTTCAAATTAAATGGTAAAGATTCTTTTTTTCCCCAATAAATAGAGTGACATTTATCAACACATCAAAATCTGGTTAAGGTTGATATTTGACTAAGCATTAAATGGAAAGAAGAAGCACAGACCCAAAGGGTTTAAGATTTTCAATGTGTCAGCTCTTGATTCGCACATCAGATAGTGTACCGCTGGGTCTGCTGCTGAATAGGCATTCTCATCATCTCTTCTCCTATTTCCATGACAATAATATTATAGACAAAAAATTGTGAAAGACCTTCAAATGTCAGTTCTGCTCAGTCTATCTGTGCTTCAATATCTGCCCCAATTTTTCCTGTTAAGTTGCAAACTTAGTGTCTCTGTGGCAGACCCAGCTAAATTGAGAAAATTGCAGGATATTCAGATATGATTAGGAATCTATTATAATTTGCTCTAAGTAAATATTTAAAGGAACTCATTAAATCACATTTCTATTCAAGAGTCTTTTAAAATACAAACAATGAAAATAGATCATCAATGTGACATTAAAGTATTTTTTGTTATTTTTGTTTCTTAGGTGCAAATCCACAGATCATGAGATGCACTACTTTTACATGCACATGCTGCTTCAACATAAATACCATGTATTAGATTAAAAACTGGTATCTATCTGTACAGTTGCCTAAAATGTCTGGCCTTGCACACATTTACCAAATATTTGACAACTGAGGCAAGTTAATCTTTGTCATGAATGTTGCCATTTAGGTAGGCAGGATTGTTTAAGAATGTGAGACTATTGGCTTTTAAATATACAGCTCTTCAAAATAGCAATATTTTGGGAATAACGAAAGTTTATATTTTCAGCATTGACATTCAGGGTGTGATTTTTCCTCTTGAACTGAGAGCAGCAAGAATAACCAAATATTGTAAGAAAAGTCTCTGAAAAAAGTCTTGTCTCATAACCAAACCATATTTTTCAAATCTCTCTTTGCCTAGTTCAACAATTCTCTATCCATTGAACAATGGTTCTGAACAACTTGATTTATTAGTGTTATTAAGTGATTTTTTCCCTTTTTCCTCTTTTTGATTTACATAAATAATAGTAAAAGAGAGAGCTGCTTAATCCTTTTCAAAAGAAATGCCATTATTATGTCCTTTGAAAATATTTTATGTAATTTATAATAACAATAAGTCATAATATTCAATGAACAAAGGAACACTATTATGGATAACCATGAATAGTTGATGATGCAAAAATTACAAATAAATATTTTGCATTTAAAAATGTATGTTACAGGGGTCAAAGATAAAAGTGTCATTGGGCAGGCGCCACAGCTCAGTAGGCTAATCCTCCGCCTTGCGGCGCTGGCACACCGGGTTCTAGTCCCGGTCAGGGCGCCAGATTCTGTCCCGGTTGCCCCTCTTCCAGGCCAGCTCTCTGCTGTGGCCTGGGAGTGCAGTGGAGGATGGCCCAAGTGCTTGGGCCCTGCACCCCAGGGGAGACCAGGAGAAGCACCTGGCTCCTGCCTTTGGATCAGCGTGGTGCACTGGCCGCAGCTCGCCAGCCGCGGTGGCCATTGGAGGAAAGGAAGACCTTTCTTTCTGTCTCTCTCTCTCTCTCTCTCTCACTGTCCCCTCTGCCTGTCAAAAAAAAAAAGTGTCATTGCTTTTCACTTCTTCCTTAACAACAAAATATCCTTACCCAAGAAGCATCTTCAGGGAAGGCTTCATTGTGTAGTTAAAAGTTGAGCAGCACTTAAGGGAATGAAGAATTGGATAAGCAGGCAGATCTGGAAGAGGGATTTCTCAAGTCAAGAAGAGGTAAAACAAGGGCCTGAGGATAGAAAGGTGCCAGATATATTTAAGAAAAGCAAGAGGTGAACGGGAGTGGACTTGAGTCAGTGAAGGAACAGAGTGAGAGATGCTGCCCAGAGGTAGTGGAGTGTGTTGGGGGGAGAGGGAGAGAAAGGTTCTAAGTGATTATAAGATGCTGGCTTCACTTTGTAGAGCAGCACGTTGTTGCACAGTCCTGGACAGAACACCATAACTTATGCCTTTTTAAAAAAAAACTGTATTTATTTTTATTGATTTTCATTTTATGTGAAGGCAGAGATAGAAACAGAGAATGGGAATGATATCTTCCAACTGCTGGCTTCAAGATGCTATTTTGCCTCTTTGTATTTTTATTGAATAGAAAAATGCAAACATCCAGAAAGAATGCAGGTCCAGTTAACCAGGTTATGGCCCATTGGCAAGACATTCCTTTCCGTCTATAAATATTTCCTGATGGTTGAGGGATATTCTAAGAGTACGAGCCATTTAGGTAATCAGATTAGAAAAACAAAAAGCTATCCTCACTTTACCACTTTTTCTGACACCAATTTAATAACACACTTAGATAATATGTATAAAATGGCTGTTACTATTTTTAGTTTTCACATCAACAATTTTTGAAGAACTAAAATTATTTGATTAAATGTCAAATACATATAGGTCCCAGTGAGCTATTGTATAAAAAGTTAAAATAGATATAAATAGAGATATAAATAACCCTCCATTCATTAAACTCATGTAATAGCCAGATGACAACCCATTAAAGCAAATTTCGAGAGATTAAACATAGCCTTGCCAGGCTGGTATTGTGTCATATCAGATTAAGCCATTAAATGAGATGCTGGTATCCCACATGGGCACTGGTACAAGTGAGTCCAAGCTGCTCCACTTCTTTTTATTTTTTCTTTCTTTTTTTTTTTTTTTTGACAGGCAGAGTGGACAGTGAGAGAGAGAGACAGGGAGAAATGTCTTCCTTTGCCGTTGGTTCACCCTCCAATGGCTGCCGTGGCTGGTGCGCTGTGGCTGGCGCACCGTGCTGATCCGAAGCCAGGAGCCAGGTGCTTCTCCTGGTCCCCCCTGCGGGTGCAGGGCCCAAGCACTTGGGCCATCCTCCACTGCACTCCTGGGCCACAGCAGAGAGCTGGCCTGGAAGAGGGGCAACTGGGACAGAATCTGGCACTCCAATCGGGACTAGAACCCGATGTGCCGGCACCACAGGCGGAGGATTAGCCTATTGAGCCACGGCGCCGGCCTGCTGCTCTACTTCTGATCCAGCTCCCTGCTATTGCACCTGGGAAAGCAGCAGAGGCTGGCTCCAATGCTTGAGTCCCTGCACCTATGTGGGAGACCTGGATGGAGTTCCTGGCTCCTGGCTTCTGGCCTGGCTCACGCTGTTGTGGCCATTTTGGAGAGTGAACCAGCAGATGAAAGATATCTGTTTCTCTGTCTCTCCCCCTCTCTCTATAACTCTTTCAAATAAATAATATTTTTTTAAACGTAGCTTTGCTAAAATAATTGAATTCTTATGAGGGGCTTGAAAAATCTTATTTTCTTTTATTGTTTTAAGACCTTTATTAAGAATAGCATTAAACACACAAATGGGGACTTGTAAGGCAGCATTGAAGGGCTGTAAATCATGTTCCATTATATGCTAGAAATTGTATTTACTCTTCCTCCTTTGTCTATTAACTTGTCTCTGACAATGGCATATGACTCTCAGAAGGAAGGTGATATTTCTAAGCCTGTCTTGCCATCAGATGTGGCCATGAACGTACGTTCCTGCCAGTGGAAGATGAGCAGAATTGATACGTGAGATTTCCATGCAGTGACATTAGAGGGATGTAGTGTGTCGTCCCATCTACCCTTCTCCATTGGCAACCCTCCTTGGACACATGGTTGCAAGCAGCACCAGAGAACAGAAGAATCACAAAACAGCAGAAACTGTGGACCTCTGATGAGTTTTGTCAAGCAGAGCTTTGATACCAGCAGGTATTTAGAGGTAAGGGGGAGATACAGTCTAGCAGTCCAGCTTTTTAATCATCATTTTTGTTGTTTCTGTCTCCTAGCTGTTATATCATCACAATATTTACTATGAACACACCTTGTGTAGCTGAAAGAGATGTAAAAGTCAATGCACTATAGTGGGAAAGCGCATAGTATATAGCATCAGTGTGGCTGAACCCGAGTCCCACTTTGATCTCTTCCAATAGCCGCTCATTTATGGCAAATCAGTAAACTTTTGGGGGTTCTCTCATCTGTAAATTAAGCTTTTGGAATTTGAAAGTCTCCAAACTCTGTTGCTTTATTAGTCAGCTGTTTCCACATTCCAAGTATATTGGAGTAGAGATGACTTCATGGGAGTGAAAATGTCTTACAAGACAAATCAATCAATAGAGATTTTAGTTTCTATAGTGATATGCCTATCTTTAATACATAAATAATAAGCAGCAAAGTTAAAGCATAAACCTGCATTTGCATTGAGTTTATACCAAAAACATGTATCTTACTGACAATGTGAAACTCAGCATATTTTGAGGGGCTTCTTTTGTTGTTATTTATTAATTGATTAGCAAAACAGACTTGATGAAGATTTGAAAAACTAGGATGATTTCCTTTTTAGTATTTGGCTAAAGATAACTGGAAACAAAGGCATATGTACTCAGAGCCTTTAACAGTATAATGTGAATGTGAGGTGATAAAAGAAACTTGACTGTGCTAAGTACTTGGAGAGAAACTATATTGCATTCTCATTTACTGTTATTAGCCCCCTACTTGGAATTGTTGACTGATACATTTCAGCTTTGGTGCCCATTTTTCTGGAAGAGTTTCAGATTAAGGAAAAATTCATTTATCCAAGAATGCAGAGATAATTAAACTCAAGGCAACTTCCCTTGGCCCTAGAGTCCTTAACATGGACATCCATTGTCAATCAACATCTCATAGAATAAGGTCTCACTGCCTCCAAGAACTCCCCTACTCACCACTACACAGTTCTTGCATACATGTGAGCTTAAACAACTACTGTAAAATAACATGAATTTCTGTTTAGGGGAAACATTTGTTCTGAGGTGTAGGCTTTGAAACAAGAACAGTATACACAAAATCTTATCCTTATTGGGTGGGAAGGGCAAATCAGAGTCAGAGGTGACCAAGGATCCAAACAAGTACCTGAGATTTCCCAATATTCTATGAAGTGAGGGAAGATAATGATATGAAAATACAGAAGTATTAGTCATTTTGTGTCATGTTTGGAATCCATTTTCCTTACTTCATGTACAAATGAACATTTCTGGAAAACGAAGATGTCATAGTACTTTATTTTAAACTTATTAACAAAAAGCAAGCCCGATTATCTATCTTGGAAGAAGCTGTGTATTCATATATCTTAATATGCACTGGAGCTCAAGAGCCACCCTCTGACACTGGAACACAGATATGTCAGGTACAAAACATCTTGTGGGGAGGAATGAAGTAAAGCACATATACTAAATGAGAGCAGTCCTAGTACTCACCATTCTGGTCCCATGGGGCAGACAGTGGTACAGGCATTAGTAAAGAAGATGACATCGAGCAGAGAAAGAGATGAGAGAGATTCACATGGCCACTCTCCCTTTACATGGATCAATTATTTAGGATTGTCTGATGAGTTAACAAAGGAATTATCCTAGAAGATCTTATCCTAATCATCCAAGCAAAGACAAAAACACAGAGAGTGTATTTGCTGCCGTTCTTTATACTGATATAAATATACATAAGTTTATCCTCTGTAAAGTTACTACATTTAGAGTTTCAACATTTACAACCTGGTGATGGGGTGTCAATAAAGCTAATTAAGCAACTCTATCAACTGCAGAACGGCAAGGGACTTGGAGGAATCCTTTGTTGACATAGAAATATCGACTGTGCAAAGTGGAAAGCAGGATTTGTATCCAACAACGCCACCTGGTTAATCCAGCAGCTTTTATTACCTGGCAAATTGCTCCGGTGCAATAGTGCATTTTTATGAAATTAGGTGGATATTGTCAATATTATAATCGAGCTTTTTTCTCATCTCCCTTGTATTGGAACAGCTCCATTGTAACAGATGTTTCCCTCTTTATTGTTGAGGTAAAACTACATGTACCTAGACACAGTCAAGCAATACTTGGCTTTGGAACATTAAGTCTCCCATCAGGTTATTCCCTCAGTTTCAGTCATTGGCTTAAATAAGGCTGTTTCTTCCAAGCTCAACAACATGGTTTCCAAACACTCTTTCTCCATTAGTCACCTGGTTCCACACTCCAAAATGTAATTCAGACTTGGAAACAAGTGTGTATCTATGACCTTTAAGGTCTAACATGGTCTGGTGGAAAGCGAATTGGAAGAGTGGTAGTCTCACCAGCTTGCTAGGTGACCTTTGACAAATTACTTGACCCCAATGTGCTTCATTTTTCTTTATACACAGGGAACATGGAGGCAATGATATAAAGCATCCTGCCCTCTCTTGCATGGATTTCACGAGGTTAAAATGAAAGAGGTGTTTACATTCTGTTTTGACATGTTGATGCTGAATTGGCCTCCTTTTCTGTGCTGGTAGAGGCATGTCACCAAATTTATAATATAAACTGTTGAAAGAAGCTCTGGTAGAAACAAAATTTGCCCCATTTTTATTATCTAGAACAAATTTATTACATTCATCCCTGATGCTTGCTATGTTTTTAAATGGTGAAAGCACAGGATCAAAATTCAGACCTGGATTGAAGTTCAGGCACCATTATTTAAGAGATCTCTGCTCTATATATCTAGCCCACCATATACCCTACATTTTACTTAACCCCATCTAATATGAAAGACAGTATATTGGCCAAGGCAGGGAGCATTCTATTAGTCAAAGGCAAATTCTTATTCCCCAGCCCAGGAACTCAAAGACATCTGTTGTGTTTTTGGCATTGTTCAGGTTGTCCAGCCTTTGTGCAAATTAGCGCAAAAAAAGGATTACCAACTAGGGAGAATGGCCTTGCGCTTCAAAGCACAGCTCCACTCTTCAGCCCCATCTGAATTTCAGTGCAACTCCCATTCAGGTCTGGAGTTCTGGTTAAAATCTGTCCATAGCATCATTTCTGGCATACATAAGCATTCAACACTTGTGAATGATAATGAATTCTCTATTTTACTTCTGTTCCTCCATCTTGCTCCCTAAACTGACTCCTTATTCTCATGAGTTAGGATCGCAGCTCCTAATTTACAGGATGTAGTCTTTAAAGGACAAATGCCCATTCATCAGACAAGTATTTCTGAATTCCCTGAAAGTGTGGTTTAAATTCCAGCTGGAAATATCTGGATCTGATAATTACAGAGTCCTGAGTTTGAATTTCAGGTTATGTGGCTTGATCAATGGCCTGATCACTGTAAACACTGCAGTAATTTTTTAAGATTTATTTATTTACTCACAGAGAGAAGGAAAGGCAGAGAGAGAGAGAGAGAGAGAGAGAGAAAGAGAGAGAGAGAGAGATGTCTTCCATCCACTTGTTCACTCCTCAATTGGCAGCAATGGCCGGAGCTGCGCCAATCTGAAGCCTGGAGCCAGGAGCTTCCCCCGGTTCTCCACAAGAGTGCAGGGGCCCAAGGACTTGGGCCATCTTTTACTGCTTTCTCAGGCTATAGCAGAGAGCTGGATCAGAAGTGGAGCAGCCAGGTCTCGAACCAGTATCCATGTGGGATGCCAGCACTTCAGGTGGCAGCTTTATCCACTATGCCGCAGTCCTGGCCCCTACAGTAAAATTTTAAAGCCAGATCATTTCCTTCCTCTCTGTACCATTTTGGTGTTAAATCCCCTACTAAGCAGGATTCAAATATATGCATATATATTATCCACTCTGCATCAGGCAGATGCTGGATGGTGTTTTTATGAGTTAACATTAATTGAATTTATTCACCATTTTTCTCAGTTTTCCTTTCATCCTCACAACAATTTCATGAGTAAATAAATAATCTAGTTTCCATTTTCCAGATATAGAAATTAAGGTACCAAGAGGCTAAATCATTTCCTCAGGGTCAAAGACCTTGCTTGTAGTAGGGCTACGATCTGAATGCAGGCAGATCAACTCCAAAACCCATACACGTATGAAGTATATTGAGATGGGGTGGATTAGAAATTGTTTCCTGATTCTTGTGATGCGATTTCAACAGTTAGAGAAATTACCTGGGCTATAAATTGGGCAAGGACATTCACAAAAATCAAGATCATGTGCAGAGAAGATATAGGATGTGAGAGTACATGGCATGTTTAGGAAGTATGGGAGATTTAGCATAGTACAAAACTGCTGTTGAAGATACAATGACAGATAACTTTAACGAGACAGGAAAGAGAAAGTAGAACCATGTCCAATGTCATAGCTAATTGTATGTAATATATCATAATGTCATTGAGGAAAGTTCAAGAGGTTTTAGCAAAGGAATTACCTAGATAGTACCATTCCTTTTTTTTTTTAAGATTTATTTTACTTGAAAGGCAGAATAGAGTTGTCTTTTATCCTCTGGTTCACCGCTAAAAAGGCCACAACGGCCAGAGCTGGACCAGACTGAAGCCAAGAGCCAAGAGATTCTTCTGGGTCTGCCAAGTGGATGTAGGGGTCCAAGCACTTGGGAAATTTTCCACTTCTTTTCCAGGCACATTAACGGGGAGCTGTATAGGAAGTGGAGCAGCCAGGAATCTAACTGTCCCCATCTGGGTTGCCTGCTCTGGAGGAGCTAGCTTAACCCGCTGCACAACAGTGCCAGCCCCAACTGTACCATTTTATTTATTTATTTATTTATTTATTTTTATTTATTATTTTTAAAAATTTTATTTAAGGTATACAATTTTCATGTATTTTCTATATAAAGATTCAGGAACATAGTGATGCTTCCCACACAACCCTCCCTCCCTCCCACACTTTCTCCTTCCTCCCTCTTTTATTCTCATTCTTAATTTTTACAAAGATATATATTCAGTTAACTTTATACACATAAGATTAACCCTACACTAAGTAAAGAGTTCAACAAATAGAATGAAGAAAAGAAAAAAAAAAAAAACACTGTCAACAGTACCTTTTTTTTTTTTATTTGACAGATAGAGATATAGACAGTGAGAGAGAAAGACAAAGGTCTTCCTTCCACTGGTTCACACCCCAAATGGCTGCTACGGCTGGCGCTGCGCCAATCAAAGCTAGGAGCCTGGTGCTTCTTCCCAGTCTCCCATGCAGGTTCAGGATCCCAAGCACTTGGGCCATCCTCCACTGCCCTCCCAGGCCACACAGAGAGCTGGACTGAAAGAGGAGCAACCAGGACTAACCCAGAGCCCATATGGGATGCCAGTGCCACAGGGGGAGGATTAACCAAGTAAACCAAGGTGCTGGTCCAAGTATCATTCTTTTTTTTTTTTTTTTTTTTTTGACAGGCAGAGTGGACAGTGAAAGAGAGAGAGAGAGAGAGAAAGGTCTTCCTTTGCCGTTGGTTCACCCTCCAGTGGCTGCCACGGACGGTGCGCTGAGGCCGGCGCACCGCGCTCATCCGACGGCAGGAGCCAGGTGCTAGGTGCTTATCCTGGTCTCCCATGGGGTGCAGGGCCCAAGCACTTGGGCCATCCTCCACTGCACTCCTGGGCCACAGCAGAGGGCTGGCCTGGAAGAGGGGCAACCGGGACAGAGTCCGGCGCCCCGACCGGGACTAGAACCCGGTGTGCCAGCGCCGCAAGGCGGAGGATTAGCCTGTTGAGCCACGGCGCCGGCCCCAAGTATCATTCTTAAACATGGGCAAGAAGGATCTGAATTGGAGCCATGCTTGTCTCAAGCCTATTATTAAAAGACATATGGGCCCTTGGGGCCAGTGCTGTGGTATAGTGGGTGAAGCCACCATCTACAGTGTCGGTATCCCATATGGGCACTGTTTCAAGCCTGGCTGCTCCACTTCCAATCTAGCTCTCTGCTATGTGCTGGGAAAGCAGCAGAAGACGGCCCAAGTGCTTGGGCCCCTGCACCCACATGGTAGACTCGAAAGAAGCTCCTGGTTCTTTAATTAATTAATTAATTGCATTCTAGTAGTGTCAAGCATACATTTTCCTGCTTATTTTGTATTTCAATTCATGGTATTAAGGCACTCAAAACACAATATGGTATACTCAATAGTTACATATGAAAAAGGAGTATTTTGCATTACTAAATAATTTATGACTCCTAAAATTATTTAAGAAGTGTGATAAAACATAAAAGGTATGTGTGATACCAAGTCTTTATATAATGCGTGGAATTTTATATTGCTTTAAGAAAAGGCAGAAAATGTCATATGAGTTTTCATTTAATAAAATTAAATATTTGTAATATTTCTTGCGGTAATAATTTACCATATGTCACCCCCATACTTTAAAGTTTGAAAAAAAGTATTTGATTACTTCTGATTTAGTTTTTTTATAAATTTTATGCAAATTTCAATTACTATGCCTTAACAGAGAAACATTCATTGCCATTAATATAAACCTATTTAAGAGATATAACAATTCAAAGACTTGTTAGTTTGGTGTTACTGTTAATAAAACACAAACTATAAGAAAATATTTATAGCAATACTTTGTGATTATGCTAAAATGAAATCACAATGCAAATTTTATTTTAAAAGACAATATACAAATACGTGTGTGCGCTTATGTATGTGAACCCAGAATTTTAGATTAGAATTTACACCTCTCTTTCATGCTTCAGTCAAGACTGATTTCACAAAAAAAGAATTGTATTGTATAGCATATGGTACGTCAGAAACAAAGATCTGGACTTTAAAGAAAAGAGGGAGATTGATGTTTGACACAGCATTTATTAGGACACCTGTATCCAATATCAGAGTGCCTGGGTTTAAGTGCTGATTCTGTTCCTACATCCAGCTTCCTGCAAGTAAACAGTCTGGGAGGCAACAGTGAGAGCTCAAAATCCGGGGTCACCAACACTCACGTGGGAGACCAGGACTGAGTTACCAGCTTGGTCATTCCTGCCTGTTGCAGGCATCTGGACAGTGCAAGTCAAACAGCAAATGGAATGTCTCTCTCTCTCTCTCTCTTCAAAATTAAAAGAAGAATCAATAAAAATTTAACAAAACACTTAACCTTTGTCAAATGCCTTAATATATCAGGGAAGTTCACAACTGAATATTATCAATAGAGTGTATTAAAAGCAGAAAGCAAATTGAAGTGGCTGTGACATAAACGAGGGAGAAGTAATTGGAGACCAAAATTAAGCTGCTTTTACCAGGAGCTTGGCAATGGATCAAAACGTGTAAGTTAAATTGTAGGTATAGAACAATGCATGAGAAAACCAAGGATTCAGGGAACATACACTGTAGCTTTCAAGGTGGGAGAGGGGTAAGGATGTTCATATTCCTAATAGAAGGAGATGGAGGGTAAGGCTGGAGACACTGCAGAGAGTACCAATGGCTAACAGCACAAAGCCTCAAAGAGAGCAAACGAATCCATCTAGAGCACATACAGAGACTCACCTATGGAAAAAGAGAAACAATTCCATTGAAGTACAAGGAAAGGATGAATGAACACTTGCTTTCATGAAAGTTGTTTGATTGCAAGTATCTGCAATTTTAACTGGCTTATGCAAATTGAAAAGGAAACATACAAAGTTTCTAGTGATGTCCTAGGAACTCAGAACAATAAATATATTTCACAAGGGACTAGGAACAAAAACCACAAACTGTTCACTATATATTGGCTCTCTCTTCAGGGCTGTTGGTTTCTCATTTCTGCTTCCCTGAGTACCTTTGCTCCAATGTCACCTCCCCTACTTTTCTGTGTGCACATGGCCCATGAATTCACATTTTAAGTTCACACAATCATTATAAGCCAACTAAAATCTCTTAAGCCAAATTCCACATTCCCCAGAATAGATATCTAATTAGCCCAAATTGGGTTGACCTGTTGATGCACTCATCTATGGTCAGGAAAGCAGTAAAGGTCATGTGACTGATACTCTGCAACAAAAACTCATCCCCAGAGATAAATATCTAAAACGCCCATCCCTGGCCCACTCAGATTTATTATAATGTATGTGGGTTTGTTAGTGAAGGAAGGACGAGAACCGAAAGACTTTCTGTCAGCCTCTATTTAGTCACCGACTTAGGATGTCGGGTTTTCTACTATGATTGTAGCAACGTTATGTCGTGTTTTCTACAATGATTGTAGCAACGCTATGTAAGTTTCTAAGAAAATTAAAAATTATTGTCTTCAGAAACGAGAAATAGATCTCCATGGAGACCCAAAAAATTCAATTAGACATCCCTGGATCTCAGCTGAAATTAAGGACAATGAATCTTCCATGGTGCCAATCCAAACTTGTTTGCATAGAAATTCTTGGCCATCTAGTAATAAGGGAGAGGTGAGAAAAATAAACTAATGCATAATCGGACAATAAACAATATCCATTTAAAGATTTACAGAGTGGCATAGGGTAGTAGAGGAGGGTATGGAGGGTGTTTGGCTGAGCTGTTAAGACAGTGGTTAGGATACACATGTCCCTTATCCGGGCAGCTCTGGATCTTACTCCAGCTTCTTGCTAATGTAGACTTCGGAGGCAACAGTGATGGCTTCAGTGATTGGTGGACCTGGGTAGAGTTCGCAGCCCCCAGGTTCAGCCTGCTCAGCCCCAGCATTGCAGCCATTTAAGGAGTTAGCCAGCAGATGGGATCTCTCTCTAATTCCTTCCCTCCTTTTTTCCCCTCTCTTCCTCTACCTCTCAAAAAGATTCAGTAGTTAAGTAGAATTCTTCAGAAGTTCAGCGTTTACTCTTTAAAAAATTAAAATAGTTATTTTATTTACTTGAAAAGCAGAGTTGCAGAGAGAGAGAGAGAGAGAGAGAGAGAGAGTTCATCCACTGATTCATTCCTCAATGGCCAGAGCTGGGGCAGGCTGAATTCAGGAGGCTGGATATCATTCTGATCTCCCACATGGGTGTCATGGCCCCAAGCACTTGTATCATTTTCCACTGCTTTTCCAGGTGCATTAGCAAGGAGTTGGATCAAAAGCGGAACAGTGAGGACTCAAATCCACATTCAAAACGGATGCCAGTGTCTCAGGCAGTGGCTTAACCCACTGTGCCACAACGACAGCCCCTCAAGTTTTAAATCATGAAACTAAAGGTTTCAAAATTTTGGAGTTATATTTATCAAGGAATTTAATTATATTTGGCTTAGATAGAACTGGATTATGTTAGGAAATGGTTGGGAAATACAAGAAGTGTTATAATAAGAATATAACAATTAAGATATTAGATCTGGGGCCAGCGCTGTGCCATAGTAAGTTAAACCTCTGCCTGTGGTGCTGGCGGTTCGAGTCCCAGCTACTCCTCTTTTGATTTTTTTTTTTTTACAAATGTCTTTATTTATTTGAAAGTCAGAGTTACACAGAGAGAGGAGAGGCGGGTGTGGGGGGGTCTTCCACCCGATGGTTCCCTCCCCAATTGGCTGCAACAGCCAGAGTTGCACCGATCTGAAGCCAGGAGCCAGAAGCCTCTTCCGGGTCTCCCACATGGGTGCAAGGGCCCAAGGACTTGTGCCATCCTCTACTGTCTTCTCAGGCCACAGCAGAAAGCTGGAGCAGAAGTAGAGCAGCTGAGTCTCACATCGGAGCCCATATGGGATGCCAGCGCCACAGGCCAGGGTGTTAGCCCGCTGCACCACAGCACTGGTCCCATCCAGCTCCCTGCTTATGGCCTGGGAAGATGGTGCAAGTGTTTGGGCCTTTGCACCAGTGTGGGAGACCTGGAAGAAGCTCCTGGTTCCTGGCCTTGGATCAGATCAGCTCCAGCCTTTGTGCCCATTTGGAGAGTGAACCAGCGGATGGAAGACCTCTCTCTCCCTCCCTCTCCCTCACCTCTCTCTGTTTGAGTCTGCCTCTCAAATAAATAAATCTTAAAAAAAATGATTTTTTGATCCTTCCTATGATCTGGAGCCAATCTTCCTTCCTTCCTTCCTTCCTTCCTTCCTTCCTTCCTTCCTTCCTTCCTTCCTTTCTTCCTTCCCTCCCTCCCTCCCTCCCTCCCTCCCTCCCTCTTTCTTTCTTTCTTTCTTTCTTTCTTTCTTTCTTTCTTTCTTTCTTTCTTTCTTTCTTTCTTTCTTGTCAAATATTTTATTTATTTGAGAGGTAGAATTACAGACAGAGAGAAAATGAAACAGAAAGGTCTTCCATCCACTGGTTCACTCCCCAAATGGCCTCAATGGCTGGAACTGGGCTGATCCAAAGCCAAGGGCCAGGAGTTTCCTCCAGGTCTCCCACAGCAGTACAGGGTCTCAAGCACTTGGACCACTCTCCACCACTATCCTAGGCCATAGCAGAGAGCTAGATCAGAAGAGGAGCAGCCAGCACTAGAACCAGTGCCCATATGGGATGTGGGCGCTGCAGGCAAAGGCTTAGCACAATATGCCACTGCGTCAAATCTAGAGACTTCCAAGCATCTGACAAGTAATGTTATTTCATTTTTAATCTCTAGAAATCATGAACTTTCCACTACTTTGCCTATTTTAATGAGAGTAAATATATCAAAGGATTAAGTATGGTGCTCAAGCTCATATATGTGGTAAGGGAGAAAGCCATTGTTTCAAGTTAGAAAGTTTGATGATACCTATCCAAATATACCCTTAACTACTATGGAAAGATATAGGTTAGGAGATAAACGATTATGATTGAAGAATTTAATTATGGGGGAGAGAAGAAGTCGGAAGCACTTGCTTATTGGTTAGCAGGACAAAATGCAAATATGTATCAAGCAAAAAGGATTTTTCAGGTTATAATATTATCCATCAACTACAAGCAACAGTATAAGCTGTGCAGACTGTACCTCAAAGATGGGAGCTGCAGACTTTTTAGAGTCTTCCAGAAACTTTGATAATGGCTGGGGGTAGGGATAAGGAATCACTCCTAGGCCCAGGTCACAGGGACCAGAATTAATCCATTTTAGAAAATTTCAGTCTGTTTTAAATAGAGACTATAACCTCCTCTTCTCCAATTATAAGCTTAAATATCCAAACACCTTTGAAAGAATTCTAGTGTATCCACACATCTAACCAAATCAGTTGACTTCTCTCTCCCACTGTTACTTTTAAATAACTGTCAGTGAATTTTTTAGAGCTTATGTTGTGGCCACATGCTGATTAAATCACATTGTGTCTGTGAATATGTGTGACTACTCTCTCTTGCAAGATATATGTAATCAACAAACTGCAGAGTCACAAGGAGAAAAAAAAACAAGCCATTTTATATTACTTTAAAATAGTTAATTAATATTTCCACCTATTAATGAATACTTGCTTTTATGTTTGGAGCACTTGTGATATATACAGCATTTTATTATTATTTACATTTTTTTCTCATTAAATCCTCCTAAGACTCTTTAGAGGTATAATAGCATCTCTGTGCGTTAGATGTGGAAAATAAGGCATAAATGCCAAGCATTAAGTTATGGAAGTAGTATCTCCAAGATTTTGCTTTTTCCACCCTTTGAAGCCAGACAATCTGTTATTATGCTGTATTCTCTTAATACTGATGGAAAGACTTGAGATAAACATCTCTGCTACATAATAGGGTTATTACAGCACATTAATATAGAAGGTCTCAAAATGTAGTGCCCCTAGCTATCCAGCTTGTATATAAACAATTTAATTAAAAATTAGAAAAATGTAGTGAAGTCTACTGTAATTATTATTCCTAATATAAGCTTTTAGGCATGTTTATCCCAGCTCCAAAATAACTAAGCCTTCATAGATGACATATATGGAATTACTAATGGACAATAGGTACCATTCTTACTAATATAGTTTTGATTTGTCCTATGGTATTGGCGAAATCGAATGCCTTTTCCCCCAAGAATGTCCTAGTTTGGAAAAGGAGTTATCTGACCTTCTCTCTAACCTAGAAAGGTTAGACCTTGTCATTGCTCCCCCTGGAATATATCCTCTGCCCTCTTCCAGAGAACGTCTTCTGAATATGATTAAATATTTACAAAATGCTTTCTGCATTCTAAGACTTTTCTGGCAGGTACTTGTGGAAATTTTAACCTGAAAACAAACAGAAACTATAAATTATAGTGATTGATCATTTAGATGCCTTTTTTAATATGGGCATAATAAAAATATAACATTTTTACTAGCCATATCAAATGTTGTCCAGTTCACTGTAAAATTAATCCAATAAAGAGTAATTTGTCTCTAATGAGACATTTTCTAATATAAAATGTTTTTTAAAGTTATTTACACTCAGAAAAGACTTTTGTTTTAATCTTTACACTGAATTTTGAAATTTCCCATGGTACAATTCTTTTCTTGGTGAATAATTTCTATTCACCATTTTTAACATTTGAAGCTTGAACATGTTATTTTTTTTAAATGATCTTTTCTTCTTACTCTGTATTTCTTATATATTTTCTGGAATGATAGACATGAAGTTAAAAAGTATAACTCAGAATAACTAAAACCAAACACACAGTTTGAATTTGCTTGTATTTGAAACATTTCCAGTCTAAAAAATAAAAAACCTAACCAATTATTTCAGCTAAAGTGATTAACTTCAAATGATAGTTTATGTCAACAAGGAGGAATTTAGATCAACTCTGTTTTCTCCAAACAGGAAAAACAACAGGAAACAAGAGAAACTGTTTAGATCAAGTAACTTAAAACTAATGAAATAAAGGTGACATCTCAAAATCTATCAAATAAGAAAGAATTAAGCAATGTTTATCAATATAGTAATTCAAACCTGGGTGAATTGAGGGAAATAAAATACCTTTCTTCTAAGCTTGATACACAGAGCTTTCCAGTAGAGGGCTCCACAAGACTGAAGGATGTTACATTCCACAGAACCGAGGTATCTCTAGTGAAGCCATTTTATGATTGCATACAACATAGTAAATCATACTTAAAACTCAGCCCATGGCATATTCCACAATCCCATACATTAGACTGAGACTTCAAAAAAAGTGTATTCCAATAAAGATTTCAGTGGGATCATTAGTCTGATTTTAATGCTCTCAAAGTATATGTAAACTAGCTGGCCTCTCTAGAATTCGGTATAATGATACAAAGCAATCTACTGTTTGAGCTGCAGGACACATGTGGACAATAGAAGCTGTTTCCTTGGAAACGACTATGTGAGAGCTCTTGGAACATCTCCTCCCCAGGAGTTAATTTGTTTCAGATGGGGAAAGGTGATTACTTATAAGAGAAAGAAAAAGGGGAAGCGAGGGACAGAGATAGAGACGCTCATAGATTATTTTTCCTATCATCACTGTTGATTTTTTTCAGAGATGTGTAGTGGATGGTAACAACAAAAGTAAATATTAATGACGCTGTCAACATCTAAGATTATAACTCTACAATAGTTCTTGCCTATATGTAGAAGAAAGAGAGTAGGGATGGAATAGGAAAATCTCTTAATAGAACCAGCATAGCTTACAGTGTGTTGCCTACCCTCCCAATTTGCTGAAAATATCCAGTGCTCTGCTTTTCTTAATGCTGATCATTATAAAGTGCAACTGTTTACCACTTGAGTAGAATTTCCTATAAAAGTTAATGAGCTGTCATATAACAAAGATGGAATTCAGGCTCATTAATTTGTACTCTTTTTCCAGTTGTGGTGAAGGAAGTGTTCTGCTAACTCTCCACCCCCTCAACCCTCTGCCCCCACCATTGATACTTTGTCTCTTCTAGCATTGGTTAACTAAGAAATGTGTTTTAGTCATGACTAATGGTGCTTCCTCAATTCTGCACATATGTTTCTAGGCCTTTAGTAAGACTCTGTTACTTGACTGGTCAATTGTTGGCATTACTGACCAATGAGTGGGTTGTGCTTTGGAGTTTCAGAATTGCATAGAGCAAATCAATACGTAAATGACAGAAATTTGGATTCTGATCTTTTGTATCATTTTTTTGATGAATAAAGTTATCCAGACAACAGAGATTAAGAATACTCAACTAGGCTGGCATTGTGGTATAATGGGTAAAGCCAACACCAGCATCCCATATGGGCACCAGTTCGAGTCCTAGCTGCTCCACTTCCAATCCAGCTCCCTGCTAATGGTCTGGAAAAAGCAGCAGAAGATGGCCCAAGTTCCCCATCGCCTTCTACCCATGTGGGAGACTAGGAAGAAGCTCCTGGATTCTGGCTTCAGATTGGCCAGCCCCAGACATTGTGGCCATCTGTGGAGTAAACTAGCAAATGAAAGATATCTCTCTGTGTCTCTGTCTCTCCGTATCTCTCTGTAACTCTTTCAATAAATAATGTTTTAAAAAGGTGGGGGGGAGGAGCACTTACACGCTATTGGTGGGAATGTAAAACAGTGCAGCCACAGTGGAAAACAGTGTAGACATTTCTTTAAAAACTAGAAATAGACTTGCCATATGATCAACAATCACACTAGTGGGTATATACCCAAAAGACTTGAACACAATGTAACAAAGAAATACCTGCACCACTATGTTTATAGTAGCACTGTTCACAATGGCCAAAATTGGGAGCTACCATGGTGTCAATGATTGGATGAATGGATAAAGAAAATGTGGTGGGCCGGCACCGTGGCTCACTAGGCTAATCCTCCACCTTGCAGCTCCGGCACACCGGGTTCTAGTCCCGGTCGGGGTGCCAGATTCTGTCCCGATTGCCCCTCTTCCAGGCCAGCTCTCTGCTGTGGCCCGGGAGTGCAGTGCAGGATGGCCCAAGTGCTTGGGCCCTGCACCCCATGGGAGACCAGGAGAAGCACCTGGCTCCTGCCATCGGATCAGCGTGGTGTGCCGGCCGCAGTGCGCAGGCGCGGCAGCCATTGGAGAGTGAACCAACGGCAAAGGAAGACCTTTCTCTCTGTCTCTCTCTCTCACTGTCCACTCTGCCTGTCGAAAGAAAGAAAGAAAGAAAGAAAGAAAGAAAGAAAGAAAGAAAGAAAGAAAATGTGGTGTGTGCATGTGTGTGTATATATGTGTGTGTGTATACACACATATGATGGAATATTACTCAGCTATAAAAAAAGAACAAAATTCTACCATTTGCAGCAAAATGGATATAACTGGAGAACATCATGTTGAATGAAATAAGCGGGACCAGAATGATAAATATCAAGGGTTCCCTTATATGTGGGAACTAAAATTTTAAAAAGAAAGAAAAAGAAAGAAATGTCTGTGTGTATCAGTATTGCTACAAATATAGTTTTGTAAAACTTTGTTTTATATTTTTGTCAAGTCAATGATTAAGAACGTTATACTAATATAGTTTTAATCATCTTTAATTAGTTTAAAATTTACTGTATGTGGGTGAAATAATCATTTTTGTATTCAATTACTGTTTACAGCCATTGTCTATATTCCCACTATGATAGGGTCTTTTTGCTTTTTACATATTAAACTCTTCTTCCCATCCAGCTCTCTGCTATGGCCTGGGAAAGCAGTAGAAGATGATCCAAGTCCTTGGGCCTCTGCACGCACATGAGTGACCTAGAGGAAGCTCCTGGCTCCTGGCTCCTGGCTTCGGATTGGCACAGCTCTGGCCATTGAAGCCATTTGGGGAGTGACCCAGCAGATGGAACACCTCTCTTTCTCTGTAACTCTTCCTTTCAAATAAATAAATAAATATTTTTAAAAAGAATTCTTATTAAAAATAAAATATTGGGGATGTTCATAAGTACTATTGATAATTTCATAAATTCTCAATCTCTTGTCTTAACATTCTTCTAAATTATTCTAATCCAATAAACACAAAATATCATGTAGATAAAATAACACTAGTTATACTATAATCCAAGACAGCATAGTCATATGTGTCATCCAACCAACAATAATTTTTACATATTTAGGTAAATAGAATATCTATACCATTAAATATAATGGGACTTCTCTCCAAAATAAAAAAATAAAGTGAAATATCTATGTTGAAAGGTTAAAACACTCAAACAAGGATAACAGTCACAGTTCTGAGCATATCACTCTCTGAAAAAGCACTCTGTACTTACACTTGGCAACACTCTGCTTTCTTCCAGAACCATCTTTTGATTATTTTATTATTTTTTTCCCAGAATAAAAGAGACAGTGAAACAGACAGAGATACCTTTCTTGGACTGATTCACTCCTAAAATGCCACAATAGTGGGCTTTTGGCCAGGGACTCCATCCTTGTCTCCCACATGGGTGGCAAAGGCCCAAGCACAGGGCCTCTGTCTGCTGCCTTCCCAGATGTATTAGCAGGAAGCTGGTTGGGAAACAGAGCAGCCAGCCTGGAACTGGCACTCTGACACAGGATGGCAGCAGCAGATTAACCAGCTATGTCACAATACTTTTCCCCTCTTTCTTCGTATAGCTTTATACTATGCTTTCTCTGACGACTGAAAGTTGTGGGGTTTTGCATGCATGCATGAAAAAGAAACCAATAGTGATACAAATTGACTTTTAGACAAATTAAACTTAGAATTTACATGCACAGTGATTCATTTAACAACAGTTATTGAATGCTTACTTGTACTGCATATAGTTTTAAATGATACAAATAAATCACAACACAGGCAAATATCTTCAACTTTGTATCTTATCAAAATGGAAAAAACCTTTAGTGGACACATACTTGGAATGCTACAACCATACTTCAATTATTTGTAAGTTCTGAGATTGCCAGTAACAAACCTAGGAAATTCTTGAACTCGGAGTGCTAATGCCTACATTCCTGGCTTTGCCTGCTCAGAGCAGCCCTTCACCTCTGATTACCTCCTACCTCTGATTACCACTACCACTACTGTGATGTTCTTCTTGACTTATTAAGTCATAAGTAAAGGAACGTACTGCTGTATATACCTGTGGACTGTGGACTGCCTGCTGAGGAAAGGATAACAAAGGATCAAGGTCAAGACTCAGCTCTGTGAGTTGTAGATGGTGCTAGCATGCTACAAAGCAGAATCAGAATGAATGAGTGAAATACGAAAATGGAATTGGAAGTGGAAAAATCCAACCTATGAAGAAAAAAGCAGACAAGTACCTCATGCCACAGTGGTTTTATAAGTTTCTGATATTCCCCCAGCAAAATACACTATGTTAACAGCTCTTCTATGGTAATAACACCTGACATTGTATTTACTACAGCTAGTTACATACCTTTCTTCACCAGTGAAAATACACTTACGCGATTGCTTTTATGAAAGCATTGTAATTCTATTAGCAACTTGATCTGTTAGAAAGTAAGCTCCACATTGTTGACAGGCATGTCCATTTTATTTATTGCAATGCCCCCATTACCTAGAATGATGCTTTGCAAATAGCAGGTAGGAGATATAGATTTGCTAAGTAAATAAATAAATCTACCCTTGAAATTTTTCATCCATTTTCAAGAAAGATGGACTCTAAAATATAATTAAGATAATATAATTAAGATAATATTAAGATAATATAATTATCTGGCACACATACTTGCTTTTAAAAGGTACTACATAGCAAGTAACTTAGTTCAATTGCTTAGGTTCATTAATAACTCGTTTGTTTTGGAGGGCACAATCAAAAAATTAGCTGAAACCCACATGACATTTCTATCCCAAAACAGGGATTATAGAGTAGTTTTTGTGCAATGTCTTTTTAAGTGGTTGAGAAGTTAAGTCACAATATTCTTAGTCTAGAACCCCGGGTTTTGATCTATTTGATAAGAACTTACCTATATCTACATTTGTAATAACCACTTTCTCCTACTAATTCCATTTTCTCCAGGTATTTTTTTTTCATTGAGGTCCTAAAGGTGGACCTTTGCCAAGATTGTCTCTAGACTCTGACTTTGATCATTGCCTGTATATGTAAATATAGCTCACATGGAAGTTCTTCCCTAAGATGATTACCAGTAGCTTTGATTTGTCATCACAATGTTTTATCACTCTCTTGCCATGAAAAGGTCAACAAACCAGTAGTGTCTTCTCCATCCTCAATCATATTTCTTCTTTTGAATTTAATATTCTCATATTGCTTCACTAGTTCCCCAGCAATCCAAGACTGATGCTTTATAGACATCTCTTTCCTCAAGACTCCCAAATGTGTTCATTGACCAAAAAAAAAAAAAAAAACATCCTATCATTTCATTCTCTATCTCAATTTCTCACATCTTTATTTCATCACTGTATTAGTTCTTTTGTACTAAATACATTGTCTTCCATAATACATTTCTGATATATAATAATTGTGACTCATTTCATCTCACTCATTCCTCTCAATAAAACTTCCTAAAGTACTCCTTTGCTGGGTTCATGAACCTAATTCAACTAAATAAAATATAAACCTTAAACTTGACTCTCCAGACCTTTTTTGTTGAGACTTAAATGTACTGTTTTAAGCTTTAATCTCTACAAAATTTTTATGTACATTATGCCCCAGAAAATTAAAATATTTACTGTCCCTCAAACACTCCAAGAAATATCCTGGTTCCATGTATTTCTTGCACTATTCCTCCCACAAAGAATGCATTTTGCTTTCCCTTCTATTTAAGTCCATCTACCTAAAATTATTTTCTCTTTCATTGTTCTCATTTTAGTTCATTATGGTAATGGAAAATTACCTCAGAATGTAGTAGCTTAAATGAAAAACATTCATTATATCACAATTTCTTTACATGAGGGATCTGGTCTCATCTTAAGTAGTTGGATGCCTCTATCTCAACGACTGTCCTTAGGCTGTAGGATGAACAGGGACTGCATTCATTCCAATGCTTGACTGAAGCAGAAACTCTACTTCCACAGTCACATGTGTGCATGTTGGCAGAATACAGTCCACTCCGAACCGCTGGACTATGTCGACTGACTGTTGACTGGAGGAAATTCTTCGTTCCTTGCTACTGCCTGGTAGCAGATCACAATATGGTGGTTGCTTCATCAGAGAAAGCCAGTGAACAAGCAAGAGAAGCCAAAAACAATAGAAACAAATATCATTTAAAATTCATTTGCATATTGGAAGTGAGGAGAGAGGGAGGGATGGAGAGAGACTGAGACTGAGACAGAGACAGAGAGAGACAGATCCAAATCAATCCAAATCTTCCACATAGGTGACAGACAGAATAGTACTTGACTTCACCTGCTGCTTCCCGAGGTGCACATTAGCAAAAAGGTGGAATCAAGAGTGGTATCAGGACTTAAAGCTAGAAACTCCAGTATGGGATGCAGGCATCCCAAGCTGCATCTTAACTGCTTAACCACTGTACCCAACGCCCATTGCTCATTTTTAGTGTAATCTCCAAAATGACATCTACTCACCTTGGAAGTAGTTCATCTGTAAGTTAAGAGTCCCCTGAAGGGAGATGATTGCCAAGGATAGAATTGTCAAATTCCCTATATTTTAAAAATAATTTCCAGGGACCAGGCATGTGGTATTAAGACTTGGGATGCCAGTATTCTATACAGGAGTGTTGGCATTCAAGTTCCAGCTTCATTTCTAATTCTAGCTTCTTGCTTATGTACATGTTGGGAGGCTCAAGTAATTGGGTGGCTGCCACCCACGTGGGAAATCTGGATTGATTTCCAGCTCCTGGCTTTGGCTTGGCCTAACTCTATCTATCGCAGGCATTTGAGGAATGAACCTGCAGATGGGAAGCATCTCTCTCAGCCTCTCTCTCTTTCTTTCTGTCTCTCTCTCTGCGTCTTTCAAATAAATAAAATAAATCCATGTATTTAAAATAGTTACAAATAAATTATTTACATTTTATTACACTCTCATAGCAGATTTGCATTTTTTTCAAAAAATCTAATACTAGCCAATTGAAAACAATGTCTATTATAAACAAGTTTCAAGTGACAGTAATTATTTTCTTTGAACATAGCAGGATTTTTTCTTTATTCATTTCCTTTAAATATAAAAAATTACTTCAAATAATTGTGTAATCACATTATGTATAAATCATGTCAGTTCTGTAATTCTTACTGTGAGCATCAAAGGATAATACTATTGCACTGGGTGTGGGGGGCAGCTCTGTGTCCTTGGCCCCCTGCTCCCATGTGGAAGACCCAGAAGAAGCTCTTGGCTCTTGGCTTCATATTGACCCAGCTCCAGCCATTGTGGCCATTTGAGGAATGAACCAGTGGATGGAAGATTTCTATGCCTCTGCCTCTCTGTAACTCTGCCTTTCAAATAAATAATAAATAAATAAATCTTTTAAAAAATGCTATTGTGCTTGATTTGAGTCATTGATGATTTTTCCTTAGGCATTGTTGATTAGCAGGTCAGTGGCATTATTGGTGATGCTTCGAAAACATTCAAAGAACAACATAGTTCACACAATACACAAGACTACTGTCATAAATTAAATGCACCATCTGCTGCTATTTAAATGAAATAATGGTTTTAAAGTCTCTTATATTATAGTCAAACTTCAAAAGGTGTATTTTTACTATAAATATAAGTGCCATAGAATTTGATTCCAGGAAGAAAAAAAAGGAGGAAACCACAAAGACCTTGAATTCCCTCTGTGATTGAGTTAGAACCCAGATCTTACTGAATTCAGTTCCTTCTAACATTTTGCATCAGCTCTTTAGTTGATCTGGCTTCCAAAAAGATATAAGTTTCACTTTCATAATTCATTCCCAGTTTGACCTGGAATAAGACAGCTTACCTTCGCATAATGGCGATGAACATTTCTTTGCTGGAAGAAAAGTTCACCTCTTAACTGGATGTTTGGCTTGAGATCAGGAAAAACAAGATCCGATTTCTTTTACACTTGACTTCCTTTTTCATGTGGGCTGTACCCAAAATTGTCTTTATCCTTCACTCTGTCAGCTGGAGTATAATAAATTATGCCAGTTCCTGTTGGTCTATCACTCTTAGGAATTCTTAAGCATATCACACAACCAATGTACCTTTTACTTCGTTGAAATCTAGCAATTTTGAGAATTCATTCATCTCTCACACAAAGGATATGAAATATGCAGCCTTTGCTTCCTAAGAGGCCCCATGTTCCAGTTGCCTTTAAACTGATGTTTGATTTTCCGGGTTTCTAACTAGTGCCAGTATTCTTCCTTTGTAATGTTGCTGACTCCTCGGTTTGGGCCTCCTCTCTTGCAGTCTGGGCCTCTGTTTGGCCTTCAGTGTTCCTTCTTCCAATTTTTGAACTTCTGCTGCTTTGTTTACACAAGCTAACAATCCCCTAGCAATTCTCTTTCCCTTTTCCTCCTACTTACTACCCAACAGTCTGGTCAGGAAGAGAGGGCACGGAGGAGGGAAGTGGATGGAACTATGAATTATAAAAACATATTTGCATGAAGAAAATGGTTACATCTGAACTGGTTTAATATTACAATTTTGCTATGCTGGCATATGAATAAGATAATTAAGCTATCCTTATAAAAATAATAGATTTAAAATAACTAAAAAGATGACATTATTTTAATCATGTGGTGAAAAACAAAGATACTGAGAATTCTGTTCCATAAAGTTCACCAATTGTTGAAATGATTTCAGTGGTGTTTTTCATTGGCAGTTTAGAGTATAAGAGCTTACACTCTATGGGGACATGCCTGGTTATTGCTACATTGAGAGACAGCAAGAACACCCTTGCTCCAGCACTAGCACTGTGTTCTCACTATGCTCTCCAAAACAATGCATTGAACATTACAGGCTATGAGACACTTATTAATGGATTTGAAGTGGGTTTTATCTGAGGAAAAAAATATAAGACAGATGGAGCCCTTGAAGATTCAGTAGTAACAAGGTCTATGTAATGTTTACAGCACAATGTTTGGAAAGAAAAGAAAATCAGAATTGGATCAATCAGGAAAAAATAGTAATTACACCAGGTATTTGAGTGGAGAGGATTTAATATGATATAGGAAATTGATTAAACAAGTGGTGGAGGACTATAAAAACAAATACATGCACAAAGGAAAGAGAGAGAATGTCAATCTCCACCACCAGGACTGATGAGGCAAAGTGAAAATGTCAGTCATTAGAGTAGGGTAGAGGGGAGTGCCCACAAGTACCTTAAGGAGCTGCAACTTCTAAGGAGAGATGCTGCCCCACCTCTGAGAAGCTGAGTGACTGTGGCTGGTGCTATAGCATGTTCCATATTATCACAGGTTGGTTGAGTCCAGAGTATATTACATGTGCTACTAATATATTTCAATTTCTCATTATATCAACAAAATGTACTTTCTTAATTTATAGAATAACAATTCTTTAATTCTTTTTTTTCTTTATTTTTGATAGGCAGAGTGGACAGTGAGAGAGAGAGAGACAGAGAGAAAGGTCTTCCTTTGCTGTTGGTTCACCCTCCAATGGCCGCCACAGCCGGCACGCCGCGGCCGGCACACTGCGCTGATCCGATGGCAGGAGCCTGGTGCTTATCTTGGTCTCCCATGGGGTGCAGGGCCCAAGCACTTGGGCCATCCTGCACTGCACTCCCGGGCCACAGCAGAGAGCTGGCCTGGAAGAGGGGCAACCGGGACAGAATCCGGTGCCCCGACCGGGACTAGAACCCAGTGTGCCGGTGCCGCAGGCGGAGGATTAGCCTGTTGAGCCACGGCACCGGCTGAATAACAATTCTTTAAAATTGATAAAAACCAAAGAATTATTGATAGGATTAAATAAATCTGTCAAACAGTAGTTATTTTTTAAAAAAGATTTATTTATTATTTGAAAGTCAGAGTTAGGCCGGCGCCGTGGCTCAACAGGCTAATCCTCCGCCTTGCGGCGCCGGCACACCGGGTTCTAGTCCCGGTCGGGGCACCGGATTCTGTCCCGGTTGCCCCTCTTCCAGGCCAGCCCTCTGCTGTGGCCCGGGAGTGCAGTGGAGGATGGCCCAAGTGCTTGGGCCCTGCACCCCATGGGGAGACCAGGAAAAGCACCTGGCTCCTGGCTCCTGCCATCGGATGAGCGCGGTGCGCCGGCCGCAGCGCGCCGTCTGCGGCGGCCATTGGAGGGTGAACCAACGGCAACGGAAGACCTTTCTCTCTGTCTCTCTCTCTCACTGTCCACTCTGCCTGTCAAAAAAAAAAAAAAAAGAAAGTCAGAGTTACACAGAGAGAGAAGGGTAAGCAGAGAAATAGGTCCTCCGTCCACTGGTTCACTCCCCAGATGGCTGCAACAGCCAGAGCTGCACTGATCCGAAACCAGGAGCCAGGAACTCACCCCAGTTCTCCCATGCAGATGCAGGGGCCCAAGGACTTGGGTCATCTTGTGCTGCTTTCCCAGGCCATATCAGAGAGCTAGACTGGAAGCGGAGCAACCAGCTCTCAAACCAGTGCCCATATGGGATGTCAGCCCTGCAACTTTACCTGTTATGCCACAGTAGTTATAAATCCTCTACATGGTACAACAGGTTAACACCCTGGCTTGAAGCGCTGGCATCACATCTGGGTGCCAGTTCGAGACCTGGCTCCTCCTCTTCCCATCCAGCTCTCTGCTATATACTGGGATAGCAGTGGAGGATGGCCCAGGTCCTTGGGCCCTGCACCCACGTGGGAGACCTGGAGGAAGCTCCTGGCTCCTGGCTTTGGATCAGCACAGCTCTGGCCGTTGCGGCCATCTGGGGAGTGAACCAGTGGATGGAAGACCTCTCTCTCTGTCTCTAACTCTCTCTGTAACTCTTTCAAATAAATAAAATAAATCTTTAAAAAAAAGTTTCTACATTTTTGAAGTCATTCTCCTCTTACACATTATTTATTAACCATAGCTGTGCATTGCCAGGATTTTGTCAACTATCATATATTTAATATAGTAATTATGCTGTTGTGGCTGATAATGTTATAGCATGCTTAACATTGGATCTCTATTTCATTGAACCATTTAAGTTCAGCTAGAAAAGTTCTACAAATACAGTCTTCAGGGTATCATATACAAAATCTTTTAACCAAACCAATTCCTTCATATCTTAAAATCATTGAGGTCTACAAGAACTTCAGATTTATGAATAGTTAAAAATAATATAAGCCACCCTTTCTTATTATGGTGGTTCAATATTTAATAACATGTGACAGAGAAACCACTCTTTTGTGTACTCAGTTTTGTAAACTTTCTACTTATTATAAATTGTTCATATTATAATATTTTGGAATTCAATAGAAAATGTCAAAGAGTGATTTAAAATGTTGAGAGCATTAATAGAGCATTAAATTTGCTAGTCCTTCTTCCCCACTTCACAACAGACATTCATGTTGATTAAAGCTAAAGGATATAAGATGAAATATATGTATGAATCATATTTCTGCTTAAACACTTCCCTCCTGCACACTAATCTGTGTTCAGCCATTTCCAAAATAGTATCTTTATGGTCTTAACCCATCAACTACTTTTTTCCACTACTATAATTTCTTTTTTTTTTTTTTTTTTTTGACAGGCAGAGTTAGACAGTGAGAGAGAGAGAGACAGAGAGAAAGGTCTTCCTTTTTCCGTTGGTTCACCCCCAAGTGGCTGCTACGGCCAGCGCTCTGCACCCGGCCAATCCAAAGCCAGGAGCCAGATAATTCCTCCTGGTCTCCCATGCGGGTGCAGGGCCCAAGGACCTGGGCCATCCTCCACTGCTCTCCTGGGCCACAGCAGAGAGCTGGACAGGGAAGAGGAGCAACTGGGACAGAATCCGGCGCCCCACCCAGACTAGAACCCCGGGATGCCTGCGCTGCAGGCGGAGGATTAGGCTAGTGAGCCACAGTGTCGGCCCCACTACTATAATTTTATACATTGAAAAAAATATTCTTCAAAACTGTACACTACTTGTAATTCAGTCCTGAATTCCTTCAATAGTATTCTTTCTATGGAGGAATCTAAAAGCATGGCAAAACTTAGACACTCAGCACTGATATGCAAGCTGGTTATGGTGGTTGAACTAGTCCAATTATCAATTTATATGCTGTATAAATCATCGAATATTTCCTCTCCTTGTTTTGAAATTTGGATACTTATGTGAATGGAAGAGGAGAGGGAGCGGGAAAGGGGAGGGTTGTGGGTGGGAGGGAAGCCATTGTAATCCATAAGCTGTACTTTGGAAATTTATATTCATTAAATAAAAGTTAAAAAAAATAAAATTGGGGTAAAAAACTTAAAAAAAAAAGAAATTTGTAAAGACATGCTGCCAGGATATACTATTTATTTGGTAAACATTGACTTGATCATTAAGCTTCTCTACACTGTAGCAACAAACATCATTTCAGAATTTACGGCACTTATCACAGTAACCTTTTAAAGAAGATATAAGATTTTTAGATCTCATTGCCATATGAAAAACTTTTTGTAAATGTTGAAAGCATAAATGATTAATTCCCAAAATATTATAAAATATGTAAGAATGCTGAATTCATAATCTTTGGAAAAAACTGTATGATACTATGAATGACCATAGTTACTTAAGTTTAAGTAAAAGATAACTTATTTCAAAGTTCTTTGATGCATTTCTCAGACACACAGTATGTGCCTGTGCATCTGACCCATGACATCTCTCACCCTTCTCCCTGACCAGAAACATTCCACAAGGGCAAACATGCTCATGGCAACTTATCATTGCATGGCCAAGGCTCAGTGCTGCAGTCAGCACATATTAGGAGCTCAATATATCTTTTAATAGGAGAATAGACTGAATAATAGTTCTCATCAAACATTTTAATACCAGTATAACATGTTTTCTGTTATATTCCAAAGGAATGTTTTAGAATCAAAATTACTTAAATATCAGAATTTTAAAAGGAAAGTGTTAGGAAGGTTTTTTTTAGTTTTTGAATATTCTATAACAGTGAACATCCATATAGAGGGAAATATTTCCTTAGTATCTGGCTACATGACCACAGGTAAACTGGATCAGCATTGCAAATCTAATTGAACAAGTCACAAAATCTGTTTTTCTAAGGGCTGTTAATACATCACAAGTGTCAGGCTGAGTACTTCTAGTACCTCACTGTTGAATTCAGTCTTGTAGATGAGTCACGATTAGTCAGCCATTTCCAAAATAGTATCTTTATGGTCTTAACCCATCAACTACTTTTTTCCACTACTATAATTTCTTTTTTTTTTTTTTTTTGACAGGCAGAGTTAGACAGATTGCCAAGGCAATCTTCAGATTTTTCTGTTCTCAGTTTTAGTACTCAATTCATATTTGATATTCCTGAGGATTTCACATTATTTACCAAAATGTGAGAGCAAGAGGAGTTACACCGGTACTTAGAAATACATCTGAGACCCCTCAACTACAGGTGAAAGAAAGCACAATGCCTTCAGAAGTCAGTGAAAGTGACTTCTCTGATTGATATTCTGATATAGGGCTTAATTGTTGCTGTTCAATAATTTTGGATGACCATCTTAACATCTTTAAACAAGTGTGTTTTCTCCTAGGAAGAAAAATTAGCATCTGACAATAAATCAACAGAAACACCATAAATATTCCATCATCATGTTCCAATATAATCTGTAGAGAGCCTAACTGACTTGTTCAGGCCTCAGGACAGTGTATTTTAAAAGAACTGAGTCCAACCGAGACTTATCAACACCTGCTATCTATACCTAAAGTTTATTATTTTTGTCTCTCTTCTATTAATAAAATATGTATTTCCTCATAAGATATTTCTGTTTTTATTACCTTCATATCACTTGTTTACTTAGTAGCACCTAGCACAGAATAGTACACTATTAATATTTGTAGAATAAACCAATTTTAAAGCCATAATTTTAAGCTGATACACTGCTTGTTGGGGGATAGCCAAATACCAAAAGACCAAGAAACATATCCAAACACAGTTGGAGTCTTAGTCTCTGTGGAAGGAGATGATAAATGAAAGTCAGTCAAATTCAAATAAATCAGTTTTTTAGGCATCCCTGCCCAATTACATTGTTGATATATGAAAAGGAAAAAGAAAGAAAAAGTGAGCCTGACACATTTTAATCTGTTTGTGCCTAAATATTAGAAAATACCAAAGAATGATGATTGTATGTTAAAATCTCAGCAACCATGTACACTACTCTGGAATGATTTGTACATCAAAATAAATTATATTAAAGGATTATAATCGGTTAAATAAATAAAGAATCCGGGAATCAACATTGTTATGAATGAATAAATGAATAATGAAGAGTGAATGAACAAATGAATGACTGCATAGAGAATGTTCTGCCTTGCAGTAGAAAGAGGTCACAAGAACGCATTGTGGGGAATTGGATCCCTGACTGAGCTCTTCCTTCCTGGTGTGAAGAACTCAAGGGGAAGGCATAAGGTTTCCCAGAAAGTAGACTCTATGTAAAGGAATAATACACACTCAGACGTGAGTGTGGGCAACCTCTGTCCAGGAAAAAACAATGGCAGCTGCCTACACCAAAACTGGGCCTCTTGCCATAGTTGAATATTTAAATGAGGCAAAGTTTGGACTGGGCTTCAGCATCCATGGTGATCACCAAGAAGGAGTCATGGCATGTCCATGTGGAGTTGCATCTTACATGTGTTCACAGTGATGTCTCATGCATGATGGAAAGTGAGGCTCAGGTGCACAATGAGGAATGGGTGTGCCATGCCTGGGGCCATGTTGAACCATTACAGAAGCAGATAAGGTTTGTGCAGTGCATGGCTATAGAACAGAGGCTGCTGGAAGTTTCTCAACTCCTCCTCAATAGATCCTTACTTGCCTACATAAAATGTAGAAGGAATGATAGAAGTGAAAATTACTATTTGTCAGCCATAGTAAGTATCTAGATACAAGAAAGGATTGTATGCGAACATATGGTAAACCTATATAAATATTGAGTTTATAAAATAATAATATATCCTAAAGTGTTGTATTAAAATTAATAACATGGTGAGAAAACTGGAAAAGAGGACTATATAAATTGGGCTATGTTCATTGGCATTTAAGCATACTAAATGCTTTGTATTGACTAGAAGAAGAAGGGATAAAGATTGGTTTTAGAACTTGTGAAGTTCACGATCTGTTCCAAAGTTTCTAGTTTACCACCAAAAGTTACTGAAAAGGTATTATCTGGAGTTACAGTCATGTAAAGGATGGATTGAAGCCAAGAAACCACTTCCCAGTGGCTCTTTCACATGCCTAGCGAGTCGCATAAAACGTTCCCACACCCAAAAGCTGTATCTAGCAATATGGTGCCATGAACACTGGAAATTTCTATAGGTATAAGTAAACTTGGTCCCTGTGAGTAAATTTCATAATAATGCCTCTAAGGAAATGCTGGAGCAACAAGAGAGCCTGCCCCAACAGAAAGCAAGAAAAGTTTCTATTACTTAGACTTCTCTGGTATAAAATTAAAAATAGGAAGGGTAATTGATTCTGTTTATTTAAAAGATTATTGATAAGCTATAAATTACTTATTTTCAAACACCTTTCTGAGGTGAGCATTTGACCTAGAAGTTAAAACATCAGTTAAGATAACCTAGTCTCAAATTGGAGTACTTGGATTAGATACCCAAATCTAGCTCCTGACTCCAGCTTCCTGCTAATTCAGACCCTGGGAAACAGTAGAGATAACCCAAGTAATGGGGTTTTTGCCTCCACTTAAGAGGTCTTAATTGGGATTCCTGGCTCCTAATTTATCAATCCCAGATATTGTGGACATTTAGGGAGTGAACCATCAGCAGATGGGACTGTTTTCTCTCTCCTCAATCAATCACTAAAAAAAAAAAAAATAGAATATCTTTCTGAAGCTAAATAAACACCTCATCAGTTTACCTCTTCCCAAGTGGCTGGGATGTATGAACATGATTGACTGATTTTGCAATTTAGTTTTTGAGCATATATTCAACTCGGCATATTTCTATCATCAGTGGAGGAGAGGGTAATATTAATATGCATTTAATTTCTTTCCTGGAAAGAATGGGTTTGCAAACAGTTTTTGGAGGTACAATATACATACATAACGTTTGTTATTTTAGGAGTAGATGACAAAGGTATCTGGCAACGTATACCATACTATAACCACTATCATAAGCAAAATGTAATCATTGCCATCTACTCAAGAAGTCCCCTCATGTCCCTGTACATTCATGTCATTTCCCCCTTCCTCATCACAAGTACCTGCTTAACTTCTTTTCATCACAATAAATGAGATATGTCTTTTCCAGATTGTAAAATAGAATAATACAGAACATAGTCTTTGTTTCTAATTTTTCACTTGGCATAACTATCCAGAGGCCTTCCCAGACTGCTACAGGTATCTGTAGTTCATCTTTAGTAGTAAACTACATTTCAGTGCATAGCTATACCATGATTTCTTTACTCACTATTTAATGGGCACTTGAATTGATTACTATTTGTGGTTATTTCCAATAAGCATGCTATGATAATTTATATATAGGCTTATGTATATAAATTTTCATTTATTTTGTTAAATACCTAAAGGTATAAATGCCGAATTGAATGATAAGAGTGCATTTAACGTTACAGGAAACTTCCAAATAATTCTGTGAAATGCCACAACTATTAATATTCTCGTGAGCAATATATTTAAATTACCATTGCAACATCTGATTGCCAATACTTAGTATTTCTTGGTTGGTTTGTTTGCTTGCTTTTGTGGTTTCATTTGTATCTCACTTTGTCATATTCTTGTTTAGTGGTACTTTACTATGGTTTACTTTGCATTTGCCACAGAATTAATGTTGTTGAGTATATATTCATGTATTTATCATTCATTTATGAATCATATTTTGAAGAACATTTAAATATTCTACCAATATTTCAATTGGCCTGTCCTTTGAGTTTAAATATTATTTATATATTTGAGTTATAAGTTGTTACAACAGTGTTTTGCAAATAATTTCTCCCAAGTTCTGTCTCATCTTTTTTATTACAGAAAGAGTGTCTTTGGAATATCAAAAGGTTTCAATTTTTGTGAGATTCACTTCAATGGTCTTCTTTCTTTTGTATTCTGTGTTTTCCATGCCCTAAAAAAATATTTGCTTAACTCAAAGACATGAAGTTTTTTCTTATCCTTATTTCAAAGAGTTATGGTTTCATTGCATTGAATGTGAATTAATATTTTCAATTAATGTTTTCATATGGGGAATAGTAAGAGTTGATATTACTTTTATTTTTGCATATGTATATCCAATAATTTCACCAACATTTGTTGAAAATATTACTTCCCCTTTAAATTACATTTGTACTTTTTTTAAAAAAAGCCATTTGACTATATCAAGCTGATATGTTTCTGCTCTCTCAGGTCTATTCCATCATCTATAGTATTTCTATTCTAAGGCTAATATAGCATCTTTTTCATCACTGTCCTACCTTTTCAACATTTAATATACTTTTATAAAACTGTCTTGCCTTCTCTATGTTTTTGCATTTGTAAATAAATATTATAACCAGATTGTCAATTCCTTTAATTCTTTTTTTATTTATTCATCCTTTTCACTTGATAGGCACAGAAAGAGACTAAGAGAAAGAGAGAGAGACCTTGCATCCATGGTTCACTCTTCAAATGTCCACAACAGCCAGGGTTAGGACAGGTAGAAATGCAAATCCAGGAATGCAATCCAATTCTCCCACATGGGTGTCAAAGACTCAAGTATTTCAGCCATCACCTGATCCCTCCAAGGGTGTACGTTAGCAGGAAACTTGAAATGGAAGCAGAGCAGGAACTCAAACCCAGGCACTTCAATATGGGATGCAGTCATCCCGAACTGCGTATTAACTAACCTATGAGCCATACATATACCCCTGGCTTGTCAATTTCTGCAAAAAAAAAAAAAAGAAAAGCCTCAGAGACTCCTGTTTGAAATGTTTTCAAACTATAGAAAAATATTTTGAGAATTATTATGTTAAAGTCATTTTTTTTCTAATCTGGAACATGGTATGTATCTCAAATTCTTTTTCCAAATTACAACATTCATATACTACAAGTTTTTAACTGAATATAATTCTGTATTCTATGCAATTGTAAATAATAATTTTAAAATATTTTGCATTTGTTTCATGTTTGTAGAAACACAATTGATTTTGAATATTGATCTTGATTCTAGCACTATTGCTAAATTCATTAAATTCTGGTAACAGTTTTAAGGACTCTTTTGGATATTTTCATGTATGTTATCTAGT